>JAVTVJ010000550.1:0-600000 GCA_034509425.1 Eopsaltria australis
TCCCAATGTCACCACCCCGATGCATCTCCTGAGGGATGGAGGAGGAGGATATTCCCGCAGAGGTGAGCACAGGTTTGAACTTGAGGGACACTTGTGGCTGCATCGGGGTTTCTGCTGTCCCCACATCCCTCTCTGTCCCTCCTTCCTGACCCGATTCCTGACAAAACCTCTGGTTTTCCCGGTCATGCAGGGGCTCTCCCCAGGCTGGAGCATCTCAACGCCGAGGTTAGAGCAGCACAGCCCGCGTTAGTGCCGGCCTTTGCCCTCGCCCCGTGGGCAGCAGAGCCGTGTCCCCGTCTCCCTGCTGCTTCCCTGGCCTCGCCTCGCCCCGGGCGCTGTCCCTACTGCTTGCAGCTGTAGACCACCTCCTCCTGCATGCACTGCTGGCACTCCACGTAGCAGCACCACTGCACCTGGCAGTGGCACGAGAAGGTGACCAGGCGGCTCTGGGTGTTGTAGCCGCGGCCGCAGCACATGCTGTCGCAGTTGCCCTCGCGGGAGCAGGTCCTGCCCGCCGTGCCCAGCGAGTATTTGCTGGGCCGGCAGAAGCTCGGCGAGTCCTCCACGTACACCAGGTCCGTGGGGCGGGGCAGGGAGGGATGCTTGGCGGAGTGGCCGTGTCGGTGCGGCCCCGCCAGCTCCGAGTGTCCCACGGCGTCGTTGCTGGTGCTGAAGACCTTGACGGCGTCGTCGTAGCGCAGCTTCAGGAGCCGCCCGATCTCGTGGAAAGGAGAGAGCTGCTTCCAGCACGTCCGCACGGCGCAGGAGCCCGACACGCCGTGGCACTTGCACGTGGTCTTGAGGCCGTTCTTCACCGCCTGGTGAGGAAAAGAAGTGGTGGTTATCACCTGCCAGGACCTGCAATAAAATCTGCAAGGACTTCGGTATTATTGACATTATTTCTTTTCTATGGAGGACAAAATGTTAATAATTTCTAAAAACCCCAAAGCCAAGGGATGGGTACAGGGTTGACTGGTGAGCCAGAGCGGATAGCCTGAGGACAGTCAGCTGAATACCAAATAAGTTCTTAAATAAATTCTAATTAATTCTATTTGGCACAGTAGGAGTAGTCAGCCGTGAAAGTGAGTATCTCTAGCATGGTGGGTTCCTTTTGGTATATTCGAACGAAGACAGTGCTCTAATTAAACAATCAGTTGGACTCAGTAAATGGGAGACAATGATAAGTCAGTAGCCTGGAACCTACAGGTGAAAATGCTCAATCTGATGGTGTCCCTGACCCAAACCTCTGACACGACTCATTCCATAGCAAGTCACCAGCAGACTCATCACTGATCTCAAGAGTTTCAGTCTTTAATCTGCTTCACACCAGCTCTAAGCTCCAGCTGTTCTCAGAACTCCCTGTGGCCCTGGCATAACCCCTGGAGTCATCCAGCTGTGGAGTTTCACAGTTGTCACTGTCCTGAGTGTCCCTGTCACCCATCCTGGGGCCACTGGAGGATGCAGGATGCTCCTCTGCCACTCAACAAGAGTGAGTCTGCCTCACACCAGAGCTCAGGAGACTTCCCAGGGGCTCCCAGCACCACAAGGCCCAGGACACACAAAGGCAAACAGGTCTGGATTGTGAGCAGGGCAGTGAATAGCCCTCACACACCCAGGATGGGTCAGAACACCTGCACTGAGCCCAAAGCTCATCCCAATCCTTGCCAGCGCATCCCCTACCTTGATGCCCACGTTGGTGTTGTGGATGTCCACCTTGGCCCGCAGGTCTTTGCCGATCCTCTTCTGCCCCAGGAACTTTTTCAGGAACTTGGTGCTGTACTTGAGGTTGTCCCCGCAGACTCCCCACTGCCAGGCCTTGCGGTTCTCCAGCCCCGGGGAGTCGTCGCAGGTGCAGCGCTCCATGCGCCCCGCGCTGCACGCCCGCGCCAGCGAGTGCGTCAGGGCTGCCGAGGACACCGCGTACAGGAACGCTGTCTCCTTAAAACCTGCACGGGACAGGGATTGGGAGATGGGAGGGGTAGTATTTAACACAGGGGCATTGGACTTCTCTGACGAGACTGTGATGTTGCTCTTTATTATACAGAGACTAAGACTACTACAGATCACTCCATGACTACTTGTTAAGACTGCTCTTATGATTCTTACTATGGCTACTGCCATGGTTACCTTTTTACGGTTACTGCCCGGTGGCCACTGCCCTATGGCCATTGCCTAATGGCTACTGCCCCTACTATGCAGTGAAAATTCCTTTTATACTATCCTACACCCATCATATAAACAGAAAAGATAAACAATACCCTATAAGGTCACCAAGTACAATATTCACACACAATGGGTCCAGAAGGTCACAAACCCATGATCTTCTTTTCCCACGTCCATCCCTGGTGACCTGGATGTGCTTCCTGGGCAGCTCTGGGCCTAGGGAAGAGGCTCACTCTGGCCCTTCTAGGCCTGCTTTTCTATAACACACACCGTGTAACCCTACAGGGAGGGGCAGGAAAGGTACCACCCTGCCTCTCCTGCCTGTCCAGAGACTAAACCCAAGCACAATAATTACAAGTACAAAGAGGCAAAACTCCGCCAGTGCTCCCGCACGTCCCCAGCAGAGGAGCACAGATTGAAGTGAGCGGTGTGGTGACACCCCAGCCTCACCCATGACTGGTTCAAGAGACCACTCATGGATCAGGGGAGAGGTGGCAACAGACAAAGTCCCAGGAAAACACCCAGCTGCAAAAGTGGCAGCCCCCAAGCTCTGTTTGTCCCAGCACGGAGCTGATTGGTGCAATTAGAGACCAACATTTAAATCACATTGTGGCATAAAATCAGGAAATCTGTAGTAGAGGCTGAGAAAGTGTCTTAAAATCCAACCTGTTATTTAAAAATTTTTTTAATTGGGACTGTGGTAGTATTTTCTATGTGTAGTTGGAATGGGAAGGGTTCCATGTTGAAGGAGCTCTTGGCAAGAAGGAAAATTCACACACGTGTGTGGGTTTTCTGAGTTCTCTGTAAATTGTCCACTCCCAGTGACTGTGGGAGTGTGTTCTGAAGCTGTTCTCCTCCCCAAAGCAGGATTCCCAGCTTGGCTACAATCCCTGAGGTCATGGTGTGACTGTGACATTTTAACCAGGAAACAAAGTGCAGTGACTGAATGAAAATTCAGTGTGGAGACATGAGATTGGATAGGAAGAGGAATGTTGATGCCCGTGAGCTTCACAGAGGTTTCAGAAACTCTGATTGACACAAACCTGACCCAAACTCCAAAATATTTTATATCTTTATTTATATTTACTTCCTTATTCTTATGTCATCTCAGCGGCTTATAATTAACCATTGTGTTCATATTGTCTTTTATTTCAATATATTTCTATGGTGATAAATGTGTATGGGATGCATTAGGGAGTTTGGTGAAAGGAGTTGAAATATATTTCCCTTACTTGCTGTGGAAATAACAGTTTGCAAATGGTGGCTTTGCTGCTGTGAATTTCCCTTAAGAAGGCGTGTATCAGTCCTGGGTGGGGAGTGCTGTATCCTAACCCCAGCACAACCCACTCTAACCCAGCACTCTCACTCACCTCTTCCTGGTAAACTATAATTATTTTAAATTTCTGGAAATGTTGACACTGTGGAAGAAAGAAAGATCTCATATGCTTTTCCCGTCTCCTTCCCCATTTGGGTGTGAGGGGAGAAAACTGAAAGCTACAGTATTTACTTGTTTTAAGAAAAATGATCTTTTATTTATTTCCTGAACAGTGTGTACTGTATTCTGTAGATTTAGTAGGGCTGTATAAAATAGCATGCTAATGTAGTTCAGGGGTATTTTTGGTCACTAAAATAAGGGAAGGGAAAGTAAAATCCTGAAAACAGAAAGTATTATAGAGTTCATATATAAAAAAATGCAAGGGTATTTTATAGAAAGCTAATAATGTAGCCACTGTAAACCCTCAGGTTTCTATAGAAAAATTCTGGAAAATCATGATGATGTTCACAGGTGCCTCTGTGCACTTCTGTGTGTTGTTAATATTGTAGTTAGTGTAGCATCATATTAAAAATCAGCATTAAATTTCATCTGTGTCATACAGGAATTGGAATGACAATATAACAGGATTTTGAAAAAAGTAGCTCAATTTGATGTGGTAACCATAAAAAATAATAGCTGAACATGCAACAGGAAAGTCTAATTTCAAACCATATTCTAAATATCTCTTCGGTGACTTTACTGTGTTAGTGTATTTCACGTAGTCATTTTTTCATTTTTTTTCCTGAAATTTCCCTTAATTTCTGCATTAAGCCCAAGGCATAGGTATAGAGGGAAAAGAGGGGTGAATATTTTCTCAAAACCACTTTTTGCTGCTGGCTTTGACATCTATAGCCAGGGTAGGACAGATAAGAACAGGTCAGTGAAACTGGATTATGGCAGGAGGATAAGGAAAAACATTCTCCTGAATGCTTAGGACCCAACACACCCACTATTTGGCAAAAACGTTAATCTTTAGTGAAAAAAAAATTAAAACATAAATAAATAAAAAAGAGGATCTTAGGTGCTGTTTCAATAAAGGCAGCTCATCTAGCTGGAAAGATGGATATCTTCATCTTTGGCTTATGGCCAAAGAGGTGACAGTCCCAGCTGCAGGACCCAATGAGGGCCATGTGAAAAAGACTAACACAGGGAGTCAGGAGAGCTTTGGAATCCAGGTAGAGCATTTTGAGATGTATAAAAGAGGGTGGTGAACCTGAAAGGAATAGAAATAATGAGTATGTGGTCTGCTGTGTGAAGGACCCTTTTGGTAGTTATAGTAAAATTAAAATTTTGGAATATGCTTTCAGAAGAATCTCAGAATATAATTGTAGCACCTGAACAAGAAAATAAACAGCTGGCAAACAGGATAAGTCAAGATCAGAGTTTTAAATTATATGATTTTTACACAAAAAAATTAAAACAATTCAGAGGCCAAATTAAAGCAATCATATTGGTTTTAGTACTTACATGGCCAACTAAGCTTGAAAAATTGAACCTTCCAGACAAAGCATATCAGACTGCCACTTTAACAATGGTCTGAAAAAGGCAGGCTCTTTTTTAGAAAACCTAACTGAGAACAAATATCAGAATGGCTTTATGCATTGAGGCAATGTGTTTCATGAGGGAGAGATAAGCATGGAGAGAAGGGACAAAGTGTCCCTATGTAACTGGAGCCAAACAATGTCACTCCTAAGAAAACAAGTGTTATTGAATTTTCAATAGCACTTTAGGAAGGCAAGACAAGACCTTGAGAATAATTACTTTTGATAATTTTATTCCCCAAGCAAGCAAGGAATTAAAACACAAAAAATAACATTGAACAGAATTTTAACTTTTTTTTTCTCTACTTGCTAAATCAAACTGTGAAAACCATGGGACAATGGAACAAGAAAGCTTTGGTGAAACCCCAGACGCAGCATTTGACACTTGTAAGGAAAAATGTCAGAAGACTTCCCTTGCACCTGGGGGAAATTTGAAACCATGTTTGTCATTTTTCAGAAAGGTGCTCCAGCTGTCTGACCAGGCAGCCAGGAGGGCCAGCCATGTCCTGGGGTGCATCAGGCACAGCATCGCAGCTGGGCAAGGGAGGGGATTGTCCCGCTCTGCTCTGAGCTGGGGCGGCCTCACCTCGAGTGCTGGGGGCAGTTTTGGGTGCCACAATATGAAAAAGACAATAAACTGGTAGAGAGTGTCCAAAGGAGGGCCATGAGGATGGTGAAAGGCCTTGAGGGGAAGTTGTAAGAGGAGGAGCTGAGGTCTCTGAGTCTGTTCAGCATGGAGGAGACTGAGGGGAGACCTCATTGCAATTTTCTCATGAGGGGAAGCAGAGGGGCAGACACTGTTCTCTTCTCTCTGGTGACCAGTGACAGATTCTGGAAAATGGCATGAAGCTGAGTCAGGGGAGGTTTAGGTCAGATATCAGGAAAATAGGCACAAGTAGGCAAATAAAGTTCCCCCTGCTCTGATAACAGGAGTCCAACAGAGATAGACTTTAGCATTATGAAATACATACACTCCCTTCAGGAACGATGTCAGATATTTGGAATATTCTGCCAGGCAGAGAATAACTGAGATGAACTTGCCAATTTATCTGTGCTACTTTTGAAGAGAATTTGTTCTGGAAGTTCCCAAAACCTTTTCACTCTCTGACTCCAGCACTGTGTGAAATAAAATCAGGGGTTTTTATTCATTACTGATTTTCCATCAGGGATAATTAACTTCATAACCTCGCCAAGCCTGCATGCATGTGTGTGTGTATGTCTTTCCTCCTCATAAGCCAACATCCCTGATACATAGATAATTTATGAAAACAGAGTAGACGCTTTTTAATAATTAAGTAATAGATAATAGGAGGGGACTTTTTCCAACAATGTACAGTGGCTTTGAAGTAGAATACAGCACTGTAAGGTTAGTGGCTGTGGATAAATTACATTTCAAAAAAGAAAACCTGAAGAAAGACGCTACACTTATACTGTATTATTAAGTAAATTAAAACACTGAAAAGGTTCTTTTCATTTTGCAATGCGTGCACTTCATTGCAGTAACATGTGAGCAGTAGTTCTGTGGCAAAAAGCCAATTGACTGCCCCAGAGTAAATCACATAGCATCAACACGACCCATTCTCTCTAAATTACAGGGCAAACAATAACACAGGTAAAATTAGCCCCGGCCGTAATTATATAGCAGAATTGTGCCGAGGACGCAGAATGATAAACGGCAAACGCAGAGTGTGTTGTGTCATATCGTGTAATCTCTCCTGCTGCAGAGTTGAAAAACAAAGGGAGAGTTGTGCCTTGTTTGTCTAACATGCTCTATATCACAAATTAGAAATCCTTCCTAATTAAGATATTGTTAAATTTCCTTTGTTAACAATTTTTTAACAATGTTAATTAGTGATCATTGATGACATTTTAACAATGTTAATTAGTGATCATTGTTCATCTAACAAACAATTAGGGTGATTTGCACTGCAGTTCTCAGACGCAGAAGTGCATCCCAGAGCCTTCCTGCCTTTTTACCCCCAGGCTGCTTGAGCTGAGGGAGGGCATCTGGGAATGCTAATGCAATACATAGCCACTCATTTAGCAGAAGCACTGCAAGGAAAATCATGTCTGGCTTATGAACGTTTAATAGTTCGAAACAGCTGTAGCTTCACAAGGGTGTTCTCATCATACAAGTGCTCCATGAGGTCACTCGGGCCATTTTTACACTAATGTAATATAATACAATACTAGAGGTACACGGACATTCATTTCCCACTATTCCATTAATTCTCATCTAGCTGTGCAGTTGGCAGTGGCTCTCAGAGGCCTGAGGTTGTGGTGTCATCTAACTCCAGCCATTTTCTTGTCTATGTGTTGGTGGCAGCAGCAGCAGCAGCGCCTGCTGTGACTCATGTCCCTGATGCCTTCGTGAAAACTGGGACCAAAAGCATCAGAACAGGACCACGTCACATTTACAACGCCAGCTTTGGGAGTTGCAATATCACTTTGATGTGTACGAAACGTCCCTGAGAAAGAAGGATGTTAGTGTCAAGGGTTATGAAGGAGTTTGAGAAATCAGCTTGTCAGTTAGACCACAGGAGCACAGAAATTGGACTGCATTTCCTGGCAGAGACAAGTGGAGGGCTACAGGCTCTGACAGATGTCAGGCTTGATGCACGCTTCCTCTCCATAGTGGTCAAAGGATTATCTCTGGCTGGAGCCAAAAGATATCTCTTCTACCCGAGAACTTCAGGGGAAGTTGGGTTAAATGCTGGTTCAATTAAAAAAATAAAACAACCAACCAAAAAACAGACTTGCACTGAGGACAACAGACAGTCTGGAGGTTGAGCAGTGGGATAATATTGCTTGAGACATCTCCTGCTGTTGTCCTGCTGCCAGTGATAGCAGCATTGGAGCAGTCAGAGGCAGGGCTGCCACACAAGCTTTGGGCAGTAACACTGTCAGGGCACCAGCAGCCATCTATGCTATCACTGTGCCTCTGATCCAGATAAGGCTAGACAGCCTGGGTGATAAGACATTAACGTACAGAGTATGTCAGTGCTCCTACAGTGAGCACTGATGGTGGGCCAACAGAGTAGCTGTGCACTGTGGAAGGTCCTCAGCATGGATTTTGCTGCTGGGGGTGTTACCATGCTTACCACAGCACTTAGAAAGAGGCATAAATGCACTTTTCTGTGAGCCTTGCCTCAGCAAACATGCTTGAACCCTGCTGCATTGCAATTTAATTTCTTATTTTATATATTATTTATGGCCATGAATACCTGCTGTCCACCCGTAGCTCAGTTATGCAATTTATCTATCTTTTCTTCATGCTCAGAGTTTATTCCCTCTGTGATATGTACACTGAATTGTTTGCATGTTGCTATACATAAACGTTTCTGCAGAAAATGGTAGATGGAAACGAGTGCCAGAACCCATGCAACAAGTTCTAAATGATAATTGCAGATTTAGAAAATTATTGTTAATGCAGGGCTGACATAACAGACGTGTTCTTGCATTGTCCAGGTTAGTGGATGGCATTGATATGATTAGATTATAAGAGTGAGCCATTAATCCCTCCTTTTCCTGATTCTTATTGACAAAATTGGAGTGTAAACTAACACTAACCTACACAGTTCCAGCTACATTCTCATGAATATACATGCATCAGTCCATCAAATTTACATTTATAAAATGCCCTTCAGTCAAGGACCTCAGAATGCAAGAGGCAATCAATATAAAAATGAAATTGTTAAGCTTGATTTAGTAAGAAAAATTCAGCTTAGGAATTCCAAGATTTTTCTGCTGGCACTTTCTACAGCTGGGGCTGGGTAGGATATGCCTGAGTTATGTCTTTCACCTCACCACTTGGTCTTGTGGTTTGTGTGCAAATCTAAGCGCTGATAGAAGAAAAGGATTAGTAGCACTTGCTAGGATCAAGCTCTGTACCTGTTTTTGCAGCAAAGTAGGGCTCTTTTTCCTCACCGTTTCCTGGGAATGGCTGTATGTATGGTTTCCAGCTACTCTAAGACAGGTAGCAGTTTAGAAAGGCCACTAAATGGCTGCAGGGAAAGGATGTGAAGCTGCTTGCCTCACTTTATGCACAAAAATCAGACACCAATCCTTGGAGAAAGAGCCAAATGTGCTATTTGTTATGACAGTGAAATGCTCCCAGTTTTCCAAGCCAAGAACCCACAACTGCGAACCTAAAATCACATTTTAAAGAGGAAATGCATTTCGATGCTGCAGGGCTCATCCTTTGGGCAGAAGGATCTAACTTTAAACATCCACGTTTGGTGAGGTGAGAGAAGGAACTGAGAAAAACTTGCTTGTATTTCTAGGTACCTTTTTTCCATAGGAAATTTTATTACTGTTTGTATTATGGATTGTGATTGTCAGACCCAGATATGAAAGTCAAAATATATTTTGACTTCCATGGGAGCAGGTGGGAATTGTAAACTGATTTTCACCTTTAAAAGATTACCAGTCTCATTGCTAAGTTAGATTAATTTGTTCTGTTGTTGTGACTTTGCTGTGTTCTAGATTCCAAGTAACTGCGATTTCTTTTTCCAAAACAGAAGTAGGTATCCCTAAGGGAAAGTGTAAATGTTTTGTGAAGATGACACTGACAATATGCTAGCTGTGGGGGAGTGGGCTATAATTAGAGACCCATTTGCACCCAGTAATTTTTTTGTTATCGTTTGTAAGTGACAGTAAAGTGTGCTGCATTTCCACCATCCTGTGGATTTACACATTTACTAATTCTATGAATCTTCACACTCCTCAAGTCTGTTGTTTCTGGCATCATTATGTGACTGGTTTCTAAGCAGAATATTCCCAAGAGCCACAGCAGAAACATAGGACACCTCAGCAGTAGAAAAAGGCTAAAAATTCTCTTTGTGCTCAGACTAGCTGACTTTGTTTGCTGGCCAGAAGTCATCAGTAAGCATTACCTACACAGCACCTCCATGACCACTGTCTTGTGTTGTAATATTAAAACAGGCTTTGCTGACATTAGGCAAAGGTAGCAGCAAAAGGTAGTAAGCAAAGGAAGAAAAAGGTTCCTCAGAAATTTATCTGCTTCTTTTGTATTTCCTCATGTACACTTGCTCCTGAAAAGCTGTTGGACTCTCTTCCTAAGGTTTAGAGATTGATGAGTCTGAAGGGGTTGAAGACCAGGACAAGGGAACATCCTTTATTTTGCCCCAGTGAATCTATTGCCCCTATTTATCTGATTTTACAAAAAATCAGGCAAATACCAGAAAGGCAAATACCATCTATGCAGACATGCATTTTTCGAGGTTACACTCAGGGCCGCTCAAGCAGACTGAGAGTGAAATCATCAAAGATCTGCTGGATCTGGGTATTTTAGTGACTTGAGCTGCATGGATGCTACAGTGGAGATGTAACACCAGCCAGTTAGCACTGGTTAAATACCAGCAGTTGCACACAGGCTCCTGGCTGGCAGGATAAATTTAAGCTTCCCATGACACCTGCAGTTCCACTGGGCATGGCTGTTATGCACTTTCATGCAAAATATTCAACTTAACTGGAATTAGTTGCTTTCACTAAAAACTAACAAGTCATTGAAAAAATTAATTAAAACCAAACCAAACAAACTACAAAACACATGCACAAAAAAACAAATCCCAAAAAACCCAACCCAAGCCAAAATATGTTGGTGCAAGTGACTTGCACATTGCAGTATTTTGTGATAAATCTTACATTCTTGGTCATTCTCCAGCTGGAGCATAAAGGAAGAAAGCACAGGAAAAATGCAGCATTTAGATCCACATCACAGGGTGAAATGCTGATAAATGGTCAAGAAAATTCCAGTAGATGTGTGTATTTGTTTTCTTAAGCAGAGATAGATAAATAGTGTAATGTAAGAAATCTATATCTGCTATTTTCTGTTTGGACAGAGAGCTACATCTCCTTCTAAATTCAATTCTTTAATCAGTAGAAACTGTACCTCATAGCACAAACAAAATATGCTATTCTATGTTTTTATATTTAATGCCAGATACATAAAATCTCTGGAATATAAGAAGCTGACTTTAAACATACAGTTGTGTTGTTTGCTCTCCCCTGTTCTTTCTTCTCTCTTGGCTTTGAAGGCTGCTGCTTGGGAAAACATATGGAACATTCCTTCTGAATGAAATACTGCTATTTTATATTGTATGAATTTATGAGTGGATAATTATGTTCTAATTCCTCCTAAGTGGCACTCTCCTGTTCTTCTCTCTTCTGCTCTGCTCCATCTTCCTGAGCTTCACTACACTTTTCCACCCAGCTCCCACTCTTATTTTTTCACCAGATTTTATCTCTTCAGATCCCACTGCTACTTTGTTCACCCTTCCTGACTTCGTAGAGTCCCACCTTATAGCCCTTCCTCCATGCATGACGCCTCCTCTTCACCACATCTTGCCCTGGCCTGTTTCCACCTCCCTCCCTCTCTCTCTCTGTTGCCCTGTGGTCTTCCTTGCTCTGCTTTTTTTTTTTTTTTTTTTCTTCTTCTCTTAAGTTTCCTTTCTTCTGCTGTCATGCATGACATATAGCTGGAGACCACCTGCCTTATCAGGAAGGCAGGTATTTTAGGAAGGCCCTAGTTAGCTTTATGGTCCATGGGCTGCCTGGCACCAGCCCATAATAGGCTTTACCTATATAGAAAATTAAAATGTAGCACGGAAATATTCAGTCCATCATGTTACTATGCAAAGTGTCATCTGGTGGCTCATCTTATCAAGAAAATTGCCCAGCACCATCACAGTTTTCTTCGGTCTTTACAGTCTGGTCATTGCCTCATTTTCAGTCAGGAAGGATTTTCTTAAACAATAAAACTATCCATAATGAGTCTGCTCCCTAAATTATACTCAGGCATGCAATCTCTCACTCTAATTTTGAAACCTGATTGTCTAAATGAAGGCACCCAGTTCTAAGTTTTAATTTTCAGGCAGGCATTTAAGCACCCAAATACCCATTTTATTCCCCTAAGTGCTGATCTGAGCACTCCAATACAGCAGGTGAATGGGCACCCTCACCTAACCTGAAAAGTTCGTCGGCGTTGTTCTGTCTCATTGAATGCAGAAGTGTGATGCTGCTCATTGCCCTGTGCCACCAGCACCCTCCTCTGTGACACTGCTGCTCCTCCAGCACGGCCCATCGCTTGGATGGATGCTGCAGATGTGTCCCCGTGCAGCATCCTAGTGTCCCTCACGGGGACAGGCTCCACTGGCATCTACCACACCGCGGAGCTCGGGCTTGTTTGGCAGGAATAGCACAAACTGGAAGGTGTCTGAAAGACGGCACGAGTGCTTTTGGCTTCGCAGCAAAGTTTCCACCTTTGGGAGCAGCCGCTGAGCCCCACAGCCCGTGAGACTTGATGCTCACAGCAGCACCCAGGAGCGGCACTTCGCAGCTGGACTTGGGGTTTGTTGCCTGTAGGAATGCTTCAAGCACCTTCCCAGCCAGTGTGATAACCTCTCCAGCACCGCCCCAGCTGCTTTGCAAATAAAATCTGAAAACCCCGATCATCCCACTGCTCCCGGGCGACGGCCCGCCGCACTCCGAACAGGATTGCGAGAACGGCCACGCCTGGTGCAGGTGGGCAGCAGGAGGGCTCGGCTGAGCGCTGCGGAGCCGGGCCGGCCCCGCAGGCAGGGGATGGCCCGAGCTGGCCCGGAACAGCCCCAAACTGAAGCTCTGAAGCGCAGGGGTCGCACACAGCGGCGCGGAGAGCTCCCGCCCCGGCACAATGCGGTGGGAGATACGCAGGCGGCCGTGCCGAGGCAGCAATCATATTCTTTGTTCCCCAGTTTAATGGAAGCCTCCTCCAAAGCTCCCAGCGGCTGATTTAAATCACAATAAGGCGCTGACTCCGGCTCACAAAAAAAAAAAAAAAAAAAAAGGAAACAGACATTTATGGTTTAAATCTGGTCTGACACCTGACCTTAACTGTGACTGCTGTGCCAGCAAACAGCAACAACAACAACAAAAAAAGGCTCAATTTAAAGCCTGTTCTTGTTAACGCGGAGTGTTAGATATAACTGTGAAATTCCGGCTTTTGTGGGGTTAATTGCATAACTCTTTGCTGTGCTTTAACAAGATGTTTTGTAGCTGAATAGCTGTGATTTCCTTTGTTTCTTTCTGTGGGCCGAAGGTAGTTTAAGAGGGGAAATTAGCCATTTAATTATTATGAGTGCAGGAGAAGTAAAAAGACCATATGGTTTGCTGTTGAAATTAGTCACAAGAAACTTTTCTCTTTTTTTTAAATAATATGTGATATTTTTAACAAGCAGATGTGAAGCCACGGCGTCTCCCACAAGAGCTTTGCCAGGCTTATCTATTGTACCAAGTGCTGCAGGGGGGTATTTTTAGCACAGGGGGTCGTTGCACGGAGGAAGAGGGTGAGGAGGAGTGGTGGCAAGGCAAGCTGGAGGCACAGCAGGGTCAGCAGGGGCTAGACCCTGATCCCAGCGCGGCTGCTGCTCTTCTGTGGGACTCGGGGTCCCAGACCAGCACTGGAAAGGAAGCTGAGCACAGGCCTCTGCTGCAGGGTATCTGCTCTATTCCTTGCTGTCTTGAGCACCTGAGCATCTCTTCACTGGCTCTTCGTGCCCCAGCAGGTGTCTTTCAAAAAGGCCTATGTTCCTCTGCTGGCTTGCTTCCTGTCCTGATTCCCCCTCCAGTTCCTCACGGGCAGCCCCGAAGCCTTTTTTCTGTCTTTCCACAACTCACTCACCGTTCTAGGCTAGTCACTAGCACAGCGGGATCGTGGTGGCATTCCAGGAGGCACTAGCTTTCCCAAATTACAGTTTAAAAGCAGCAGTAGGAGCCCTGTGAGCAGTGAGCAGTGCTGCTCAGCAAGGGAAGATGCTGCCCGTGGGGCCAGGCGAGATGCACGCTCAGCTCCCAGCTCCCCTCGGGACTCAGCTTGGTGGGAGCAGAGAGCAGCTGCCTCTCACGGATGCACGTCTGCTCCTCCTTCCCATCCTCCTGGGGGCCATTGGAAATCTTTGCGTGGTATCTTTGGCACCTGCAGGTACAGCGTGTTGACCCCTCTACCTGATAACACAGATCCTATTGCAAAACTCTGGAAATTCATTTCTCATGTGTGTTTTCTGTTTCTCAGCCAGCATTATGTTGTTTTGTTTGGTTTTTTTTCTCCTTCACCTTAATCTCTTTTCCCTCTCATCCTATTCTTTGTTTGCAAGGGAACGTTCATAAATGAAAACAGAGAAATACCACTGCCTTTATCCATTGTTTTTTTATCACTTATCTAGATAAAGAGGTTGTAGATTAAAGAGGTTAGAGGTCACAGTTTAGAAAGGCATAGATTTTATCTATCTAAGTTGTGCTGTCTTTCCCCTACCTTGCCTGAATTTACTTTGTATTAAACTTTTACATAAGGAAGAGAAATAATAAAAGAAGTGAAGTGTAAGGGAAGTGAATATTGCTATTTAAGAACTTCAGAACATTTGAATAACAAGAATGACATCAGGTTACTTTTGTACTGGCTCCTGGCCAGACCAATAAAGTCCCACCCAGCAAGAAATGCTCTGTTTTTGCTGCTAACCCATGCAATCCTTTTGGAATTGGTGGGTTTGCAGAAAAAGGTAAGTCAGGGCAGGATTTGAGCCCTTCAGGAAGTTTTGAACCCAGTGCTTGATCATTGCATTGCTCACGCTGCAGTGCAGGCACTCAATTAGGTTGGCATTTACTGTGTGCAGGAACACCTACGCTCCTTTTCAGGCCTCTGACACCGGAGAGCTGTAATGCTGTATTGAATTGTAGGCAGCACTCTTAAACAGTGCTGCTTTTTAGATTGGGCATTTCAGGGAGTTATCACTGCTCTGATGTTTAATTTGAATCTTCTTTTCTAGTTTTGTATTCTCCTTTGCAGTCAAAGGGTTTCTGATACTCCTCTAATACAAACAATCCAGGGGCCTGGTTTGCTTTTGCCTGAAATTCAGGAATTATTCAAGTCCCCTTATCAAGATAATTCAATAAGCTCTTCCTGTTCAAAATCACCCGACTGAATGGCCTACGGTATCTGTTCCTTCCGTTCCCTTTTTTCCTGCCTGCCTGCCTTCTTCTTCTTCTCTGTTTCTCTACACCAGTTCTAATTATTTTACGCTCAAATGATAAATGAGTTTCAAATAATTAGAGGTGGTATAAAGGACCACAGCTGGGAGATTTATGCCAGCCAAGCCGCCCGAACAAAGAGCCTTCTGTGGGTATCGTTTTTCTCTCTGGACTCTGAAGCCCTGTTCTGCTGTCTCCACCTTCAAAGAGCTATATCATTTTTAACCCACATAATTTTATTCTCCTTTTTCATACCTGGGCAATGTCACAGGCCCTTATTAAGGAGCAGACCAAATGTCAAAGTTTTATTGTAAATCAGCAGGAAGCCAGTAACAAGTAGGGGTGAGAGGGCTCAGGGGAGGCCCTATACAAGGACCAAGTCAGATGTGTTGCCAATTCATTAGAAATGAGTGCTGTAAAAGATAAACCACCTCCAACTTTCTTTAGGACAACTTAGTAACAATAACAACATTGGATTACTTTTGCATGGGCCCCTGGCCAGACTGTTCCTGTCATCTGGAAATAAAGGTAGACCTGCCTGACTTCTGCAAATGCTAAGCAGTGTTCTTGCCTGCTGCTAAATTCTTTGAGAAAAAGTACTCATTTTTAAAGTGAGATAAATAAATAAATAAATATATGGGCATCCAGGACAAAACATGCTGAGAAAGAACCTTTGAGACAGAATATGTTATTAGCAATTCTCTTTCCTTTTCATACACTCCTGGCTACTTCATATAAAGTTTGAAAGGAGAGAAACTTGTCCTATCATAAAACAACACAGTTGAAACCCCTCCTTCTTCTCTCTGAGACTCAAGCAAGAGCTTCATGCTCTGGCTGCAAAGAGCTTCTGCTGAATCAGGGCAATGTTTTGCATGCTGCTAACAATTGGAAGACAAATTGCAATGCCAACCTGAAGTGAAAACTGGTTTGAGTTTGGGGTTTTTTTTCCTTGTCAGAGCAGGACCCTCAGCTGTGCACATGCATTGCCATATCACTACAGGAAAGGAGGGAGACTGGAGGTGGAGAAGTGGGTTTAGCACAGAAGTATTTTGTGCAGACCTGTGGAAGCTGTTTCCCTGGGAAAGCCTCTTTGGCTCTCTAGTTCTAGTATATATGGTGATGGTAATGGTATAAATAACTGTAATGTATCTTTTCTTGCTCAGCTGTAAAAATTAAGGTGAAAGGCAACAATTGACAATTAGGGGAATGCCTAATATGATTTCTGGTATCTTGGCTGAGAAGCAGGTGAAGACAGCTTCAGTTTCTCGGAGAGACGGAACGGTAGAAAGAGTGGCCTGTGACCACACTGGCTCTTTCCCTTAAGGCTTTGTTTTGCTTTTTTGTTTGGTTCTTTGTTTGGTGTTTAGGCTGTAAATTCACTGTGCCAGCTCCTTTAAAGTCCTTCACAGATCTGCTAGTGTGGTGCTGTGTTGCTGTAACCTATGAGCGGGTGCTGTCTGCTGCAGGAGTAACTGTCAGTGACTATCAGTATTTTCACAGTGAAAAAAGAATGTCTTAAAACAGTTTATTTCTCCACTGAGCTTTTCCACCATAACTTCCCATGCTTTGCCAGCTGCTAGAAAATCAGAACTGAGAGCAGTGAGTGTGAGAGAGGGATGTATCTTCACTTTCTCCAGGATGAAGCCGCAAGCTCCCTCTCAGTTCACTGGAACAACTGTGTTTGTGTAACTTAGCATGGGAACACAACCAGAGTTTTTCCTCTCATTTTTCAGCCAGGAAGGATGAGCAAACACACATCATAGAAACAGAGTATTTTGTGAATGTTGACTGAAACATGGGCACTATGTACAACAGTTTTGATCACAGTAAAACAATTGCCATGAAGATGTGCCATCCACATTTGATTGACATCATCTCTCTGAATCCTTTAGCAGAGTTAGGGAACTGTAAGTCCAGGCAGACAGTTGCATGAAAGAAGAGCCTTTATTTTCAGGTACAGCAACTTCAATGGTCTATTGCTTTGGTATATAAAAATATGTAATCTGGAGAGAATGTAAGACAGCACTATGAATCAGAATATGTGGGGTATTTCTTCCTAGCGAGTGCAAAAAAAACTGAATTAACACAAAAAAGAATAAACATCTGAAATAAGTCTGTTGGAGAGTAGCTGTGGTAAGAAGACTGAATAAGACAAAAAAAACAACAAAGAAAAAGGGAAGGAAGATCAAGTCTGTGGACTATGCTGAAGGCAAGAATTAATTTCACACAAGGGAAGGGATGAAGCAGCCTGGCAAACTACACCTGCACAGAGGAGGCAGTGATGATAGAAGTGGAGGAGAAAGGGATGTAAAACAGGAGAAGGAATAACCCACGTATATCTCAGCAGGGCAATACTTCTAATGCCACACTGGTAAGACTGATGTCTTGTGGATGTGATCCTCCAGAAACATATCCCATACTTTACATGTCTAAAACACATGTTCTGTTGCATGGATCAGCTGTCTATGCCACGCTCAGGTGTTCAATAATTGCACATTACAGATTATGAAGCTCAAAGAAAGGCCATTTCATTGCACAATTGTTTGTGAGCAGTGTTAGTTAAACCCCTTTTGACCCTGGCTCTCTATCTCCAAACCCTTTGCGAAGTTATGGCAAAGCTCGAGGGGTACCCAGAGGGGTTTCTGAAGGCTCCATGTCTGGAAAACACTGCAAACATCATCACTGAATCAGTATTTCCATGGGCTGATGGCTGGTGAGCGAGCACAAGACCACCCTGGCAAGGTGTGATTTAAAAAAATAGGAGAATACTGAGGAAATTTTGTTAGCAGAGCAGTGCAAAATGATTTAACTCAGAAGTTTTTGTAATCTTGGCTGAACACATTTACAACATCCAGCTCGTTCTCTAGATAGGTGGTCTGGAGACTGAATCCATCCCGGGGGCCAAAATATGAAATATTTGGGAATGCAGGCTCCATGCAACTATTCATGCTTCTTGTTTATCTCACGGTGTTTCTTTGCATAATGAATGGGAAAGGGTGAAATAAACACAGCAATGTTTAAAACAATAGAATGTTTTGTATTGAGACGTTACTGACCCCCATTTAGATTTTCAGCAACAAGGCAAAACGGTTGCTTTAGAGATAATAGTGCTTTTTTTATGTTGAATTGTGTCCAAGAGCTCTTTCTGTGCTTGCAGCACTGCTTGGGAGGAAGTAGAAATGCCATTGTAGGTTTATATCCTGCCCAAGTTTGGTTTTTTTGAGCTCAGACTGCCACTTCTCTTGCTTTTGCAGTGGACAGAAGGTGCCCCAGACAAGACATCCATTGCAAATGTAGGCTGTTGCAAACACATTTGCCCACCAATTCCAGACAAACTTCCCATCATATTTTCCAAGTCCATGGAGACTGTTTGGTTTTTACTATGGTCAGAGAGGTGTCAAAAATGCTCAGCCTGTCTGTGGACGTGTACAAGGCACCAACAAGGCTGCACACAAAATAGCTGAGGTGCCTGTGAGCAGCACTCAGGAGTACATAGCACTGTTCTGGGCACTCACAGAACAAATGGAAGTTGTTGCTGGGATCAGCACGTGGTGTCTCTCCTGCACGTATTTCTTCCTCAACACTGCCCTCCTGCTTATGGGGTTTCCATTCAAAAGGGACAGATCTATTATTGTTTAAATCGTTGTGAGGGGACCGAACTTCTCTTTGATGTCCAAGTGCTTGGGCTGTTGATGGGAGAGGATTCAAGTGTCTCTGCTTTCAATTAGTTATCTTTAACTAAGAAGAAGTTTCAATATGGATTTTTGGGACCCCATGCACAAAACCATTCAGTACAGTTTTAATGCAAGTCTGATAGGCCAAATTCTGTCCAGGCTTTAGAAAAATGTGGTCATTCTGGCTTTGATGAATGTGCATACTGCATAAATCTGCATGAAACGTGGCTCATGCTGTCTGCTAATTCACAAGCCCAATGATACATTTTGCACTGAGGGAGAGAATCAACAACTTGCATATACATCCAGGGATTTAGCTAAGTGCATCACCACATACAGACACTAGAGCTCACGTACCCAGGGCAGGTCCTAAGTGCGCAGTTAATGTCACTTCTTGCCTGATCTCCTCTTGCAAGGAAATTAAATTATTTCCAAAACTGCAAATGAATAATTAATATCCTATCAGGAAATTAATATTATCCTCAAAGTGTTTTGAGGTAGCACCTGATCCTGCAAAAAACTATACCTTCACGTAAAGCAGGTTGCAGGCTCAGGGCATTCCTTGCCATGTCAAATAATCATTATCTTTTCAACAATATCAGGGGAATCTGTTTTTTTTTCCTCTGCTGGCTTTTGCGCACTGTAGGGCACTCGGATGCTCATTAACATACATGTCCCTTCCAATTTCACTCTCATTTGCACTGTGTTAACAGCTACTTTTTCATCTTTGCTCAGACAAACGATGGCCTTTGTAACCAGGAATAAAATTAGTTGCAAGTGGAAACCTGTTTTAATGAGGCCAAATTGTTATTTAACTCCAAATGTGTACAGTATTTTTTGTCTAAATCTCCTTTAATTCCTCCCTAGTATTAATTATATCTTGTCATAAACAGGCCTTGGAAATGCTCTCTCCTTCAGCTGAGTTCAAAACAGAGCTTCATGCCAGAGCACCACATTAATAAGGTAAAATAAAAAAAGGGGAGAAGGGGAGAAGCTCCTTTTGTCTAATTTTTCCAAAATTTCTGATTAAAATAAATGAGATCACTGGAATTTATATAGGCAAATTTGGCAGCTCCTCTATATTTACTAAAACTGTGGCATAAATCAAAACTGAGACTCTCCAAGAATGTGTTATTTGTTATCAGAGTAATTATGTGTTAGTGACTCACACATGAATAAGGTACTTCTGTTACAGCTGTTTATTAGAGTTTTCTTGGCTTCCATTTCTTGCTCTGCCACTGGCTTGCTTCATAACCTTAGGGAAGTTTCTGTGTTTTGATTCATTCAAATGACATGCATATGTGTATGTCTGTACATACACACACAACTGTATAAATATGTAGTAATTTCCTGCTAAAAGAACATTTCAAAATGCTGTAAAAGCCAAAATGAAGATGATCTAAAGACTTTACTTGTTAGTGTATTTTCTTTATTTAACTGTATACATAAGCCAGAGCTGTTTAGGTAACATCCAGGCAGTATGGAGTTACAATTCATGGATCAACATGAGTTTTTAGGTGAAACGGCAACTATCTCTCAAACCTTCCCCTCTCCCCACTACCCCAAAATGACTTATTCACAATAGCAACAAGAAGGTATTGTTTCTTCATTAACCCAGCAGTTCTTGCCCAGTTGGAAAAAGAATTTGGGAAACTATGTGTTGTTACAGTGCCATCTGGTGATTCCAACACTCTCATCAGTGTTGTTACTGCTCTGCATTACTTAGCATACTTCCTCAGGCAGCTTCTCATGCTGATTTTTTTTAACTCTTTAGCATTTTAATGCATAGGAAATTTTAGCAAATGGCAATCAAAACATTTTCCAAAAGTACTCCTAATCAAGTTTATCCGCACCAGTTTGATTTTAAGAAATTGAAGGTAAAGCAAAGGAAAAAAGTGTTTCCTAATCATTTGTAATTAATCAGAAGCCTATTTGTGCTGGTGCTGCACCCCTGGAGAAAGGTATGTGCTCTTCTTGGTACCCAGAAAGTGCTGCAGGTATGTTGTTAGCATCCCATATACATGTGCATGGCACCTGGCTGTTTCAAGGTGATCAGCGAACATTGGCACCACTTCTCACTGAACTGGAGAAGCCTGGTCCCTGTTTTACTTACGGGAAAATGGGTTGGAGATGCTTGTTTGAGATGAGTCTTGAACAGAGCTGGAGTTAGAGCTGTGGGTATCTGTTTCTCTTTTCCTGCCTGTGAACTGGACGTGCTGTCCCTCAGGTTGTGCACTTTTGTGACAATGTGGTGTAATGCTGCTTTGGGGCTTGGCATGCCTCTTTTGTCAGTTTTTTTGGTCACTTGGCCCATTTTCCCCTCTCAGAAGTGAGAATAATGATTGCTTGGCTCCTCTGTAGTAATTAAGTATTTGTGTATCATTTTATTTAATAGACAATCAGGAGTTTCCCCCAACCTGGGGGCTTTTAAGGATGGTCTTATGTGCAGTCCTCATGCAAAAGTGGAGTAACTACTAGTAAAATTTAGCACTAAACGGGTCTCTGAAGCTTCAGATCCTTGCCTGAGCTGTTCACATAACCGTTTCCTTCAATTTAAAATAGATTGAAACAAAACAAAGAATCCTGTTGCAGGCAGAAGACCAGTTGGCCTCTAAAAATATTTTGTATGCTTCATTTATTTAGGTAGAGGCATATAAAATTCCAAATTTTGAGTATAAATAATTGAAAAGCAATAACAAATTCACCATTTCCCTTCCATCTTTTGATAATCTATAGGGGAAGGAGGCCATTTGTCTCTCTTGCTTGCTCACTTATCCCAGAGGAAGTGCAGTCCCCTCTCCTTCCATTCAGGTGTTAGCCTTTGTCTCCTCTGAAAAGCCACAGTTCTCTCCATCCTACATATCTGCAGTGCCAGCTCACTGTCCTCACATTCAGTTCAGTTCCAGCCTGCTGTGAATGGGGTCTTGAGGCAAGAGGTGTTTTCGGTCTTCTCCCAAATTCTACTGAAATGTCCATGTCCACTCTTTAAAGAGAGTCTGCAGTTGAGGGTATCACAGCTCAAGGTGACAATTCCCACTATTCCATGGAAATGGCAAATGGTAGAAAAGACTGTTCATACAGTTGCAATGGGTATGAACCAAAGGGCATTTTTAGAAACACATTCCCAAGAGCTAATAAAAATATATGGTATATATGCTTCAAAAACTGAAGAAAGCAGTCAGAAGTAAAGAAGGTGTGATATCTGCAGGCAGGGCCAGCTATGAGAAGAGTTTGCTGTTTAATTGGCCAAGTTAAACAAGATACAATTAGGGCTAACCTGGTCTCATGGGATTCATAAACCCTTATTTGGAAATTTTGGGGAGATGGTGGGGAAGCAGTGGCTTTAATTGTATCTTGTTTAACTTGGTCACTTTAATCACACTTCTCTGACTTGGCTTCTTTCATATATGTCACACCTTTGAACAGCTGACTAGCCTTTCTTTTTTCCCTTAATGTAACTTTTTCTGTATGTTAACTGCTGCAAATCAGATGGAAGCCACATTTGTTTTCAATTTATTATATAACCAGATATGAATAATATTGTTAATATAATGGCTCAAGTTCTCTGCAATTTATATTCTTGAGAACAAAAGTCTTCTCTGCCATTCACAAAATTATGGAATAGAATCATAACATTTCTTAGGGCAGAAAAGACCTTTATGATCATCAAGTCCACCACTACATCTGTCCCTGAGTGCCAGATCCACACATGTTTAAAATACCTTCAAGGACTGTGACTCAAGCACTTTCTTGGTCAGCCTGTTTCAATGCTTGACAATCCTTTCTGTGAAGAAACTTTTCCTAATATCCAATCTAAACCTTCCCTGGTGCAACTCAGTGCCATTTCCTCTGGTTCTGTCCCTTGTTACCTGGGAGAAGGGACTGACCCCCACCTGGCTACACCTTCCTTTCAGGGAGTTGCAGAGAGTGAAAAGGTCCCCTCTGAGCCTCCTTTTCTCCAGCATAAAAACCTCCAGCTCCCTCAGTCACTCCTCATGGGGCTTGTGCTCCTGACCCTTCCCCAGCTCCGTTGCCCTTCTCTGAACATGCTCCAGCCCCTCAATGTCTTTCTTGGGATGAGGGGAACACAGGATTGGAGGTGTGGCCTTACCAGTGCCGAGTACAGAGGGGCAATCCCTGCCCTGGTCCTGCTGGCCACACTGTTCCTGATACAGGCCAGGATGCCATTGGCCTTCTTGGCCACTTGGACACACTCTGGCCCTTGTTCAGCTGCTGACGAGCAGCCTCACCAGGTCCTTTTTCACAGGACAACTTTCCAGCCCTTATTCCCCAATCCTGTGGTGTTGCATGGGGTTATTGTGATCTAAGTGTAGGATCTGGCACTTTGCCTTGTTGAACTTCATACAATCGGCCCCAGCCCCCAATCCAGCCTGTCCAAATCCCTCTGTAGAGCTCTCCTGCCCTCCTGCAGATCAACACTCCTGCCCAGCTTGGTGTTGTTGGCAAACTGATTGAGGATGCACTCGATCCCTTCATCCCGTTTGTTGATAAGGATGTTTAGCAGGACTGTCCCCAGTGCTGAGCTCTGTGGAGCAGCACTTGTGACCGGCCACCCCCAGGATGTAACTCTCTTCATCACCACTCTCTGGGCCTGGTCACCTGGTTGTCCTGCCCGTGCCCATGACAGCACTCAGGATTATCTGTTCCATGACTTTCCCCAGCACCAAGGTCAGGCTGACAAGCCTGTAGCCCCCCAGGTCCTCTTTACAGCACTTTTCGTAGATGGACGTCACATTTGGTAACCTCCAGTCAATGGGACCTCCCCCGCTAGCCAGGACTGCTGGTAAATGATGGAAAGTGGCTCAGTGAGCACTTCCACCAGCACTTCCCTCCCTCCCCTTGGGTGAATCTGATCTGGTTCTATTGACTTTTGTGTGTGTGTGTGTGTGTGTGTGTGTCTAAGTGGTGACCATTTGCCCTGGGTTTATGGAGGCTTCATCCTGCTACCAGTCCCTGTCTTCCCACTCAGGGGATTGGGTACCTGGAAAATAGCTGGTGTTACTATTAAAGAAGGCATTAAGTACCTCAGCCTTTGTCCTCGTCCTTTGTCACTATGTTTCCTGTTGCATTCAAGAAAGGATGGAGATTCTCCTTAGCCCTCCTTTTACTCTCAATGTCAACAGCAGCCAAGAAGCAACTGGGCTGATCATGCACAGACTCATTGCATATTTGTGCTGTACCCAGGGGCAAAAGCCACTTTCCATACCTTCTGCTCTCCACGTCAGCCAGTAACTGGAATTACTGATCCATTAACTTCTCTACCAGCACGAGACTGTGGCAATCCATATGGGTGAGATAAGGTGATTGCTAAGGGCTTCCTACATGTGCCTACCTGTTAGACACAGCTGAGACAGTTAACACTAGAAAAGCAGAGTTGGGTGCCAAAATCCAAAACTGTTTGGACCAGTCCTCCAGATGTATTTCACTGTGCCTGCTCTGACACATAGTGATTTTCTTGTGTGCGTGTGCTGCTGTAGGGCTTTGAATATCAAGAGGTACCAGTTTTTATGTGATGTTCTTCACAGAGTTTTCTTGATCAAACCAGTTCCTGTCTCTACTCACAGCAACTGCGTATAGTTTGGGAGATGTGGTCTGAGCAGCCTAAGCCGTAGGGAAGCATGAGACTTTTGGCTAACCTCTTCCTAGGGCAACGTTTTCACCACTGGAGGCCAGAGAAATGTTTATCAGGGAAGACTGAGCACAGCTGATCCTGCCTTGGGGCAAGGCTCTGGACAAGGGTCTCTTGAGTGCCATGAAACTCTGCGGTTTTAAGATTTCTGGATAGAAATATTTTGATTTGGAGCTTTTTTTTTGGTCTGGTCTTTCCTTTCAAAGGAAAACTTTGACAAATTCAGTTTTTCTATGTGACGAAGTCATAAGTAATTTTTCTAAATTTTCTAAGTTTTTTCTAAATTTTAGTTGTAAGTCAATTGTTTTTTAAGTGGTGCTGTTTTATGAGGGAATAACAAATCCCACTGCAAGACAAGGGATCAAGTATATCAATTCCTCTTGTCAGACACATGGTTTGGGCCCTTTAAGGTTCAAAGTGCCATTTAAGGCTTTAGCTCAGCTTAACTAATCACCTATGACTGCTCAAAGCCACAGTGTTACTCCTCCCTTGCCTCTTTTGTCCCTTGCTATCCAGTTCCCTCCCATCTGTTTCTGTCTGAGCCAGCAGTGAGCCACCTCAGTGGGCTGAACCAGCCCCAAGTGCTTCTCTGCTTGCAATACAGTTACTTTCCTCCCATCTGAGCCCCTTAAACCAGCTTGCCATGATGTCAATAGAAAGAAGAGCCAACAGTCCTCAGACACGAGGAATGTGGAGGATGGAGAGTGGGATGCTACTCCATGGACTGCTGTAACATGAAATGGGGCACTTCATTAAATCTTTTAGATAAATTGGGCCCTGACCTTTTGGCAAAATCTGCATGTGAAGGTCTCAGTCCCTTAGGGCATAAAGCAAGGCTGGGGGACTATCTCCTCCCAGCCTCACTGAATGCCCATCCATTTATTCCTGGATGTGGCACAAGCTGTAGGGCAGAGGCAGTTTGGGACAGAAAAAAGTGGCGTGTTTGTTCTTCTCTGAAGAGTGGCTTTTTTGTAACATGTGGTGTGTCAGTCATGTGAGCCAAATAGCCAAAGGTGAAAGAAATTACCAGTGCTGCTGTTGGAACAGCATTTATAAAAGCAGTGTGTCTCTGGATTTTTCATTTTCTCTTCTTTTTTTCCTCAGGGAACAAAAAAAACCAACCAACCAACCAACCAAACAAACAAAAACAACAAAAAACAAAACAAAGAAACAACAACAACAACAACAACAAAAAGCTATGGATATTGTGAAATTTGGCTCTCGAAAGTGTTCCCAAAATTAAGATTTCTCCTGCAATGGTAAATTTGCTATGTGATACACAAGTAGCATTTTTTATTATTTCCTTAGATTTTGATGGACAGGTGTGATTTGGGGTAGATTTGTCATTCCCAACTGTCTTGCTAGAGGAATGTGTGTGGGCAGATATGTTGCAATGAAAGCCAAAGGCCAGTATGCTTATAATATGTGTATACAATACACACCTCTCCACCAAGCCTTCTACTAAGACAAGATTTCATGCATTTCTCCTGAATTTACCCAAATGATTCAAGCCAGTACTTTTATATCACACTTATTCTTGGGAAAGGAGTGTTAGGCAGCAGGCCCCATTTTTGTTGAATCCAGTGACACAGTTCCCAGACCCTTCTATTGTTCCTCTTGTCAGTGGCAAACTTTGGGATCCTGATGTAGAAAGAAGAAAAGCACTCAGCTGAAAGATCCTGCTCATGGCTGGGAAGGGGGGAGGATGGGGAGGAAAGGGCTTTGAGTCACCTAGTGGTGTTTATCTCTGCTTTTTCTTTTTCTTTTTTGTTTATGTTTGGTCTTGGTTTTGTTCTTCTGGTTCAGTGTAACATGAAGGGGGACGAAGGGAGAAGAGATGGGAAAGCAGTGGAGAGGGGTGTGGGGGTCACAGAGGCAGAGTCACAGGCACCATTGTCACCTGCTCGAGAAGGACCTTATCGCACCAGTCCTGGATCAATTTGACTAATCTATTTTATCTCGCCATCTAATCTATCTGTTTCTGCTGAGCTATCCATCTGCCTCGTGGTATTGATCCCAACAGTTTTGTAATTGTATTTATAAAATGCCCTTTCACCCTCCTGGGAAGAGGGGTCTTGTGTAAAGGCAGAGGGGGGGCAAGGGGTGGAAATAACACACTCCATTGCTCCTGATGACAAAGCCCCCGGCACCCGCTACAAGCCCTCCAGCTGTGCATTTCTTCCTCCTCGTGCAGCCCTTCCTCATCACCCCAGCTTCAAAGCCCTGGAGAGAAAAATGCCAGGGGAGGCCAGGGCAGTGTGCAATGGCACAGGGATGACTGCCAGGAGCAAAGCCATTTGCAGAAAATGGAGCAGTGTCCCACCTCCTGCCTTGTGCCAAGCTGAAATACATCTGATTCCAACAGTTAGCTAGAGAAGGCTGGAACTGCCAGATCATCTGAGGGAAGAAAAAGTGAGGGAAGAAGTATGATATTTGTGATTTGGAAGGAAATGGCTTTTTATCCCCACACAAAATCAAATTTAATCCAGAGATGTGCGATGACACCTTCCAAGAGTAAACAGATCCTTGGAGAGGCTCAGGAACATCCTCTGGGTAGATAATCTGCACGGCAACAGAGCCTCCTCCTGACTGCAGGAACCAGCTGCCATGTGAAGCCTGCAGCAGTTTGCCTTGGTCCTTTCTGTTCATCCCTATTTAGACAGGAAGGAACCCGTTCTTTGCACTGGATTGGGCATTTTATTTAGAAATCAGTGCATGTTATTTTGAAATCAAAACTTATTTCAGCCCTAAATTTACCTACATTGACCTCCACACTTTTTAACCATAGAAAACCCTACGTACCAGCAAAGTTTCCTGCATGATGACTTGTGTGAGTGTGTGTGTGTTCATGCCTCTATGTATTCTTCTCATTTTCCATCCCTGGAGTGTATCATGTCTCACCTCTGAGATTTGTGGGGAGAGTAAAGGACACTGGGGTCACACTGGTCTCTGTTTACAGACTTTGTTCCAACTTCTTCCTAAGCAGGAAGTGCTTTCTGATTAGCTTCTTTTTTTTCACATCAGTATAAAGCTTTTATCGTGTATTTGTTGTGCAGGAATAATATGCTAAACCGTGGAGACCTACTGCTTCCCCTCTGCGGTATTTCCCTGTGCAAAGCACAGCAACTTCTGAACTACACATTGGATAGGCATAGGGATTGCAGGGAACAGTGCAGGCATCACTGAGCAAAACCCAGGTGGTTCCCAGGTCAGAGCACTGAGAAAGGCTGGTTTACAGGGATGCAGGAACTCCAGGCTGCCTTGTGCAGCAGTGTGTTTGCCACCCTCTGCTGCTACTGGCTTACTGGCAGAGGGAGAGGTTTAATTTGCTGTGTTAGGAGACAGCCTTTGAATACAAGCTGCAACCAGGCAGGGTGTGTGTGAGATTCTGCTGAGCTGTGTAACTGCTAGTTTGGGTTCTGAAATACCTCAGCTATTGCAGCAAGGGATCCTGAGCAAGCTAAAAACACTTTTCATTGGCCATAACACCTAAAAGTTCCTTTTAAATTCTGGCAAATCCCTTTGCTCATGGAAAGATTATGTACCCATTAAGTCGCCTATTACCCCTCTCCTGGCTCTTGTTGGAGGCACAGAAGCTGGCAGCCAGTGTAGGGCCAGGCCTTCTGGCTGCGGAGGGGGATTGTTGCTGAAGGGGCATCTCCAGCCCCATAGGAGAGGGTCGCACCTCCCCATCTGTTTATGACTTGGTCTGTCCTCAGTTATCTGCCTTTCATTAGCAAGTGTGAAAGTAACATTGCATTTAAAAACATTACTCAAATATGCTAGTTGTCTAAAACTGGCATTTATAATGCAATTTCATAAAAGTTTTATATCGACAGTGCAACACTTTAAAAGGCCCTTTCTGATTAACAAGGCTCAGAATGGTTCCCCTGATTCCCCTGGTTATGTTTTAAGAGAGGGAATAAAATGCTATGGATCTTGAAACAGCTGAAATCATAATTTTCCAATATTATCTGCAGCCTTGTTGTTCTGAGAAAGCAGAGGCAGTGATCAGCAGAACCCTGCTGCTCCAGAGAGGGGTACAGCTGACAGGGTGGTACGGTGGCCAGATGCCACTTTGGCTGCTCCTGCTTCTGTCTGAGCCTCAGGGACCATGGCAGTGCCAGGCTCCTGCCTGAGCTGATTCCATGCACCCACAAATCACACCACCTTTGCTGCCTCCAAGAAGTTCAGTAACCTCCACGAGGTGGGGATTAGTGTTTACATTCCTGCACCCATGGGCAGCTGCTCAATTCTTGGTATCTCTCCAGGTGAAAACAGATCAGATGTGCAAAGACCTCTCCTTGCCCCATGTTCTGACAGTTCACACACCAAGCAGTGATGTGAACTCCTCAGTACACCTGAGGGAAGCTCAGAGTCTCCATGCAGCAGCATACAGTGAAACAACAGATTTACTGGCCAAGTGGAAGAGCAGACACAGGCAAAAAATCTCATTATGTGGGCTGTGCAAGGGAGCTGGTGACATGGACTCTGGACTTTTGTTAGAGCTGATTCTGTTAGTGCAACCTGAGTTGCACCCCTACAGGCACGTAATGGAAAAGGTAATTATTTCTGATTTTGTTGGTTAGAGGTAGATGGCACCCCTTCATCCAAATCACACTCTGCTCTCTGCACAGGAAAAGCTGGTAGGAACACTGTAAGTCCTTTCATTGTCGCAGCTATGGATTTACTTGGAATTTTAATTGCAGATTTTTTTTTGTCTTGCTGAAGTTAATTTTACTGGTTTGGTTCTCTTACCCTTCATCAGCACATTCCATAGGGACTAGCAGCATATCATCATGCTGGCTCACCTGGAGGAAAGCTTTGGAAGAAGGGCACTGAAATACAGAAAGCAGTGTCTGCTCTTTTACTTAGGCAATAAATCTACTGCTTTATTATTACTGTTGGGAAACTCAGAGCCAAATTCTTTGCTAGCAAAACACTGGCTTCAGTGGAGTTCAGCCAGCAGAGAGTTTAGCTTCCTGTTTTTGTTCCAAATCGAAGGCTATGCTCAGCCCAATTGTTGTTGTTGTTTTGCTAGTTAGCTGTTTTAATTTAAAATAATTATGTGTTGTGGGTTGGTTGGGGTTTGTTGATTTTTGTTTGGGATTTGTTTTTTGGGGTTTTTTTTTGTAATTTCTTCTTCACACATCACTTTGTTTGTAGCAGTCAGAAACAAAAAAAAAAAAAAGAAAAGGATGGTGTTGCTACATATCCCCTCCTTTGTTCGGGAGTTATGAAACTCGAGGTCTCATCGAGGGAAGGCTTAGCCCAGGTTGAGCACAGCTCTCAACGTGACCTGCTGCCCAGGTAGGTTGCCAGCCCAGGGACAAGTCTGCAGCTGGTTCTTGCAGGAGACCCTGAGTATCAGCTGGGTTTTCTAGTGGCATGGCAGCCGCCCAGAAACCCTCCTCTCAACCCCTCAAAGAGTGGCAGAAATGTAACTCACGACTTGCCAGGGCAAGCCCCATCCCTCAGGTACCTGGCAATAAGACACTGAAGATGTTTGCTCTAAGGGCTGTTATTAACTCCCTCCTTGAACAGGGCCTGGCACCTGAGGGTCCCAGCTTAATTTGGGCCTGTAGCTATTCCTGCAGTATAAATGTTATTTATACAGTGCAATTAAGCAGAGGTTTAATGTAAACTGCTGCCAGCATTGGGTTAGGTACCAAAGTGAAAGGACGTCTCGTGAGACATTTTTGAGAACAAAAAGCACAAAGTTTTAAACTGGTGTTAAACAAAGAAACAGCTTTCTCAGAGAGGTTAAGCAAAACAAATAGCAAACAACACTGTTTGGAGAAGTAGCTATCTTGTGAGCAAGCTAAACCTAAGTGTAAGCCAGAGACATGAGCATAGCCATCTTGTCTCATCTGTGTGCTGCCAGCCAGCTGCAGGCTGCCTTATTCTTAATCTTTGCATACCAGGCTTTGAGAAAACAACTTGTTGTGTTTTTAGTACACCAAAATCAACATAGTTACCACTCTGTAAATGCACGTCAGAGAAGGAATAAAGCAAATGCTCATAAACATCACACCCTGCTGTTTGTACAGGTCTTCATCATACTCGGGTCTGGATTCCCCTGGGGATTTCCACACTCACCCCACCCACAAAAAGGACTCAAGAGCAGGCTTTGCCCCCACAGAGGTCCTGAGCATGAGCCAGACTTCTGGGTTTCTCCATCTCCCTGTCTTTTGAAACAAGCAAAACAGCTGGAATCCCATGTCACAGGCCACGTGAACTTTTGGAGTATGTTTTCACTGGTGCAGCATTGATTTTACTAGGATCAATATAAATATTACGTTAGCTTGCAACTGCTAATTATATCAACATAAACTTAATTTATAGTGATGATCACAGTCCTAATGCTGTGCTGCTGCCAACCCTCGCAACTGATGCTTTGAGACATCATGTAAACCCAGCCATTAGCAATCAAGTAAATGCTCCCATTACACATCACTGATACTGGCTAAAGAACTTTTTAATTGACTTCTTAGGATTTATGACAGATGATGCAGACTGTGTGTTTAAATTCAGGATTCTTTTTCATGTTTTATATCTGCTGCTGCTTAGATAGATGCTGGTCTTAGAGTAAACAGTGTAACATTATGTGCTTGAAATCGAAAAGACTGAGCTTGTTTCACTTGGAAAGAAGATAAAAAAGAAGGCTCAAGAGAAAAGTCTATGAAGGAAAGAACAGCACAGAAAAAGTTAAATAGGAACATCTCTCCCCTATCTGCTAAAATAAAACAACTGAAACAGTCACTGAAATGACTGTGAAAATGAAAAGGTGGTAAATTCAAAACTGGTAAAAGGGTTTTTTCCCATAAACAGAAAGTCAAAATTTGGTTACTTGAGAAATCACTAAGGTCAGTAATTCAGCAGCTTTCAGATAGGGATTGCGCATTTATATGTAAAAGACTATCAAGAGAGGTTATACTTAAAGCTCCTGCTCCCAGGCAGAAGTGTAAAGCTTTGGGATCCTGTGGCTTAAACGGCTCTCTAACAAGCCTGGAGTCAGGCTGACATCTTCAGAGAGGCTGGATTAGACAATAGGGGTTTTCTTATCCCTTTCCACTGAAGCATCCAGCAACAGCCATAAGGAGAATTAAAGATGAAAAGCACACCACCAACCAGAAAAAAAATTCCAGAAAGCCCCCAGACAAAAAAACCCCACCAAAAACACACACAAAAAGCCCCCAACACACAAAACAAACAAACAAACCAAATGGCTTTCAATCCTGGAAGATTCTAGGTTTGAGATAAGGTACTGAAATTTCAGATGCTCCAGCATTGAAAGAAAGCTTACTGTATGGGGGATTTTCAGTGCCCCTGTCTGCAAAAAAACTCCCAGAGGTATCAATGAAATAGGGTTATTGAGTTGCACAGAGACTATGGCAGTGAGCCAGGAGGCAAATTATTGTAATAAACTCGGGATCTGAAGGCTAGGGGACAGTAAAATAGTGTCTAGGCTACTGGGGGTTAGAGGCAGCACTGAGGAGTGGATAGAGCAGAGAAAAATCACACAGGATGAGATGAACGGCATGTTTTATTTCCCAGATAAATCACACTGACAAAGTTTTACACCTTTGAGCAGCACTTGGATCACAAAGTACCTGCATAGTCATGCACCAAACTGATAGAGCTTTCTGTTTGTTTTTAATAGTAAGTATTTTTATGTCCCTCTCTATATATCTCTCTGTGTATGCTTATTTAGAAAATTCATATGTTTATACATATATAAATATCTATATTAATTATGTGTATAGGTATGGTTTATATGCCATAGCTTCTATGGTGGATATTCATCATATCAAAAGGCAGCTTATTCTGCCTACACTGAGGTTTAAATACATTTTTTGAAAGCATGCTATCCTAGCCAAGATACATCCATAGCTGTCAATATAAAGACATTTTTCAAAGGAAAAATCTCCAAACAAACCAGTGGGTTTAAGCTCAGCAGGTTTTGGTAACTGCAGGTGACATTTCTAAATGCTGTGTAAATCTGAAGCACTGGAGCAGAGGTAGGTAACATCTTCCTGTGAGATGAGTACAGGGGAAGGACTCTGCCCCCACCAGGGGTCCTGGCTTTCCTTTTTATAAAGGGGTATTACAAAATGTACCCTTAAAAAAGAAGCAGTGAATATGAAAGCATCCTTGCTGAGCCCTTTCAGATTAGCATAAATCTAGATTCCCTGCTAAGATGTATGTCACCATTTATAGGATGTTTATTGATCTGTATTTATCTTTGTCGAGGACTCCGCTAACCATGGCTTCAACTACAATTGAGGATTCAGATGAATTGATTAGAAATGTATCCAGATGAAGCTGTTCACTTTGCCTGGTTTTGTCTGCATCCCTGTCACACAGAATAGTCTGTGTGCTAAATGGCAGCTGGATCTCAAGATGATTCTGTTTTGGCAGATTTTCAAAACGGTTTCTCTGTTTTGCCTACCTGATTTGCCGTCTGTTGAATCTGATGACATTTGTTAGCATGCAGCTGGGGGAATTTAAAAAAAAGTGCACATTGCACGTACGTGTGGATCAGTGAGTATGCTGTGCTTGGGAATAGAGCTGAAGATTGCTGCTATGGATAGAACAGATTCAAAAATACAATAATTTTCTTTGTAGCAGGAGGAAATTTATGCTTTTATTATCTGGTTTCCAGGTTCCATCACCTGCTGGCTTCTAGGTCAAAAAACCCTCTCCTGGCAAAAAAAAATGTTCAAAGAAGATGGAATTAATCATTGTAACGAATCATAGTAAGCAACAAAGGGGCTTTAACTCCTTCCAAGTAAGTTCAGCAATGTTCAACAGCCCATTTAATGGCACAAGACATTTGCCGTCATAGAGGATTTCCTGTTCTGCAGACATAAATCTCTGCTTGCATGCAAAGCAACAGGCTAAAAAGCTCTTCAGATCGTTTTGCATTAAGCACATGCTGGCAAGTGCATTAGAAGTGTCACACACACAAAGACTAAGATAGTTTAGAAGAAATATTTTTGGCCTCTGAACTCAGAGTTTTGTGCAACTTGAAGGTTTTCTCCTGGAAATAATAGTGGTAGCCATATTTTGATAAGCTTGGAAGGAATTCAACATCCACCTTTTCATCATTGTGTTCTTCACTCAGTCTAGTGTCCTTCCTAAAAGTTAAAGCTGCAAAATTGTGTCTCATCCCCTAGCCGTGCCATTGCTTGAATAAGAAAGTGTAATGGACATAAATGTCCCTCCTGCTAGGCAGCCACTTCAGAGTAATTTGGGCTACAGATTTACTCCATGCATCCGAATGATTAAATTATGACTGAGATATTCTGTTGCAAGACAGAGTGGCACCCTCAAGGCTTCAGGCTGATACATTTACCATAGAAACACAGAGAGAGAAAAATATTTGTTTCATTAAAATTAAGACTGTTTTTCACCATGACATAACCTTAAAATGGAGAAATTTGCTCGTTAAAATAGAATAATTTAAGAACTGTTAGTTCCACAGCATGACGCACCCCACAATATTATGCCAAATTACAGGTTAAGCAATTGAAATGGCTTAAAAAAGCTTTAGCATAAAGATTAATTCCTGATTTTCCTTGTCTTCATTCAGAAGCTCTGAAAGGTTACAGCTGGGTCTAACAAAGCCCTTAGATGCAGGATAATACAAATGAAATATAATAGCTAAGATAGTCTGATAAGAAGATACTATCCCAAAACTGGCTTCTTTTTTTTAGCCTACAAAAATTGAATTGAACTGCAGTTGAATTTGATCTTGGAATTAAAAAGATAAATTTGAAAGTATTTAGTGGACCTGCAGCCCAGTGTGAGAGAGAAGTATTTTAATATTCATAAGGAAACCCTGAAAGCAGAGTCTACAAATTTCAAAGCCTTTCTCTTCTCATCCAGCAGTGATCCTTATGCTCACTGAATCTGGAGGAACAGAGTGGGTTCTCATAAGGCTTTCAGGGCAATGAGCACAGTGCCATTCTGATATTAAATGAGCCATCCCACAATTTAACGGATTCATAAGGAATTCTCACGGGAGAGGATCTGAGAGCTGTGGGATGATGAGCACTAAAAGACGTTGGGAGGGGCACTCACTTGTGCAGCCTCACCAGATGGGTTGAGTACGTGAGATAGAGGTCAGCTGAAGTTGGCTACTCCTCCTTCTGTCCTGCTGTTTTCACTGACCTGAAGTTCCTCTGAGCAATAAGGAGGCTGAAAGCCTGGAAAAGAGCTGGGGGTCAGTAGCACCATGTGATCTGTTGGTTCTTCAGGCCCTGCCAGTGAATGGCCTGCAGACTATGGCTTGGGGCTTGCAAGGGAACTGAAGGGAAAGGAGGCCAAAACTTTGATTATACAAAAAACTTGCACCACTTTCAAGAATTCAGTTTAACATGGATCTCGTTAAAACAGTGCAAACATCTTAACTGGATGTACATAAACTAATTTAATCCTTTGCTTAAATCAGTTTACAGTGATTTGTCAATGCTGGCTAAAAGCAGTGTGTTGAAGGATTACATTGGTTTAAATGTCTACATTATAGGTGTGCACTGATTTACTGACATTGATTTGATATAGATTTGATTATGTAAATGCAACTTCCCCTAATTTCACTGGTTTATTGATACAGTAGTTAATTAAGCGGAAAAGACATGTAGAAAGAAGGATCTTGTTTTGGAGTAAAAAAGGGTTAATTAATAATTTAATATGCTTTTTCTTTTTATAATATTTCATAAAAATACTATTTTGATTTTTCATCCTCTTTTCCTTATAAATATAACTAAATTATTTTCATGCTGATTAGACAGATTATACTAATATTGAGGGCAGGCCTTGTGCTTTTATGTCAGGGTGGTAAATCTGAGAGAGCTGTTGCAGCATAAATTCCTATAGGTGAAAACCACAGGTAGCTAAGGACAGTCTGACTCAAGTCAAAAGATTGCCACTGCCCTGAGAAGCTCATGATGTGAGTGCAAGGCAAGGCAGATACAGTCAGATGGTGGAGCCCACACAAATCACTGCATGGTATCAGTCAGCAGAATTTGCTGCTGATCTCCACCACAGTCTAACAATTACCATGTTTTGCATAAATACCATGATAAGGAAGAGTTTTAAAGACTAGAAGAGGGCTAATGATGTGTCAGTTCATACACCTTTTTTGCTGAAGAAGGAAATCCTGGAATGAGTGCTGATTTTACAATTTGCCATGTTTTTATACTGAGCATGAGACATTAGTATGAGGGTGGTCAGCCTGAATGTTTAAGATAGACAGGATGCATCCAATGCAACTGAGAAATGGAAAACAGTGGAGGAAAAAGGTATGGTATCAAAGTAATGGGCAAGGATCCCTGGCTCTCTAGGAACATGCTGGGTTAATGAGAATGAGGAGGGCACTAAAAGGATGTTGCAGTGATGCAAGTGCAGGGGAGTGAGAATTTTAGCAGCATGGCATAACACAGAGATACCATGGAAAGACAAAGTACATGACTTGGCCACAAGCAAGAAACAAGAATATGAAGAGTGACATAGGCAGAACAGAATGCACAGACAGCAGCAGAGAGGACTGAGCAGAGGCTAATATGGCAATAATTAGAGCAAACCAAAGGAGACTATCAAAAGAATTTAGGAACTCTTTTAAAGTCAGTCAACTTTGAAATGGTAGATGAAGAGGTATAGAGGCAAGGTGGCAGACTGAGCCAGGAGATACTGACCTGTGAATTGCCCTCAATCATGTGATTTATGGATGGCTTATAGGTCAAGGAAGCTCAAGATGAAGCAGCGACCAAACCTTTGGCCAAAACAAGGTAGTTAGAAACTGTGAAAAAAGTTTCTGTTGAGTGCAAGGCAGGGGAGCATTCCAGACACAATTAGAAGAAAACAGTTCTGGATAGTGGTTGGCTGGATACGAGTGTACTTTGAGGAGCAGGGAAGAGTGAAGGTCCATTCTAAGGTGGGGTTACAGTATGTCTTTGTGCAGGGAGAGGAAGGAGCCAGGAAACTGTGAGAATAGGATAGAAGAGACGGATGGAGGGGCCAGAAGGGAGAAGACAAGAGGTGACAGAGGAGGAGGCAGAAGGGAAAGTCAGATGGTTGAAAAACTGCTCTATTTCCCCTCCAAGGAGGCTGGACTGAGATGGTGAATGGCAAGAGCAAGGGAGGGTTTGAGAGGTGGGTGGAGAAGTGAGGTTAAGGAGCAACTAGCAATGTGCACCATCCAGTCAAGCTGGGTAAGGGAGTGACCTAGCTGGGAAGATCACTGACATTAAGATATGGAAGGGGATATAGGAGGATTCGGGAGAGGGATGTTCCACAGACACCTAAAAGGGAGTTTGGGGGGAGGCAATGCAAGAGTATGAGCAGTAGCCAGGAGTAGCCAGAGGACATGGGATGGGAGTGTTAGATCTGGACTTAACACAAATGGGGGAAAGAAAGCATGAATAGATACCGTGAATTTGCAGTTGTGGGAGGGAAGGGAGATAATGTCTAGGGAAGAGCACATGGTGGGTTTGCGGGAACTGCCTGTGGATCAGGGTGAGAGGAGACTGCCGAAATGAGGACTGGCATATGGACAAGGCTGGGAGAAAACCAGTCACAAATTTGAAGCTGATGTCTGTGGCCATGGATCTTTCCTCTCCCCTGCTCGTGTGGAAATGCTAACTCTGTGTGATTCAATTACTTCAGATTTTTTTGACTTGGAGGCAGTTTCCTCTTCCTCAGCAACAGTGGCACACTTATCCCTCTAATTGCGGCAGGAGCGCTGTCATACTTGGCAGGCATGGAGCTTGCAAGCTTTCAAAACATGATGGTGCTCTGGGATCAAAGCTTGCAAGGGTCCTTTTTAATTAGTATCACTTTATATTTTGTGGGTCTGTCTCCACATCTCTAGCTTTAGCTTGTTGTAAATAAACGGCTTGGAAACCTGAATTAGGTGTAAACATGGTAATATGAAACAAAAGGTTTGAGAGGTGTGAACTGCTTTATATGCCTCCAGGAGTGGTTAAGCCTGACACTTAAAACAATGATTTAAAAGTCAGCATTGTATGGTTCACAGCTGATTTTAGCTAAAGGCTCTGGTTGGGAGCTTCACACTGCCATCCCAGGAGATGGAGCCCCAGATTTAATGCCTCCAGCTCCAATGTCACAACCCGCATCTTCTTCCCAACCACTCCTGTATATACAGTCTATATTGACACATGTGGTGCACTGAAAATGGCCCTGGCTGTGGCTGTCTCCTGAGCTGGGGTCAGATCTGGGCCCAGGGCAGTGGACAGGGCAGAGCAGTGTCACTTGCTGCCAAGCTATGGGCAGCGACTTGTTTGTTTTCAATAGGAGTCTTGTTTTCCTTATTTGCTGCTCTTTCCTCCTTGTGTTTAGACATTGTTTTTCAAATGTGCCTCTGCTATATTTAGGGCTTGTTTTCTAATTTGGCACTGTTTAGGCTCTCTCGCATAGATCTTCTTGGGTTTTTTTTTAATTTTTATTTTAAGCGTGTGATACCTTTAAATGTGTAAATATCCGGCCTAATTGGAATGCCTAAACAGTCACTTCCCAAACTGCCAAGATGTTAAAATCTGTTGATGTGTGCAGTCCCAAAGTTACCATGGCAACCACATCCACTGCCAGAGAGACATGCTAGATCCCCTTCAGCTTGTGGAGGGCATCCCTCAGCCCCAAACTTTAGGCAGCACGTTTATTTCCAGCTCCTGAGCAGCTTGCTGGGCTGTAGCTGCATCCTGATGGTGAATGGGAAAGGGGAGGGAGCCCTGGCCCGGTCCCAGGTGGTGAAGGTCACTCATACACCCAAGTCTTGCAGCACAGGAGGCTCAGTCTAAGCAGCCCAAGGGTGGCATCTTTGTCCATCACCCTTGCTGAGGCAGGACACAAGCAGGACTCTCATGGGATTATGAGATATGGCTGACTTTCAGTGGCAAATGGATGAGTAACTGAGAAGGTGTGTTTGTGGGGGCTGGCTTGCTCTCCCTGTGCAATGGTGAGAGTCTCAAATCGCTGCCCAGGTGGTTCTGGGTCAATCACCACCACTGGTGCTTGGGCAGCTGCCAAGGGGCACGGAGTACACTCACCATGGTGGCCCACCTCCAGTATGAAGGGGTGATCCTCTGAAAAACCTGAGGACATTGTGGGAGAGAAACAGTTACTCAATGCCTCTTTATGAAAAATAGCAATCACCTTTTTAACCTTCATTTTGCTCTCTGAAGCAACTTCTTCTGGAGCAAATTCCACAAGCTGGTTTTGTTCTTTGCCCCACAAACTACAGTTATATACTACAGTCAAGGTGAGCATATGGGGTTTGCATTTTCTCCTTTTGTGGTAAACCATTATGTGAGTAAGATGAAGTTTGCCGTTCCTTTTTCACACCCTTTTGTTCTTCTTTAGTCTAAGGGTTTCCACCCCTGAAGGGTCCACAAAACTACTGCAAGAAGACTTTTGAGGAGAGGCTCAAGCATGTGCTGAGAGTGTCCTGCACTGAGGCTTCCATCAAAAATACACAGGGATGGACTCGAGCTGACATACAGTGTTTGCTGCAGCTTCCCAGGTATGAGAACTTGTTTTCATTTTACATTTGAACTAAATCCAAGAAAAACAATGTGGCTGTGCAGAAAGGTTTGCCTTTTGCCTTGCTGCTTCTGTGAACTTGCCTGGCCTTTCCATCAGGAGTGAACAGCTTTTATGATTACAGTGTGTAACATCGGACAAAATGCTTAAGAACTTTGTGCTTTTAATAGCTTTGGTATTCCCACCATCTCTGATAATGGCAATCGGTATAACCATTAGGTTTATTTTTACATCTATAAATATTTATTTATATATGTGTGTACCTATATGTGTACATATCCCTTCATTTTCACAGCTGGACAGATACAGTATCAGTCATCATGAAAGTAGGCTCCAGCAACAGTCACTCTCTGCTCCTGTTTAATAACCTCTCAAGATCAATTTACTCACATCAGCATTTTCAACAACCATGTCAAAAAGCCTCCTTGAAAACTCATGTATTTGCTTAAAATTAATACATACATGTTTAGAAAATAAAAAGCAGGCTGGGTTTGAAGTTTTGATTTCTGCTATTTAAAAAAAAAATGCAACTGTACTTTGATCTTTTCAGATTTGCATGAGTCAAGTTTAACTCTGCAAGAATGAGGATTAGAAATTTAAAGATTACTGAAAAAGAATTATTCCAGCCATGAGAGCTAGAAGTGTTTGTTGCAAGCAGCTCCTGAAACAGTGTTGGGGTGCTCATGAGCCAGGGTCCAGCTGACCAGGAGAACTGCAACCCCTTCAGCATCTCAGCACCCTGGAGACTGCTTTCTTCATGTTCTCTCTACCAGTGCATTTCTGTTAGTTTATTTTATGCCACATTTACTAGCCAAAACTCAACAATGCTCTGCAATAGTTAACTTTTGTTGAAGATTACGTCAAGGTCTTAACCGATGAGCTGTCTTTTACTGTGGCCACATCCATATACACTGGGAGTGTAAGGGGGAACACTGTCCCCTCTGCTCTGCCTTTTGACTCTTGCTCCAAGGAGAATCTGTGCTGGGTTTCATAGTTGCTGTGAAAGCATTGTTGAAGGCTCATGAGATAAAACAGCTTTTTTGTTCATGGTGTGATGGGTTAGCCACTTAATTTTGCCTTCACCTCCAGCAAGGTCTCTCTTGCTGCTGTCTTCTGGGTGATTTATCACAGGGGTGTCTTCTCAGGTCCTGTAGCCTTAATAAGCATTAAGCAGTATTAAAGAAAACATTTTGTTCAAAATTCACTAAAGATGCTGTGTCAGATGGGAAATGTAGTACACTCTTTTCCTAAGAGGATCCCAAAAATTCCACCTGCCCCCTGGGATAATGCTTCCAGAGTAACAGGGAGGCCTCAGGGGCAGGATTTGGGATGCTTTTTTCCTCTCTAGTCCCAAACACCTGTTATTACTTTATTCAGGGTCAGACCTGTGGTTCCCAGCTGCTGCAAATCAGAAGAGTTTGGAAGACTTTCAGCTAATGAAGGAAAAAAAATCAGCTATAATCCAATTACAGAAGAAAGAGATGAAAAGAGCAAGGATGTTTCCTGCCCGCTACACTAGAAATGATAATTTTAACTATACTTCTAATCCTAAATATTTTAGCAAATGAGCTGCATGAGCTCACCATGCTGCTGACTCTTCCCCATTCCAATCAGTTTATTGCCTGCACTGCCATGCAAAGCATCCCCCTCTAAAATGGACGTCTCTGTTTTAAAAGGAGCTGTTCTTTGTCCTCTGTTTTCCGACTTGATCACCCTGACACAGGCAGCCTGAGAAGAGGAAACTTTACTGCCAGCTGTCTCACTTTTATGAAAAGAAAGAGACATGGCTTTTCCATTCCTAGTGTCTTTTCCTTGAGCTCCATAAGCAAGAAGGATTGCACGGCTATCTGAGTCCAAACAAGACTACAGACAGTTTTATTTGTCCGCCGATTACCACCCATTTGTCATGAATTAAGGCAGGGAAGGATAAGGAAGTTATTTTCTATTCTAGCCCTTTTAGTTCCCTGAAGATTTTCACTTTGGCAGGAGATGGAGCATGTTTTTCTCTGAATACAAGTTTTAAACACAAAAAGGAGAAGAGAGTGCCCTGCAAAACTCTGGGGACATATGTCAGAGAGGCTTTGAAGTTATGATACACCCTTTCCAATCCCATGTAGGTGCAACAACCCTGGGGTCCTGCTGTCCCAGGTTAGCTCAAACCTGGTGCAGCTCTTTTGAGCAGAGCTGTGCTTGTGCCTCTCTACTGCATAAATGTAAAACTCTGCCACAGGCAGGTGTGTAGGCAACGCCAGGCAACAATGTTCTGTGTGACCTGAGGCACAGCCCTGCCTTTTCCTTTTTGGGCTTCTTCTCCCACCTATTTGCGCTCTGAGTTTTCCGAGGCAGAGGCTCCTCTCCCAAACCCATGGAGTGCTCTCTGCAGAGGTAGTTCAATACAGGAAAAATTATTGTAGTGGAGAAGAAGCAACTGCAAGCCCAGTCAGAAAGAAAACTACTTATTTTCCTTTGGAAAAAAACCCACAACATCAAAGGAATTTAATAGTGTTTAAGTAATGCTTTTTTAAATGTGAAGATACTTGTTTTCTCAGTCATTTGTAACAAAACCTATTACATGTACGACAGTGCAATCCATCATAAACACAATGAAACATGTAAGGTGGGAGGAGGAACTCATGACATGTTTTTAATTGACATTTCTTCCCTTCCCCCTCCAAACTGAAGCTATTTGTTATGACTTTTACTTAAAATGGGGAAAGAGGAGAGGGAGGGGAGTACGATCTGAATTCACTGGAGAAGAAGGAAGATTTGTTTTATTTTATTTTAGTAGCTCCAGGCTGCCTTTGAGTAACTAGGTATTACAGTCCTGGTGCATCTCTAATTAATAAGATCAACTGCCCCTGAATTTTCTTTTACAAACTAATTTAGATATGTCAAGGCTGCAATTATTTTGAGAAAGATCTGACTCCTTGCTTATTCATCTTTCCTCCTACTCCATGAGAAAATAAAACCGTCAGCTTAAATGCCCTTTGAAGTCTGTTTTAGGTACTTGATTGAAAATTAAATACTGCCTTGCCGCTGTTAAAAGTGGTCAAGGTTCCCATTCTTTTTTCTTTTTCCCTCACCCCCACCCTACAATTTGCAAAGGATAATGAACCCTGGGATCTGGCTGAGTTCCAGATACAACCTAGCACTGCTGTGACCATCTGGGCCCCTACCCCCATCTGTGATGAACGTCACGGGTGAGGTGGCGGCACTACTGGGGTCACTGGCAAAGCACCTGGCTCTGCTGCGCTTGGCATGGGAAGGGGCTGACCCTGCAAGGTGCCAAGTGTCCTTTGGCTCCAGCTGACTTCTCAACCCCATGAAATCAAGCTCTCCCTTAGTCCCGGGGAGCCCTTGGATTTGTGGGGAATGGTGCTGAAAACTCATAAAGATCAAACTGTTTATTGGGGTGAGTGTTTTACTTTTATTTGGCAGTGTTTGTGGCCTGGGCACCAGGCTTGTGTTATAAAAGTTATTGCATGTCAGGTGCCTCCCAAAATCTTGCTCCAATAATCCCTTCTTGCTGGAAGCCTCCAGAAAGAGAGAAATGAGGCAGGGGAGAGGAGAAGGAGGGAGAATTTGGACTCCCACTTGTTAAATCCTATCGGTCAAGCTTTCATCTCTTGGCTGAGGCTGTGCATCTGGAATAGTCCCCTTGGGATGCTGAAACAACAGGCCAAGCCTGGGCTACTTTTTTCTTTCTTATAGGAATGGTGCAACAAGGCAGAGCAGCAGTTTCCTGACCAACACAAGAACTGGATCCACCAGCAGAAAGAAAAGCTACCCAGGCCCGCGTTTTACAAGAAGATCTAGTTTCTGTTACAGAAGAAGATGAGCCCCTTTAAATGAGGAAAAGTGACCTGGTAGTGGTTTTGTTTTGATTACTCAAGCTGGGTTCCTTATACAGGCAGCATGACTTCACAATGTCCTGCCTGCCACGGAGGAGAAATGTTTTCCCCCTTTCTCCCTCCCCCTCCTCTTCCCTACCAAATTCAAGCAGGATCAGCAAAAAGCCTGGCAGGAGGAACACTAGCAGGCAGGCAATTCTCTGACACCCCATTGAGCATCCTCCACCCTAACCCCTGCATGGTGTGGTTTACGACTTAGACTTTATTATCTGCTGACAAACGAAGACTTTTTTGGAAAGCAAGGTTTTTTTTCCCCAGAAGCTGACAGAGCCTGACCGGAGCATAGCAAGCTCTCGGCAGAGCTTTAGCCGTGCCAATTCATTTATTCTGAGGTCTCAAGCTAGCATTACATCCTAGGTGATCATAAATGCCGTCTGGCTGGAGTGGTGAGATGGGAATTTCTAGCCCAGTCCTGTCTAGACCAGGGTTTGTCACGGAGAAAAAGTCACAAAGGGGACACTGTGAAAGTGCTCTGCATGGCGGTGCCATCGTGGGGGCATTCTGGACACATCTAAAGTGCAAACCTGGCATCTGGCCCTAGTTAAGGTTGCTGGAAATAACTAGAGAGCTGCCTTTCAGTGATTTCTGAGAAGCTCATAACCTGAATGCTTGTGGGCTGCTGGTAGCCAGATACTAAAACATAGTTGATTTTGGTTTTTCTTTCTTTAGACCCAAAAGTTTCAAGGCTGGATTAAGGTGAAGAGCAAGGACATAGCTGTAAGAAAAATATGTTTTTTTCTCTTCAATCCCAGATTGATCTTTTACCTGTGTCCAGCTCCACATAAGAAAGTGGGAGAAATAGATAAGAAATTGATATAATTTACATGTATATTTGCATAGCCATGTATACAATATGCTACCTGTGTAACATCCATGCCCATTTGAAGCTGAGTTAAATGTAAGATGTGTCACTGATACAGAGGGCACAGTGAGCAGTTCCCTAAACTCTGAACATAGCAACCACTCACTGTGTGAAGAAACTTAACATTGCAAGCACGCTGACAGTGCCTGGGAGACTAGACAGTAAAGCCCTTGCAGGATTCTGTTGCACATTTATCTGTCAAGTCTTTCTGTTATCATCATCATCATCAACTTTTGCTCAAAATTTTGTCCCTTCGTGCTCTGTATTTTGAACAAATGGCATGAGAATATTGATTCTAGTTTTTCATGATCACATTTAATAGCTGAAACTGTATTTTAAATACATAAGCGGTCAGACAAGGAAAATATAAGTATGGAATGTGTGAAGACCACCGTCAGGCATCTCTACCCTCCCACTGCACCCCTTCACACTCACTCTAGTCTGGCCTCTTGCAAAGAGCTGCAATATCACATTTCCTCAAAGTCGAAGTTTTGCCAAATGAAACACAAGCCTCTTTAGATCCATTTTCACCAGTATTTGTTTCCAATTATAACAACATAGCTACTCTATTGAACATACTCCCTACCATTGTTTCTCAGTGAAGCTAACATTTTAAAGTCTGAATGTGAGTAGAAAACCATGACTTATTCGTGAACAGTTTTCAGTGAGAAATATACGGCAATTCCCTGGTATTTTGAAATGTTATTCTGCTCACCCCTCCCACCCCCCTTCTGATGATGATTTTAGGAACTTAAACCCTAACAATGCGGCATTTTCCAATCTGTGCATGTGATGGTTTGCCTGTCAGATGGTTACAGAGCAGGATCTCTCACAAGGACAGGCTGCTGACACAGACCTGCCCAATGCTAGAATGAAAGTGGCCTTGCAGTTTGTATTACAGGGCATTACTTTCAGTCATTTGAATCTTTCAGTAAATACTTTCCATTTTTACAGAAACTTCTGTGTTTTGACCCAAAACATTCTGGTTTTTGCTAAGCCAAGTATTGTAAGCCTATGCTTGTTTCTCCTTCAAGCAAAAAGTGAGTATTCCAAGACTTGTGCAAAGGGTCCTCATGAGCATCACTTTATTTTTACTGAAGTTGGATAGAACATTCCTCAGCACAGTTACTCCCCTGCTTGGAGAAGCAAGCTCTCCATACTTCTTATGCGTCTAAAAATAATCCAAAATTAAATATATATTGGTGTGTTCCCGTAATCTGTGTCTTAGGCTCTTATGTATATTATCTTTGTACATCAGACCGCACAAGTTATTTTTAAGTCCAAATTTTCTTCTCTTTATCCCATTCCAAAAACAATAAACAAAGCTCACAAGAAAAAAGGAATAATAACATATAACCTCCCTGTAAACACATGGGTATCATTCCAACGGAATTCCTCTACTGCCTAGCAGCCACCCCAGATCTCACCTCCTCTTGCAGGTCACGGTGCTCCATTAGATTGGGGGTTGTATTCCAGTAGGAACCACTGGGTATTTATAGTGCTGTTCTGTGCTACCTTGTACAAGGCTTTCTTTGGCTGAAAGCTCATCTAAACCCACCGAGACACTTTACACCCATGCAGCCCAGCTAAGATCATGGCCATGCCACATAGGATGTCCATACAATGGATCTGATGCTCCTGCTGCCAGTCCCCCCCTCTCAGAGCTGGTATTGGAAACCTCAGGTGAAAGGTTGTGGGACCTTTCACCTTGAGAAACAACCAAAAAATTGTATCCCTCTCAGTTTGAGGAAAGAAAGGGAGACACACCACACAGACCCATTGCCTCAGAGGAGCCAAGGAGTCTCATCCAAGAAAGGTACATTTTTGAAGCTGTATTTAGCAGATGCTGGCTACAGCACTGCGGCAAGATGCACACTGGACAAAAATAGCTGCGATCATATTTCCTTGTGTTGGCCTCGTAGGTGGGGAGATGTGGGAAGATTCCTCTCTCTGCTGGGGTCACAGCAGGGCAATGTTTGTTGTCTTCTGCCTACTGTCATGTGCCCCATAAAACCCAAAAGAGGCCTTCTCTCTATTGAAAGAAGTACTTGACATATTTGGAGCACATGCTGACACCAGTTGCTTTTCAAAGGCTCTGTAAATTCCAGCTCACTCTTCTATCCAATTTTCCATTCAGAGACACAGCAAGGGGCATTTGGCAGACCATGAAATAAAACTGCACGTGCTGTAATCCTTTTCAGGGTGAGTCTCAAGCTCTCACTCCCTCTCCTCCCTCCCTCTCCTTCTCATTCCCAGTCTCTTTCTATACGAGCGTGACCAACTAGAGGAGCACCTTGCTTGGATTAGACAAGGTCATGGAAAACGCTTGGAAAATCTAGGGCTTGTTATGAGCTCAACGAGCAGTGATACTGACCTTACCAGTTTTAATAGCACAGGGGTTTAATTCCACCCTGTGAGCTGTCTTTTGTTTTCTCCCCCTCCTTTCCCTGCTAGCCAAGGTTAACTCTTTGCAGGCTTGGGAAAGGTTGGCTACCTTGTCTGCTGTAACAGAGTGACACAGTGTCTAAATCACTTGTCCTGTCCACTTTGTGGACAGGCAAAACAGGCAGTTCTCTGATGTGTGACTGAGCCCAGACAGGTTTGCGGTAGGTGTGCCAACAGCTTCAGTGTATTCCTGGATTAATTTGATATTCCCTTCTTGGCACTGAAGGAGCCTGCTACTCCACTTGGAATATACACCACGAGAGCAAAAAGAATGTTCCTCAGCTTTGGTGTCTGTCAGGTCTACTCTGCAAGGGGATCTATAGAGTGTACAAGTGTAAAAGAGGTGCAGAAAAAGGCAGTGGAAGTGATCCTTAGGAAGATCAAAAGGATGGGGGAGAGACTTCGTGCCAATAAGTCGTGAGCTTTAGGGACCAAACCTACTTAGTTATTTTAAATTGGCTTTGTTCCATTGACTTGGTTTCTCACTTATGCGTAGCTGTGTGTGTTTCCAGATCCTTTAATTTTAGGCCTCTGAGAAAAAGAAAAAAAAAAGTCTATCTGATTTCCCAGTGTCTGTTTTCCTGAGCAGGATTGCTGTTCCAAATGTCTCATGGGTCAATACTGCTGGCTGTCAGTTTGCTCCCTCTTCTTCTCTCCCCTCCCACCAGCCTCCAGCCACTTGCTCCCATTCCACTCCTCAGTTAAAACACAGGCAAAACGGGTGCTGGAGGCACCAGCCAAGCAGTGGGAGAAGGGATGAAGAGGAAGGGTGGGAGAGGGGAATGGGCTTCCCCATGTGTTACTGGTGAGGTGTTGTGTCGGGTCATCCCAATGTAGCCATCTCCTGTGACATTAATGATTTACCACTGGGCAATCATTTGTGTACATTGAGTCTGCCCGTCAAGAAAGTCATTGTTGTGAAGTCATGTGTTGCCACAGTGATGGAGAAGGTTCTTTTCCCATGGAGCTGACAGCTGGAGATGAGAGGTGGCCATAGGCTCACCAACATCCGTGGTAGAAATCATCTGTGGGAGAAGCAGCTGCCAGGGAATGCACTGTAACATGACTATGGCAGCCAGGAGGTGAGGGCACAGATCAAAAGAAAATGGAGAAATGCCTGTGAGGAAAGGGAAGACTCAGGAGGGAAAGATGAATTACTTACATTAATACCAACCAAGTCATATTCTAAGGGGCACTTTTATTTTGAGTAAGTAGTTTTCCAGTATAAGACTCTGGCATGACTTCCTAGCCTTATTTCTCTAAATTGAATTAAAAAAAAAATCCATTCTCGATTTGCTTTCAGCAGCTTGGAGAGAATTCATATCTAGATGCAAACCTCATGGCTCAGTCCAGTCCATGCTGCCTCACTCTCCATTTATTTAGTTTCCAGTTTAGAGCTTTCAGATGTGGGTAAGGGATAAAGCAAAGTTGTTTTGTTAACTTAGGCCCATTTCATCTGCCTTCTGGTAGAATAGCCTTCAAATACATGTTTGTACATACTTGTACTGCTTTGGTTTAGAAACTTACAAAAATAAGTCTGCAAATATGAATACATTAATGAATATAAGCTGTATTTCTCCACATGCTCTAGACCAGTCTCTTTGTACCGAGCAGAGATACAGATTTTCGTTGCCTTGGATTTTAACCTAGTGACATCAGAGAAGCACAGAAGCAATAATGATGGGCCCCAAGGTGTGTTTACTTAACGTCTTTGGAGATGCTGTAAATCCATGCCTACTACTGTCTCCAGTAATTCAGAGGAGCTGTGTGGAAAGGGAAAGCAAAAAATTCTGATCTCAGCAAATTTGATACAAATTTGGGCAAAGGATCAAAGATTCTGTTTTTATGGAAGCCAGTTGATCAATCCTTATCTTTCATGAAGCACATCTTCCTCTTCCCCTCCCCCCTGCCCCCCATTTTTTACTTCTTCTTTCTCTTTTTTGGTCATTTTTGTTAAAAACTTGGAATGAAAAAAAAAGCTTTATCTCTAGCCAGAGCATGATTTTCACCAGCACGTGAAGGTTTCTTTGCCTTGGTCTTTTCTAACAACCAGTAAATATCCAAACACATCGTATTGCCAGATAAAAGAAGAGAGTAATAATACTGTATGAAATCAGCCTGGGCAGCTAGCAAATGAGTTGGCTTTCTTTTCTTTCAGAATTAAAGGAATCAAATCCAGTTCTGTGCTCGTATTTACTGTCAAATGGCCTACTTCAGATTTTAATGATCTCTTGAGACCCTGGCCTGACCCAAAATGTTGTTACAACTTGGCCCTCCCCAGAATAATAAACTACAATCCTGTCACATGGTGCCCCTCATTCAGTAATTAGAAATGTCCTAAGAACAGTATTAAGTACTGTGCCTAAAAACAGGCTGAGCAAATGCCAGTTTACAAGGGATTCATGGTCAAGGTGCTGAGTGAATTGCTGCCTGAAAAGGCAGGCCTCAAACAAAGATAAATGAAAACAAACCTTGCTAAGCTCCCTTAGGGAAAAATGTAGCAGCCTCCCCTCTGCATAATCAACAGCTCCAGAAGGAAAAGTGTTGCTCATGTGTTTTCCTACCAAGTGGAAAATATATGCTGTATGCACGGTGGAGAAGAGTTATAACAACACTATGGATAGAAAACATTTATAAATGGCTAGTTGGATGCTACTTTTCAGGCAAAGAACCAGAGAAGTAAGAAATTGTTGCAAAAAATGCCAAAATATGCTTTAAAAACGGAGGAGTAATGAATATATTCTCTTGTGTCTACACATTATGAATGCAGAATTAATTTATATTGCATTTCAGCAATGTTATACTCTACTTCACACTTAATTGTACTAGATAAATACCTGGAGTGAGGAACACATTGCTGACAGTTGCAGCTAAGAAAATCTTTTGCCATAAAAATACATTTTTGCAAGGTGGAGACAGCTTTAAGTATTTTAGTAGTTAACCCAATCTCTACTGCTATTTCTAAGTAGGCTATTAACACCCTACAGTCCCAGAGGCTTTTTTGCTTGAAGACCTTACAAGCCAACTCACATCAGTGAGTCCAACCATTTGCTGCATCATTTTTACCCTGGGTAGCTAAGCCAGGTCCACAGGTTTCTCTCAGCCTAGGTCATGTGTTTTAATTCCCCTCTGTTCCTTTTTAGTATCCCCTCAATCCATGGAGGTATCCCTTCCTGTTGCATCGATGGCATGTGCAGCAGGGCAGGTAAAGTTGCTCCTCTTTCTCCCTGATGCAGTGTCTCATGGGCACAACCTTCCAACATGCTCAAAAGCAGTCCCCAAAACGTGGAACAGTTTGTGTAGAACTGCTTTTGTGTTTTGTAGCCTCATTTCAGTAGGTTTCCGGTCTGCCAAGGTGGAGGGATATTTCAGGTAGTGGGAAACCTCCGATAACATCACCAGTGGTACAGCTCTTAAGTGAGAAATTGAGCAGATGCTTTCACAGGGCCCCTTGCAAGCCATTGTGTTCTCTGACAGTAGAGAGTTAACTGCACTTGCAGTACCATTAACCTCACTAATCCTCTAACAAAAAAAACCCCAAACCCATGTGCCCTCACACAGCTCAAAAAGCACTGGCTCTAAATATATTTATTGAATCTTTACAACCTAGTGGATCAGGATCAAATCCTTTCATGCATCTTTATGCCTTATAAAGATGCACGCAGATCGCGCACATGCGATTTATTATTCCTTTTAAGGTCACCTCTGGGAGCAAGGGAGGCGGGTGCAGGCATGGCATTCCCTTGTGTTTGGTGTTGCAGACCTCCAAGAGGACTTGGGATAGGCTCACAAGTGGGAGGGAAGGAAGCAACTGGAAGGGAAAGGCAGATTTTAGAGACTTCACTGTGCGTTGTCCCCCAGCTCAGTGAGTGATGTGATGCAAAGAAGGGTCGTCATGCCTTTCCATCATTCTGCCACTCTGCTTGAGGAGGGAGGGGAAAAAAGAGGGTTCTACAAGCCTTCAGCCAGGAGGCCCAGTTGTGCATCTTTTGTCAAGGTGTGGTGCACACCACTGCTTCCAAATCTGTCAGCATGCCTGGCCACACCACTGTTGTGAAAATCTTGGGAACTGCAGACTGTTTCACTGTCCTAGAAAATGGAGCCCATAGGGAGAGGCTGCTGTTTTCCAAAGTAACCCTATTAGGAGCAATTACCAAAAATGGAAGATAAAATTAACATGTGATAAAGTTCATGTAAATCTCAGATGACTATTTGGGGATACAGCAAAAGAGCTGACTTGATGCATTAAAATAGTTTTTCCATTAGTGACAGCTAGATTATGATTTGAATAAAAAACAAAATCACCATGTGCAAGGTTTAAGTGTGCAGTAAATAGAAACCAGCTCTCAAACCTGACATGGAAATAATATTGTTGTGTTCTTGGGCTTGTTGTACATCTCTGTCATTCTGGCACTGGTGGGAAGGGTTGGATCCCACAGACATGGGCTCAGACACCTGGTTTTCTGGGGCCTTTTGGTGACAATTTTCAGTGAAGAGTCTCACTAAAGAGCTCATAAGCTGATACAAAGGTGAGCTGGTGGTTGCCTCTGGCAGGATTCCCTGCTGTAGACATGTTTAGAGCTCAGTATTGATGTGATTTGATATATAACATGCCACTTGATTTGGAACTGCTTTCTTTTTTATTATTCTAAAAACACTCTTAGAATTAATATCCATCAGATTAGTAACTGCCCAGGATAGTACTTAATCCACTTTTAATTTGAATGAGAGGATTAAAGATCTCTAAGTAAATTTTACACTACTGCCCTCTGGGTTTGGTCCCTTTCCCAAGGACATAATTTAGAGTGTTATCAAAGGCTAAATAGGTCACCAGTAGGACAGCTCCTGTCCATATAATGACACTGAGTTGGCACACCGAAGTGCCAGGTTTTAGGTGACTAAAAAGAGGGCAGACACTGATGGAGAATGAATGAATGCGTTGAAATCACCCCAACTCAGTCTGCAGCTGGTATCTCTGCAGTAGCCACCCTCAGGAGTTTGCTTGCAGCTCTATCCAGACATCCTGCTTGAGAAGTCTACAAATTCAGTAGTCTCTTCATGGGGAAACAAGCTCAGGTATCTTATTTTGGGATCACCAGAAACCCAGCATGGCTGGAGGATAGTCACACCAAGGGAACGTGTTTCCTGCCTTTCTCCATACTGTTTCTCTCTCCATTAGCTCCTTGAAAGCAGCAGTGTGTGTCTCCAAGTGTGCCATCCTTCTCAGGGAGAAGTTGTTTTCACAAAAATCATGGAAGAGAGGTACTGGTGCTTGAATGCTCCAGAGTTGAAAATAGATGCTTTGCCATCCAGTAAGTCAGAGGTGTCCCCAGCTCATGGATCCAAATGATAAGGTGGATAGGAAAAGGAAACAGAGGGTTTCACAATATGTGGTTTTAATGGATGTTTAGATTGGCTGTAAATGTGCAAGTGCATGTTTGTTTAGAGTTACCAGGATATGAATCAAAGAAATAAAAATGGAAATGCATTAAGGCTTAGAGAAACTCTTGGGAAGGAGCAAATTAGTATTTCTAAATGTAAATATTTTGACCCAACCTATTAATCATGTTCTCATGCTACAGTGGGAGGGAATTGAGTTGGATGTGGTAACTTGTCTTCTGTTTTCTGCAGGAACAGCACATTGTGCTTAATACACCAGCACCGTGTCTGACTGATTAAGCAGTGCTATTTTCTTCAAACTTTCCAGTATTATGCCACTGGGTTATTGGGGTTTTGTGTATAAAAAAAAAAAATCAAATCAAAACTTTTTTCCCAGCTTTTCTGTTTCTGATGTGTGGCACAGCCAGCAAATTCCCAGTCTTGGCATTTCTTTTAATGTGTTTACTACTGTGAGAAATTGCTGGAGACCTTAAGAATATGTCTTAAATCAGTGAGTTTCCTCATCCCTTTTTCTCTATTTCTTATCATTCCCATGGTCTTACATAGCTCAGATTTTTAAATATGGGTGACTTTTAAAATGTTTAATAGATGACTAACAGATGTCAGGACATTACAGGCATAAGCAGCATGTTATATATTATTAAGACACATTGTCATTCAAAGATGTCAGCATAGTCTTCTGTCAATTTTTGAGATACTGTAACATTTTATAGCACTTGATATCTTTTATTACAACATCCTCCTAAGATATTTGCAAATATAAAACTAATGCTAAATATGAAATATATTTGCACTGATTTATCAAGTTGTTAGAACCAATGATAATTGGAACAATTATCTCTGCTAACAGATGTACATCCAGAAAGACGATAGCAACAACTTTGTTTGGCTCTGTCTAGTTTTTCTCAAGAGTGCTGCTAAGCCAGAGGAATCACCTAGAGTTTGTGCAGGGAGAGTTCCTAGCCATGGTATTCAAGCATTACAGTTGTGGGGAGAGTGCATTTACCAGTTCCGTGCCTGCCTCTGGTCACCCAGGTAGAATTCAGGTCCACTCTGATTGCTGTTTTTGTTTTGTGAGTAATGATTTGTGATGTCTACAGCTCATTTTGGGTAGCACAAGCCTTGAAGCACACTCTTGTCTTTACTTTGTGCTGTTAATTAAAGAAAGTCTAGAAAATGAATGTGTGAGTGTCTGCAGTGGGCTCTTTTATTCTGTGCAGCAGTCCAGGCTGTGGGTGATGTCTCTGTGACCCATGTTGCTTTGGCAGTGCATGATGGCAAGAGCTGGAAGTGTTTAGACCAAATCATTATTATCAAATGCACTTCAGCTTAGAATTAAAATCTGGGCTTGTAGAAGAGGCATGGCTGTAGTCTGGTGGACCCAATTGTTGGAATTTCCTTTTTCCATTGGTCTGAAAACACCACAAGCCCATGATACGGTGCCTTTCTGCTTCCTCCATTTCTGCCCTACAGAACAGCTATTGTGAGGAATGCAAAGACTTCTCTTCCAAGGAACTAGTCTAATGAGGTTTATAATACTTGTAGATTTACATTTTTTATATGTCTCCAGAGATGCTGTAAAGAATACATTTTACAAATGCTAGAACAAATAATGGAATTGTGAACAAAAAAGAAAAGAATTGTGTGTCAGAGCTGCATACTTTGCCAACCTTTGTCTTGAGGAGAAATTCAAGGAGAAATGAAGAAAAGACTCCTTTTCCTAGGCTCAGTTCCAGTCATTTGGCATTTTTACTGTATATTAGGCCAACCCTCTTTCTGAAAGTTTTGATTCTTACAGAATTTATAGGCAAAGAACAGCAGTAAGAAGGAGAATAATGGGAGCTATATCTGGACACAGAGTGTTACCAAAATTTTTTGCCCATTTAATATGTTTAAGGTCTCTATAATTTATTTATTTATTTATTTATTAAGTCTTTCTTGGGTACCTGTCAATGTATGGAAAAAAGAAAAATTTCTGCATTTATTGAATGTCTTGATGTAGCATAAAAGATATTTTATTTCCATTGTCTATTTCTGACTGTTAGCTGACTGAGTAACAGTAGATGACTCTGCCTCTTTCTGTCTGTTTTACTCTTTATCAGAGATGCACAGAAGTACTTATTTAACTTACTTTGTACGACCTTAGTTTATCAGCTAGGAGGTTAGTGAATTGTACAATAAAAGTACTGGTACTGAAAATTGGGTTAGAGATTCTCGTGGGATAAAGGATGAGACAGCTGGAGGTCAGGCCACATCATATGAGAAGACAAGAAAAAAACAAGAAAGTTTCAAAATTGGGCTCCCATAGATCATTATTGACCGGTGCAGGTGGTAAAATCTGTCACTTAGCTCCAGTCACTATATCAAATCACATTAATTTTACCACAGCTCTGAAATCTCCTTCCCAGATTGCCTCTCTCTTATACTGTCCCCTGAAGACCTCCCCTGACTTTGAGGTGACATGCCGATTTCCCACTGGAGTCATAATTCAAATGAAATCACGTCACGGTGACACCAGCACAATTAAATCATAAATAAAGGCCATGACATGTATTTCTGAAAGCTATTATGAAATACATATATATATAGACATATAATCTGCATTAGATTGTTATTTAAAAGGGTTTTTTTAAAGCTCAATTTAAGTCAACGTAGATTACACATATTTACTACCCTTCCTTTCTAATCTCAGGGTTTAGCAAACATGAACCTGTGTTACACCCTCAATTATAAGAAGACTGAGGTATTAAAGGTGACTTTATCCAGGTCAGAAACCTGAGGGCATGGGAATTTTTCAACTCTCAAGCTCCTTGACTCCTCTGTCCTTTCCATTGTGTTAATATGTTTCCATACTTCCTTATTTAGCTATGGACTAGAAGTGATCTGGGCAATCCTTTATTAAATCTAGAATCCTACCACTTCTATTCCCACTAGGGCCGTTCTTCAGCTTTTACAAGCATCTTTACTGTCCATTGCCTTCCCAAAAGTAACTGCGCTAATTGATGGTTTTACTGTATCTGAAGCAGATTCTATTAAAATTAGACATGAAATTGAGCTGGTAGGAATGCAGTTACTGGCATTAATGGGCATTAATTTTGAGGGGTTACAGGCAGCCAAACCACGCCCTGTTCCCAGCTCAGTAAAGGGCAGCATATGACAGAAAAAGAAAGGAAAAAGCACTCGCATAGGTCTTCCCTGGGGAATTAGGAGTCTGCAAGAGACATCAGCTGGTCCCAGACCCTCAGGAAACAGCTCAAGTATCATTTATTGGCATGTAAATAGTGCAGAATAATCCTCTGCCAGATGCCATCTTTGCATACCACATCTCAAACAGGAGCTGGGCTGCATTAGTGCTGTTTGAGGATGGATGCCTCTGAAGGAAAAGCCAGCATTTGCACCACAATGCTGGCTCGAGGCACACAGCAAATGCGGTGTCTCATGATGACACATGTGATGATGAGGTTGTGGGAGTGGAGCACTAACTGATCTCAACGTGTGAAAGTTTGGCCTCCAGACTTACTGTTTTGAAGCTTGTCCTTGCTTCCTAATCCACAACTACATTTTCAAGAGTATTTCATTTCCTAGGCAAACATAATTGTCTTTTTTCTCTATCTCTGAATAGCAAACAGTAAGAAATCAACCAGATTAAAGTTACCACACAAATAAGGAAAAAAAATCTACCCACGTGGTGACGACCTGGAGATTCAGTTCTTAATTGGCAAAGGCCCAGAGGAATTGAGACTCTGAGTCCATGGGGTCTTAACAAGGGGGCAAGTGGGGATATGGAGAGCAGCACTGAGACTGCACGGGCTCCCATTAGCCTGGCGGATGTTGTGTGTCAGCAACATCGACGGACAGCACAGGAATTCAGCGCATTTTGGCTCCACTCCTGCAAGGGTTTAGGCCTGCACTAAAGATGCACATAGGAAGATTAATAAAGCTTGGAGTATGCAAACAACATTATGGAAGAGAAGCCTTTTTTCATCCAGAAACAGCCTTTGCTGCACATTTTTTTTTGCCTCAGAATATCAAGCAGCGGCAGAGTTAAATGGAATCATATTAACAAGCATGGATAATCTCATCATCTGGGGCGGGCTGACAGCAAAGCAGCTCCAAACACACGCAGCTGAGTGAAATGTCCCTGCAATTAATTGGATTTGATTAAATTTCTCATTTAATGGCTGGAGAAAAAGAAACAGACCAAAGACAGCGAGCGTCTTCCTTGCTAACCTGGAGCTTTGAGTAATGGCTATGGAACACCAGGTTCCCCACTGCATTACATGGGGAAAGTGTTGCTCTGGACATAGGAGCACAAGAACCCAGTTTCTCACAACCTTTCTCTTTATCCTGACCTTCTGCTCTTCTGAAAGAGAAGATAAAAATTTTGACTCCCAAATAGCTGGTCTGATGCTGCTACATTTCTATGAAAAAAATTGAAACTATTTAATTTTTGTTACCAGGAAGGGGGAAAACCAGCTTCAAGGCCTTGAAAGCTAAGGGGAAACAGAGTTTTCAATCTCCAGCCAGCTTTAGATTACGATCTGTGAATTTAGATGGAGGCACAGAGCTACCAATCCCATCCTTGTCCTTGCTTATGTAGGGTTATGCTTTACTCAGAAGCATTGAGTCTTGATTAAAATCCCTTACAGCAAGGTCCTCAAAAATCCCTAGGTAAAACAAGTAGTTGCTTTTACCATCTCGCTAAAATTGTGCCTGACACATGGAGGTTTACATGGATAAAAACTGGGCCTGGTTTTAGCTTAATTTTTCATTGTATGATCAAACTATGTCACCTGTTGGAAACTTGATTCTATACAAATGACTTGAGTCCTTTTTAGTGCCTCTTTGAAGAAAGAACTAAAAGGAGCAAAAGAATTTTCCATGGAAGCCCCACAGCATTTTACAAATATCCCAGCTGTGACATATAAAACAGCTTTTTCAAAACCCAGTGAAAGTCTTTTGCATAATTTTCCATCATGGGTAACACCAATGACACAACAACGGTGGGAATTGACTACATCTGCTAGATCACCTGGTTTAGGTAAGATTTGCACATAGTGTTTAATGTAAGCTTTCTGTCACAGGGGTCCTGCTATCTCTCCAAGATGTAGCAGTTGCCTCTACATGGCAACAGGGAGGCCAAGTCCCATGCGCAGCTCCTGGTGGCTCAGGCATTACAAGGTCACTGTCATTACACTTACTTCCTGAAATATTGGAAAATTTCAACACAGAAACTTAGTTTATGTTGGACTGATTTACAGTACCTGAACAAATTAGAATTAAGACTGGATCAGTGGGCCGAGGCCAGTTGTATAAGACTCAATAAGGCTCAGTGCCAGGTCCTGTCCTAGCATCACAACAACCCTATGCACAGGACTGGGGAAGAGGCACTAGAAACCTGCCCAGTGGAAAAGGACCCTGGGGTGCTGGTCAGCAGTGGCTTAACATGAGTCAGTGTGTGCCCAGGTGGCCAAGAAGACCAATGGCCCTGGCCTGTATCAGCAATAGTGTGGCCAGCAGGACCAGAGCAGGGATTGCCCCTCTGTACTCAGCACTGGTGAGGCCACACCTTGAGTGTTGTGTTCAGTTCTGGGCCCCTCACCACAACAAAGATATTGAGGTACTAGAGTGTGTCCAGAGAAGAGCAATGGAGCTGGTGAAGGGTCTGGAGCACAAGTCCAATGAGGAGCAGCTGAGGGAGGTGGGGGTGTTTAGCCTGGAGAAAAGGAGGCTCAGAGGGGACCTTTTCACTCTCTACAACTCCCTGAAAGGAGGGTGTAGGCAGGTGAGAGTCAGTCTCTCCTCCCAAGTATCAGGAGACAGGATGAGGAAATGGCCACATGTAGCACCAGGGGAGGTTGAGATTGGATATTATGAAAAATTTCTGCAGAAAGAGGGTGGTCAAGCACTGGAATGGTGCTGGCTGCCCAGGGAAGTGTGGTTGAGTCAGCATCCCTGGAGGTATTTAAGAGATGTACATGTGGCATTTAGGGACATGGCAGCGCTGGGTTAATGATTGGAGTCAACAACCTGAAAGATTTTTTCCAAACTAAATGGTTCTCTGAGTCAGAGAGAGATCAGCATCACAGCTCAGTCTCATGTGCACATATAAACACATAGAGTCAAGTATATATACACAGGTCTGCACATATGAGCTTGAGCACATCCCACCACAGTTCCTTAACATCAATACAACTTTTTCTCTGATTTGTGTCACAAATGCATAGATCATTTCTAAAACCATTATAGGATAACAGAACTTGCAAATGACAAAAAAACCTCATCCCTTCTTTTCTTTCCCTCTCTGGGTTTTGCTTTACTGGCACACATAAGAACCTAACACCTACAAAGCTGGCCATCCTGTAACTTACAGTGCTTGTTGTTAGAATGCTGATCTAAGTCAGCCCCCGCAACTGTATGTGAGTGAAACTCGCAGGGGATCCTGCCACCTGCTTTACCCTTCGCCACAATAACTAATACTCCGCTTTGGAAAGTTTCCAGGCCGAAGAGTGGTTTGCTCCTGCATTGGCTTAGCAGGGCACTGACAAGAGCTACAGGGTTACTTCAGCTTCAATCCCTACCATCTCAGCAAGCAGCCCCCAGCTGAGCTCTCCAGAAGGACACGCTCATTCTGTAATCCTGCTAGGTTCCTGTTTTATTATTTGCCTTTCCTGTCTGCCTGCTTCAACCATTGGCTCATAACTTTCAGGGTTCACCTTGTTACAACCACCCAGGCAGCCAGGCAGCATTCAGCCACACCCAGCTGCTTCTAGCCAAAATCTGGCAACATCTCCTGCCTGCCAGGTGCTGGTACATTGGTGGGACTGCTCCTCCTGGATGTCTAACCCCTAAATTTGCAGTGAAAGAAATGCCTTCTCTGTCCCTCTTGGCAGTAGGTGGGGGCACTTTACCAATATGGAGAGAGATATTGTTCTACCACTGAAATGCACCTAGGCTGGAAAGAGCTGTGCTGGCAAGGATGTGCCTTTTTTCCCTATAACATTCTGGGTAATACCAGCCCATACAGGCAATATGATCTAAAAGCATAGTTTAGTGCTCATCTGTTTGTTTTTCATAATTGCTGTGTAGAAGCTCCCTGTCCATTACAGAAGATACCATTATCCTTTCTTCACAGCCAGGGATTTACAACACACAGATTTAAAGTGGAATCCAGGCCATGATGAAATCCACAGATGAATTCCCAGGCCTGACCTTGGCAGGGCTGGGATTTCACCTAAAATGACCCGTGTTATGTATCATGCAGAAAGTCTGTGGCATATTATGGGATTAAAGACTGGTTTGGGGAAAAGAACTGGTTTAAAATATCCATCTTTTTTGAAAAAATAAACACTATGCAGAAATAAAAAATGTTTGGTCTCATCTTAATTTAGGTGGTGATTTGTCAACATATTTCTTCAAGAGAACCTAATAATAAAGTGGTTGTTTTGTTACATTTTGCTATGAGGTTGTTATTTTTTGTTTGAATATGTTTTTCAGAAATCTATAACACATTGTTATTGTGAGAAACACCTGAACTTACTCTTACTTTTCTGAGCGAATGTAAGGACAATTGAGTTGTAAAGGTCAGAACAAATATGTGTTACCTCAGCTTTTCGACATGTAATACTCAACTTCAGTTGATTATCCAAAGTGAAATAATTCAGACTTTCTGCATCACAAGAAATTATCAGCATTTCTTTGCTCCTAATTTGGTGACAAAGTTCCTGATCATACCGATTTTTCACCCTCTTCTCCCAAGAAACCAGAATTTCTGTTTTTCAGACAGCTCTGGCAGTGCTTGGCCCTATGTGGTGTTTGAAAGCTTCATCCTCGCTTTGGCATGGGAAGGATGTCCCTCCTATTCTACATGGTTACTGGCTCTGGATTCATCTCTCAGAAACTGCCTGGCTGGTGCTCGCCCTTTGCAATGACACACCCACTGCATACAGTGACAGGAATGTGGGCTAGACTCCGCCGCGTAGCTGCCACAGCCAGGCTTGCCTGGAAGTAAGGAAGGAAAAGCAGCAGGCAGCCCATGTTTCTTGATGAAGAGGTCTGACTATTATTCCTTCAGGGGTAAACCCAGGCCAACAACTTATTTCATGTCAGTTAGTGCCAATCTGGCATCAGAGGGGCTGTGAGAGCTCTGCTGCTGTGAGCCTGCATCAGATTCAGGCAGCTGACCTCGAGGTGAAAATCTCTCTATCCCATTATACACCCCCTGAGACACCCAGGCTCCATCTACTTTGTTTTCTCTACTCCCTGTCATTTATTTTCATTTCTCGTTTTAATCTCCTTAGCATGTCATGTGTGCCCATCAAAGAGATGCTTTCTGTGCAGTCCTGCAAGCACATTAATGGGGTTCCTTTCTCCCCACATCTGGGTAACAGTGGTACTTTTTGGCCACTTGTCAAATATTTCCGCAGAGATTATCTTTCAGGGGTTCACATAATCATATTAACAGGGCAGACATTAAATAGAAGTGGGGAAAAGGTGCTCAGAGGGACTGAGGGAAGAAAGAGTAGTTCTAGGAAATGGTTCAGTTCTTTCATTGCAAGGAAAAGGTGATGGGGGCAGATGATTGCTGGATTTGTTTCCACACCAAGGCTGAGAAATAAATAAACCAAGCTAAGGATCAGTGACTTTAGCCCTGTTAAAGCTGGGATGCAAATATTTTGTAGAAATGGCCCAGAAATTTTATTTTGCAGGTAAATGGGGGGGAGGGGGGGTGGGGAAGCCCTCAGGGTTATGCTACAAGAATGCAGAGTAGCTGGGAAGAATAAACCTTGTCAGTATAAAAAGCTTCACTCATTAGGAAAGCATGACCTTCATTTTTGTAGGGCAGATCTTTGTAAGGGCTCTCTGGATTACTGTGGTCCCTAAGTGAGGCTTCTTTCCACATCTGGCTTTGCACAACATGTCCCTGCAGAACACAAGGTGCTCCTGAGGCTGTCAGTGGCAGAAGCCCTTGGGGCTGGTTCAAGGTTCAGCTAAAAGACCCTTTTGTTTGTCTTTTTGTGCCTGAAGGGACCAGCTTTCTTCAAGGTGAGGAATGTCATCTCTGATTCCTCTTGTATCAATCTGTCCACAACTCATTAACTTATATGTAAACATTGGATTTTAAATAAACAGCAGAACACCCTGATTTTGTATCATATCACGTATCTGAATATATATATGTTTTTGTTATGAACTGGAATTCATGACATGTTAAGGGCAGCTCTGGTTTTTGACATTTACAAATGCCTTCTATTTTTGGTAAGGCTCCAGATGTTTTCTTCTCATGAAGTAAGACTTGCATCTGGAACCACTACTTCCACAGTTACCTACCTACTTATATTCCTTATGCTGGGAATTAGCTTTGCAGGATTTTGCAACAGCTTGTTGTCTCTTGATGCTTTAAGAGGCAGTTCTGTACTTTGATGCTTTATTCCAAATGCTATGTCCAGGTAGATGAATGCCAGTATATTCAACACTGCTGCCTGTTCTACTTGCTCAGTTAAGGAGAGGTGAAAAAAAGACAACCTGAGAAAAAGAAAGTGGATTATTAATATGATATTTTTGCTTGTGCTGTGGAATTTGTGTTGCTGGAAGTTGCTGAAGGTACAAAATTTGTTGAATTCATGGTTAAATATTAACATGTGGGGGGTGTCTGTAATTTCTATGTGACACTTGATACAATTCCTAAGTATTGCCTGAAGTTCTTTCTGGGAACTTTGCTGCTGCACAGACTCTTGCATAAACATCTAACTGGAGAACTTACTTGCAGCATATTTTATCCAGGTGTCTTCAGTGGTGTAGGAAATTGGACAGTTTTTGTACTCTGATGACTCTGTACACCTGGGGGTGCAAAGAGCTTTGACTTTTGGCCTGACTCTGCCTCACTGGTATTCAGTCCTCAAAGGACTGAATACCAGTCCTTCGCTATTTCCCTGAGGTTTAAGCAGCACTTCATGCACCCCTGGCATTCTGCTGGTTGTGGGTTGTACCTAATGATGTCATCTTAAGGCAACTTCCAAAATGCTCTTCTGCCATCTCTCTTCCCTATTTACAGTAGTCTCTGATTTGGGAAGAGTGCTAACTGAGGAGAGGCTGGTGGGACTTTTGAGGGGTGAGTTTGAGAGGGACAGGCACAATGAAGATGGGGAGAGTGCTGAACTTTGTGCCATGGGGCACCAGAAACAGGAAGGCAGAGAAAAACACCTGAAAAGACAGGAAAAACATAAAATGCTAAAGGAAATTGATGCTGTAAAGGAGGGGAAGGGCTGCGATTGGGAGTCCTCCCAAATGACTGCAGTGCAAGTTGCACAGCTGGTGTTGCTCTGAGACCAGCAAGGACCCAGACACACTGTGGTGTCCATCCCATGCAGCCTGCAGCTGGTAGTCACACAACATGGAAATTGTGCCACAGCTGCTGCCAGAACTCCAATATTGCACGTTTTGGCATTAATTTTTGTTGTGTGGGTGGATTATTCTGTCTAGAAAATATGTTTTTCTTAACTAAGCAAATATTTTTTTGGTGTTTTCTGACCTGGCTCTTGATGCCAAAGGTATCACAGGATGAATAAGTATATCACAAATCAGGATAGCAGAGAAGGCAAGGAAGCACTGAACCTGGTTGCTCCGCTGCATCATTTCCAAGTGTGAGGGCCAGGTTTGCCTCTGGCCTCAGTCTATGAAGTCCAAATGAACGATGTTGTTATATAATCTGAAAAATCTTTTTCAGACTTTCTTAGTAATGTGGTATATTTTTTGTTTGCTGGGGAGTTTTTGGTTTTTTGCCCTCTTTTTTTTTTTTTTTTTAATGTGGGCAGCATTGGAAATGTTATATGTCTGAGTACAAAATCACACAAGTCAAAGGTAGGATAATGAAAGCCACACTTTCACCAAGCTAATGAGATAAAACAGTCCAAGGAGGAGCTTGTTAATATAGTCACAGGAGTTTTGACTTGGATATCCCCTCAATCATCCACGTGTAGCAAGTCTGAGTTTCATAACTCTGTCTGTGAAGACTAAACATTATATTTTGTGGACAACCACAAAAGCCTTTTAACACAGGTTTAATTACAAAGCCCAGAAAAATTATTTAGCTCTGGAAAGAAAGTAATAAGCAGCACTTCAGTTGAAGGAGGTTGTTTCATAGCTGAGAAGAAACATGCACAAAAACTTTTTTATTATGTTAGGAAGAACATTAGAATAATGGATGCTGTTGTTTTTATGTTGTGCGTTGTGATTAGTACTGCAGAAAGTACTTAAATAAGTTTAGGTCACTTGCAATAAGGAAAGCACTTATGCACATGATATAACTTAATGCAGGTATTAAAAACTTCTCTTGTCTCTAGAGGATTTACTGAATCAAATTCAGTATTTATCAGTAAATTGTATGAAAAGCTACTTTCATATACACACAGCTTGAGTTCTCAAAACTAAATGTGAAATAGAAATATTTCCATGATTCTTCCATTTAATTGCATGATAGAGGAAAAAAAAGAACAGTTGTAAAGAGAGTAAAAACACTTCCCTGTAGGATATTATTAGCTTTTGAGCCCAGATAAAGAGCTCATGGGTAATAAATAGAACAAGACAGTACCTACTACAATAAGAAACAGAAAACCAATATGAAAGGGTAAAAGGTGGGGGTTTTAAACCTTTGTCTTGGGAAGCTTTATCTGATTATCTGATTTGCTATCTGAAAAGTGTCTTAAATCAGGCTCCTGTCCAACCTTCAGTGCACCTTTGTGCAGCTTGAAGGAATACTTGGAGTGTAGCAGTATCATTTACAATAGTAAAGGACCACTAAGCCTGGCACTTCAGAAACTTGGATCCCCCTCCCTCCCTCCCTCTTGAGCAGTTCTCCATCTTGAGTAACCACCCTGTAAGTGTTATTTGTAATGAGAGTCAAGGCATTCCTATGTACACCTGGATTTCAATCTCTGCAGCTTCTACTTCAGTTTTCAAGGGAAAATATAAATGCATAAAGATGCCCTCTGACAGATTCAGGGCATGACTCTCCTACATCTCTTGAATCTAGCAGAATAATACCTGTTATGGTGTTATTCTCAAGAATATGAATGTCAATATCAGCGCCAACCAGCCTGGAGGAAAGCAGAGACCAGGGAATATAGGAAGATATGTAAGCAAAAGCAAGTATATGGACTAAATGTTATTTACAAAGCAAAGAGCTCAGACAGCCCATGCTATACAGCCACAATTTGGGGCAATAGCTCCTAGCTTTCTTGGCTCCCTCTAAATTTTTGTTCCATTTTAGAAATGTGTCTGCATACACATACCGACCTTTTAAATCTCCTTGAAAAGCAGAAAATTTGGGTTCCATGTGCCTTTTTAGTGAAACAACCATAACCAAATCAAACCCCCACCAAGCTTTAAGGTAAATAAAGAAGCAGGTTACCCGGTGTTTTTGTGTGGCACTGAGCACAGAGGGCTCACAATTCAGAATGAGACAAGAGTAACACAAAGTACAGTCAGAAGAGAGTCAGTGATCAAAGTTACACTTGCTTTGCCAGTATGTTTATGTATTTGTTGCAGAACATAGGGCCCAGTTCTTCTCTTGGGCCTATATAGGCATGAGAAGTCTCCATAGTAAACAGAACAATACTGGAGGAAGCAAGGAAACAAACTGGGCTATTTATAATTGCTCTGTTACCAATATACTCCTTCAACAGCTTGCCCAGATTAGACATAATTGTGTATTTATACTCTCTGGGGGAGCTGTTCTGAATAATTTTGTCTCTTTTCAGAAGATGCTTTTGTAATGCAATCTGTATTTGTAAATGGATTCTAGACATCCTATTGCATAGATACTTTAATATTAATTACTTTGACCTCTGCTTGACTATTGTGTAAAGGGACAGGGGGCTTTTTCCAGGAACGTAATCCTTTTAATTTTTCAGGAGAAAATAATTTTGGTTTAATTTTATTTCTCTCCAGTTATTTTAACATTTATCTCATTCCCAGGGTCCTTTTATAAGAGGAAATGATCTTTCTGTGTGAGGTTTTTTCCCTTAAGATCTTCTCTCAGACTTTCTCACTACCAACAGAGTAGAAACTCTGGCATGTTGAAAAACAACAAAAAACTCAGGTTCCTGCAAGTATCCCACCAGTCTGTGGTCAGGTACAGAATAGCACAGCTGCCTGCCTTTTCCTTAGGGCAGGCAGGAGAAGGAGGTTGCAGAGGGAGGATTTAACTATTACCAGTGTTTAATGTGGAGCAGCACCCACATTAGGTGTGACTGCAGATCTGGCAGAGGAGGACAGTTCATGCTGTGTCAGGGGACCCACTCCCTGCTTCTTCTACAGTAGGTCAGAGGGGCAGCCACCTTGCTGAGACCCCAGGCCTTCCTGGCACTGTGATTCCCTTTTCTACATTCCTTCTGCCTTGCCTAATTACAGTGTCAGCCCTTCAGGGCAGTCTCTGCTGCCATGTGCCCAGTGCAGTGGGGCTCTGATGTGGGTTAGGGCTCTGGGGCACTGAATGCAGTAGAAGTCATAAATAGGTCAAGAGAGAAATTTTGAAGTATGCAGTAAGGATGGAGAATGAGCAAAACCCTGAAAATTCCCAAATGTTTACTGACCTGAGCTCAGAGCAAAGTGTTCTTTGAAATCTTTGAAAGATCTTGGCTTAGCACTTTGATGTTGCTTCTTTTTCCTGACTGAGGATCAGTGGGTTTGGCCAGTCACTCTGCTTCCCTCTTCTCCTCCCTTCTCTCATTATTCACTGACAAAAATCCCGAGGATGGTGCAGGGGAGAGTGTCATCTCCAGCAAAGGAACTGGGCTGTCCACTTCTCCACTGCCATCCTCTGGAGTCCACCAGCCCAGAGGATTACAGTGGAGCAGAAACTTTATTTTACCAGTGATCCCCATATTAAATTCAAGCATAAGAAAAAATAAAAAACCAGAAAAACAGCAAACAAAACCCCCTGTAGCTAAAACCTTTACAATGATGGCATCAGGGCAGAGGTTTCTCTCACCTTGCTGGAAGAGGGGACAGGGAAGGTGCTGCATTGTAATGAGTGTGTTACATGCCACATAAGCAGGCACTCATCTGCTGGTACCCATGAGGGAACTAATGTTCCCTTATTTCCCCATCCCTCCACTGCCAGCTAATCTGTGCCTGCCCGTCTAATTTCCTGGCAACTGCTCTAATGTACAGGCTAATAATGTCTGCAGCAATCCTGGGAGACGTCAGTGTGCAGGCTAGCTATGAGGTTGTAGGGTCCAAAGGAGGATTAATTAGGGGAATTGGGGCATCTGGATAGGGGGAGCTTTTGAGAAGCCCTTCTCAAAGGTGGTGTGAGTGGTCCAGATAAGCACCCAAATATTTCTGTGAGGAACTGGGATGCCATCCCTAATTGAAGTTCAACTGCTACTGAGTCCCCTTGATGATTTCTCCTCCTTTCTTCCTCAGAGTATCTTTTTTGTTGTTGTTTCCAACTATAACTTAATGAAAACACATTTGAAAGTAAAATTATGGATTTCTCAGGGACTCTGACCCTTAGGGGCAGCCATGGAGATACTGCAGAAGGAGCTGAGTACACAAGCTCTTGTTAATTAGAGCAGAGTGAATGATTCATAGGAAATAATTTATTCAATTAATTTAGCTTCTCTTTCTTTTGCAAATTATCTGTGAAAAGTTTGCAGTTTTATTGCATTCAGCTGCTAGACAGCAAATGATTTCTCTGCATGTAGTTGACCCCTATGTGCTTGAAATGTAAGGTCTGGCTTTTAGTTTTTCAGTGGACAGGGGTCCTGGAGTTAGTGTTCTCCCTTGATTAAACAACTGACTTTTAGTATGTGCCTTGAAAAACTGATGTTCATTTTTACAAATGTAGAGGTGACCTTCCAAGAATATTATCAACCATGGCATAGAAATATCTCTGCCAGTGAATCCATTTACTAGAACAATGATCTGGAAAGTCTGTCCAGCACTTACCCTCCAGTGTCCGACATGGTGTGTCTTTGTGAGCCTTCCCCTCTGGCATGCTCAGGGAATTTTCACTCTTTCTCCTTCACCAGTCCTGTGCAGAATCCTTTGCTTAAGCTTCTCTCCACATGGAGGCAACCTCTCCAGAATATCAATTGTCTGATAAAAGCAGCCATGAAGCACAGTTGTTAAAGTCAAAGTCATAAAATTCATTGCCAATAATCTGACACCTACTTGCTGAAGTCCTTGTCAGCAAGGTGGGTATTTATTCACTGAAAAGCATTCATGGTGCTTACCATTTTCCACAATAAAGATTACAGAATACTTCACAAGCAGGAGAAAATTCTAAACAGTACCTGTAATGACCCTCCACCAAGCAAACAGCCCTGCTCCATAACCTTGCAGCATTTCCCTTTGCCTGACTTCTACACATAGGATAAACTAAATTGGCACAGACATTGGGTGTGAGCAACTGAATTTGCACCTCTGTCTGTCCTGGTTTAGGGCAGGGTCATTGTCTCCATCAGACTTCTGCTGCCCTGGGAAGAGAGACACACAGAGAGCCTGACCCATGGCAGGCAGGCTTTTCTTGAGATGCATCCAAGTGTGGGGTTGTAACTCTGAGCTCAAGGTAACATTAGTTTCAGTAACAGCTTTTCACACTCCATCAAAATGCATTTTTAAAGAGGGACGGTACTGCATGAAAATTAATGCATGGGAGCATTCTTGTAACAGGTGCATAATATTTCAGTAATAGGCTTGTGGGATGTTTATTCACTTGCCAAATTCATTTATCAGGTATTGGATTCAAAGGATTTCCCAACAGGATATCTGCAAAGATTAGTGCGCTAGGCAAATGTGCTTTGAACAACTACATCCTTTCATCAGGCGGTCATTTGGATAATTCCAGCATCAACATGCTCGCTGCTGGAGTGGGTCTGCTGGTAATTGCATTAACTATTTTTCCTGTGGTCGTACGTATCTGTGCCTTTAGATCCTACAAGGGCAGAGTTTGGCCTGCAACCTGTTAGTCGGGAGGCACCTGCCCATCTCTGCATGAACATGTGCAGTTTTAGCCAGCCCAGTCTTGCCCAAAGTAACCTTTCCTGCCTGGAAAGACCTGCTGTATCAAAAAAACCCCAAACAACTTTGTCAGCATAGGTTGACAATACTTATTTTGAAAAATAATGGAAAAATTGTCTCAAAGATGTAAGAACATTGTATTTCAAAGTATTTTATAATAAAGTATGCTTCATTTTCTTGCTTTTTAGTAGGTCTTTGATTTTGTTTTTGAAGTTGAAAGTAAATTAAACTTAGTTTTACCAGGAGAAATTTTTCATCTGATTTTACCCTTGAAACTTTAAATAGATTGTCATTTTGATGGAGGACAGGTATCAATACTGAAATTAGAGGAATTACCATGGATTGAAAACTTCAGAAGTTGATCTTTAAGATGACAAGTCATTGAAAAGATGTATTGGAACCCATGTTTTATTATCAGATTAATGAAGAAATAGCAAAAGTTTTGTTAGTCTTGTTCCAGCAACTAAGTGGCCCATTTCCTTTCTTGTCTTCTATATCCTATAATATTTCTGGTCTTAAACACTGTATTAACTAATCATGGAAAAACTAATCAGCTTGGCTTATTAAATGGCCAATTACCTTTCAATAAGTTATTTTTTTCTCTTTTTAGATACCTGGCATAATATAACAAGTCTCTATTTGAGACACCTGAAGTAAAGAACTCATTCTGAAGTGAAGAAATCATTCTTTCATTGATTTTTGAAAATGTGGGTCACCATATATAATGTACCAAGCTTAAATCCTGTAATGACTTAGATGTGGTTATTCTGTTCCTTGAGCTGTAGAAGTACAAACAAAACTGAGGATTTAAGGGTTAGCATATGACTTTTCAACTCAATGTGTGGGGTTTTGTCGAGTTTTTTTGAGCCTTTTAAATTGTGGAGGGCTGAAAGAACATTCAATAAATTTATTTTTGAGTGTACCAGTGCTTCCCTGCCTTACAAAACCAAATCTTACCAAGCCTTCAGCATGAAGAGGACCAGGGCCATGGAGACAGCACAAAAGCAAGAAGGACTCTGAGAAACAGAAAAGGGGAACAAGGAGAGTGAAAGTGTTTGGGGATTTGGGAAGGTGGTCTAACATGCTTGTGGTTTTCTTTCTTTTTTTATCTTTTTTTTACTTTTTTTTTTCTTTTAATTTTGTTGTTATTTGTAAAGCACAAGATTTTGCTGTGAAAGCAATGGTACTCTCCCAGCAACCCCCTTCCCTTGATTGCATCCTTTGGAGGTCACTAGCTGCTCACGCACACTGCTGAGTGGAGGACAGACTCTTTCTTGTGTTCTTTATAACAACGTGAGAGCAGATGTCTCAGGCTGTAAGCCCCAAGTTCAGTTCTGCAGGCCCCAGGAACAGTGAGACATCGTGCACATCTGTGTTCTGGGCTTGGCCTCCAAGGATGTGTGTCAGCTGTGTGCTCCACATCTGAGTTTGAGTCCATATTCCTCTGAAAGCTCTGCTTGGAGCTCAGGGTTGTTCCCAACCGCAGGCGTTGCATGTGCCCACCTCAGAGCATCAGGAATGGCGTGGGAGGGGGATGGCAGCCTTTCACACACAGTTTTGCCATGGTGATTGCACAAACAGGTAGGACATCACCACCTCATCGTCCCCTGCCAGACAGCCACACAGGGCCACGATGTCTTGGTTGATCCCACCAGGATTTGCCGCAGTGTCCCTGGGCCGGGCTGTCCTGGGGCACCAGGACATTGTGCCCCATGTGCCCAACCGTGGGCAACTGGTAGGAGGCAGTAGGGGAGGATGCTGGCAGTTGTCACACTCTCCATCACGAGCAGGCTCCTCTGGGTGTCTCTGGCATGTAAGCAAGTGCATGCAGGAGCCCTTCAGCAGTGAGGGAAGGAAAGCCAGAGCCCACTGCTGCTTTCTGTCATGGAGAGGTTAAAAACAACTTGCCAACTGACAAGCAGCAGCTGCAAGGAAATTTCCCCATCAGTACCATTCCACAACCCCCCTTTTTTTTTTTTTCTTTTCTTTTTTTTTTCATGACAGCAACATTTTAATCAACTTGGGCTGAGCATGAAAGTCTGAGGGAGGGGAGGAGGAGGAGCAGAAGAATGGCTGGCTGCTGGCATATGCCTGAGCTGAGGGACGTTCTCTGCCTAGGAGGACAGTTAACCTACACAAAATGTTCTGGCTTCTTGCCTGTATCAGCCACATCATGCTGCTCCAGCCTTTTGTGCCAGATCCCCAGGATGGTGACTGTCACTCTGACAGAGGGAGAGAGAAGGAGAAAAAATAAAATGAGGGGGGAAAAAAGCAAAACAAACCTACTAAATCTAACACCACAACTCAGTAATAAGCTTGCTTTCAAGCCCAGGTAGAGCAGCTGTATTTTTCAGAAATGAGCAGCAGTGGAAAAGTAGCAAGGCAGCTGTGTGCTTCTGCAGAATAAATCAAGGTTGGATGGAAGGCCTCAGAGGGTAAAGTCAACAAAGCTCCACGTAAATGGCAATGAACATATAGCATTTAATAGGGAACCTGAACTCATAGAGTCTAGCTATGAGCAAACCACAACTCAAGCTGGCATCTTTTTTTCCTGTTAAATCCAGGTGGAAGAAACATACTGATTTCTAGAAGAGAAAAATTAATTGTCAGAAATGCTCAGATAAAGCCTTTGTTTATACCCACAGATTTTCTTATACAAGGGTCACTGTGATAGCCTATTGACCAAAACTGCCCCTGGTCTTGGGTCAAATTCCCTGATTTCCTTAAGCCAGGACTTCTGTCACCTCCTCCCTTACAAACTTCTTAAAATCTTCTATAGCAGGCTGTTATCACCTACAGATAAGAAGCTGCCTTTCCAAATTATTCTGGAAAGCCAAGTGGTTGCTCTCCACCCCAACACTTTCCACATGGGAGCTGACAGACCCATGTCATTACCCAGTACACAAAAAATCTTTTATTATTAGCAACACAAATGCTGTTCCCAGGTTACACCACTCAGCTCTCACAGGCTGCTCCAGCACCAGTGAATTAGCTGGACATTGTCAGTGCAGAACAAAAACATTCTTCTTTGTCCTCAGATGTCTTCTCTGCCTTGTGGCTTGAGCAGGGAGCTGGCAGCTCCCTTGGCAAAGCCCAGAGGGGGGACTGCCTGTGCCTACTGAATGCTGGAGTGGGAGCAGAGGGGCAGAGCAGCTTTTTGAAGCATGGGGGAGAGTCACAGCTGATCCAAAAGTGAGTGTTCAAAAATGAAGAGACTGCTGGAAAGTGCATCTTAATAGCTAAAAGCTGTGTTTGACTTCACTTTGAGAGCTGGCTGCTGATCGCATAGCTCACACTCAAGTTGTGCTTTCAAGCTGTTCTCCAAAAGCACTTACCTACTTCAAAAATATTTTTTATGGAGCCAGACATTCTCCATTAGCTTGAGTTCTAAGGGAAAACACCAAATACAACAAGATTCATGTCAGAATAACACATTATTCCAGGATATTTGAAGATGAAGGAAGATACCTAAGGTCATTCAAATGAAAGGATGTGAAGTGGGGAGGCTTGAGCATAATTTCATTTATTTTACTTAAACTCATCACAGAAAAAAGAGAAAAGCATCTAGGGACACTTAGTGTGATTTTTAAAAGCTGTGTAAGCAACAAATCAAGAAATTTGTTGGAAATGAGTAGACACACAGTTGGTTTAAAGTACACATTAGGTGCATATGGACCCACAGCTGCTCTTATTCCAACTGCCACCCAAAGTACAGGTCTTTCTGTGATCCAGCCTGTCACACAAGGACCATGCCAGATGCCTTGCAAAAACCCTCTCGGCACCTCCCTCTTTTGTGCTCTCAGCTTCTGAAGGGCAGAAAGAGAGAGAGTGGACAGGGGGCTACAGCAAACACCTTCCAGCTGGTAAGAAGCTTTCATCTGCCCCAAACTGGTGGTAAGGCTGCTTAAATAAGATGTGTATTTATCCCATGTCTCCTCAGAGAATTATAGAAGTGGCACTGCTGTACCTCAGTGGAAAGGCAGCAGAAGTTGAAAAAGTAAACAGAAAAGCCTAGTGGATGGATTTATAGAAGGTTCAGCCCTTCCTGCTTTCTGACTATAGATCCACTGATACCTTGCTGCAGGTAAGCGATGCAGATATATCTGTGGTTGTTTAGGTGCCAGCTTATCACCATGCATTATATGGGATGTAAAAGTTGGAAAGGAAAAAAGTAATTTCTGTGCTTTTTGCCACTTGCTTAGGGTTTATGTGTAAAGAATCATGAAAGATGTTGTTTTCAGAGCCCTATTTTCTCCCCCCCCCGCCCCCTCCCCTACTTTTGGCAATATTATCTCTGTCAATTTTGTTGTTCAGCTACCTCTGGTGGAAAACTTCTTGCAGGCATCAACATTAAAGGTCCTTCAGGACTTACCTGGATGTTTTAGCTCTTGAACAAAGGCTCCTTTCTCTCATATCTGTTAATAAAAAATACAAGCCCCTGGAGCTTTTAATAACTGTATAGATATTAGGATAAGTGAAAGATGTTAACAGAAGGGGGGGGTGTTTGTTGGTGCATCTTTTGCTGTGAGAATGTTACAGGCATCTCACCCAGCCATCCTCTGTGTCCACCTACACTGAAAAAGCCTTCAGCAGGCAGGGGTTCCTTGGGTTGTAGCACAGGCATCTGCTCTGATGGTGGCCTCTAACTCTGAAACCAAAAATAGAGGAGAGAGTTCTGTAGGAAGGTGGTAGCAGTTGGGAGTGACATTTACTGCACCCACTCGAACTCCATCAAACTCAATCCATGAGTCAGGCATCAAGACCAAAACAGTGACCATCAGGTCCCTGGAGAGAAGCTGCTCATCCTGATGTGGACACAAGTCCTTCTTGTGCAAAATACCCACCTTAGAGTGCTGTGTCTCACTCCCCACAGATAGCCCCCACACTTGGGATTTTGCCAGCCTAACCAGCTGAGTCTGACTTAAAGCTTTGCTTTAAGGTGGATAAAGTTTTAGACAGTAGGGTAAAGGCCATCTCTGGTTTCTGTACAGCTAAAGCGACAAACAATTGTTAAATAATGAATTCTTTGTCACATTGGCCTTCTAGGAAGTCCTGTGGTCAAAACAGACTCCAGAAATTCATTCTTCGTCATCTCCCTGACAGAAAAACAGGGCATATAATGTAATTTAATGGATAACATTGGACATCCAGAAAGAGGTACTGATGCAAAATGAGCTTTGGTTGAATCATGATAATTGGGTTCAGTGCTGACTGAGTTAATGTTAGACATTGGAACAACCTGTATTTTGAGCAGGATGAATTTAAGTGTGGCATAAGTGTGAGTATCCCATAAGAGGTGGTGCCCCTCATTCAGCTGATGGGGGATTTGAAATGAGAATTGCCCTCAGAAGTATATGTAGCCATCTAGAGAGCAGCTTTTAGACAAACATCACTTGAGAATGTACTTCATTGAGACACTAGATGTGTCTAAAGGAGGATACATGGTACTTGTAGAGCAGAGCAGAGCATAATGCTGCCCTCTTTTGTGTGAGACAACACCTGATCACCTGGCATCCCCAACATAATTCCTGGGAAATGCTGCTTTTCTGCAGCTAGTAATATCAGTCTCATATAGAGATCCTTTCTGCACTGGAGAAGAGGGAATCATGTATGTACTTTTCAGCCTAAATAAAGGAAGAATTATGAGTTCAATTTTACCTGTGCAACTTATTTGGGAACCAGGTTACACAGGTAGACTCACTGGCTTTGGGAGGGCAAGATTATCTTTTTCCTGTAGCCCTAAAGAAATAAAATGCTTTGCTCAAGGAGGACCCCAAAAAACATGGATGTGTGTCTGCTGAGCACATGTGCTGGGGTTCAAGTTTATGTCAAGCAGAGCTCTGTGTCTGATGATGGATTTGGACCATGTTCAGGGGCTTTAGAGAAGGCAGGAGCTTCTATTACGAAACAGGGGTTTCTACTGTTTGTTAGAGAAGTGTCAGCTATGATGTTTCATGTGTGATTTTATGGTCATATTAAAGGCCTGTTTCTTGGCAGTCATTACAAAATGAGCTGACGTCCAAGCCTGCTTCTGAGCCCTGAACACTACCAGTGACCAGACCAGTAACATCCTGTCAGCTCTCACGGTTGTGAGGAGAGAGAAGGGATATTTTCACCATCCTTAGTTCAGTCTTCAGCAAGAATTAAAAAAAAAATCATCAAGATCTTTGGTTCATCCCTTCCAGGCCCACATTGTGAATGCAACAGCAACATTCTTGAGAGGGTCACGTATCTCCTTTGGATTCTCAATCTGCAGCGATAGGCAGGAGAAATGTTTGCAAGGCAAATGCTTTCTGATGGGCCTGCCCCTGAACTCACCAGTCGCAAGCCATTTGTATGGAAATGACACTGAAATTGCTATCCTAGAGCTGCATCCAACCTCAGCTTCTGCCAGCAGAAGATACAGGGTACCAGATGGCAGAAATCCTACCCGAGCACCAAGTGGTTTAAACTGCTCTTTTTGCTAGGAATTTAAATTGTCCATATGCTGAAAGTATAATGCTCGGCTGCACCCTGGCTGCCTAGTGGAGGCCTCTGCTGCCTGAGCTAAAGGAGATGAGCAATTAGCTCGTAGCAGCTTGGAGCTTGTGTCCCCCGTACGTCCCAAGGTCAGGCGGTGCTACAGTCACACACATATCAAAATGTGTGATCATGCATCTGGAGGAAGATGGTGGTGTCTGCATGTACAGTCATAGTCAAACTGGGGCTGTTGTGTCAGAGACTCCTAAGAAAAGCAAAGATTGAGGGTGTTCAGGATATCTGGTCTCCTCTTTTTCTCAGCTTCTGGATCGCCTGGCGAACCCCAAGCTGAGGTGCTTAAGGGGCACAGTTTGTCCTGGATTTCAGAGGAGCACAGACAGTGCTCTCTGGGGGATTTGCAGCCTCAGATTTCCAGGGCCTGGTGAGAAACCAAAGCTGCTTTGCAGCATGATGCACAGTGCCTGGAGCAGAAGGTCCTCAGCTCTGGTCACAGGTTGTGCTCACCATTGTGCAGCTAGGACAGCTCTGCTCTTTGATCATTTGGGTGATTTCATTTAGTTGCTGGAAAGGGCTTCCTTCTCCCTGGGCACATCCCCTACTTTATAAGTCATCTTCCAAAAATCTGCCATCAGTCTGGCTGGCTGAGGCTGTACCCATTCCAGAGCAGTAATGTCCTTTTTGTATGTGTTGAAAAGGTGGCCAAGCACAGTGTTTCAAATGAAGAAGTGCCCTACCTTGTGCAGAAATGTTATCCCTTCTCCTGGTTTATAGTCTCTTCCCGGATTCATCCAGTTTCCCCTTGCTTATTGTGCTGGAGTTGAACTCCAGATGGATGGCTCAGAGGGCTTTGCTAAAGTAATCCCTGGAGAAAATTCCTTTCCTGGTCAGATCACTCTGAATTACTCCTCTGCTTAAAATGTAGTCTCACTGCCTTTAGATTTATTATGTAACATTTTCCTAATTTAAATTGTTTTCTATTTACTGGCCCAGTTGCCTGAAAGATCTGCTTCATCCCAAATCCAGTTACATTGGTCATTATTCACTTTTTCTCTCTCCACTTCTGTCACTATCAGCAGACATTGGTATCTCACATCTGACGTCCTTATCTAAATCCTTTACGTACATTCATTTAAAGGATTGGGAGGTCAAATGTTTTGAAATCTTTACAAGGTCACTAAAAATAAAGGTGTCGTTTGTTTTTTTGCTTGTCCTTTTTATGTGGAAAATTGTATTTTGGTTGATGCCTGAAGAATTTTTTCTGCTTTTCTCCTGAATATTTCTTACACTGTTCCCTACATTCACAAGTATTAGCATGCATACTTGTGATGCTTTAGGTGATAGTTTAGCCTGGTTTCATGGTGTTTAGTAGGCCGGTAGACTAAACACCCCTGAAACTACGTAGAGTTAGAAGACCAAACACCCTGTTTTCGTGAGCCCTCAAGGTCTCCTAGTAGGACAGATTTTGTAAACTAGAAGTTAGCCCACCCAGGCCCCTTATTGGGCCCTCCTGGTAGATATGCTAATGTGTAGAGTCTTTAATTGTATACTCGACTGGGGGGACTGGGGGGACGGGGCTTTTGTGGCGTGTTCTACCTGGCAGAAGCCATCGAATGGGATCCTATTAAAATACTGAGGTAAACAACCCCCAACCCTCTAACTGTGTCTGAGCCTTTATTTCCTGAGACCAGAAAAAGGCATCATGGTATTCATAAGGAGACTTTTATTAGCAAATGTAAGAGTGCCTTGAAATGAATATTTTAATTATGTATGTAATTTTTTATGATTTTGACTATTAGTATTTAGTGTGCTTGTTATCCTTGATTTTTTTTTTATTCCTAGAGGGTCTCCAGATGAACAAAGCAGCACATATTTTAGTAAATTATGCTCTTTGTATCTGTAAGTTACTGACCCTTTTAAAAACACTTTTTGCTAATATATATATATATTTTATAGATATATAAATAAAATAATACAATGTTCTTTCTAATGAGAATAGACATCAAGACTTTCCCAATGCAAATGAGTCTCTAGCTGTTTCTTTTAGCCCTGTGCCAGACCTAGATAACTTCCAAGGGGCTCCAAACCTTGAGCTTCAGGAGGTACAACTCCTCCTATTATGTAGGAACTTGTCTGCAGTGTTTCACTGGGCTCCAGGGCAAGTTTGTTCATTTCAACAAAAATTATGTCTCTTCCCAAATGCAGCAAATTGTAGGCAGTCCTTAAAAGCAGACCTTAATCCATTTTCACAGGTATCAGGTCTTACATCTCAGCAAGAAGACTCCATTTTCACAGAATATGTAGATAAAGGAGTTGAGGTTTGGAAATCTTCAAAGAAAGAATCACATGATGGGGTGATGAAAAACTTTCTCACATACAGCATGCACTGAGCTGATGTCTCCACAGCTTGCTTTGCTGTACATCTCCTCACACTAACTGTGTCTCTGAAGGGAGAAAGCACTGTTATTGTTACCAAATACATGGGTTTGTTTGATGATGGACACATGGGAAATCTGTAAAAAAAGCTAGAAAAAAATAAACTAGATTTCACAAGTTCTGGACAAGGAAAAGCAATTTAGGGGGTTAAAAAGTGCTGTGGATTAGAGAATAAGTCACCTAAATAGAAGAGTGGAATGTGTTTCATCAGGAATTTATTGCATTTACTCTTTTTCAGCTTGCAGTGGTGAAATAAAAATGTCAACAATTGACTAAGAAATTAAAGTGATCCAATATCTATTAACGTTTTATACTCCTCAGGTGGCACTAGTCACAAAATAACCCTTGATTAATGTATGTGCTAAATATCAACAATAAGTTTCAGTATTGGCCATCAAATAGGCTTTAATACTGAAGCTACACATGCACAGAAAAGTAGAAGGAAGAAGAAGCAAGAAGCAAGAGAAGACTAGAGATGCCATACTAAATACAAAAAAAACCCCAACCCTTCAGAAAGCCACTCTGGTTACTAGTAAAAGAGAACTATTAGAGACAAAATAAGCATTTAAATGAGAAAACTAAAAAAGATAATTTTTTTATGCTAAATGCTAAATGTAAAACTAAATTAAGCAGGAATAATAGATTTTTCAGGAGATCTTTTACAAAAACATAAAAGCCACCAGTGATAAAAATGGCAGCAGAATCAGCAGGAACAAAAGCAACCACCTTTGATACAGAAAAAGTCAATGAAACAAGCAAATGGACAAGAATCAAAAGAAGGATTTAAGAGAGACAAGGTCATTATGGCAAGAGGAAATTAATTCCTGGTCTCACTACTCACTACCTGTGAGACAGTGTCTCAGACCAGAATGTAATTTGGTGTTGAGTAGCCTAAGAAACTATCTAAAACAGGAATGCCAATGGAAGAGATTGCTGGACGAATCACAAGAACAAGGCAGAGGTCACTGAAGAGCTGTAAAGGAAGTCAGATATGAAGTTGTTCAAGAACTAATTGTCATGTGTAACCTACCATTTTTTCTGCAGCATAATGTGCAGTGGCACACATGTCAACAGCCTTTAGTAGTGACTGCAGGCTTCACTGGGAGCTACAGATCAATAAAACCACAGTCAAACTTGTAGAAACAATCATAAACTGAATTCTTAGACACAAAAATACATACACGTTGTTCAGAAAGAACTGTACAGATTTTGTAAAGTCCTACTTGGAGACTAGGAGGAGCTGGCAACTACCTGAAAAAATGTGATCAAGCTGCTAAGTATTCAACTTATGTTTGACAATGCTTTTGACAAGATCTCTCACCACAAGACTTTAAGGAAAGGATGTTCTAGTGGAGCCCACAGGAGCAGGGATGTGACAGGGAGGGGAGTTATCAGGCCATAAAGTTCTTGCTCTTATTCTATGTATTTGTGTGATTTCCAGCAAAGCTGGTGAATCTTGAAGAGGTAAATTCAGCAGAAAAGATAAAATTACTCAGAATAATAAAACAGGAGACAGCTTGTGGGGGAGACTAACAAAGAAGTCTACAGATTGGGGAGTGACGTGTAGCAAACAAATGGGAAATGGTGGTCCATTATTTCAGCCAGTTCCAGACCCATGAAGTACCCAATGAAAACTATGAAGTAGCTAGACTGAAATAAACAAAAATGGGTTTTGTCACAATATATATAAACTCTTAAACTCCGGTACTCATTACCACTGAACATTGCAGGAGCCAACTAAAAGCAGATTCAAAACCAGATCAGGCAACTCAGAGCTACCAGTGAATACATTTCAGGTCAGACCTAGTATGGCAGTTTCAATACCCTGTGGAAAAGAAGTCGTGTTGCTGATGGTACAAAATGGTACATCTTGAATCAAAGAATTCTTACATTTAAAATTTGTCCTTAGATGGTGAAGTGAGCTCTCAGAGTTTGGTTCTTGGCACAGCTGGTCAGAAAAATTGCAGAAAGTCCATATTGCCATCAGAAATCAAAACAGTTTGCAAAAGAGAATTGCTTTCAGTAGATTCCTGGAAGAAAATCACTGAAAAAAGTGCTGACAGTATAAGGTTGAAACATCCCAACCTATTTTTTACTTTGAAACAGTTCTCTGCCTTGATTTTTCTTTTTTCTTACGTTGTATTAGCTTTTTTGCTATAACATAATATTAACTCTAAAATGTCAAAACAGAATGTTTCAGTTTCCATTACAACAAAACCTGTCAATCAACTTGAAATGCATTGAAGGTTTTTTTTAATTCCCCTTTGCAGAAAATTTCAGACTCTGCGGGTTTCATTGCAATTCAGAATAAAGTCAACTTTTAAAACCTGAAAGATCTGTGAAAGCAGAACTCTTGTTCTTTAAAACTTGGCCCAAACCACTCTATTTTCTTTCTCTTTCAGCTTGCTTATCTGAAAGGTCATAAGAACGTTGCAGATCCATTTTTGCAAAGCCCTTTCAGACTGAGCATCCAAGAATTCCACATTTGTGTGTCTGATGCTAGAAGTGTACAATTCCCAAGCACCATCCCAATTCCACCACCTTCAGCTGAGTCTCTCTCTCCCTCAGTCATATGTTCACAAATTTCAATGGTACTTCTTTTTCCCCTCTCCTTTTCTTCCTGTCCCCATCTAATGTTTTCGGTTTGCCTTCTTATTTGTGCAAACTGGGAACTGTTCCCTTCTGGGATGGGGGAGGAGTTACTTTCCAGAAGGCTATTCAGTTTGCCCTTGTCCAAGATCTTTTCATGATTAGTGGCTTATTGAGTGGAGCATGCAAACTCCTGACAGCCCGAGCAGAGCTGAATCAACTTTGGCAGGACAGTCTGAGGAAGTTCGCAGTGCCGCCACTTGTGCTATAAATACAAAAATAAAAGGAAGAGCTCATCCTCTAAACTATGCACATTACATCCTCAGACTGGGGACTCAAGCATGCTTTGTGCTGTACATTAGCCATCTGCACCAGAGGGAATATCTTCCTCGTTCTGTTCCCAGGACAGATGCATCAGGATTGCTACACGATAGCGTGAGGCAGGAAGAGTTTTCTGGATCCTGGAATGCCAATAAGCACTTCAAACATCTTTCTTGGCTTCTGGAGTCCCTGCATCCAGCACCCTGGAGCGTGATTTCTTTTTATAAAAAGAAAGTCTGTGCTATTTTTCATACCAATCACATGCTGTTTTAAATGGCTTAAAAGTTTCAAGGACTCCAAATGCTGAAAAACAGCTGTATGCTGATGTGAGCAGCATGTGTAAGGATGATTTAAATCTAGTTTTTATCCTATTTAATTCCCAGTGGCTTTTATGTTTTCCATAAATGGATGAGAAAAGTTCTTGGCTGGGAAGTCATAAAAATATGTAATAAATTCTTTGTAGTCCCAACATGAGCAATTCATCATATTTTTGTTTGTTTGTTTTCTGGGATTTTGTTTGCTTTCTGTGACTTTGACATGTCGTGGATCTCTGATGAGTCTCTTGTTCCTCACTACATGCTGATCCACTCCGATAAGCTGTTCTTCATATTCTGGTTACAAGGTGGTGACCTACATCCAGAACAGAACATCCACTGCCTGGGATGGCCACGAGGACAAGGACCACCTCTGTCCTGCTGAAAGGTGAGTCTTCCTAAAAATCTCTCCTGTTGGCTAATTACTCTCAGCAGCCCAGATATCACAAGAGGCAGTAGGACTCCTTAGTAAGAGCCTGGTAGATTACAAGTAGAGGTTTGGGGGTTTGACTGTCCCCTGTTGCTGATTTGAGAAGGCGCTTTGTGGCACCCAACCCAGCCCAGCAGAACTGCTGACAGAGGATTCCAGGCCCTCCTGAACAGATCCTGGTGTGTGTATTCTCATCACATCTCCAGGGTCAGATTTAGTGATAATTTGACTCAAACTAATATCTACATAAGGGGATTTTGCAAATTTATAATTTCCAAAGGGCACATCTGCTAATATTCTATTATAATTTCTGAACTCCATTTCTTTCATTAAGGAGCTAATTTTGTTCCCAAGAGGATCATTAGCTTTTACCCATTTTGATTAATTTAATTCATATTACCAATAGCTACCTAAGGCTTTATGAACTGGATGGGAACTTTTAGCTTTTGCTTTAACACAGTCTCTCTCCATGAGAAATCTTGTCACCTCTAATTGCATTTAGAGGAATTTAAATTAATTTCCTTTGACATTTTTTTTTTTCAGGTCTATACTAAATGCACGTACTAAATGTATGCGCTTCACAATGCTCTTATTCTGCCTTCATAAAAATGTTAAGCATGGCGGGCTCTTTGTCCAGGACTGTCCCAAAATCACTCTCAGGAGACTTGATCCCAAGAGGTATGGGATTTCCACAACTCCTAGTGAGTTACAGAGCAGAAGCATAGGTTTTCTTTTCCTCATATCTGTTGCAGCAGAGTTTAGCCTTGGGCTCTTCTCCTCCGCAGGTCTCCCTGGGGTTCTTACATCCAACTTTACAGCTGTCTTGGAAGATTTGTGCTCAGGAGAGAGAAGGTGGCCAAGGGAATTACCTTTCACCCACCATGGGCACGGGGATGAGGTAATAGCAGCAAAGAGAGAACCAAAGGGTGCTTGGTGTGTGGCTCTTGTGACAATGCCAGTACTTTTACAGATGTAGGAGCAGATGCTGTTAGTGAATGGGCCAAACAGGGCTTCTCATACATCTCTCGTGGCTACCTCTCTCTCTCTGCAGCTCCTGTCAAGCAAAAGCCACCATGCTTCCTCTTTCCCCACTATCACATTCAAGCTCCAGGCCCTGGCTATGATCATATATTTCACCATTGCCAGCAATTTCTTCTCAAATCATCATGGCAACTTGATAGCAAAATGTAAGTGCATGTCCCTGTAATCCTAATTTCTTTCCATTTTTGTCTGGATTTGCAAGGGCTACAGTGTTGTTCAATTATCCTTTCTATTGACTATCAATGGGAATTCACCCTAGCTGGATGAAAAAAAAACCCCTCCTCAGGCCTAAAATGCCACTCTGCATGTGCCTAATAGCTTGTTATTTTTGGATGCTTAGCTTCAGCCATGGGGATTGTAGTTGTTTCTTCAATATCCCTGATACTATCATTAAAACTGGTGGCTTCTCACCACAGGTAAAACCATGTGATATAGGAAACAGGGCTTCAAAGCCCTTTACAGTGGCAGCTATAAAAGGCAGAAATGCAGTAAATGTTTAGCATGGGCAAAGTACAAGCAGAGTCTGCATTCTCCAAATGGCACATCCTTGGAGACCACACAGTTGCTATTTAGAGACCTTGAGCATCGACTAAATCCAGCAGGAACTGTGGGCCCTATAAATAGTCCATGCTGGGACTATTTAGCAGAGCTGGAGCTGAGGAGCAGTGTTGTGAAACCGCTGGGATAAAGGCCGAGATGTTAAAAACCAGGTCTGGATGCAGAGTCTGCCCCATACTTTTGAAGCTGAGGTAGCTATACCCACTACTTATGCTAATTCCCTTGCTGTGTGTGTATTTTGCAGTGCACAAGCAGGATGTGGCCTGCAAAACCCACCTCACCTTTGTGAGTGCTCATAATCAGCTGAAGACAATCCCGAGCGGGAGCGTAGACAGGATCTCCTGAAATGGCCAGCTGGCCTGTGCATGCAGCACAAAGGCAATAAATTCCTTAGCTCACCAGTCTACAAATCTTTGTTGACCATCTCTGTGCATGTCTCCATAAGAACATTTGATCTAATGGCCTTTTAAAAAATTTCCCTTCATTTTCCAGCATAACCCCCCAGTGAATCATTAATGTAACAAGATAAAGATCTCTAGCTAAGGAATTATTCTTATTATAAAGTTCCCAAGTTCTAGTAGCGAATCTCTCCAGGGTATATATTAAGCCAAAAAGGTCCCACACAATCATTTAAATCTACAAAATTCAATTCATTTCTAACTCCCTCCAGGCACTTGTTTTATAGTGATCTAATAAAGGAGACTTGTGGCTGTTAAATGATAAAGTCTCCAAAGGGGATGTGGGAACTCTGCACACTAGTCCCCAACATTTGCTGGTAAGTTTTATTCCTCCATCTCACCTACATCCCTTTTGACAAGGAAACCTTTCAAAGTCTTGCAAAATGGGTAGATGATTTTGTTTTTAAAGGAAAGCAAAGTAAAAAAATTTTCTTACATAAATGTATCACCCAAGGATATAGGTTACAAAAAGATTAAACACTTAATTGTTCCAGAAATTATATGTGTGTCCTCACCAAATCACTGAAACTGAAGATGGAGCAGATGCACATCTGCTCTATTTCCTTGCTGCTGCATCCCTGAGATGCTTTTTCTGCTACTTCCTCCAGCCTAGTTCTAAATTACCTGTGAAATTATCATTGGTGCAATTCTGTTGTGCGATAATGCACATAGATTACCAGGAAGACAGTGATGATTTGGGGTTTTTTTCACATAGTCTTGAGAATAGAGAGGTAGGGATAATACAATACTAGTTCTCCTGATTGCATCAAAAGCATAACTGCAGGTGTATCAGCATCATCCACTAAACTGCACCCAAGAGGCATTAGATACCTTTTTTTTTACAGTTGGAAAATGTATTTACATGAGGTTTTGTGTTAGAAAAATGAGTCTCTTACCTGATGTTAAACACAACTTCCTACCTAATGCAGACAGAGGGCTAGGTCAAGCTAGATACTATGACAGTTAGTTATAGTCCACCTGAGAACCCCCAGGGTTAATCACCATCAGGTAATACAGGTTTTGCAGTATCCATCTTTGTCCATCCAATAAGAGATTATTTATGTTCATTTTTATCTATGTGGTAACCACTGTATTTTGCAACACACTCTATTTTCCTTGCAAAGATGAGGCATGAAAAAGAAAATTGGAGCTTCCTTCCAAATTGCAAAAAGTAATGATTCTGAGGTGGATGCACAAAGACCAGGGGAGAGCCAGGTTTATTTCCAAGGAAGCCAACTCCATTTGTCCTCCAGTGCCCACACCTTAATGCATTAAGTGTTTTTGGGGCATGCCACTGGGACTGAATGCTTTTTTTCAGGCAAAGACAGGCTTTGTGAGAATGTTTAAAGAAATCAATATGTGAGGTTTGTCTAAGGTTACATGTTTGTTAATGTTTTATTGATTACGCTATTGGTTGTGAATTATGTAACTTAATAAAGCTGTGGATTCTTTCTAATAAAGACAAAGAGGTTATTCCATTAGCTGGCAACTTAAGGCAAAGAAACTTAATAATATAGAACATTATAAGACCACAGCCCAGAGACTGACAAATCCAATTCACCACAGAAGTGGCTGTGATGTTGCAGACTGGGCTGTGTCCTCACGCAATTAGGCTGCGCAGGTCACGTTTAAAAGAGGGTGAGGTCTGCTCTCTGAAGCTGTGATGTGGCCATAACAAGCAGATGAGAACAATGAAGTGGCCTGAAAGGACACACAGAGCAGTTCTGGAGTTTCGGGCACCCCTCACACAATTGAGATGGCACGTGTGCCATCACAGCCTTCTGTCACACATTCATGTATTTAGCTGAGACTTCTGATGAGCGTTAGTTTTCCCCAAAACTGTTTCTCACATCTCCTTGGAGATGAACCTGTTTTGTTTTGTTTTACTTTAAAGAAAGCTCTCAATACCCAGGGGGGAAAAAAGCCCTGAAAATGCTTTAAAAGGAAATGAAACGGTGAATTTCCGAGTGACAAAAGATTGCCTCTCCACAATACAATTGCATTTCCACAGCTGTGGAGAACAGATACTGCAGCTCCTCTTGGGGCACGTGGGATTGACAAGCAGTTGCTTGCAGAAGTGGGTCTAATATTTGACTTGACTGCAGTTGCCAGGCATCAGAGTTGTCTTGAAAGCAGAAAAAAAGCACCCCATGTCAGCAAGTGATGGAGCACCTCCTCCAGCTGCCTTCACAGCCTGATGCTTTTTATTTAGCTGGGAGTAGAGGCTCCAAATCCGGTCTCCGGAATGACGCCCAGCCCTGGTCGCCTCCCATTCTCACATCCCTCCCAGCATTCTCTCAAATTCAGAGCCAGTAATTAAGCACAGGCATCAGCAAGGCCACCTGGACCACTGTTGGGGTACTTGAAGAGCATCAGTCCACAGGGTACATGGCAAGTATACAGATGTCATCGAAACATAGAATCATAGAACAATTTGGGTTGGAAGGCACATCTGTTAAAGAACACCTGTTCCAGCTCCCTGCCTTGGGCAGGGACACCTTCCAGTAGACCAGGATGCTCAAAGCCCCATCCAACCTGGCCTTGAACACTTCCAGGGATGGGACATCCACAGCTTCTCTGGGAAACCTGTTCAGTGCCTCACCACCCTCACAGTGAATAGTTTCATCTCAGTATGCAATCTAAACCCACCCATGTTCAGTTTAAAGGCAATTCCCCTTGTTCTATCCCTACATGCCCTTATAAAATAGTCCCTCTCCAGCTCTCTTGCAGCCCCCCTTTACACACTGTAAGGCTGCTCTAAGGTCTCCCTGGAGCTTACTCTTCTCCAGGCTGAACAAACCCAGCTGTCTCAGCCTATCTGCATAGGAGAGGTGCTTCAGCCCCCAGTCATTTTCATGGCCTCCTCTGGACTCACTCCTGCAAATCCACATCCTTCTGATGTTGGGGGCCCCATAGGTGGATGCAGTTAATTTCTAATTAATGCAAGCTATGGACTGGAGGAGTGGGTCTGCTGCTAGCCAGAGTGATCCTCTCCAGGACAGGCAGACCTCCTTTTCCCTGCTGGTCTGCCAGCACAACCAGTACCTGCTAACATTGAAACTGTCTGTCAGACCACACGGGTCTCCCCTGCCAGAAAGCACCGGGTGTTGTCAGGTGAAAAAATCTGAAATCTGTCTCTCAGATCAGTTAATTCAGCCACCTAAAATGGACGTACTCAGGGTCACCCAGTACATTTTGCAAATGTCTTTCAGCTGCTGTCATTAGAAGCTTTTCAGTTTCTCATCTAGGTAATTAAACCTTATTTTCTCAAGAAATTCAGAGGCTGAGGAAAGAGTCTGCTCATGGTTACATCTGTGTCAAATCGAGGGAGTTACCAGGTGCTGCATGCATGGAGCAGGCTCTATGGATTTGGAGCTGTGAATTAATCCCACAGGAAGACACATTTACATCACTGGGAATTTAAGAGGAATGGCATAACAAAACTGACTCTGCGTATTTGGGCTTTTTAAGTGACTGAGGTGTCCTGCCCTGCAGTATCTGTTGTTACAAACCCACTAAGCTTGTAACCAGCATCCATAATTGAAGTCCATCTCCACAACTAAAACCTTTCACTTTCACTAAAATAGCTGACATCTCGACCCTGGAAGAGTAAAGAAAACCACAGAGCCCAAATATTAACTAAAAAAAAAAACCCTAAAGTTTAAAGAAAATATCAAAATAAACTAAAAATATCCTTAAAGACCATGATTCACTTTCATACAGCCCTGTAGTAAGAGACCAGGCCACACTAGTACAAGACCATGCAGTGTGTTTTGAGTGAGGCAGATGCCAAGAATGAGTCTGTGTGCCAGCAGTAATAGAGGTGGTGCTGCATCCTCCCCATCATCACCAGGTTTTGCTTTTTAAAACTGAGCAGTGAATGAAATGATGGACTGACAGTGCTCTGCAGGGCACAAAAGGGTTCCAAAACACATGATCCATGTAACAGCAAATTATTCTGACTTGACCATTAGCAACAGGTAACGAGGCTGATGAGCTGATGAGTGCTGCCAGCCCAGTCTTGGTCTTGAGTGGGAGATACTGGCCTGAACCCATTCCCATTGCAGCAATGACAAGTTAGTTGTGCATCTATTAGCAAAAAAGCAGCTTCAAATCCTTAATTTGTCTGGTCAGGAGTTCAGTTTTGGAGGGTAAAAATAGTGGTGGAAAGGAATGATTGAACAGCTTAAGTAAGAAGATTAAGGCCATCTTTGCAAGCTGAATTTCTGCTGGAAGAAAGTGAATCTCTCAGCTGATGGTTGTTTTAACCACACTGCCATTACTCCATGCTGCTGCCAGTTTAACACTGACACCAGTCCTCACCCTGTTGCTCCTGACTCTCTCTGGGCCTCTGGTTTCTGACTGCAAGCAAGCTGGAAAGGACAAAAAGGGAAACCAGAAAAGCTGCTACAGCATCCAGGTGAGCTGTGCTCAATCATTACATTTTTCCACCTTTCTTTTGTCTTGCAATGTGTCATGTTCACATCTAATTATGATCTGACAGTGCCAATACTTGGTATTATTTTAATATTTATGCCTGTGAATAACCCCTATAAAATGAAAGGATTAGTGTTTCTATGATCAAAGTCACTGTAAACTCTGTGTTCTCTGTGGTGGCAAGTGTGTTTTATATTTGCTCCCTAAGCTGCTTTGAACACTGTGGCCACTGCAAAAATAGTGCAATAGCAATGAGTTTTCAATAGCAATACTTAACAATTCTTCAGCTGGTGAGGAGGGAAAATGTCTGATTCAATCATAATTTTGCTACGGTGCTGTTGGGCTTTTCTTTACAAGATCGTTAAATAAGCATGAATGAGGTACAGTATCCTGGGTTTTATTGGAGGCAAAAGCATCAGAGTCATTCACAAAATGTTCCCCATTATCACGTGTAATTGAAAAACAAAAGAAAATAGTCTCTTTGGGAGTTTAACATATACGATTTCTTTTAAAGACCTAATGCTGTGGGAGACAGGCAGCATTAATTCTGTACACGCTCTTTCTAACTTGCATTATTTTTTTAATCCTTTCAGTAACTCAAGACCTAACGTTTCTAGTTAAATGTGCCTTTGTTTTTTTCCTCCTTTTTAATTAATGCTTACAGTTCAATGTCAGTTCGCCTTCTCTATGCTTGAGTTGGATACTTAACTTTATTGCTCATTGATTTATGCTATGGGGGACCCAGCACTGTCAATCATTGAGCTGCTCTACAGACTTCAGACAAAGATGATGATCAAATCTACATGACCAGAAACAACATTTGGGCAAAAGCAATAAGCAGCAGCTCCCGGGAAGGCAGAAGGTGGGGGCATGTGGGAGGAAAGACAAGGCAAGAGAAAAAGTTCAGATGTTGTTGTGGAGCTACACAGAAACCGCTACCCCACTTTCCCAACATGCCTTCTCCTTGTCTGTTGCCTGTAGATTCTTAAAAATACAAATCACTAAAAAGAAATAGAGAAGTAAATCTAGCACCAGAGAAGGTGGTGAAGTACAAAGCAGGGTCTTGATGAGAATTGTATTTTATTATATGTCCTGTGGTAGAAAAACATTTGGAAATCAGTATTGAGATTTCTATTCTGCTTCAGTATTTTTGTCCCTGGAAGAGGTTGTCTCGCTGCCCTTCCTGATCACATTGACTCAAAGGAGAAGTATGTGCTGAGGTAGCAACTGGGCACAAAGTGATGGCTGAGGCACGGGAAGGCTGCAGTGCAAGGGCTTGATGCAAATGCTCAGAGAAGGTCTTTCCCGTGCCTGCAGGGGGTGCTGATGGTGACATTTCTCCTACATCTCGGAACAGCCGCGATGAAGCCAGGGAAGTTTCTCGTAGCCAGCTTCACAGCATCTGGGAATGGCACAGAGCAGCAAAAGGTGGGAGGAGAGTAAAGATATTATTGAAGATCATCAGTCAGGTACTGGGACATTCTTTAAACTTACCCTAATTTTGTCTACTTAGCATTTCATCAAAATGCATCTGTGTTTTAAACAAATCTCCAAAGTCTCTCTCTCCAGTGAAGCCCATTACATTTTGTGCTGCACAACTTTGATCTCACAGAACAGTCTCTTTATATTAAGTAATAAGGCATCATTTGGTTCGCATTTCATCCATTCTTTATCACATCTACATTCAGGTAATTGCTTCCACATGCTCTTTAGCAAAAGAAAAACTCAACTGCAGTTCAAGCGTGTTTACGTTTATGGATGGATTGAGTATGTCAAGTGTCGACACTTTACTTTTTTTTCTCCAAGGCGACCAATCCTCACAGACCATTTAAAGGGGGGAGGAGAAAAAAAGTCAGCAATCCATGTTTCAAAAATTTCCAAAATTGCTCCCAACTGAGATGTTTTTCAAAGCTCTAATTTACCATACACACAGCTTTAACGCTTGCCGTGCCATTGCGTTTATGTCAGGGTAGGCCTCCCATGTATTTGGTTATGTGTTGCTATTTAATGTGGCAAAAGCTTTAACTCTTTCTATACTACAAGATGTTAATAAGGTAAGCTGTGACTATTTCTTCAAAGTGGAACAAAGCTGTATTTTGTCTTTCCTAGGAATTTGGAGTGAGTAGCTCCACTTGTCCCCTGTGCTGCTAGCAGAAAGAGAAATAGTTTGCCAGCTACAGCATGAATTGTGAAGCCTGAGAGAATAGCAGTGTGAACATAGCAATGCTAAAATACAGTGATTTTAATTTTATTACTTTTTCTTTTTTGCATGAAGGCTGTTGTTGAGAAGGAGTAGAAACAAAGTACAGGCTGTTCCGGAAGATGTAGAACAGATCCGTATTCTGCATGCTATATAAAGATTAATCTTCATACACCAATAGTTGTTGTCAGCCAAGCTGGCTTTTTTTCCCTTTTGCTAATGTTAATGGAAATGTACTAGCACAATTTACCAGAGACACTTACAGCTATTAAGATGGAGTGAAATGGAAAGAAGCTGTGTGAAGACAAGCCCAGGAGATTTGACACCTGCTTAGGTGACAAGAAGCATGAACTGGGGGGAGAATCTCTTATTATAGGGTCATTGCAAACTTTGCCAAATTCAGTTGTTTAGGAGCTGTAGGAGTGTTGCTTGTCTTGTTTTACTGATGTTGGGTGTGTTTTGGGGAGGAGTAGCATGGGAGAGTAGTTTCTTTTTTTTTTTCCCAAGGGAAGGAACACTTTAACTAGTCCTTTTAAGTAGAAAGCAGTGAACCAGTGACAATGGCCTGGATCTTAATCCACTTGACTGTATTTATGTAGTAAGTAGGACAGAGGGCCTGGCAGCCTGATTTGCCTGTAGATACTGCACTGTGCACTTAACAAAAGAGCTCCTACTGTATACAAAGCTCTCATTTCTTCTTGGGCACCAGGTGTCCTCCCAAAAGTCCCACATAGATCATCTGTTTATCCTGGGCACTTAGTGTAATATAAGGGCACTTCATATTCCTTAATATAGGCTTGCTACTATCCCTAGGAAATTAGACAGCAATAAGGAGTTTCTGGGTAACTTGGGTCCTGCATGTTTAAAAGAGCTTAGCTAAAAGACACAGCCTCAGGATCAGTGTTTTGCATCCTAGCAGAAAGGTCCCAGCATCTGATCTCGGCTCTCAGCTTTTGGCAAATTAAGGGCACAGTTGCAAGCCTGAGGATGGGAGCTGAGTGAGACTGTAGGGAGAAGGGGAAGCTGCTTCCCCCAGCCAGGGAAGTGGATTTACAGCTCCCTCAGCAGTGAACCTCCTGCTGAACTGCTCCACAAGGCAGCAGTTCCCAGGACCTGATGTCTGCAATGATAAAGGCCGTGTAAATATGAGGCTGGCTCTTTTTCCACAGTGTGCCACAGGTTAGGAATTTATTTTGCCTGTTTTTATCCACATGTAAACCCCAGTATGTTTTAAGTGCTGCACAGACCAAAAAAAACCGATGAGACCTTGTGCTGGTTCCTTGAGCCCCTGTGTGTGCATGTGCAGTCACTTGCCCATTGCTGCCACATAGTTCTGAGACTTGGGGATGTGATGAAGCCAAAAAATGTCTTTATTAAATGTCACATTTTATGAACACTTTGAAAATTCAAATACAAGAGTACTGGAGACTGTGAATTCCTGCAAGGGCCACCATCAGATCTATTTCATATTGAGAAAAGCCAGAACACAGAGAAATGTCTCTGACAGCATCCCATGCGTCCTTGCATGTTTGACCTTGGGTGAAGAAGTAAAGTTTAACAAATAATGTCTGTTGCTATTTAATTGCATTCCAATTTTTGAGGTATAAATTGTCCATAGTTTTTTTCTTTCATCCCACAACAATTTTTCATACTGTATTCTAAAAATTTTGTCTGAGATACTTTCGGTTATTACTGGCAGAAGGCAGATGTCTTGGAGTGGTCCATTCCTAGTGTGATGAACTTGAAGAATAGTAATAAATAAATGTTCTCTGTCATGAAAAGTGTAGATTTATAGGATAATTGAGGTGTGAAGCGACCTCAGGAAGTCTCTACTCCAACCTCCTGCTCAAAGCAAGGTAAGCTTTGGGATCAGACCAAGTTGCTTTGTTCAGATCAGTCCTGAAAACCTTTAAGGATGCAGATTCAACAGCCTCTGTGAAAACCTCTTTCACTGCTTGGTTATCTGCAAAGGGATATATTTCTCTCTGAACTACTCTTGTTCAATTTATGCTCATTCCCTTTCATCTTCCCACCATGCAGCACTGCAAAAGGCCTGTCTCTTTCTCCTTGATACCTGCCTCATATTTACTGGGGCACTGCTTTTAAGGCCTCCCCAAATCCATCTCTTCTCCCAGCTGAGCAAGCCCCAGTTGCTCAGGCTCTCCTCACAGGACAAGCACTGCAGCCCTGACTGCCTTTGGGGGAGTTGTGGGGGTCTGGAAATGGGTGATGGAGCCGGGTGTGGTCTGAGAGGCTGAGCTGAGGAGGTGGAGCTGCTTGATCTGCTGGCTGTGCTCCTGTTCACAGAGCCCCAGATGCTGCTGCCCCTCCAGACCTCTCGTGGGTACCAGCCAGGCTATTTTGGCAGTAATGTGCTCAGCACACTCTCCACTTGGGGAGCTGACAGCCCCATCGACCCTGCTGCCCACCCAAACACCAGCTACATGTCAAGAGAGGTGTGCTAGCTGGTGCTTATGAAGGGAAGGGGTTAATTTGTCCTGGCCTCTACATAGCCCTACACTTCCAGCTCAGTAGATGGAAGGAATGTGATTAAGTCGGTGTTGATACCAAGTCTGAGAACAGATGTGAGAGTGAATTGGCAGAGCTGGAATTCAGATGGGACAAAAATAGCAAAAGGGAGTGGGTAGGAACAGTCACACATTTGTGTTACAGGTGCTTGGTCTAGACCCCAACATTTACAGAGTTCCATTTTTCTTACAGAGTTCCTGAATTTTTCTTCTTACCAATTCTTATTAATCCAGTTTCTCTTGTTAGCAGGGCCTTTTCCCTTAACAGTTAATGTCCAGCAGCTCAGGCCTGCTGTTCTCTACCCTGAAGAACAATTTGGGCAAAAAGTTCCTTTCAGCTCCAAGCAGAAAAGTTGCAAATATTGCCAGTTTCCCTACCTCTCACACAGAGCAATACTTAAACCAAATTGCTCCCACTTATAGATGGGGAAACTGAGGCACACCATGCAAATATTTTTTAAAGTGAACACATAATAAACTCCACCACTACGGGTTGTTCTTATTCCCTTCACAGAAGCAACTGAAAGACTCTGCAGGGAGCAAAGCCCATGTTTGTGCTGGGCTTGTGCAAGCTGCTTTCCCCCTAGGATGTCTCTTCTCTCAGTTGTTGCCCCTTGCCTTCAATCCTTCCACAGGGTTGGTTTGTGGCATTTTTTGGGGTTTTTTTGTTTTGTAACAGAGCAAACACTTAGAGTCAGCCCATGCTGTCCATTTGCAGTGTAACAGATGCACTTGAAACTCAGCTACAAGGACATAGCATGCTTTTCCATCAAAGGGTTTGAAGACTCATCAAAGGGTGGGACATAAGATGAAGCCTTCAAAGGACCCACCACTCCTTGCAGCAATCTGTTGGTCTTGCCGCCGCCCATTCCCTTGGTGGATTTTTCAGGATTTACATCACTGCTCCAGAGAGTTAACAGCACTCTTCTCGCAGCTTGATGCAGAAGTAATATCAGCTGTAGCCAGCAAAAAGCAGAGTACTGCAAACACAGGTCTTGGCAGCAAAGTGAAGAGAGAACAGACTATCAACCAAAAACTTCCATATTGCTTTTATTTGTAACTTTTTAATGTCCCTAGCAATTTATTAAAAACCAAAGTTTCACTAATATTTACTTAAAGAGGAGCTGTGGGGAAATCACAATTTACCTATCTATGTAGCTGTAATGCAGTGTAGAAGCATTGTCTTCGCATGTAGAAATGAAGAAAATCAATTGCAATTCCCAAAAGGCTGATGTACTGCTTGAGAAGGTCACAAAATACTTGCAGTTGCTCGGTGGACTTGGAACCGGATCCCCTCTGTACTGCATTGCTGCTCAGCCCCACACTGAAAGAGGGAAGAAAGGGGACTAATACCCTAGGGAAAAGCTCTTTATGCTTCTCAAATGTAAATCTTATCAAGGGCAGAAGAAAGAAGGGAGGGAGGCATTTGCGTGCCCGAAGAGCTATATTCTGTTTGTATCGTTGACAGGCACATACCGAGGATTACTTTGGTCCAAGTTGCTGCACACAAGCATGCTTGTAGCTCCTGCTCAGGAGAAATGGGCTGAAAGCTGTCCAGCCTTTACAGAAAATATTACTGTTGCAGTGCTGTCAAGGTCACTGTCAGCCTGGGTTATCTGCTGTGTAAGTACTAGCCTCACAAATCAGGCTTAGCTAAGGGCTATAATTCATACACTCAGCATTTTGTGGATTATGTCCTTTAGCTTTCCCTCATTGCTGTTTTGGATATTCATTTAGCTCCAGTGTGTGACTCCTGTGATTTCTCTTTGGGGTAATTTCCCCATGTGACACAGCGTTTCCCTGTATATTTCTTAATCACAAGTGTACACTCACTCTGCATGAGTAATTTTATGTATAATGCTTATATCTTTGAATACAGATCACTGTTGGATAAAACAGTAGGAAAATGCAGACCACAGGAGCAAAAATTCAATGGAAAAGGTAAAAAACCCACAAGAAATAATAACAAGAAAGCTCTTGTAATGAAGGCACCCACAGGAGAGTAAGGAAAACTCATCTCCCTCATTCTGATCTAGACTTTTGCAGGAGATTTCTGTTTTCCAGATGTCCAGCTTTTATTCATAAAACAAAGATTATGGGTTTTCCACCTCATGGATTTATCAACATAAACAGAGTTGCTCAATAAAAAAAGCATTGTAAGAAAGTACTATCAAGAGCAGTTCAGGCACACAGTTACGCTATTACATTATTTTAAAAAATTGGGGACACAGATAATAAGAAGAGTGGTCGAAAATAAAACAGTTTTTTTTGTCCAACAGAGCAATTATCCTGTGTAATCAAAACAGGCTTTAGATTGTGCAATACAGAAACATGTTCCCTTCAATAACAGAGTGTTAAAGTCTAAAGAATGTGTGCATGTGCACATCCCCTGTATGCTTGGCTAGCTCGGGCAGCAATTTTGAATCAGGTTACTTAGATCCATATTGCAAGGAAAGCACTGTCTCTTTGGAGATACTATGCTGAAAACCATGTGTATCTCATTCTGCAAGATTGTCGGGCAATATGTGATTTTTTAAAAATTTTGTTCCAGTTAGTGCTGGAGTCATTGTAGTATATAAACTTATATTCTTCTTTCTGATTCGTAATAATTCCAGTTAATGTTAGTTTTCATCCTACAATGCCACACAAGTTTTTTTATATCCTTTACACCCCAGATGTGCAGGCACCTTCATTGCTTTACGAAGTAGACTGTTTCTCTCCAGCTTTGTGATTCAGTGAAGCATCTTGGCATAAGACTTTCTCTCTGCTTTACTTCTTCTAAACAATTTAACACATTTAAGTGGCCTTGAACATAATCACTTGTACTGCACAGCTGGGCCTACAGCAAATCCCCAGAATCAACCAGCCTGAAACTTCTAAGCCTGAAATTTGACTCACAGTGTTGATGCCTCAGGCCCAGTCTTCTGTATTGCAGACAGTTTGGCTCAGGAAAAAAATAATGGGCATAGTTGTTTGTATAAAGCCCCATTTTTTTTCATTCTGTTCAATCTGATCTGATCCTATTTATCCTTCTGAAGAAATAATTTTAAATATGTTTCAGCCTTTGCTGCTGACTAATTATCAACTTCTTTTGAGTGAATTTTCCTGTCCTTCTTCTCTGTTCTTCTAAAAAAATTATTTGAAGATATTTTAAAAATATACCATGATAATGCAGAGGCATCCCAGATACTCCAGCCAGCAAGCTGGCTTTATCCAGGGCCTAGCTCAAATGCCTCTACAAAAACACATGGGGATCATGGGGAACAAGAACTAGAGATGTGCACACACCTGCTTGGGGATGACATTATCGGCACAGCGGAGATGTGGTGGGATGGCTTCTGTGACTGGAGCTTTGGAATTGAAGGTTTCAGGATTTTTAGGAAGGACAGGATAGGGAGACGAGAAGGGAATGTAGCCTTTGTGTCAGTGACCAGCTGGAGAGTCTGGAACTCTGCCTGGGAAAGGACGAGGAGCCAGCTAAGAGCTGGTGGGTGAAGATTAAGGGGGAGGGCAGGGACAGGGGATGTTATAGTGGGAGTCTGCAACAGGCCACCCAATCAGGAAAATGGTATGGAATCTGTAGGCAGATGGGTGCCTGCACACTCTTAATCCCTGGTCCTCGTGGGAGATTTCAACCTCCTCAATGTCTGTCAGAGGGACAATGTGGCAGGGCAAAAGTAATCCCAGAGGTTCCTCAAATATGTCAAAGACAACTTCCTGACACAAGTGACTGAGAAGCCAACAAGGAGAGGGACCATGCTGGACCTTGTGCTCACCAGCAGGGAGCAGCTGGTGGGGAATGTGGTGCTCCAAGGCACCCTAAGTGATGACAGGATGGTGGAGATAAAGATCCTCAGGGCAGTGAGAAGGGCATGCTGCAAAATCACTGCCTCAGAGAGCAAAGTCTGGCCTCTTCAAAGGACCTACTCCATAGAGTCCCATTGGAGAGAGCCCTGGAAAGCAGAGGGGCCCAAGAATGCTGGCTGAATTTCAAGGATCACTTCCTCCAAGCTCAGGAGCAATGGATTCCAACAAGAGGGAAATCAGGAAAAAAATGCCAAGAGGCCTCCATGGATGGATAAAGAGCTGCTGAACAAGCTCAGAGGGAAAAACGAAGCTTTCAGGAAGTGGAAATAAGGACAGGCAATCTGGGAGGAATACAGGGAGATTGTACAGGAAGCTAGGGTCAAGGCTAGGGAAGCCAAGGCCCAGTTCGAATTGAGTCTGGCCAAGGACATCAAGGATAACAGAAAGAGCTTTTATGGATATGATGCAAGCAAAAGAAAACTAGGGATAATGTGAGCCCTCTCCAGGAGGAAACAGGAGACCTGGCTACCCTGGACAAAGAGAAGGCTGAGGTTCTCAATGATTTCTACGCCTCATTCTTCAACAGCAAGTGTTCCAGCCACACCACCCAAGTCAAGAAAGACAGACAGAGGGACTGGGAAAATGAAGACCCTGAGCCCTCTCAGGTTGAGACCATCTAAGGAACCTGAATATACACAAGTCCATGGGACTCAAGAATCATCTGCAGGTCCTAAGGGAGCTGGCAAAGTGTCTAAGCCACCATTTTTGAGAAATTGTGGCAGTCAGGTAAAGCCCTCAATGACTGGGAAAAGTGAAATATAACCTCTATTTCTAAAGAAGGGAAAGCAGAAGACCCAGGGAACTACAGACCAGTTAGTCTTACCTCTTTGCCAGGCAAGACCATGGAGCAGATTCTCCTGGAAAACATGCTAAGTCACATGGAAAACAAAGAGGTGACTGGTAGCAGCCAACATGGCTTTACAAAGGGGAAATTGTGCCTGACAAATTTGGTGACCTGTGATGAGGTTACAGTGTTGGTGGACAGGGGCAGAGCAACTGACATCGTCTACCAGGAGTTACGCAAAGCATTTGACACTGACCCACACAACGTCTCCATTTCCAAATTGGAGAGACGTGGATTTGATGGATGGACCACTCAGTGAATAAAAAACTGGCTGGATGGCCTTACACAGAGTTGTGGTCAATGGTCCATTGTCCAGTGATGAGTGGTATCCCTCAGAGGTCAGTAGTAGGGCTGATGCTGTTCAACATCTTTGTTGGTGACATGGACAGTGGAATAGTGAGTGAACCCTGAGGAAGTTTGCTGGCAACATCAAGCAGCATGGTGTGTTAGGCATGCTGCAGGGAAGGGATGCCATCCAGAAGCACATAGACAGGCTTGAGAGGTGGGCCCGTGCAAACCTCATGAAGTTCAGCAAAGCAAAGTGCAAGGTCCTGCACCTGGGTCGTGGCAATGCCAGACACACCCAACAGGGTAGGCAGAGAAGTGATTGAGAGAAGGCCTGCAGAGAAAGACTTGGGTGTGATACTTAACAAAAAACTCAACATGAGCCAGCAGTGTGTGCTCACAGCCCAAAAATCCAATGAAATCCTGGGCTGCATCAAAAGCAGTATGGCCAGCAGGGTGAGGGAAGGGATTCTGCCTCTCTGCTCTAGTGAGACCCCCACCTGAATCTATCTGGAGTGTTGCATCCAGCTCTGGGGTCCCAATATTGTGGTCCTAAGAAGGACATGGAACCACTGAAGCAAGTCCAGAGGAGGGCCGCAAAGTTGACAAGAGGACTGGAGCTCCTCCCCTACGAAGACAGGCTAGGAAAATTAGGGCTGTTCAGCCTGGAGAAAAAAAGGTTGTGTGGACACCTCATAGCAACCCTCCAGTATCTGAATGGGGCCTACAGGGAAGCCAAAGAGGGACTCTTGGTCAGGAACTGTAGTGATAGGACAAGGACTAATGGGTACAAATTGAAAGATGGGAAAGTCAGGCTAGAGATTAGCAAGAAAAATTTTACTGTGAGGGTGCTGAGACCCTGGAAGAGGTTGCCTAGGGATGTTGTGGATGCTCAAACTTCAGCAGGGTACAAAGCCAGGCTGCATAAGGCCTTGGGCAACCTGGTGTAGTGGGAGGTGTCCCTGCCCATGGCAGGGATGCTGGGACAAATGATCTTTAAGATCCATTCCAACCTCTTAGCATTCTATGATAATAAACCCCCACAAACTATGACTGTTGGGTATTAAGCCTTTCTGATCAAATGGAGAAACACATACACATTCAGCTCATATTTTTGCCTCCTAAACATACACGTCACCCAGGATAGTGGGCCATGTTTGAAAGTGACTGTGGGCAGACTGAAACACCCTTGTGTTTTCCCTAATGACTTGCCTTATGATAGAGAACAGGTGTTTTATAATGTACTTTGGACAGAAAGTGAAATTTTGAGGAAAATTTAAATGGTGTTAGGTCCTTAGAAGTGCATAAAATTATCCATTGCTTAATCAGTTATACACACATACATGCTTTCTCCTGCAGAACAGGCTGAATCACATATCTACCTTATTTGATGTAATTATGCTAGTTGTAAAATAAAATGCAATTGATATGGAGTTTTTCTGGGTTTATTTGCCATATGTGGCACACAAAACCAAATGGTAGGTTATCTCTGAATCTTTATTTCAAGTATCCTACACACATTTAAATGTAAAAATCACAGGAAAAAAAAAGCAATGTGGCATTACTTTACTATGTTCTATGTAATTTGCATATCCCTTGTAACTAGAAGTCATTCTGGTCAGGAGCCTCTTGGACTCCAGAAATGCAGACATCTACCCTGCTGACAGAGGCAGTGCTGAGTGATGTACAGCTTTCTTCCCATCAACACTTCAAAATTAGTCAAAGGATTACAGAAATATCTTTTTGTCAACAGCCTGGAATTCAAAACTGCATTGAAAATTCCAATGTTGCTGGCTAGTTCTTGAAATATTTTCTTAATACTGTGTTCTTCAGGGTATGGAAGTTCTGATGTTTGGGCTCAAATCCTGACATGGCATAAACAACCACAGTCACTCTAGACTCCTCTTCCTTCACCTTCTGCACTAACAATCCAATAGAGGGAGGTTCCTTTAATTCAGAGTCCAGGATCCCTTGCACTTTGGTCCAAAAGGGCAAATCTTTTCTCCCTTTTACTGTGTGCTTGAGTTTAGCTTTTGTCATGTCCTTTTTTCACATATGCCAACACCAAAAACAGGTGCTCATATATCCCATCTTCCATTCCTGTTTCTCATAGCTAACTTAATACATCCCAAAGATGTGTTGGTTGATTTCTTCTAAGTCATGGCTTTGGTCCTCACTCATGTAACTTGACTGATGTAAGTGTTGCAAACATTTGGCTCCAAGTTTTGTAAACCACAAAATAAGTCATCTTTACATGTCCTTAATATCAGTTTTCTTCATTCTTATTTAAGATTAACAGTCTCGTTTAAGCTTCCTATAGATTAATCTGGAAAATATGTCCCTAATTGTCCTGCTGAGATAAAAAGTTCATTCAGTCCAGAAAGATTTTGGGAAAATCTTCTTCCTTCTCAGCCTTTCACTCTAAGATTTAAGAGTGGATGTTGCTTCGATTCATCCAGTGCAAGAGCATGAAGTTACCTCTTCAGCCTACTTGAACATCACACGATGAGTTGCATCTCATTTGCAGTAAAGGAACTCCATCCAGGATCAGGCTCAGAGCAGAGACAGCCCTACACACTTATCTTTTCATACCACAGCACTCACTGTGTTTGCTTTGAAGAGGCGGGAGGTATCAGTCCAGTGAAGAGCTTAATCTGCTGGCTTTGCACACCCATGGCCTCCCTCTAACTCAGTCTTCATGTTAGAAGTGTGTTCTTGCTCAGAAAAAGAGGGCTTCTAAGGTATTTCTTAGCTGACTAACTCTCAAAAGTTACCATGCTTGTCAAATCAGTGCTTGTCAAAGGCTTGTCCAGCACAAGCAGATCACTGACAAGCTACCTGTACTTTCAGGCCGTTCTGAAGAGACCATATATTATAATGTATTTCCTCTCCATACCACTCAGCCATCCAGCTTGTGTTTACTGATGAATCCGCAAAGCCATCAACGTCAGCTTAGACAGAACTTGCAGTAAGCTCATTTTTGCAAGTGCTGTCGCTGTTTAAATGCTGGAAAGTTGTCATTTCATGTACATTGATGAGGGTGAGCATGTGCTTCATATCTGGTCTGGGTTTTTGGTAATTGGGAGACATACTCTCTTTTCTTAGACATTTCTAAAAGAGAAAACAAAGGAAAGTTTAAAACTGAGAATTTCTATGAAAGGCAATTAAAAAAAAAGACTTTTGAAAGTTTTCCTTTTTGTCTTTGCTAACCATAGCTCATTACACCTTTGCCATTTGATTGTCACTGGAAGCACGCAGTACCAATAAAAGCTGCTGCTTCTTGCTGAATCAATGAACTTTATAAGAAAAAAGCCATAGTCAAAAAAGGAAATTTGAATTTGATTCACATTTTCATCTCAACAGGCCTTGCATTAAGCTCTTGCAAGTGTGCTTCCACCTGCCTTCAATGCAAGCCAGTGCCTGAAATGTTTTCATCAACTTGTCAAGTAAAGCCCCAGTCCTGCCAACCTGTTCTAAAGTGAATGTCACTGTTGAGTTTAGTGGAGATAAGGCACAGTCTTCACCAAAGAAGAGGACAAGGCAACCTGTAAGAACTTAATAGGCATTTTAAATAATGAACCTCACTTGTGAGATCAGGTAGATATTAAATTTTGATGAAAGCTAGGTTGATACCTGAGACAGGGCCTCACCCAAAAGTAAGATACACGTAATTCCACCAGAGAGATTATCTTCACTACACAGCTCTGCTTTTTATAACTGCACCACTAAAACTGGGACTTTTTTTTTAATGTAAGAGGAGGAGAGATTTCTGTAGCAATCTGAAATTCTTTCAGGACACTGAGAAGAACATGGGGCATCTGTCTCTTCTGAGTGATATCCTTGCTTTCGTACTTCCACCCTAACAAATTCCTACAAGATTTATCTTGTCAAACTTTCATCTGAACGGCACAAACTACTGACAGAATTGTCAATCTAAAAAAGAGACAGGCATAAATTTAATTGCTCCCTGAAGATACATGGAAAGCTACATTTAGCGCAGCTAATTAGAAATACTCTGATCAACAATTATGATTCATCTGCTGAGGAGCAAAACAAGAAGGCAAATATGAAACAGGCAGCAAAAGTTAAATCTGACCTCCCAGAATGCTGGGGCTGGTTTTGTTTTGGTTTTTATTACAAATGCAGCCAGTGATGCACTGTACTGGCACCCAAGATTCCTTCTGCCTCTGACCCAGGAGGTGCAGACCTCTGCATGGAGGGGTGACTTGACTGCCACTGCACCCAAAGCATCGTTTTCCTTCTGTGGAGTGATTTCCCAAGTATCTCCTCTCCCTTCCTTTCCCAGAAGTAAAGGTATGGATAAACCCCCCCAAGGAGGTTTTTTTCCATGTATCTTAAAATGTCTGTTTAAGAAGAAAGACGTGACTTCACAAAAATGCTAATCCAAAATGGGGCTGTCACCAATTTACCAGTGTGGAAACTGAGGCAAAAAGCAGGTGGACTTGGACATGTCCATCATGCTACTACAGAAAGCAATTCCATAGGTGGAGAAGGGCTCCCAGGGGCCTGTGCCTCCATCTTGGATAAATGCTGTTCCCAGGTTCTAAACCAGAAGACCTGTTGCTGTGCCCTTAAACTGATGAGTAATTTACATAGAATAACTGGAAGCAGAAATGAGCAGTGAGAGTGCAGGAAAATAACTGATAGTTTGAGTTAGATCAGAGTTAGACCAGGGTGCAGTTCTCTTTCTTTGGAATTCCATCCTCATGTGCCTGAGTTTAATCATGAATTAAGTATGGATGCCCACTTCAGACCAGCTGTGTTTAAGCAGTGCTAGCAGAAAAAACGAGTGGGGGTATTTCAGTTGGTTCTGTTGCTTTGCTTATGAGAAACGGACTTACTTACACAGGTAAAGAAGATGAGTAGCAAGTAAAAAATCCCAAGGCAAGTCAGCATGAAGAGCTCGCTTTTGTATTTTTTCAGTTTGTCCTCTTCTATTCCAGGGCAACCTAAAATATAAAGCAAGGGTGTTACATTGCTCTGGTGTTTGTAAAACATTTCATAAGTGTAACCTCCCTGACATGCCATGCAGAGCATGGGACAGTGAAAGCTCTCTACTGTACCTGTTACTTTTAATGTGACCGTGCTGCTCTGGTTGTGTTCCCTGCTCTGCCCCCCCAAAGTGCACTTGTATGTCCCGCTGTTTTGGCTGGTCGCATTTTTGATCCTCAGTGAAAATGAGGTGTCGTTGGAGAGCTCCGGGGACCCCCCAACTTCTTGTGGATGAGATTCCACATCAAGGACTTCCCATGTTATTCCTTCGCTGTCTCCAGCCATCTGAAAAACACAAATATATTTCTCTTCTTAGGCAACAGTATCATCCTCAGTTTTAGGGTAAAGAAAATTTTAAAGCCGGCTTATGGCTGAAAATGCAGAGGCTGAAGAGAGGCAGGGGGGAGCACAACTCAAATCCATTTAATATGTCCACAGTCGCAATCCAGAAGTATATGGGGTTTTGCTAAATTGACTCATATATATAAGTAGAAATTATAGAACTATTCTGTAATAACTCTTAAGCTGCCTCACCTGGACAGCAACATGACAGAAGGCAGGGGTACAGTCTGCTCTCCATGGGCCTATGCAGAGGCCCCAAAAGAGTTCAGACCATGAGAGACAGTCCAGGGGGATGGAGCAGAGACAGCAAGAGGCAGCCCTACCCAGCTGCTTAGCAGTGGCTCTGGGGACCAGAGGAGCCCAGGAGAGCCTGGCAGCAGACAGGAAGGCTCCACTGCAGCCTGTGTTTGCCCTGCCAGCGCACCTTCTGCCATGCAGTGGTGATAATTAAACCTGCCAACCCAGCAAGTGTGCCACTGCACAAGGGCTCTGCCAGGCACAGGCTAGCATCCTCCCAGCAGCTCTGGAGGCCAGAGTTCCCTGTGGGAATGCAGCCCTGGAAACTGCACTTTCCTGTGCCAGTTTCTATGTAGCTGACCTCTGAAACCATGCTGCCTTTCTGGAGGAATGAAGGTTTCCCCCCAGCCCACTTCACTCCCTTCCACTCATTATTGGAACCAAAGAACAAAAAATTGCTTCGACTCCTTTAGATTCACTTGCGTGAAGGTCACAAGCAGGTTCTGGTGCACTTGGGGAGCTTTTGTATGTTGAATTTCTTAATTGTAACCAGAAGAGCTACATTCCTTGGCATTGCTGAGAGGCTGCGGGAGGAATGAAGTGTATTCCCAGAACAGTTCGTACTGCGGGGCGATAGGATGCACTGAAAATGACAATTGGCTGGGAACCACAAAGAAGAGAGAAATCACTAAGTTGATTTGAAAGATGGAAGAAGGGTTTGAATTAGCCCGTGTCCATTCTTATTCATCGAAGTTGCTCCCTGGGATTCAAGGCAGCATGCCCTCCATGAAGGTTTCCCAAGTAATGAATTCAATCTTTCTGTGGACCAGCAGAGCCAGAGCCAGCTCATAAGTCCAAGGCTCAACATTTTAGCCAAACATATAACTAATGTAAGCCAAGGCTTTTTTATTATTATTATTTTATTTTAATAGACACATTTTTGGGTCATATGTTGCTGCTTACTTTTTATCAGCAGAGCTACTGCATCGGGGTATAACAGTTACACTGTAAGTTATTAAAATTAACACAATTTTCTCATACTGAGGCTAAGAGTATCTGGTTTCCCTTTCATGTGTTTGCAGGAGGAAAGCACATTCAGGAGCCTGGAGAGAAATATGGGTCTGATGCTCCATTATACATTGCTATTTTTGCAGTCTAAAATGGTGTAAAACAAACTGTGAGTTGGGGAACTTTTCAGGAACTGAGGAATGAGACTAAAGCTCAAGATTTCCCTAATTGTAAAAATTCTTTCTCAGAAAGGTTTTGGGTTTTTTAGTGCATCAACTGAAACACAGAGCAGTAATTTCCTGGGGCTTTCCACACTTTACCCAGAAAGAGGGAAGAAAGTACCTTCTTCCCCTTAATCCCCCAGTAAATTTACCCCAGCTTCTCTTTCCTATTACGCTCAGCCCCCAAGCATCTACAAGACAAGCAGTATGTACGGTGGTTTTCAGGCTGTAGGGACTTCACTGCGCTACAGGGATTTAGGTATTTTCAGGCCCTGTACATTGTCAGAGATGTGGCCAGAGGAATTCCAATACCCGGGCTGGGCTCAGCTCTGGTTACAACTAGGTCAATAGCAGTTAAGTGGATATAGTTGACCTCCCTCAGATCTAATTTTTGCCACTCTCCCTTCCCTTACCACCCCCTTCCTCGGTGAAATTTAAAACTGCCCACAGGGCAATAAAAGGAACCAGCCTGGCTGCCCTTTGCATTGCCCTAAATTGCAGATAGGAGGTCTGAGCTACACGCAAAAAATTAGATTTGTTTAGGGATTTTTGGCTTTGTTTTTTTCCTGTAATTTACTGGCAGCATAAATAATTGCTGTCTTGGGTGGTAAACGGTGGTGGGTTCTTGTGGCTGTGATCTGGGAATGAGAAAACACTTTGATCTTTCTGTATGCAATTGCAGTCAGCACTGCTCCTATATGGGAGAACTCAATTAAGTCCATGCATCCCATGCCTGACCATGCGCTCATTCCAAGTGAGATTTTGGGTAAATGATTTAACCTCCCTATTTCATGGGAACAGTGAGGGATAGGATTGATTACTGCCTCCAAAGCTTTTTAAGGTGCTCGGTTGCTGTTGCAAGCACAATGGTGGTGACGGTGCAGACAAGACTGCCAGAATTTTGCCTTAGACATGCTCTGTGTAAGGCAAAGCAGTGTCATGAAACTAAACTAACAACATGCTTGTCCCAAAAACAAGAAGAGAAAGTTACTTTGTGGCGTAACCTGGTTCCCTCGCTTGGGGAGAAACCAGTGGTGACCCGGATGGGGGTTGCGAACCTTGCGTTTGGGGAGGAGGAAGGTGTTATATGTGTGGGTATAATTCGGGTTTTGCATGCCTTTCTTCCTCCATTAAATCTCCTCTTTACTGAAGGACAAGGGCAGGCAAGGCAGTCTGCAGGGGTGCTGTGTGCCCAGCAGCATCCCAGCATTTTTTAGGTTGCAGAGACATCTGGTGGCATTTTTCCAGCCTCTGCAGGCAGTGCATCCACCCCTATTCAGAGGTCACAGCAGCCCTTTCTCTGATGCCTGAACCAAGCCTTTTTCCACAGCAATCTTATCTCCTGCTATCCTATTAAAAAAAATACCATGCCTTCCCTTTTTAAATTCTCTTCGTAGCGAGAAAACATCTGAGCAAATTTGCAGAATGCATCCTCGTATCCCAGAGCATATAAAAGGAAGTACATGAGATGTTCAGTAAGGTCATCGCTCTGCCTCTTGCTCTATTCAAGATAACCTCTTTCCCACCCCAAACCTAATTAAAATTACAAAAATGCCACTTTGCTTGCCACCTCCTGTGAATTACTTGGCAGACTCTCTCACTAGACAGATCATTTTGCGGCTCAAGCTTCTATGATAAACCAGCTCTAATTCATGCCAAGTGTCCTCCAGGTGATACCACAACCCAAGGTAAATGCTGGGGGTTTTACCTAATTAATTCCACACAAGCTTAGAGGGATCAACGCAAGCACTGCCAGAGACAGCAATCCACTTGTGTAGGGACCATCCTCTTCTTTAATCAGTGAAAAAATCTTTTCTTCCCACGTTTCATTTGTGTTTCATTTCCCTTACACCTCACTGCTGAGCAAACTGCAGCATGCCAGCTTCCCCTGCTCCCCACTTCCAAATGGAGGAGAAAAGGAAGGAGGTCTGTTCCTGCTCCCATGTTTGCTGCTAATGGCTTTACCAAAATTCAAAAGGCAAATGATGACTTGTGTGGGGACAGGCAGAAATTCTACTAAATCTATTTGCATTAAAAGGGCCTTGTTACCATGCAATCTGCTGGGGGTTACTGAAGCAAGAATTTTGCTGGGGAACAGGGACTTGCTAGCAACATCATTCTGCCTATCTGCATAAAAGTACCCATTAAGAAAATTTTAAAATGTGAGTTTATGTTTAGTGTCACATATACATTGTCCTTCAGCAATGTCTGTGGCAGACTTTCAGAAATCACCTGGCAGAATATCTTCAGCAGATGCTGAAGGGAGATGATCCTTCCCCTCTGCTCAGTCCCTGCTGAGACACACCCTGGAGAGCTGGGTTCAGTGCTGGGCTCCCAGTGCAAGACAGTCATGGTCATATCTGAGGGAGTCCAGTGAAGGGGCACAAAGATGAATAATATCTGGGAGCACCTGACATGAGCTGAAGGTGGAAGAGACAGTTCAGCCTGAAGGAGACCAGGCTCAGGATCATCTTATCAGTGTTGATTCAATCTGATTAACAGGGGATGGAGAAACTGAAGCCAGACTCTTCTCAGTGGCCTTCAGAGACAAGAAAAGAGGCAATGGGCACAGAATGAAGTTCAGAAAATTCCACTTAAGCAAAAAAAAAACCCTTTTTTACTGTGGGGGTGGTTGAACACTGGAATGGGCTGCCCAGAGAGGGTGTGGAGTCTCCATCCTTTGAGATATTCAGGACTAAACTGGACACAGCCTTGAGCTCCCAGCTGTAGTTGTCTGTTTTTAGTGAGTTAATTGAGAGTTATTCTAGTTCCCAAAAGCTTGGAAACACACGGTCTAAAGAGGTTATGATTTTCCCATATATATTCTCTAGTCAGTTGACTGATTGCTATTAAGTTTCTCCTAGCCCGGAGCTTTTTGGTAAGAACAGTGTTGGTGATACAGTGGATATTAAAATGGGATATGTTTGATTGAAAATACCACAGAGCTGAAATATTTCTGTTCTCTGACTGGATGAATTATGAGAAACAGGTAGAATTATTAGGCCCCCAAAATTTTAAGTGCTCTTCAGCAAGTATTTCTTTTCCAGAGAACTAAAAACAAGGTGGAAGAAGGAGAAGGAATACTTTGCTCAGTTCTAGCTGACTAGGTTTTAGCTATTGTTTTGAAAACTGCTACAGCATTACGTGGTAGTACCTTAAAAAAGGCAATTCACCCATGTTGTAGTGCCTACACCCAACTAATCAATTAATATTTATCACAAACATGTGAGAGTGAGCAGTTCTTAGGTTAACTCATGTTCTCTGCTCTCATTAAATACCTTTTCTCATCAAAATTTTCCCACACTAAGGTGGTACGCTGTCTTCCAGGTAAATCAAAGTGCCAATATAAACCACTTTTCCCATAAAAGAAAATTTTTATTTAAAAAAAAATGGTTGAGGTCCAAAACTGATGCTATTTTACAGATGGAACACATTAACATCAGATTATTTTCTAGTGAGGGTGAGATGATGGTAAAAATGGTTTTGTTTAAAATTATACCAGGCATAATGGCCAAGTTGAAATTTCTGACTGTTATAAAGAGCAAAAAATCTACATACAGCCAGAAGGAATTCATTTTCTGAAGCAAAATATATAGAATTCTGGCAATGCCCAATAGCCAACATATAATGAAACACAACTGAGCTGAAACTGCTTAATAGGTGTGTTTTTCAGCACAAAAGCACTTCCACATTCGATTAGTGCTAAAGGTGCATCCATATGGTTCCTATACAGTGCCATGTAGAGATACCAAAGTTAAATTTGAAAATAACAGACATAAATTGTGGGCACATGTGAGTGAATTCTGAGTGTGCTGTAAAAAAAGGGGGGGGAGGGGAGGAGAATGAGGAAAGAAAATCCAAAACCCAACCCCAAAACAACAGTAAAGGAACTATGTGTGACACATGAGCCAGCTGGAAAAGCCCTTTGACTCACTCACACAGACTCTTTATTGTTTAGCTGGTTTGGCTTGGTTTGATTTTTTTTTTTTTTTTTTTACCTAAGGGCATCCAGCCTTAGCTCATGTCAGGCAAAAGAATTGTTTTGGTCATGAAATCATTTCCACTGCTCCCTTCCTGTCGAAATCATCAATGTGATGAAGCTACTTGGGGATGAAGAGATGTCTGAGGTGCATTTGATTGCATTTCTTTGCATAGGTTAGAAATTAGGCTGAAGTAATTTAGCAAGTATTTACCTATGCTAGTACATCACAACTATGCACTTTTAGCAAAAGTAGTTTCCTTTGAAGGAAGGTGCAGTCAATATTTCATGTCTAGAATGTTTATTCTTATTTTGTAATATGATTTCCCCCTCTTCTTCTGCCACAATTTTATATTTCTCAAGGAAGTTCTATAAAGTTAACAGATTTCTCTCCACTGAAGCACAGCCTTCTTTCCTCTTCCTCAGGATTTGTTTTAGATTAAGATTCTTCTGGCTATCACATGAAGAAAATAGTGTAATATCCACTGGGACTTCATTTGTGTGTGTTTAAACTTGATTTTCAAACTGGATATAAAGTGATAATTGTGAGGGTTTATGAAGTGGTTTTCAATTTCAGTGTGCTGTACAAGGAGAAACTATTCAGTTTTCAATAGCCCTACGAGGCAGAAAGGTAAGTAAACTTTCATTACCCAGATTCTTGTCTTGTAGGTGGGCTATAGAGATTCAAACCAGCATTTCCATACATAATTCCCAGTGCCTGGGTGCTTAGGCAAAAAAGACCTAGTTTTCAGCTCTCAGCTGGCAAAATTCCACACTGCTTATACATGGGTTTATGGCATGCAGGCTGCCCAGCACTCCTAAAAACGTACCACACTTTAAGGCTATCATCATTATGAATTCTTTTCTATGGCCTCATAGTGAATGGGATGAGAGCTGCACCAGGCTGGAAGAGGACTTGGTGCTCCACCTTCTCCCCAGTGTGTTCAGCCAGCCTACTTCATATATTTCTGAATAAAAATCATTTTGGCTGAGCTGACTGTGGTCCTGATTCTGCACAGAACTACTTACACAGGTGACTTCCTGCATGAGAATAATTAGCTCCAATAATCCTGGATGCACAGCAGGTCAAACACATCCATGCTTTTTTTTTTTTGCAGTATGAGACATTAGCAAAAGCAAAGCAATTGAATGTAAACCTTCTTTTCTACACTCAGTTGGATTTTGACACCAGAATATTAACTCCTTTAGACAATTACTTCTCTATAAAGCAAAAACTTTTAAATTACATCCTTTTTTTTTAGCAGATTGTAACAAACTGGGCCTTAATTGGTCTGAGTACACAGAGGTACCAGTGGGAAGGAGGGGTTCACTCAGAGAACATTCACCCTGTGCAAACAGCTGCACAAGCAGCACCATAACATTGCCACCATCCTTTTTTTTAAAGCAACAGAAGCAAAGGTTAATTGCTTGCATTTACTTCGCAGTTCAAAGTGACCTCATACAAAAGATTTCGCCTAACAGCTGCTTGAACTTTACAGCCTGAAATTTCATACCATTTGTTGGAATTACCTTTTAATTAGTCCTTTGGGGTTATATGTGGTGTTTATTGATTAATCCTTCAGTAGTTGTTTTTAAATAACAGAGTAATTACCTGTGTTGGGTAGCCCAGTCACACTCCACCGTTCCCTCACCCTCCTTTTGCAGTGTTGGGCGGGGACAGCAGCACAGAGCCGAAGTGTAGAGAGGGGAGGAGAAAGATCTTTAAGCTGCTGCCTAGTTAGCTAGCCCCACAAGTAGCAGGATTGCTTGTTCAGCACAAAACACCAAGCCTAAATTACTTTTCCCCATGGAGAGTCAGGCTTTTTAGATTTTGTGCTCTGCTTTTCCTAATACAGCTGCAACCGTGACTTGGGCTGGGGTCACCGCCTGCCTGTCCCCACTTCCCACCTCTCTCATGGGACAAGCAAACAGAAGACTTGCAGTACCACGGCTGGTACCATCAGCCCCTGAGGACTGTGGCAAGAGCTGACAATAGCTAGACTTTTGTTACTTGTGCCAACAGAGAAAATAAGTGCAAGGCTCTGTCATGCTGGACTCTGGAAAACCAGTCTTTTCCTGAGCAAAGTAGTTGAAGCAGGAAGAGCAAGGAGGCCATGGAGGGAGTGGGGATGGTAGGGACAGGGCAGGGGACATGCAGTAGCAGTCTAGTCTGTGGTAGCGTGACTGCTGCAAGGGGAAGCAGCACCAGAGAGAGCCCCCACAAATCCATCATCAAATATCACCCTCATGCATGTGCAGTAATTTTGTGCCCAGGTGGAACTGCAAAGAGCTACAAGGCAGCACAGAATTGGGTTTATAGGCTTTCCTCACACTTCTTCCTCAGGGAACAGCTTTTGGCTGCTGTTTGCTGCTTGGCCCTTCCAGCTCCCACTGAACTTGGGGAAGCACATGCTTCTGGAGGATCCCACACTTCAGCCTGGTTTTTTTTTTTTTTGTTTTTGTTGTTGTTGTTGTTGTTGGTTTTTTTGGTGTTTTTTTGGTGTTTTTTTTTGGTTTTTTGACTTCCAACATTGCTATGGGGGAGAATTTTCTGGAATCCAGTCAGCCTCTCTGTTTATTCCTCCCCCACCCCCTACCACTTTTGCTCAACTCCTCCAGGTCCACTAGACAGCATGGATTGCCTTCAATGAGCTCCCTGCCCTTCCTGGACACTGCGAGAAAGGGAGCCTTCAATAATTAGCACATATCTGGTGGCAAAATATAGATCCTTATCCAGCTTTTGAGGCAGAAAGCAAAAAAGAATCAGTTGACTCATATCCCATATCCTGTAGTAAAGTTCAACCAAATGCATTATTCTCGCCTCTCTGTCTACCACCTGTGCTTAGTTCAACAACTGAACAAGATGCTGCACTTGGTGGGTTGGCAGTCAGATGTTCAAAACAGCTCTTTTGAGGTGCAGTTGTCATCTAGTCTGTAGGCACATGCTCACTGTTGTACCAGCAATGAAATTCAGATGCACTGCAAGTTCCAACCTCAGAAGCTGTATCTAATAACTAACACTGTTTGTTGGCTTACTGTAGGAAATTAGTTTAAAATTGTATCTGACCAAACTGCCGAGGAAGCCAAAGCTGTGGCTTTAGGTTCTGGCAGAGATAAATTAAGTTTTCACCACCCATAAATAAGGCTTTTTCCTCTTCCCTTTCATTGCTCTACCATCACATGGGAAAGTAATTCAACTCTGTAACCCACAAAATCTTCATTCACTGATTGATTTCCCACTATTATAACAAGCAACAGAGAGTTGACTTAACAGGTAACAAGAGGCCACCAGGACTGGCCCCTGAATAAGCAGCAGGAGTGTATGGCTGGGAGTGGAGAATGGAGGAGAAGAAAACCTTCATTGTTTTCCTGGTAATTTAGCTCACAACATAAGCTGAAGCTCTGCACTGAGATGGGAATACACAGTGCCACACAGTTTGTCAACAGCCACCTCTTCCACCACTGGGCAAGTCTACCTCTGTAAGATATTTCATCTTGATAATGCTGATTGATTTCTGTAACCCCTCCCGTACACAGGTGGTCAGCAGGGCTCTCCTGCTCTGGAGATAGAAACTCTGAATCACAGCGGTCAATATGTGATTTTTTACTTCATGACTGCGAAGAGAGAACTCAGAATTTCTAACTCTCCATCTGCCTTCTGCACAGACCCTACTCTTATGCTCACCCCACTAGTCAAATCTTCCTAAAGAATAGCAAGTACTTTTTTAGTTCCTCTATTTCAAAGAAAAAATCAGGTCCTGTTTGGAGGGGACTAAACAAGGGCGACATCATTGATGTTGCAAGGCTTAAATACCACTTTTTGCTCTGAAGAAAATCCTGGAAGACTCCTCTTTGGAGTAGTATTTGACAGGGTGTACATGGGGCATCACCTGTATTCTGATCCACAGCAGCCAGCAATAATTAGATAGAAAAGAAGCCCAAGAGCAATTCAGGGAATCATGCTCAAATAGCCTGTCTCCAATGACACAGAAAATGCCTGTTCCCCATGGTCAGCTCAGAGGTTTGCACTGCTGCCTTCTCTCTGCTGCACTAATGGGAAGATGCCTCTGCAGAAAACAACCCATTCTGTACAAGACAAGCCAGTATCAGGTAGGAAAGCAAAGCAGACTGCTCAGGTAACTTAGGCTTTTTTCTTACTTTATACCAAGACACTGTCTGGTAGGAGATTGAGGAGTCCTGGAGAACTTTACAGGGCAGCACTGCTTCCTCAGCACACCTCACAGCGACGTCTGGGATCATCACAGAAGTCCCACGGATCAAGCACCAAACTGCAATCACAGATACGTCACTTTTAAAAGAGATTGCTTACACAGTCCTTCCTGTCTTCCCAAAACATATCCCCACAAAACAAACATGAAAGACCAGAAGGAAAAAATGCAGGGCTGCCCACTTACCATTGCACAGGATGATGAGCAGAGCACAGACTCCCAAAGACATGGCTTTTACTGCTTCAGATCTCAGAGTAGCAACAGTGTGCCTCTCTGCAGGATAGACTGTCAGAGCAGAGTGAGGCTGTGACTGCTTCTGGAGTGATATTTCTGAAGGCAGGCTGGGGAATCCCCCAGACTTATCTTGAGGCTCTCCGTCATAGGGAAAATCCCTGCACGTACGAATCAAGGCTCCTCCCCTTAAATCTGTGAGGTCACTCCCATTTCTGCAAGCGCTTGCACTGGTAGCAGCCCACCTCCGTTTTTTCTTTTTTTTCCCCCCTCTGTATTGATCTGAAGAGAGTTAAGGTTGACCAAGGGGCACTGTGGGTTGGTGTGAAGGCCATCAAAATCAGCACTAAATAAATCTCTCTTGAGTGACAAAATGTCAAGGGAAAGATCTTGTCAGCTCAACATCCCCTCCCAACCTTCTCTCTGCAGCTCTAACAGCACAGTGCCTGTGCAAAGGTTGGCCTTATGATGTGACATTTCTGAAACCACATTTAAGACCTCAGGTCACAGCGCCACAGAAACACTTTGACTTGGGGCTAAGGGCTAAACAGGAATTATCAGCATGGCTTAGCAAAACAAACTGTATTTCAGTAGAGTAATCTATTTAACTCTGCAGGTAGGCACACGTGATGTAGAACATCATCTCTTCTTAGTATATTTTGTCATTTTCAAGACAGAAAAGGAGTGACATAATGTTACAAATTATGTGCTGGAAAATATCATCATGGAAAAAAGTCACGGCAGTTCCCGGAACAGGAACTATTTGGACATCCCCTCTAGATATCTGGAGGGGGGAGGGGAAATCCTTTCCCTGAGATCTGTGAGAGCTGTTTACCCCAGGAGAATTTTTGAGGAAGTCCAAGGTCAATCACGGAAGCATTTACAAATCGTGAAACTGAAAGTTGCTGATGTTATTTTTGGAAAACGCTTGTGGCTGCTGTCTTTAGGCTACTGAGATCATGATGGAGATAAGCTATTTGGGAGAGGGATTGAGATTTGATGGGTGGGGAATGCATGGTCAGTCCCTTTTGAAAACCAGGATTCTGGAAGGCACTTCAGTCTGGGCACCCTAAATCCAAATCACCTCTAGAAAACTTTGTGAGGAGAAGTCAGTTTGACAAGACCTCAGCATGCAAAAGTCCTACTCAGATGGGTAAATCCTGTGGGTGGGTAACACTTTTGAAAACTCCAGTCTGTTCTGTGAAGAAAGCCAGACAGCAATTTTAGTGGGGGCCTCACTGTTGAAACAGCCCACTTATTTTTAAAGCTTTTTGCTTCTATCTTCATTGACCGTAATGGTAAATATAACAGGCTCTAAGCTTTAGTTTTCTCTGTATATTTTCTAGTTTCAAGGACCAGGACTTCAATCTATTACTTAGAAAGTACGAGTAAAATATAAAACCCAGTGGATCTCTTGAGAGTGAGAGAAAATCACTTCTTTCTCCTATGTGAAATAATAGAGTCCTTGAGAAGACAGAAGTGAGAGGGGGGGCTGCTGAAGGAAATCTTAGAGAGAAGAGGGCTCCAGTTAATATATTCCACATCTGTTCTTCACTAAAATGATGACTTTTCTGCCCCCATGAGTCAGTCACACTCCAATCAGGCCCATCTCCAAGAAGGGCACTCAGCTTTCACCCAAGGGTCTCTTTCTGTAAGTCCTGAAGAGCTACATGTTTACCCTTCATAAACCCATCAGGAGGCAAAACCTTTCTGTGTCTCCCTTTTCGTCATGAGGAAAGCCCCCATGGGCAAATCACAGCAAGCTCCTGCCTCCGCTGTGGGTCGGCCCACAGCAATCCTTCCCCTGGTGGCCTGGCCAGCAGCAGCCTGGGGGGCTGTGGCAAGCCTGGGGTCACAAGTTTGCCCACACAGAAGTGCACTGAAGGTAAGTGTAAAGGTCAGGCTTCAGCGCTGGGAAATGTACATGCTACACACACTTGCCAAGGTGATGTTAAACAACATTCTTCCTCAGTTAGTTAAAATACAGGACTCTTAAAAACACACGGGTTTTCCCTCCAGGACAGGCATGACTTCAAGGAAAACAGCCCTTTTCTCCAGAAGTATTTGCAAGCTCAGCTGCTGTTCCACAGCACACTACGTGAGGCAGGAGAGCAAGATATAAAAAACAAAAGCTGAAACTCCCTTTGCTAGGGAAGGAGAAATAATTTGGTTTCTAAACTTTCCCTGGTAGGGATTTTTTTCTTTAGGGAAACTTTGAACTGGGCTGTACTTTCCATCCTAAATTTTAATATCCTTTCTATGGTTTCAAACATCAAGTCTATTGTCTCCAGAGCCCTGGAAGCTGCTTTTAGTTTCACTGAGCAGTGGAAGCCATAGGAGCTCTGCGGTACAGGTCCGAGTGTGGGAGTGAAGAGGTAGTGATTGCCTGTCAGCCTTCTCCATAAGAAACAGATCCACATCTTTGAGGGCCCTCAGGAACTGCAGGAGTTGCACAGTTATGTGAATAAGTAGAAGTTGATCATTAAATGCATTGTTCTGTGGACCTAATGAGACCTGCTTTTGTGCAGTGTGTCCTATTGCCTTTTGCTCTCCTTCCCTCGCCGGCACCACTCACTGCTCCAACCGTGAGCCCTTGATCTCACTGAGGAAGAAGCAGCATCTGCTCTGGTGAGTCCAGAGCTGCACACGTGATGACTGACATTAGCAAGCAGTGTGTAAAACTGCTGCATTCTGCCTACCTTTCCGTTAGCAAGGGCACTCGTTTGGATCTTCATCTTTGACCCAGCTGCTGATTTTCATGAATTTCATAGGCACTTAATTCTCTTTGAGCCTCGATCCCTCTGTCAGTTTGATAGAAAGCAGGTTCAGAACATACTGGCTGATAGACAGCCAGATGGCATGATCACAGAAATTTCCTTCTCTGTGGGAAATGAGGCTAGAAGCACAAGGATGTGGGATGGATTCATAGGATAAGGTTAAAAAGTCAAGACTGTATTATATTTTTTTCAATGTTGATAGAGCCTTGAGAATGCTGTTCATGGAATCGTATCCTGTTCCCTTGAACCAGGTAGGTACTACATCCCTCATACTTGTGTAGCGGAGTTTTCTGGTTTCTCATTCTGGTGTGTGGCTGCACAATATATGTAAGAATGCTTCTTATTTCATGTGTTTTCCCTCAGGTGTGAGCATTCATCAGGAAGCACAGCATTTAACGAAAAACAAAACCTTAGGTCTCTATGAGGAATACAGAGCTCTCCACAATGAAGGGTCAGAGGTTAAGATAAAGGTTCCACAACAGCATTTAGCATTTTTGTCAAGGCACAGATTTTTCTGTATTTGGGATATGATTATCAAATATCTTTTGTTCCACTGCATTTAAGTTCCTGCTGTGAATAATGTCCATCCATGTGCTTCATGTCTGTTGTGAAGACTCTGGTGAAAGGGATTGCTTATTTATTATTATTATTAATCTCCTGTGCAGCAATAAAAATTGTCTGCTTCAGTTCAGCTGACAAAACTGGAAGCTTTTTGTTAGATGTTTTAGCAGACAACTGTTTTATAAATAATATACTGTGTGTAACATTGCAATGTCAGCTGAAGGAACAGTGACAGAAGGATCCACAGCCACAAAAGCAGAGCAGTCATGTATTTTAGGGGCCCAGCAGACCTGCAACCGTAGCGTTTATTTTCCTGTCATGCTTTGATCTTGACGCTGCCCACACCAGAAAGTAAAAGCAACTGAGACTTTCCAGGCTGCAGCTAAGGAGAGGTATGTAGATTACTTACAAACTGGAGTGAGCAAAGTTTAAGGACTAGTTCTCTTTTCTGCCCCTTTATGGCAGATATTGGGTCAGGGACTGCCTTTGCTGTTTAAACAGTGACGATCCAGCAATGCTGAGAAACCAAAACACTGGAACTGTGACCTGGTGGGCAGCACAGAGCTTAGTACTACAGACTGTCTGCTGCTGCCAGCTCAATAAATAACACCCAATTAATTATACACTAACAGACAGTTCTCTGAAACGCCTGGACTTTGAAGTGAGCCATTTGAGATGTGCCAACCCTGTTTGTCAAAGTAGGAATTAAGCATATTCGTGTAGAAATTGAAGTGTGACCCAAAGCACAGATCCAAAATGGAGGCATCCAAAATCTGGAGCCTCTTTAGATACTGTTGACCTGGGAGTTTGAGAATTGCCTTTAAGCAAGAAGGGAGCAAGATATTATCTCAAGTCTATACACACAACAGTAAGAATTAGGATAAGGCTGCACTGAAGCTGCACCTAGTCCAGCATCTTGTCTGCAGCCGCAGGCAGTGAGCTGTCAGGTAGCCAAGCAGCCCAAGGTGCTGCATTCAAACTGCAGTATCCACTGGAGATACACATTGAAATCTCATTTTTAACAGGGCCCTGGATCCTCTTTTCTCATCAGTTTGGTAGATGGTGCTTATGTCACCAGGCCTGGGGACATACTGAGCAGAAATCTTTGCAGATTTCAGTGTACTCTATGTTGCTCTGTGTGGGCTCATCCATGCTGCCTTCTCCAGAAGGTAAAGAGCAGATTATTGCGCCTGACATTTCTACTCAGTTCTGCAACAGTAGTCCCCATATAGTCCCTGCATTGCAGAGGCCCTTCTTGGGTCTTGCATCACCTTGCTGCGCCCAGCCAGGCACTGTTTTACTAGAGGTCTAAAGTTCAGCATGTCTGCCCCCAAATCATGCTATGGAAATGTTTACTGCTCCTGGTGCTCCTCTCTCTTTTTGCTTGCCTTTACAGCTTCCCTAGACAGATTCTATGGGACCTCTTACACTGGAAGAAATCAGGGATCCCAGTAGATCACCTTGTACTCCTAGCTGATTCCATGGCCCACCAGGAATGTAAGTCAGGAGCTGCTCCTGAGAGCAGCCTATGCTGACTGCAAGTCTTACAGGATGCCCTGACCATTGTGTGCCATCCAGGGATCCAGCCATGTACACACACCAACTGTGCCAAGCTGTGGCCCCTCTTCTGGCGCCTTCCAGACCTCTTGTTTGTTGTTTTATTAATACCTTCCCCATCTGTGGTCCCACTGAGTCATGGGATTTCCTGATCAACTTCCCCCACCATCTCCAGCAGAAGAAAGAGGAAGCCTGGTGAAATGTCCTGGTGACGATGGCGCCTATATATCCATTCCCTTTTCCTCTGAAGTCCCCCAGCACAGCATCAGTGACAACTGCCCACTGGCTTCTCAGTTGCCTTCAGGGTGGTTCCCTATCTGTACATTCCTGACCTTTCAATACTGATCTTCCTTTCTTCTCTCCTTTGCTGTCTTTCCTGATCATTTGGCTTTCCCCAGGCCTTTTGAAGAGCATGAGATCAGTGCAGGCATGCACTGACACCTCAACAGAATACTCATCTAGCCTGAAAAGAGCTAAGGCAACTCGCCCCTACTATGTGTAATAACTTTGTGCCTTCACCAAATTGTCTTCTCACCACATGCCCTCTTTTCCAGTTCATTTATAAATAGGTCAAACAGCAGGAGCCCAAGAACAAAACCCCCTCAAGCATCACTGGAGACCTCCCTCAAATGTGGATGATGGCCATTTACCCTCCTGTTTTAATAGGCTGCTCACGTGAAGGCTCCTTCTGTTGTCCCATGGTGCCTTAATTTCTTTCAGACTCCTTACTGATGGACCTTTATGTCTTCAGAAATTGTTGCTGGGTTTCTATATGTCTGACCTTGTTGTGGTTTTCATTTAACTTGCCAGAGTTTATGATCCTTTCTATTTTCCATTCTTGGACACAACTTCTATTTTGTGAAGAAAGTCTTCTGCTTCTAATAAATTCCTTTATCCTGCTGTTAACTGTGTCAGCTTTTCTTTTCCAAAGTCTTTGTCCATACACAGAGGAGGGAGAAAATGTATTCCTACATGTGTTAAAATAGCCACCAGGCAAACTTCTTAGCCTTCAGGCATCCATTTCAACTTATTTTTAACCAAGTTCCTTGTTCTTACGTAATTCTATTGCAGTTTCGGCCTTTTTTTTTGTTTTTTGGTTTTGTTCCCTAAGTAAGTATGTTGAGCAGGGGAGCATTTTGAACCAGGTTCTGCATGTTGCTCTGGGCTAATATAAAAGTTCCTTCTTCTTTTGTATGCTGTTCCATACCAAAACAATATCTTCATTGTATGCAGCATCAATCCCCTATGTGACATTTATCCAATATACAAGAAGGAAATTGATACCTGCTGCTATTGTTGCATTTCTTGCTCTGTCAGCAACTCTGATCTCCCTCAGCATGTAATAGATACAGGCATTTGATTTAATACTGATATAGTATGGCATATTTCTGACTTAGGCCAGGAATGTCAGGCTGTATAGGTTTTGAGCTGCTTGTAAACAAAATTAGCATGCTACTTTGATTTGGCACAAAGGTTTCTCTAATATATATTGCCACTTCTCTACTGCTTCTGCCTCCTCTCTCTCTTTTTTTATGCTTTGTACCCCAATTCTAAAGCATCTGATCAATTGCCTTCTTCCCATCAAGTTTCTGTTTAAAGTCATCTTGTTTGTTAGACCTCCAGCTTTCATAAAAAGTGCATCTTTTCTTTTTCTCTTGCCACTATGAGATTCTTCTTGTTTGATTATTCTTCATCCTGCCTTTTAAAGTTTCACCAAATTATTGTTATTCAGTGGAGGATAAAGTTTTCCTCTCTTCCTGCTCTGAATATGTGCCATCCTGAATCATGTTTTAGCACTTGTCAGCTTCTCCCTTCCTTCAATCTAAAAAAAATCTCCTAATATCTTTTTAGGTGCCACCACTGGTTTTATTTTAGTTTACCTGAGTCTGACTCATGCATAATGAATGTTTTTCCTTTTTCTAACAAGTTCAAATCCTTTGTCTTCAAGCTAGTTCCTAGTCAGTAATTGACAGCTTGTCTCTGCTTCTCCCAGTTCAGTTCTGCTCATGGTATTGGAGGCATTTCAGATAGAGCTACTGTGGAACTCCTGGCCTCCAACTTACCATCTGACTGCACCCATTTTACCCCCTGAAACTGTCTTCTCCCTTCCTGAGGTCTTTGCTCCATACACTGTGTCCAGAGACTCTCTCAAGCCTCCTCCAAAAGCTTCCCCAGATTTTCCACATCATCCAGCAAGCGTTTTCCACATTGCATCCAGCAGTCTTATCACCATGCAGTTCTTTTTGGTATGACAAAATTACATGGATGTGTGCCTGATAGCGCATCAGTGGTCCTCAATTACTGTATCTTCGTGAAAACTCACTGCAAAAGTGAATGTGGCCTCAAGATAGGAGATCACTTCTGTCCCTCCCCCAGATAAGACTGCCACTCACAGAGCCTTCCCCCACCTCAGCAGCTTGGGATCAGCCTGGAGATAGGTCTGATGAATGATGATCCTAAAGAGATTGTCAGTGCATCGGTGTGTTGCCCTGAAATCTTTTAGTTCAGGTGTCATGGCCTAAAGGACTGAGAGGTTGGAATAATTGCACTGGGTGCACATTGCCATTACCTGTGCACAGGAAGGATTTACAGTGGTCAGTGGAGCAAACTGGGAACTTCTTGCCCACTCATTATGTAAATAGCCACTGCTGATTTACATTAGGAGGGATCTGATGGGCACAACTCCAGGCACAGATCCCTGAGGGAGGAGCCATTCAAATGCCTAAACCAAGGAGACAGGCAAAACTCCTCCTCTGGCAGTTCTCCTTTTATGTCATCCAGCGCCACTGGTCTGGACCTGCTGTGACCCCAAGGTGAGTCTTTGGTTTCTCTCTTATTCCTTGTCTCTGACATCCAGAGAGGGAACATTTAGAGCTAAAAGCACAGTGCAAGGGTTGCTGGAATAACCAGCCACTGGTGACTATACACTGCTATATTGCTTTGCCTTCTGGTGCATTTTGGATCTTCATTTTTTTATGAAGTTGAATGAAAGTGTTTGTAAGAATGTCCTTCCAACTGCCCTGAGCAGAGGCATTCCACAGGAGTCAGAAATGGTGACTTGGGAACAAGGGACCTTATACTATAAGCACCACTGGTGTTGAAGTATGTTCATTCCTTTTGGTTACGTTTCTTCTATATCCTGACTGTTGCTCCTTCGTTCTGTTTTAGCTTTCAAAGAACAGTTCTACTGCCTCAGAGCTCCACACTCATGGAAGAAAACAAGACCCAGCAAAATGGAGAGCAGCAACACCCAACAAAGGCTGTGAAGCACCATGTGTGTAGTTGCCACTGGAACAGCAGCTTTGTGGGAGGTAGCCTAGAACGGAGCCTAGCTTGCCTGGACATGAGGGACGAGGACATCTAGACAAGGGAGCACACTCGTGAATTCCCATAAAGTCTCTGGGAACCACTTTCTTCAAAATAGTAGGACAGTAGAGCTCTTCCAGACCTCAGCTCCTACAGACTCCCTCATTCCTTCAGCCTACAGCTCTGCTCACAAGCTGTCATCAGCAAAACTATTGCAACCCTGCTGATGCACATAAGGGATGGAAAGGGGAACCACTGTTTCTCGAGGGGGAGGCTGAGGAAACAGGTGACAACGTGTGGTGGGAGGATAAGCAGTGAGAAATGGAGAAATGAAAAATGGAAAGTTTTCTCTAGAGCTGTGACAAATACAACTCCTCTAATAGAACTAGACGGCAGAGAGGGCAGAGACAACTTGACGGCCTTTCAGAAGAGGAAGGAGTGACAAATATGTGAAGATACTAAAGTGGCCTATGTCCTGCGAGCCCTGACTCTCAGGCTTTGGGGGTTCATGCTGAGGTGATTTAAAGAAGCTCCTGGTCCAAGTTGCTCACCCATTACCACAGATTGTTGCCCTGTCACTGACTTGTCAGAAGTAGTGGTGTGCCCACACCACAGGCACCAGACTGATATATTGACATAACTGAGGTGTCTGTGGCTAATTCAGTTTACTGGGAGGTGGACTGTGGTGACCAAGACATCTTCTTCTTGATCTCTATCAGGTTTAGTTGAATAGGTGACCAGCTGAGGTCAGAGACCTCCTGAGACACATCAGCCTAACCAGACAAACACCGAAAGTGGCCAAGAGATCACCAGGAGAGCCTTGATACCAATTTATCCCATTTTCTTGTCTTTAGACTTTCTTTTCTCTTCTTTTCCCAAACTCCTTTGTTGCCCCCTAGCTTGCAGGAGGCATTGAAGAAGGTTTTCAGAAGCCCTGTAAGCTTTTTCCTCTGATGTCTCCTTTCCTCTAGGGAGCAGAACTGAGTAGTACAGGTAGGAAGTGATCCCATGATGTGGCTCAGAGAACAGCGCTGGTAGTTTTATAAAGTGGCTGTCAAGGTGCACCAAAGGGCAAGTGGAGAGAAATCACAGGGTGGCAGCAGCAGGGTAGCCTGGGGAGAGGCAGCCCCAGCCTCAGGCAGCCCCAGCCCTGGCCCGAGGCATCCAGCACCTCCATAGGGATGGAAATGGGCCTGTGGCCAGGCAGGGCAGAGCTGTGGGGAGCTGGAGACAGGTCCTGCTGTGACATTTCTGGGGCAGAGATTCACAGTTCAGCGTCCTGGAGCCTGGTCATGGTGGGGTAGAGCCCTGGAGGAGTTGAAATGGGGTCCTGGAGCCTGGTCATGGTGGAGTAGAGCCCTGGAGGAGTTGAAATGTGGTCCTGGCCCCTGGTCAGGCTTGGGGGAGCCCCAGGGCAGCTGGAGCAGGGACAAGCAGGGCTGGTGGTGCTCTTGGGGATTCTGACAATGTCATTGGCCAAGTCCGACACTTTTGATCATCTCTGCTCATATTAAGGAACTGGAGAAAAACCTACTCCAGCAAATGAGTTGCAGAACTAAGCTTGATTCCCTGTAATCAAATCCATCATTGTTACCATGGTCATGTTCTCTGAATATCCACAGAGCAAATGACCAGTGTAGAGGATAAAAAGATTCCAGCCTTACACCTGGCACCAGCTTCGGACTGCTTCTGGAAATTTGCTTTAGCTCTGACTACAGCAATCCCTGCATGTGCTTGGAGGAGCAGCTAATAAGTAACAAATAATCCCATGAGAATCACAACTGATGGCTGCTGCTTAGTGAGATAATCACCCATTTAATAAAGGGTGAGCTTCTACCTCTGCACTTCCATGGGGAGCATTAATGCATTCTTTTCCCTCCTTAGCCACTTATTTCCACAAAACTGGTATGAACTCTATGTTTTTGAGACTGCTTTTGCTCTATTAATCTTAGCTGAAATTGCCCAATGGATTCAGAAGCTATTAGGAATAGCTAGATGGTTGCACAAATGTTGACAGAGACTGACACAAAGCATTATTGTATTAAGAAAGCACTCTAGTTTATAACAACACAGATTTTTAAATCATGTTAAAATCCAGCAAATGGGTGTTATTACGAGGATTATGTTTCATTTCTGCACAAGTCTCCCTCACTAACAGCCTGAGAAGGTAAAGGAGCTCTGAAAGAAGTGGCCATTGCTTAGACTTCATGCCTTGATGCTCTTCCCTGGGAAGGAGTGATGGAAGGGTCAGGAGTCGGCAGGAAGACTTACATAAATATTCTTTAGAGACTAAGGGTTTTGCTTTGCACATCCAATTCTAGATCTTTCAAAGCTGCAGTTACCATCTTTCTCTTCCCCAACATTTTATAAATTAAATCCCCTCTCACTCTGTCCCCTCCCCATAATAGTCTTTCCCTTCGTTTACTTTGAGACTTGAATGTGCAGAGGTTGCTACTCTTATTCATATTGAGCTTCTCAACAGCAAAAAAGCCTTATTGTTTTATGAAAGTATTTGTTACTCAGGCAAGTTCAAGGTTTAGATATAAACATTTGTGAGTAATTTCTCCTTAGGATTATTTAAAATGTAATGAGATCTACATTTTATATTGATCTGAGGTTTGGTTTACTTGTTCATGCATTTTTGAGAAAGAACAGATGCTGCTTGAATGTTTCCTATGAGGCAGATTAAACACACTCTAGAGAGCACACCTGAGCCAAAGGTCAATCTTCCTCCGCAAACCAGCCAAACAAACTGCTCCATGAGTTCTCAATTTTGGTAATGAATGCTTACAAAATGAACTGTAAAGTAATTGTGTTTATTTTTATGTAAATTTTACAAACTACTGAAATACAAGTTTTGAAAAATGTTGCTTAGGTGGCCTCCAGAGGATAGCAGCTGGTTTTCTACATACAGTACTGTATAATTTGGAAAATTCCAAGTCTTCCAATAAATTTGGTCTGGCAGCTTTTACTGCAGAATTACAAGTTGAGTGGTTTTCACTACCAGCCATGCCCACAGTTCTGCCCTTCTAAGAAGTACATTTCTCACAAGACTTAAGATTCTTCCCAATTAAAGTCTGGAATGGCTTTGTAATATCTGTGGGTCGCTGTACTCTTATTGTAGAACACCTCATTTAACTAATCTCTTTGCCATTGGCTTTAAAATTATGGTGTTTGTGACCGGGACAAGAACTCTCTTCGTTGGGAGGCTTGGTTACCTCAGGGAGTTGTGCCAATTATGTCAGTAAAAATTCCTCCCTTCATAATGCTCCATGCAAGCAGAGTAGTAAAAACAGATTGCTGAAAGAAAAGCTGTGATCTGTGGCTGTGTATGGCTGGGAGGAATTACTGAAAAGCTCCTTGTGTTGTTCCCTGCTCACCCTCTGAATTGGTCTGGGTGTCACAGTTCTTTCTGTGTATTCCAAAAGCAGAAGAGAAACCAATGTCTCACAAGCGTTCAAAATGACAAAGCTACCCTAACAAGCAGTAGATGTGTTATTTGTTTGTGATGATCTCTCCTTACAGATTATTCTGTAAACTGTATCTTTAACTAAAAATTCGGGTTTGTTCATTTTCAGAAAGGGAATAGGGAGTTTGAGGGGGGATGAAGGGAGAAAGAAATGCTTATCCTTTTTTTCCAGGAAGAGCTTTTATTGCTATTCATCTAAAGATTGAGGAACAGTTAACTAGTCAATGTGAGTGGTTTTCTTAAATGAACATGGGGCATAACAAGTCACAGGAAACCTGGCCATATTTCCAGGAGAGAACAGAGTATTTGTCTACAGTGGTCAGTGAAAATGTCAACTTCCCTCAGCAAAAAAGCAGAATTACATGACTTTAAAAATATCAAAAATATTTCAGTACATAGCTACATATGCCATGACATTTCTTACTGGTGGTGAAAGCGGAATATTTATATTATAAATTATTCTTGATGGTTCTGAGTGATAAATGTCAATAACAAGTGATCCCAGCTGGCAGAATTCTAAATCTGCTCTGAAAAGCATATTCAGCCTGAAGAAATTGATGGAACTAATATTTTTCATAAGCCTTTAGTTTTCTACTTTTATCTACGGTTTCTCAATACAGATCTGTAATATTTTTCCCATGCATTTGGAAAATGTGAATTTCTCCTGTGATGACTTCCTAACATTTTCCAGCACCACTTCACCCTCATCACTTATCTGTCTTGATATTTTACCTTTCTAAAGTTCTGAGTCAAGGAGTTATCTTTTTGAAATATCTGGTCAAGCACTTATGGATTACAAAAGCTCATGTTTGGAGCTCTTTTTCTAGTAAAGATTATTAAAAATGGGTGCAAGAGAGAGCAGTGAGAATAGTACTGGGATCTTAGTCAAAATTCTGTTCAGTTTCTGTTTTCCAATTAGTCTGGAAATAAAATGGAATAAAATATAGATGTGAATAAACTGACTTGGTTTCAGAAGTAAGAGTTTTATTGTCCAGTGTAGAAGTGGATACTTTACCTACATAGAAAAAGAGTTGTGATTGAGCACCTGTCATTGAACCTTCACTGGGAATTTATTTTCTGCCGGTTTTCATCTCCACGTTTCATTCCTTCCTGACCCTGTGTATCTCTGCGCGACCAAAAGCAACAATATGTGAGCTGTTTGGTTTGAAGGAAATAAAAGGGGAGATGGATGATTTGGGGGTTCTAGATCTATCCTAGACTCTCCACCAGCAAAGCAGCCCAGCAGCTCCACATTTGGCCTTGGCACAGCACCCCATGCTTGTCATTCCTGAGTTAGTTGGTTTAGTTGAAGAGGCCAGAGCTGTGCTTCCATCTTCAAAGGTCAGGATCACTGACAGGTGCAAGTGGTCTCTCTGCAGACCCTGATGAAAGTGAGGCTACAGGCTGCCTTGCATTCTCCACAAATCCACGTAGATGTAGGCAGCTTGTTGGAAACACCCCTCTACGGTCTTTAGATTTTGGATTTGGGGTTCTTTTGGGTGGGTTTTTTTTTTTTTTTGTACTGGAAAAAAAAATAGGCCTAAGTGACAGAGTGATGGGAAGTATCTGGGTATGTTGGAGCATGCCTTCTGCTTTGAGCAGAGGTAAAAAAGATATGCAGAACTTCTGTTTTGATGAACTGACTCTAGGTGGCAACAAGACCCTGTGTAGCCTTACTAGGCTGTCAGGCAAAGACTGATGTGCTTACAGAGAAAAAAGAATTATAGTATTTTCAGTACTTCTAGAAAATTTTACAGCTGATCACACCAGCTGCTCATTGCTAGAAACATCTCCAGATTCTGCCAATTTTCATTGTAATAGAGGACTTGGTTTTCAATATGTATTTTGAATAAGATGCTGCATGTTTCATTTTGTAGCCATAATACTGCAGGTGTGCAGAGGAAAATTAGCAAATTATTCTTCTTTTGGTTATCTTGCTTGGATGGGCAATCTCAGGAAGCGTGTGTATCATCCTGATTTATAATGATGCCTGTAAAAAGTGCACAGATGGATATGTACAACTGCAGTTCTGTAGCATTCACTAAGGATGTTCTTGAAATGCCACTTCACCACCTCGTCAAGAAAACAGCCACAGCCACCTATGAAATGCTTGACACATATTCTGCGTAAAACACTGTATTATCTGTCAAGAGATTTGTAATGCCCTGTGCCATTCCATCTTCACTACATATCCAGCCTCCTGGGCTTAGGAGTAGCTAAGCAAACATGAACAATACAAAAATTCTTACAAGTATCATGGCCTGCAGCATTATCACATTTTTCTCTAAAATCAGCTTAACTCCACTGACCTTGAAATATTTAAATCTGTTATTGATGTGTTCACAAGCAAAGGGAGAAAGCAGAGAAAAAGATACTAGCTTTGATTACCCCTTGCAGACAAAAACTCTCATTTTAACCACACTATATACTAACAATGACCATAGGAAATCTTTCAAGTGTGATGACAACATGCTTGTAGCAGGGCAAAGTGTCTGATGGCACCTACAGGATATGATAAACTTCTTTATTACTCTGTCAAAGTGACAAAGCTGTAAACCCCTGTGATTAAATCAGATTGTTAGTGTAATTCACCCATTCACCTGCATGTTGTCAATTAATCTCCTCTGGAGCTACCTCCAGTATTTCAATCCGCTAAGCTGCTTTCAAAGATAGGAACTGTCCTTTAAAATGTTAAAATGCATCTCCTGAAAGCAATTTCTTCCTTTCTTACCAAAGTGTGGAATTTCCCTTTAAATTGTACTGAATCAGATTTCCAGATCCACAGTATTCTAAATCAGTATCTTATAATACTCCATAACTGTGTAGGCTGATTTTTTAATATATATGCATAAATGAATCAGGATTTATTCTTACTAGAAATATATAAACTATCTAGGATGAGAGTGCTCTAAAAAGGAAAAACAGAATTCACTAACCCTTTTAGGTATTTTGTGTCAAAGAACTTTGTGTAACTCTTGTTTTTATTTTTCTTCCTTTCAATTATTATACATTATTATTATTATTATTATTATTATTACTATTATTACTATTATTATTATTATACGTGTTTCAAAAAGTGGGGACATGATGGCAAAAGTGGTTGAAATGAAGTCAGAAAAGTTGTTTATGTCTATGACATATTGTCCCTCCTGTTTCTTATTCCTTTCTCTTTTCTTTCTCTTTCAAGACGTCAGCATTTTGAACACACTCAGCATATAAGGCCAAAATAAAATGAGCAGTGTATTGGGACTAACACATTTTTCTGCCATCAGCTAGACTCTTTGGAAGCCTAAGAATTGTGTTGTCAATGCCAACTGTCCCTATGGCAAAGTGAGGGAATGTGATGCCTTCTGAGAGCCCCGTGGGTTTCCAGCTGCAGCTGGGTAGGACACACGCCACAGTCTTACCCAGTACTGACACAGGCAATGAGAATTCAAGTGTAGGAACTGATAGCTGTTAAATCATGTGTTCTCTTACTCTTCAGTATAAAGTTGTGCAGGGGTCTGTTTCCCCATTCCTTTACCCTATGGGCATCCCTCCACCTTGGTTGTTGTCCATGTTGGTGAAGCTTTCCCACTGATGACTGAAATGTCAAAGCTTATCATCCACCTAAGGTGAAAGTGCCATGCATGAAGTTGTAAAAAAGTAGCCTTGTCTCTCCAACCAGCCAGTGAAACATGAAACCCATAAGTGACATGTCAGATGCCAAATTACATTTTAAGATGAGGCATCCTATAATTAATAGTTTTCAGAACTTTCTGTTATTTGCTGTAGTTTGTTGGGTTTTTTTCCTCAAATACGGTGAGACATTACTTTGTATAGATTAAAGCATCCTATTTCCTAAATGAAACTGTTTCACTCTTACAATGCAACACTTTGGGTGCAATATGGAATGTCATTCTCTACCAACAGTTCCAGAGAATACACAGGGGAAAAAATACAAGATTCGAAACAAAACCAAATGTCCGCCTGTCCCATCAGTGTAGATTCCTTATTTTTTACCCACCTAAAGGAAGCCACTCCATTCCCTGTTTATTCTCAACAACCATTTCAAAATAAGTTTTATTTGGCAAAAGGGTTATCACCTTTCCAGGAGTTTGCCTTCTACCAGGTTTACCCACATTTTATTTGGTGGAGCACCACCAGCATGGAATAGAATAGCTGTTGGTGGCAATGACACAAGTTCTAGGAGATATTTGGTTGTTTGCATGTGGTTCTATTTCAAACAGCTACTTTCTTCTTCCTTCCACATTAGAAGTCTCTACTGTGATTTACTGTCCTAAATACAACCCTAGTTATTGCAGATGAGTTGGAAAGGAAAACCTCTCTATGGCTGATCCATACTAAAGTCTCACCACAAGCTGTAGAAGAGTGAAGACCTAAATCAGCCTTGGACTTTTATTGATTATACAAATAAAAACAGGTTTTGTGTTTTGTGCTTATCTGGTAAATTGGAGTGAAGAAAAACTTGAAATTAAATGTAGATTGTACCAGTTGACTTCTTTCAATGATAAATAATATTTCAAAACTCTTTTTTTCCCTCGACGAAAGCCTGTCTTTCTGAATTGCTTCCCTTGTACTCAACTTCCCTTCAAATCCTGGAGTTACTTTCTCTTCAAAAAATTTTATTCTGTTTTCATTTTTCACTCTGCTTCTCCAATTGACTTTTACCATAAGAGAATTTAAGGTTTGGGTTTGGGGTTTTTTTCTACAAGGCAAGCAACATTTCACATAAGGGTTGTATTTATTATTGGCAAAATTGGTTTTAGGACAGTAATCATTAATTAATGGTAAATCAGTAATTCAGATATTGAAATTACTATTGAGGCTTACAGATCTTAGTGATGCAGGAACATTTATTCAACCTATTCTGCCTGCAGTGGCCTTCTTACTATATGCATCATTAGCTCCTTATGTGCAGTTAACCAACAAACAAGAAAATAATGTATTCAAAGTAAAGAGGAAGTTGAAAGGAAATGCTATAGTGTCTTTCCCTGGCTTCTTATTTTTTGGGGCTTTAAACCTAGAAGCTGCAGTGTTTTGTTTTCTTGGTTTGGTTTTCTTGATTTTGTTTTTTTCAAACTTTACAGAATCACAGAATCAACAAGGTTGAAAAAGAGCTTTGAGGTCATTGAATCCAACCTGTAGCCTAACATAATGGGAATGCCATCATCGTCATGCCACTGATAGACACAGAATCATATCCCAGAGAAAGCTGAGCTACTATTAGATTGCTGGTTTTTTCCTTACTGTTGTTTCGGGCAGAGGTGGGGTATGGAATGGTTCATCAACATTTTTACGAAAACTCACACTGACTCTAAAAAACAACAACAAAAATGAGCAAAACTTTATATAGATAGTGTTGATGGCAAAAGACTATTGAAATGTAATTGATACAGTTTTCTGCAGTTGCTTTAGCACGTTTTGTGACGTAGATGGGAAATGTGAAGGGGAACAGCCATTGCTGGTACCAAATTGCTGCACAGACTCCATCTGTTAACAAGTAATTGGGGTTTTTTATGTAAGGCAAGAAAAGATGGGCACATTTTGTATCTGTTAAGTGTAGTACAGTTTGGTGAATCTGCTTGAACAATTCAGACTGGTCTAACACACAAATAAGCATTGAAAAAACTGTGATTCCCACGTACTAAACAGAGAGCTTGAGTCTGAGGATTTGTTTGGATGATGTAGCTTATAAAAGAGTAAGAAGGTGTCATGGTTTAGGAATGTATTCTCTAATTTAGTATTCCCCCTAAAACCACGCTGCTGCTCACTCCCCCTTCCCCTGCCTCCAAAGGAAAGCACAAAAGGCAAAAGTCCTGGGTTGAGGTAAGAACGATTTACTGGAAAACACAATGAGATAAGAAAACAAACAGCAACAGCAATAATATTAATAGCAAGAGTTGTGGGACAAAGAAACTATTTGCATGGAAAACCACAGCAAATACTGACTGGCTCTTCCTGACCATGTTTCTCACCTAACTGGAAAAGGACGCCCTTCTCCTTGGAGGCAAAAGAGATTCTCTTTCCCCAGTCCCTGGCAATGACGTGAGATGGCATCAAATAATATTAGGGTCTGGCCATGCTCCACTCCAGGCCACTGAAAAAAATTAACCCTGTCCTGGCTGAAACTAGGACAGAATGTCACAGGTGTAGTAGAGCTCTGTACTGCATCATAATTATGAAATTTAAGCATAATTCAGGTTTATATATAAGTAAATCTCTGTGAGGTATAAGTAGTTTTCAGTTGGCTGAACATCTTGGGGTATGAGTGTTCTTGTCACATTGTCATCTTTCCCAAGATATATGAAGTCCCTACTCTTTTTGCCAGGCACATTTAGCATGTTGTTGTACTGAATATGAAAAATATATATCTAAAATGGGTGAATCTGTATTATTATGGGGAAAAAAACTCTCTTAATGTCTCCAGTTGGGAGTTTTGTGTTACTAATGACGGCAAGGCTTGAAGTGAAAATTTCGTTGACTGGGGATTGTAACATATTTTAAAAAATGGAAATGTTCTGCCTGTGAAGAACCCAGCTTCTGTTGGTTTTCACCTAGTAAGTTTGCATCTATTTGAAGAAACACTAGTGTGTCACAAATTCAGTCTGCCCCTGAGCTGGGTTGAGTATGAACCACACAGCAAATTACTAGCACTAGTAATGGAGAGATTTTCAAGCTGGAATGAGAGGGTGCTTTGCAGGATTGCTTAGACCATGGGTCATATAAATACAGATCTACACCTCTCACATGGATGTGTCTTTTGATATCTGAGTCCCTAAAGCAAATGAGTTTAATGCAAATGAGTTTAAAAAGAATATTTTGTGGTTTGCCAGCAATGTTATCCTTGGCAAACTGTGGGAAAAGAAACACCCAAATGTGCAGTTGGAGAGGTTGTTCACTCGGGAACAAATGGGTGACTGTGGCAGTGGGGCATTAGTCCTTCCTGGATAAAAAATGAATCTGCATCTCAAATGAGAACTACTATCATCTGTTGTCATATCTTCTCCCCCTAACCATCAGCAGTAAATGCTTCAGAAGAAGCTTCATGAAATTCAATAATTTGCCTAAAGATGAGTTTCTCTTAATGATTCTTTCCCTGTCCCTCTGGCTTTATGACAGGTTTATGCATTGAAATATTAAAGTTTTTATCCCTTTACACATGTTTTATACAATCTAGTCCTTTCTCCAAATTTAATCTCATGTAACAGTGAATGCTTTCACTTTAATAGCTAGTATTTCCTTTCATCACTTCCAAATTTATATCTTTTTAATTTCACTGGATGAACTCTTGTTCTTAAATTATGAAAAAATGGTGACTGGAAATGCAGGATTTATCTTCTTTGTGCCATTCATTATTACCTATAAAGCTCTGTCATGTCCTTTTTTCGTGCCACCCAGATACAAAATTTTCTCTCTCAGCCTCTAATCATTTGCATTGCCTGTCTCCAGATGATCTCTGTGTCTTCCATATCTATTTTGCAGCTGAGTTCCCAAAACTGAACAAGGTGCTCATGGCATATCAAATAACCAACCTCTGGGAATTACAATATTTCCAGACTGATTTTTAATTTCCCACTAGCATTTTGTATAACAGTAATGTCCACTAAGTTTTCCACAGTAATGCCAGGATTTTTTTTTTCCTGAGCAGTTGTACTCCGTTAAGGCCCCAGTAGATTGTGTGAGTAACCCAAAATATGCCATCCAGTGTTATGCTAACCCAGCATTAATCCCTTTGTCTGCTGTGGTGTTTATTCAGCTCCTTAGGTTAGGCTTCCCTTCACTGTCTCTGAGGCTCTTCAAGAGTAAGTAAAATTAAATAATGGTATGCATTCTATATGTTGCCACATCATTTTACCCGTTCCCAGATCAATGTTCTTAATGAGCCCTTTTAACTCAGGTGTTTCCTTGAGATGGCATGTAGTCACAGGAGGCCACTAGGAGTTTACTGAAGATTTGGGATGCATCTACACTGCTCCACACAGTGAATATAAACACAGTCACGCTCGTCTGTAATGGCCCAACCCACAAATTGTCTCTCTCCAGTCACAAATTTGGATAGAAGCCTTTATAAACCTCTGAAAATTACTTTCTTAAATTACTTACTTTGCAAGTCTGGACATATGTCTACATACTTGATCTTCCTTACACCAGCATCTTCCCCATGTGGTTAAAAAAAACCAAAGATATAGAAAAAGGAAGGTTGTGAATCTGAGCTTACCATGGACCTGGTAACTACAGTGCTCCCGCTCAAGCTCTCCTCCCCTCAAAAAGCTTTTTGTGTCCCTCATCCCCGAAGGCCACTTCCAGCTACTGGCACTGCTGCAGTGGCTCTGCCCATCTGGAGCTGCCTGTGAGAAGCAGCCAGCAGAGCTGGGAAAGGTCTGTGTCCTTTTAGCACTCCAGACCTTCTGTACTGCTGTAAATTTGTCTCCCCAGGACATCGAGAAATCTCAAGCAATAGTTTAAAATATGTATTTCTTCTCAAGGTAAAGAAAAAAAATGCTCTGGAGAAAGCATATTTCCCTTTTACAAAATCCAGAGCTTACAAGTTCATCCCCTGTTTTAGTATATTCATGTTTTACTGCTTCCTTCAATTATCACTTCAGCTCATTTTCCATGCTCCAAAGTCTCTAATTTCCAAAAGGACTGCTAGCCTATAGACACAGAAAAATGATTTTGCACTGTCTCCTGTCAGAATTATTATTACAATTATTACATTATTTAAAATTTATATTACACATATCTAAAAGGCTGCAATTAAATTAGGTCCCACTGCACTGGCCACTACCCAAATGTGTAACTAATGGCATTCCCTCAGGAAAAACATTTAATTCTAAGGTAAACTCTTAAGGGCAGAAATTACCCATATTTTTGTTCTGTGGGAAAACAGTGCCTGGTGTTGGTACAGCCTAGAGGCTGCACCACAATCCTATCACTAATAGTAGTAATGTTAATTGAGTATTAAATATTGTTACTTCCATTTTATCACAGCTTACTCCTATCTTTTGTTTTCATCTGATGTGACAAGAATGTGTTCCATTCCTTCAGATGAAGAATTCTTTATTCAAGGTTTTGGTGCTTCTTAAGGATACTTTGCTCTGCTTCCAGGGAAAAAATAGGCCAGTAGAGTAAGTGTTTGGTGGGATGGATGGTGTTCGGGGTGAGGACAAATGGTGAAAGAGAAGGGATACCATCAAAAGTTGTTCCACTCCTCATGAATGTTAACACTTGTTCAGTGTTCCACAATGAATTCCTTCAGTATACCGAGTCACTGGAAAAAATCTGCTGCACTGAGAAAGATGCTCATGTCACTGCTGAGTCAGAAGATGGCCATAGTCATACCAGCACACATTTCTTTCAGTGTTCTTTTTTGGGAGATTTGTCACCCTACCCCAAAGTAGTAGATGCTTCTTAAAAATTGTTGGCAGAAGGCATTCCAGATGTAGCTTTTAAACATATTGTCCTTAAGCCAAACTGGCAAATATAGGGACAAAATGTCAAAATTCAAAGGCAGGAGAGCTTAGTGTTAAAATGTTACAAAATGCAATTGCTGATTTAGTACTGATTTATTACTGCAATGCTAGGGGTTAATATTGGTATGTTTCATTCCCCTCTCTGTAAGTACAGAATTATTGAGACTGCCAAGCAACAACTTGGCATGGTTGCAGTTAGTGCCCTACTCTGTAAATGCTATTGCAAAAGTTAGGTTCCAAATGACATAAAGCCAGTTAAAATTTCAAGCAGAGTTTAAAAAAAAAAGAACAAAAACCACTTCACAAGCACTAGAACAGTGAACTGGCTAAAGTTCTGTCCTAAAAATACAGGTGATATCCATCTACAAAAATGGCTCATCTCTGTGAGTAAAATTTCATTGTAACCTTGATAGGAAAAGTAATCTAGAAGGCATGGATACCTGCACAATGCTAAGACATGTCCAATTGAATTTTCCTGCGACTCTTTTAAGATATCATCAAATTGTCTCAACTGCCCCTTCTGAAAATGCTATTCTTTACCTTCACCCTGGAGAGGGAAGTGTTTAGAAGCCTATGTGTAAAACTGCATTGAAAATTAAAAGCCCCAGGCACACACAAAATGGTATCAGCACTCAGGTGCTTCATATCAGTGAAGACCAGATAGCATGCCTTTCCCATCATTTTTCTGTCCCTTCCTGTGTTTCCACCTGGGAGAAAGTGCTATGAATTTATTTTGTAAGAAATATGAATAGGTATTATAGCAACAGCATTGCTTTCTCGCTGTCAAAACAATCACCATTTCTTTGAGCAACGTTTTTGTTGCCCAGATTTCTTTTCTAAATGCATTTTAAGTTAAAAAGCATTCTTATTCTCCCAAAAGATTTTACAGAATTAATTGCTTTCCAGCTTTTGGGGGGTTTCTGGGTTTTATTTATTTTGAAATTATATCTGTTATGAATACTGATGTTCCATTTGATTAAAAGGATGTGAGCTTTCTTTTGTATCAGGTGAAATAGGCATAATTTCTCCTATGCTATGAGATCCAGGGTGCTGCAGATCTTTCACTTCTCTAATGTCACTCTTCCCTCCTCAGAGCAAGCAAATTCACTATAAGGTAGAACAAACAAACAAAAAACTAAGCTCTGCTATGCTCTGGCTGGATGTATATTACTTTTTTTTTCCTTTTTTTCACTCTTGAATTTCTATTTTGCATGCAAATTAGGTAGATATATATGTGGTGAGCCCCTGCCTTTCATACCCAACCTTCTGTCTCCCTCATTTGTGCCGCCACTGTCATTTGGCTGTGTGATGGTCTGCCAGCAGCTCTGCTGTAAGCTGGGCTGCTTTGTGAAGAGCTCCTGTGGGGGTCTTTCTTGTCTTTGGCAAACTCTTCCTAAAGAGTATTTTCTGCAGCGTGCCAGCAGCTCTTGGCACAGATTCATCAGCTCACAGTGACTTGCAGTGCAGATACTTAATAGTCATCCCCTGTAGCCTGGCAGTAGCTGAGATGGATAATGTAGCCTCCAAGTTGCTCCTTGCATGTTAGGTTTCTTCTGTGTGGCAAACTTGGAAAGTCCAATTTAATCAATATAAACCAGGGAAAGAGAAAAGGGGATATCCATCTTGCACTTTGAAGGATGTTTTATCAACTTTACTCCTACTGAGAGAATAAGAACGTTTCAGGCAGAGAAACTAGAAGAGGATAGATCCAACGAGCTGATACCACTGAGCCTTCAGTGCAGGAGCAGGAAAGAAAGAACGGAGGAACTGCCTCAGATTTTGTCAGTCGTGTCAAGCAGGGAGAAGGATGTGAAGATGGGCGTCCCTGACACAGCATAGGCTGTTGCTGTAGGAAAACATACCACTCCCCAGACTAAAGGTAACCTAAATCTCAAAAGCGTCAGGACACAATGGTATCTCACGCACACATGACTGCTTTACCCTAATCAATTCCCATCCTTTCCCTCATCACCATTCCAATCACCCCTGCTTCTCTTCCCATTTACAGCATAGAGGACGAGCTCTTAACGACCAGAACCCTTACAGCCTGCTGCATTATAATAAATGCTCCACAGAAGGACCCCGTGGCACCCTCACACAATCCGACGCCATCAAATGGGATCTGTGCACCAAGCAACTACGCAAAAGCACTTAGTCAGTCACCCGAGGCTGAGCAGCTAAACAACATTCGAAAAATGAAGAATACTTGCTAAAACACTAAACCTAAACCTAACCCTAACCCTAAACCTAACCCCAACCCTAACTGTAACCCTAACCCTAATCCTAAACCCTAAACCAAACGTTAACCCTAACCTTAACCCTAACCCTAACCATAACCCTAACCCAAACCCTAACCCTAACCCTAACCCTAACCCTAACCCTAACTCCTGACTAGCCCTAACCCTAACCCTAACTCTAACCCTAACCCTTAATCAGTCACCTGAGGATGTGCAGCTAAACCACATTCAAAAAATGAAGAACAGTTGCTAAAACACTGACCCTAAACCTAACCCTAACCCTATCCCTACCCCTAACCCTAACCCTAATCCTGGCTTTGTGGGGTTTTTGTGGTGATGCTCTAGGACCAAACGGGCTGCGAAGGCATGAGGGCCGAAGTCAAAGTGCAGGTCAGCTCCCATGTTTATTTCATGACCCGGGTGCTCCCTGGGCCCCTGCTGCCCTGGGATCCGTTCTAGGAGTGTGAGTGTACCTCCGTGTGTGTTTTGGGGACAAGTCTTCCCGAGGAGGCGGCAGGGCTGGGACGGGCATGCTCTGAGCCGAGAGACCGCATCCTAGTCCGTGGATGCAATCGAGGTGAGGGCGGCGAGCGCCTTCCCAACCTGCGGCCGGGCTGGGCGGTGCCGGGGGCTGGCTGCAGACGGAGGAGGAGGAAAAGGCCAGGATATTCCTGAATGAACGGCTCGCTCCTCACCCCACACGTCCGCCCGGCTCCCGCCTCCCTCCCGCCACTCGCCGGTGTCTCTTCGAGGCGCAGCCAGTTTCTATAGCGACGGCGCTGAGCCGCGGCTCTTCCGAGTAGTAACAAAGCCGGCCGCCCGCTGCCGCGCCGGGGCTGCGGGGGGACGCGGCTGCCTCTCCCGAGGACACCCCGGCAGGTACGGAGCGAGGGGATGCGCGGCGGCCGCTGCCCGCCCCGGCCGGGGAGTGCTGCCGCCGGGGGACGGCCGCGGGAGGGACACGGGCTCCCCGCGGGCCGGGCGGCGGCCGCGGGCGAAGGGGGAGGCGTCCGTCTGTCCGTCCGTCCGTCCTTCCGTGCGCTCGCGCCTGTGGCAGCCGATGGACAGCGGGAGGGGTGCGGGAGGGCTGCCGCAGGTGCGCCCCGGGTGCCCCTGCCCGACTTGGCTCCGGCGCGGCTGCGGCTCCGGGACGGGGCGGCCGCCCGGGGTAGCCCCGGGCTGGCACGGCACGGGCGGGCTCCGCGCCACGGGTGGCAACCGGTGGGCTCGGCTCTCCCCTCTCCGCCGGGAACAGCGCTGCTCCCCGTCCCTTAAGGTTACCCCTTGATGATTAGAGTAATAATTTCGTCGTTGCCGTTATATAAAATATGACCCCTTCGAAATTTTGGGGTGACAAAGTTTCGTTTCTTCAGCTTTATGAAGTAACGATGAATAGGGCAATAGCCTTGAAATGCGCTACTTAGTTAAAAAAAAAAAAAATTCTAAAGGATTGGGGTTGTAGAGTAAACAAGGCAATTACTGCTTGTTTTTAGGAGTAAGTGTACCGAAAGGCTTTAGGTAAAACGAGGCTGTAGCTTTCAGAGTCGGAAGGCTAGGATGGTAGAGATGATAAATGTTTGCTTATCTCGGGCAGTCAAGGTTAGGCAAGAATAAGCCGTCTTCACCTCCTGAGATACTAATGTCAGAGAGTGGATGGGAAGGTCATTAGCAGGGCATTAGCCCGAGCAATGCTCGCGGTGACTGTAATCAATAACATCCGAATGGTAGCGGCTGAGTGAATAGACATGGATTTCTGCAGAAGTTTAAAATTCAAAGGAACTTCTGATGATAACAGGAGGCTGACCCCGCATGATGAGGTCCTAGGGAGCAGTCATTGAGGTTCATTGCTGAGTGATTTAGGAAATAAACGAGATCCTGGGCCAAAGCAAAATTGTGCTGTGATATGTGTGCAGCCAGCAGCACGTTCAAGATGGGAATCTTCCTAGCTGTGAACAAGGGGGAAAAGGGAAATAGGACGTGAGATGAGGACACTGTGACTGAGGACATAGTTATTGAGTAGGTGGACAAGAACTGACATTTTAAGTAATGTGTAATCTAAATATCAGATTATTTGAGATTTAAAACACTATACATAACATAATATCAGGGTATCAGGACTCAAAGGCTAAGCATTGACTGGAAGAAGTTTGAGAAGTATATAAATGAAATGTTGAGTGAAAAGTGGAGCTACAAATGCCATTAAACAAATGATGTGAAAGCAGTGGAAAGAGAAGATTCAGCTCTTCAGCAATCATGAATACAAGTAGAAAAGAAAATGGAGATAGGCTTCTCTTGCAAGAGATGTATAATAAAATGAAGTTTTAAGTGAGTGTTGATCAAGTTTAAACTTTCCTCAATGAAACATTTAAATTAGTAATATCATAACAATATGTTGCATGGAATTCAGATCTAGTTTTTTTAAAAACAGCAGTCACAAAAAAAAAAAAATAGGAATGGAATTTATTAAATATGTTGATTGCAGTGATTTGCCCAGTGTTTATAAGTGTTTGTCCTTATCTTCTTTCAAAAGTGTCACAACAGTTGTTTTGTTGTAAGAGTTATAACCTTCTGAATGACCTCTGTTTTTCATGCAACACTGGAAAGCAAACTCTTGAGTTCATAAAATGTGTAAAAATGTAGAAAATAGCATTTCAAGACCACACTGTGGGCTATCTGAAGTTGAATGCACTTACAGGAAATAAAAGGTCAGCTGTGCCTAATAAGGGCCTGGACACTTCTACCCTCTTAACTGCATGGCAGAGATTGAGAAACATCAGAACTCAATATCTTGCCTTAAAAGTGAAAGGAATAAGCAAAATATTTATGGTTACCTGCCTTGTGACATTTCAGTCCCGAAACTGTTCCTTGTGGAACAATTGCAAACTCCACTAGACGAAGTTTATCAGAGGAAAAAATGTAGTAGTTGAGGCAGTACCAGGAAAGAATGCAAGAGTTCAGTATAGGTAATATACCCCATAATATAGCCTGGCATGCATAAGGGCTTCTAGTGGTCAACAGTTCTAGCAATTAATGACAGTCTCTCAGACTGTCATTTCACACCTCTCTGATGTTCCCCAGTCCAGGCTAGGTGTATAGGAAGCCTGTTGTCAAATTCTTTTGAAATCATCATCGAAAGCTATGCTCTCTGTGTGTGGATATGAGGCCACTGCAGGAGTCTGCTTGCCACTATTCCTCTTGCTTGTTCACTCTTAACAAAGAGTGAACACTCAAACTATATCCTAGTTTGATGACTTGCTATTAAATATTTTTTCTGGGCATGTGCATGTGCTTGCTGTAGCCAGCAACTCTTTCAAGTATACAGGGACGCTTATCAACCTGCTGCCTTCAGGCTGTGATTTCAGTCCTTCCAGCAAGGTTGCTAAGGAGTACTAGGGATCCTTGGAGAGCAAAGCTCAGGAAATTCTCCTGTGGCCTTTGCACTCACTGTGTGCTGAAGCACTGCCTGTCCAATATGAACTAGTGTTCTGACAGTAATATAGAGTGGCCAGATGTGTACCTTATGTATCACACTGTACCATAAGATAATTGTGACTTTCTGGTAAAAACAAAATATCTGCCAGTGTGAAAGTGCTGTGATAAGCTGCAATGAGCTCAGGCCTCTTCCAAATGTACCTTAGGTTTAAAATTCATTTGCAAAGACAAATAACGGAGTACAAGATGTGCAGCTTTTAACCTACTACAGCTCTACACTGTTTAAAACCAAATCCTCTGTATTTCTTTGAGATTGTTTTTCCTGCAGAGATGATGTAGCACAGCATTTTAGGCATAATAAGTGCCATAATTCAACATACCTTTCCTTTTCCCATTTTATCTTTTCTGCCATCAGTGAATGGACACAAACATTCAATGGAAGTTGAAATAACTTAGCAGCAATTTAAGTTTAGTCCAGATGGCATGAAAACCTGAGATGTTCTACCATCTCTAAAGCATTGAGCAGAGACTTCAAATCCATTTAGGATTGATATCTCTTGCCATTTCCAAGAAATTTAGCCAAGATGTTACAGGTGTAGTTCTCTGAAAGACTCAGGTTCACAAGCGTTTTGTAGATACGTATATTGCATTTTGAAAATAACATCTGTAAAGATTACCACCACTGGTGGTAGTTCAGAAATTGGAGAAAGGAATGGGGACAGACTGTCTTATCTCTCAGCTTTCCTACTTCGACTAGGAATTGCCCAAGTTATTTGCAGAAACGTGGCCTTGTTGAAAGATAGGGATATGACAATCTGGTTTTGAGAATAGCTGTAAGGAAACCTGAAGGTGTATGGGACTGTAGTGAGGAAAGAGGAAGGTGGGGACTGATGTGCAGCCCACGATGCAGACATAGCCCTGGAGTCAAGGGACATGGTGGGAGAGTTTCCTGGGACTGGTATAAGGAGTCAGGTTGAGACAGAACTGACTGGGACAGGCTGGTGGACAGCCAGCCAGGAAAATCTGATATTAGACTGTGTGCATCAGTTCCTCCCAGCAGGTGGCCCAGTTCAGGGCTGAAGGCTTCTTTTAGACCCCCCTTTTTAAGCCTTCAGGGCAGTATGAGCAATATCCATGGCAGAAGGTGTTGGTCAGGAAACCCAAACCTTTCCATAATAGTTTCAGGGCAGGTGTTCTTCCAGGCAGGGGAACTCATCTTGGCAGACAGTGCATGGCAAAGAAAGAAAACTCCCATTTCAGATGGATAGCCAGTCTGTACTCAGGCAGGAGATGTTCTCCTGTGAACGGAAAGAAAACATTCTCCCCTTGGTGACTCACAAGCAGTGACCTGATCAGAGTCTGCTTGAAAAAGCATCTGACCTTGAAGCTTCTGCTGTGGAATAGCCTTATGTGGAAAGATGGCTTGACCGCTGAGGAACTACACTGCAGGTGTTTACCAAGAACCTGCAGATGCCATTTGCCTCCCAATTCATGATGTGAGACCTGGAGTATTTCCACAGAAGTATCCTCTGTTGAAAACAAACATGCTCAAAACTCAAGCTGATACTGGCTTTCTACTCTTTAAACAATTCCTGCAAGTAACTCTCAAAAAAAGCTTGAAAAGGTTTACCAGTGCTTTGACCACTATTGAAAATATTTTTTTTCTTTAGCTAGAATTTTATAAACATCTTAAGCAGAAATTCTGGGTAGTGTTTGAATCACCAGGTGGAGTGTTGTATAATGTGTGTGTAATGAGGGCTTTTATCTTCCTGTATCTTTCAGTTCACTGAATTACACTTCTATGCTGTTAAACTGACAGCTAAATGAAAGTCAAAAAAATAAACAGTGCTGTGTTTGGTGCTAAATTCAAATGATACAATAAGTGAATTGCAGAGCCACAAATTAAACAATGAGAATAAAACAACGAATTCACTAAATAACTGCCCATTATACTGCAAACTCAGTGAAGCTTCCTGTGGAAGAAAATGATGAGTTATTGTATGACTAAAACTGTATTGTAATATATATATTCAGTGGAATACTGATGTTTTGTAATGCTCTAGTACTTGGATTTGTTTTCAGTATATTACAGACATTTTACTGTGTCCACTGAATCAAAGAGCACTTTTGTACCTGATGCTTATTCCTGTAATCGAGTTGCCTCTCATTCTCTGACAAACTAAACAGATTGAGCTCCTTAAAGCTTTCCCTTGAAGTAGATTTATTCAGCTCCTATATATTTTTTTTGCATCTATCTCACTGTTCCTGTGAGAAACTGTCCAGTTGTTCACAATCCTATTTAGATTGTGAACATTGTGACTGTGCAAAATATCTTAGTTTGACACTCCCCACAGCCTAAAGAGTAGTGGTATCTCAGCTGTGTTTCCCTCCTCACCTATCCCATGTTGCTAAACTCATGTTGCAAAGATCTCACACTCAGATAATTTTTCTCTGTGACTTCTCTATGTCTCTGCTCATTACAGGGGGGTTGGGCTAGAGGACCTTTAAAGGTACACTCCAACCAAAATTGTTCTAATCTATGATTCTGTATTAACGGTGCAAATTAAGTATCCAGCTTACCTGAATAGTCATGGCTTTTTCTATAGTAATCTGATACACTAACAATGCAGCTGGCAAGCACTTAAGTGTCAAAGAGAAAAGCTTTTTTTGGTGTGTATTAATTCCTCACTTTATTTGTATCACTTGGGCAAAGTTGTTAGGTGGACGTGCTCTCTGTGCTTTTCAAGATTCTAATGAATTTCTCCTTTCTTCTCTGCCATCACCACGGCAGACCTGAAGTTGTCTTTTCCTTCTATTAGGCCTCTGAGATAAGTCCTTGATGTTTATGCTATTAAATTCAAGGTCAACACCTCGAATAACACTTGTTAAGTAAATGGAAATGAAATATGATCTTACTAGTCAGATCTATCTAAAAAGACCAAAAGGGAGAGGATCTTCTGACAGTATTTACACTCAAGATGATAGGCATGGGTAGGTAGATGATAGGCTGCTCATTTAAAGATCAGCAAACAATGAAAAATTTCATTTCTGGCCCTCTCTGTCTTCTAAAAATTAGGAACAAGTATCTATCTAGTAATATAAAAACTGCCCTCTTTGTATTGTAAGTTTTTCTTAGCCTGAAATATCAACCTTAATCTTAAAACGCCATGTCTTCCATAGGACAAAGAGAGTACAGAAAGCATACCAACTATGAATCATCTGTTTTTTGTTATCAGTCATTCAGACCCTTTGGTGATGGATAGGTGAATAGATTGAGCTTAGAGCTGTAAGCCAGCCTGGCAGCTGGCAGGTAAGTCCCTGGAAGCTCACCAAAATGCTTTCTCAAACACCACACTTCTGTTTCACTTGCTGGATTTAGCCAAATCATCCTAGAATACAAAGTATCCTCTTGAGACAATAGGGTCATACACACATCTACTTTCAGTGGACCTCAAGCATATAGAGACTTGTACATGTGCTCTGGTAGGGACCTGAAGAAGGATGCTTTCTTGGATGGGAAAATAGATAAACAGCTCTTGCAAGGCTTGGAAAGAGCAAGTCAGAACTGAAAATAAATGGTGTGCAGGTGATGTAAAGGTGAAGTAATAATATTGCATATTGATAAATCCCACAAAAATCCCAAGTGAACTAAGTTTCCAGTAAATATTGTGTCATTTGTTTCTTAAGGATTAATGAAACTTTCTCACATGACTGCTTTGCCCAACTGTGCCACCTGACAGGCAAGTTAAAAGCATTTTATAACCCTGGAATGGAGAAGCACTGAATGCAGTGATATGTCCCTCCTTCCCCTGGTATACCATCCCAAACAGCTTGTTCAAAAGGAGTGTGCTGTGCTAATGGCAGCGTTTGCATTAAGAAGATTATTTTTATGAACTTATTGTAACGTGGCCAAAACATCTGCTTCATGCTGAAGTGTGGTTTTTAGGGTCTAAGGATAGCTCTCTGTGTGTTCATCAGTGTAAATGTAAGGCTTCAGTTATGCATATAAACACAAATTTATTAAAATACAAATTCTTATTGACTTTGGGACAGGGGTTTTTCGGCACAAAAACACATAGAAATAAACTTTCTGTGGTGGCTCTTTTAAATGCAGTTTTGATATTCAGATGTGGCCATGAATAGATTGAACAGCCTTCTGAACTTTATGCCCTGTTAAAAATTAAGTGGCCTGCCTATTTTCTGTTTCAGTAAAGCAAAATTATTCATGAAGAGAAATGTCAGTTGTGCCAGTCTTATAATTAATTTTCAGTTTTAATAACATTAACAGGATGCTTCACTCACTGTCATTTATACAGGTAGCTCATATAGTGCATGTGTGTGTATTTGAAATTCTGTAGGTATCTTGAGAGGGTAACAACTTTTCTCTACTTCTAGAACACACACACATTCATACACACACATTTATACATGCTGCCTTCTCAAGAGAGCTAGAGTATTTTAAATTATGTATATATATGGACATGTATATTTATATTTGCCAGACAGACCAAGGGTATAAATTGACATCATAGATACATGTGTGGAAATTTTCTGCATTAGTGATGCAGATTACTTTACAAACATGTTCATCCTTGTTACCTTTTGTTTGCCTTTTGCTCAAGGAAGAAAAACTATTTCACACAGTATGAAAGTATGTTCAGCTGTGGACATAATTCTATGCAGGTGTTCAAACCAGAAAGTATCTATCCACTGACTGTAAAATACTAACTTGCAATAAACAATCCTGCTGCATATTTGATACCTCCTCCTTTTTACTGTATCACTGTGCACTTCTTTCGTTAGCAGTGTTACGTCTTTATGCTTAGCTTTTTCCCTCTTTTATTTCACTTACAGTCTTGTCTGCATGCAAGAAAGCCAACCTCATTGGAACAGAGTTTTAGGGGTTTTTTTTAATTGTTTCAAAGAGTTACCCTATATGTTTTATTTTACTGCTCACACGTTAGCAATGCCAACCAAAGCACAGATAAAGAGCAAGAGGCATGAAATAATGCTGTGAGAAATGGTAAATACTGGGAAATAAAAAATATACAGTGATCAGCACATGGCTGTCTGTATTGAAAAGTAATTGTAATTGATTCACATCCCTTCATTAGTGCTGACCCAGAGCTCTTTTGATCGTGTTTGAAGAGTACCATTTGTCTGTGAATGTTTGGAGGGTTGATAAGGGTCAACTTCAATCAACACTTTCATTTATGTTTGTATATTCATAAAATTTAAAATTCAAATGTGTATGTGTGTGTTGTAGTAACGCACATGGCTGATGGATAAGATTCATTATTTGCTGTTAAAACATTAGCAATAACTTTCACAGACAAGACACAGTAACACAGATTTTGCCATGCAAAATACAGTGTCTAAACAGACGAAAGTGCAACAAGTAGGGTATGTCAGGAAGTTCCAGAGAAGGAGATAATATTATTTGGCATCAGTTTTGAGTCGCAATGGATTGGAGTGGTTTGCTGTGTTTTGCGTGGGTTTTTGTTTGTTTTGGCTTGTGCTTTTTTATGGTGGGGAAGATGGACTATAAGGGTCTTTCAGGAAGAAATATTAATTACAAGTGGGATTTCTGCACTGGCATGTGGATGAGAAGAAATTTCTGCCCTGGCAGTATGCCTGTTGAAGTACCTAATTTTGCACTACCAGACACACTGCAATGCTTATATCAAATTTTCTAGAGAATACACTGAAGGAGTGTGGAGCGCTCAGACAATGGGCAAAGCTTGAAAGACTTGTTGAAGTAAAAAAAAAAAAAATGAAGCTGAACCCATATATTGCAAGATCATATTGTTCTGAGAGAAGAAACAAATCTTGGGAAAGCAATTTCATCAGCATTCATAACACTAAGCAGTGGCCCAGTTCCTGTGCTGCCTGCTCCAGAACTGACGTCATCTGTCCACCATGACATACTGGACCACTCAGACTGGCACACAAATACTGAGCAGCTGCCTCACACAAATCCTGTTGCATATCTCTAGCAAAAGAAAGACTCCAGTCAGAGATATGAATGGTTATTCACCCGTCTGCAAAAAGAAATGCAGTGAGCTAGGTGGCAAACAGCAAGCATCATACATACACTGATGAGCAAAATGATAATGGGGAAACCACAGGGAATTGTATTGATAGGAAATGGGTAAATACTGGGGGTCTGTGCAGCTCAACCAACTGGTTCCAGGGAGGACACTTGACAAAGCTCTCATCTTGCATACACCTCCAGATGTCCATGAAACTTGGGGTTTTTTTTTTCCCCTGATTTTTCTGTCTACTGCAGGTCTGAGAGAAAGGGAATTTTGAAGTCTTAGATGTCTGCTCTGCCTCTCCAGAGTGCCAGCTGCCCTGGAAAGACTGAAGTTAAGAGTTATGTCTGTTGTGTTCCTGCAGCTGGCTTTTAGGCTCTGGGATACATAACAGGCAAGATATGCACAGGTCACACCAATTTTTGGGTTTCTTTCAGTTACACTGGAACCAAAAAGGACCGTTGTTAAGGAATAGACAGTATAGAAACATCTTTGATCCCCTGCCTAGACTGAGTGAATTAGCTAAATGGTGAATATCTCACATTGTGCAATCATTATTGTTCATCATTGTGACAGGCCGGAAAGAGCAAACATAATAATTAATACTCAGCATTGTATTAATGCCATTGTGTCCCAGCTTTAAATTGTTTAAACGAAGCTTCTCTTTTATTTAAGTAACTCCCTGATAATTCTGTTAAATCTTTCTTTTCTTCAGTCTTGAATCAGCTTTTCAATAGAGACATCTTGTATCCTCTGGTGAAGTGGGCTTACAGGCGGGGAATGTCTGTGTTTGTATTTGTGTGTCACTCCCTTTCAAGTACTCATTGTAGAGCAGAGCTATGACTGAATAATTTTCTTCAAATGTCAGATAAAATTATCCAGCCATACATTATTGTACACATACATACTGTTTATATGCTGCCTGTAGATTAAAACATTAATCTATTAATGTAATGTTTAAAGAAATACATTTTCGTGGAATTATGGAATGGTTTGGGTTGGAGGGGGCTTCAGAGATCATCTAGTTTCAAGCCTCCTGCCAAGGTCAGGGACATTGTCTACTAGACCGGGTTGTTCAAAGCCGCATCCAACCTAGCCTTGAATTTCCACTTCTTTTTTCCTGCATTTTCAGAAATGCAGTGTTTTATTCCAGTTGAACAACAGTCACTAGCAACAATATTCTGTTTGATGTGGTTTCTTTTATGAAGAGATACTAGTGCTCATTTTCAATGTGAAAATTGCATTCCAGCTTTTATCTATGCATTTTTCTGAATACATAGTAATGGATTTTTAAGTATGGAAGCATAGTGTGTGAAATAACACACTCCCTCCTTTGTAATACTTGCAGGAAAATGCACTGTGTGTTAGACCTGCTTTTGAAAATCAGAACAATCAAAGAAGTCATATATTATAAAGAAAAACACCTGAAAATGTAAATGTTGCTGTTAAAATATATACATATAAATTTTATGTTTATTTGATAGTGCAGTTCATGGGTGGTTGAAATAAAATTAATCAACTGTCAATTTTGTACGTTTCTTTTATTGTTAATTTACAGTGCCAAGGATGTGTAATGACTAGAAACCCACAGATGAAGACAGGCACATAGAAATTGTATTAAGTACCCCTGCTAAAACTGAGGACTCTCTTAAAGGCAGGCTTCATGTTAGAGGTAGAGAGGAAGCTGCCACCCTCAGGGATGATTAGACCCCAAGCTATGGCAGATCCATATAGGTAGGGGGAAAAATGTCATCTGCCAAACAGACTCTGGGAGAATTTAACAAATCTTATAGCAGTAGCCAACATTTCCAAGTAGGTATTTTTGGAGATAGCAATATTCAGCTCAAGAGCAGCCCTGTGATCTGTACTGGCCACAGGAGGTAGATGTCCATGCCTGTCAAACCTCTAAAAAATTTTACTCAATTTACTGTCCCTTGTGTGGCTTTGAAAACCTTTCTCAGGGTCATGTGTTTGCTTTGTACATGGGTAGCAATGTGCTTGATATGAGGGGTTGTCCTGGGTCTGCACCCAGAATCCGTGGAAGAGCCAAGGGGCACAAGAATGCATTCCTCACTGGGAGTCACTGCCCGGGAGCTCTGTGAACCCTCCAGCAGCAGGAGGGTTCATAATACTCAAATGGACAAGGCCCTTCAGACCTGTTTCTGCTTTTGCTGGGAATTGTAGTGGGCACCTTGGGGAGAATGGGATTGAATGGGTGCGGAAGCACCAAAGTGACCATTCAAGAAGGATGGTGAGAACTGCACCCAGATGAGGTCATCAAGATAACAGCACACACCTTTGTGACCTTCCAAGGACACCCACTTCAGGAGACAGGTCCGTGAGTAAATCCTAATGACTCACAGAAGTGGGTGGGAAGAATAATTGTTTGCTGTTGCCTAAAGTCAACAGAAATGCACATCCAGCAGTTAGTATGGGTTTGCCAACCCTAAAAGAAATGAGGATTTAGCATGAGGCATGTCCTGTTCACCATGTCATTGCAAGGATTGTATCTCCATTTGAATGCTGAACAGATTTTTGGTTATCTGTGTCTTGGTGCTTGTGAGTGCATGGGTTGGAGTGAGATCAACACCCTCCCATTCTGTACTGTCTCACATTGAGCTCTTCTAAATTCTTGGTACACAGTGCTGCAGTATTGTCTTCTAGACTTTTCAGGACGTGAGGTTTGAACCAGATGATTTCCAGAGGTTCCTTCCAATGTAAATTGTCTGTAATTCTGTCACTTGAATGCCGGAGTATATTCCATGAACTTCACTGCACAGGTGGTAATATTAGAATAGTGTAGGTTTATGGTCATTTCTTAAATCTTACACTTTTATCTTCATTTGTTTCAACTACCCATGTTTTCTTTTTTAAAAATGGTTTTAAGTCACCTATGTACAAAAAAAGGCATTTCTGAGCATAAAAATTAGTTTTTAAATAATCTTGCACTTGAAAAAATTCCACTTAGTGTATCTTTCTGATCAGAAGGCTGTAAACCTCTGAATTTCAGGGACCTGGGATTGAAATGTCATCTCAGTTGTTGGCTGAGACAGGATCAATCACGAACAATGAGGATTATGTATCCACTTAAAAAAAAAATACAGTGCCCAGACTGAACTGTCCAATTTGCAGACCTCATCTTGTTGCATTCTTTATGGTGCTAAGCTGATTGTATGAGGCTGGAGCCACAAGTAATCTCTGTCATTCAGCTCTGCTGCAATGTTGCTGGACATACAGAATGAAGGCATGTTACTCAAAATCATGCACATCTGTCAGCTCTAGCACAGGCCAGGAGTTGTGCTTTTGGTTTGCTACTTGTCTGACAAAATACAGTTTCTTTACAAACCCTGGAGGATCTGCTGTGAACCTCACCAGCCTTTACCCTTAGTAGAATTCTCTCTTAAATGAACTGAGCCATTTGTCATGGTGGTGGTCTGACACCTTGAGGAGTGAATGTACAACTAAATAAAACAGCTTTCTTCTGAACTTTGTCATTTCATTGTAGCTATTTTATTGTAATTTTCGGTATCAAAATGAGTGCTACATTTTGATCCCAAATACTTCTGTGTTCTATCATTCTATAACTATTTATCCCATTCATTCTCATCAGTGCAGTGGCCAACAAAAGGTATATTTCACGTCTCCATTTCTTTTCGTATTCAGATCACTACCAAATTTTCATATCACCTATTCTTGTATGACACACATTTTCCTCACCTCCCACCTCTGTCTGTACCTTAATGCTTTCTTAATTTGATTCCTGTCACTTGTAGCATACACCTTGTTACTACATTTTCCTAGCTGACTTGACACTTCCATTGCTTCCCTTCCTCTTACCTAACCCCCTTGTACCTTTTTTTAGCCATCTTCCTAAAGTGTATAATTCTGCATCTTTGAAATCCCCCACAAATTCATGTTGTGTATCAAACTTGGTTTTATTTCTCTCAGTCCTTTTCCCCTGTACATGCTTCTTGCAGTTTCCTTAGCATGCTAATTTAGAAAGCTTTTTCCTAAGTTTTCTTTGCTTGCACTTAGCCCTCTCTATGCACTCCCAACATGAGTCTTTCTGAATCATTGTACTGCTGCTCTCGTTTCTCTGATTCACAACTCTCCTCTTTAAGGATCCCAAGACTCTCAGGTAACAATCTTATAACTTGTGTTCTGTGGTCTGTTGCTCTCAGGCAACATCAGTAACACAATGGGATTGAGCCCAGTGGATTTGCACAATTACAAGCAAGAGTAAGACCTAATTCAAAGTGTTTGGAAAAGACAGGGAGCATTTGCTTTGAAGATCCTTTTTTGCTCCATTTAGATCTTGTGTTTAATGATGTGGTTGTTAAGGTGTTGCTGTAAGATGCCTTATAGTCTTTAAAGACAACTATAATGTGTAGTGTTTCAGTTTCTTTCTCTTGAGTAGCTAAGTTAAAATCTTACCATGTGAAATGATTAAGGATTGCTGTGGATGGTGAGTGGGATCTCAAGTTCTTTCATAAGGACTGCTGTAATAAGCCAGTGGTTCCACCTGGTATGATCACAGAATGTGAGACACATCTGAGGCTGCAGTGTCTCATTTGGATGTGACACTGAATCTGTGTGAGTGTATCAAATACTTCATTCACATAATGTTCGATCAGTGAGTCCTTCAGACTTGATATCCTGCCAATGGGGCTGCCACAATCCATGTATTCATAAACAGTGTCCTTGAGATCTTGTCTGCTCCTTTCTGCACAACCCAGTGTATTAAAAGAACTTTATCTTTTCGGGGAAGGGAACAGTATCCTGTGGTTTTTATGAATGACTAGATGCCATCATAGTTGTTTACTGATGATGTTCTCTGGTTGGAGTTATATATTATGAAGCACAGTTGTTTCCAAGATTTAATAATGTGACAATTAAATTTATTTTCTTTTTCAGTAGCAGAGCCAAGGAGAAATTAATGGTTTTTTGTGTCAGTTTTCTAGTCAATTCAGTATGACTTTTGCCTTAGCAGGGATTACAGATTTAGGAACTGAATAAATGAGGCAGTAACAAATGTTAGAAACATCAAAAAGGTATCTATTCTATGAAACAGTAATCAAGAAAAGCACACAGTAGTAGATTAATTCTACTAGCTTTCTCCCTTTTACCCAAATAAATAAGAATTTTGCCTAAGAAAGGCTTGCATGTGCATCGTAAGAAAATGTTTGCATGCAAGATTTAATTCCTCCTGTCATTTTACAAGCTAAACTCAGTGACAAGTTTTGACAAAGAAGTCCCTCAAGTAAAGTTTTTCTTAACACATCTTTAGAGCTACAGGCTACCATAAGGAAAGCAAGAGGAAGACAACTTATTTCTCAAACAAAGGGATTTTTAAGACAAGCCAATGTGATTTGTTGACATATTTGGAAGCGTTGCATCTTGTTTGGTTGAATCACTCTTGATTTACACAAGCGGATCTTTGTCGAATGAATTATCCATATGCCGTGTTGCCATTTTTCTTACCAAAAGACTTGTGACCAAAAAGGAGGGAATGCTTTTATTGGTGTGCTATACTGTAAATGCATCTCTGAAAATGCTGTGCAGAGCTTTTGATTTTATGCAATTCAGTGGGATCATTGAAAGCTAGAGATTTGGGCATAGACAGCATGATATACTATAACCTCCTGCTGTGGACCAGGAATGCTTCATTAATAAGGCAAAATGGGCACTAGGGCTGTCTTGACTATTGAAACAGCTGCTTCTCCCTTAGTACACCTCTGTCTTGTGATCTGTCCATATAGCAGTGTTCTGTGGAGCTCAGTCAGAAACAGGAGTGTCTCGGGAGAAAAATCATGAAAATTCAAGTTTCTCAAGCCTTCTACTTGCAAGTCTTGTCACTGCAAAAACACAAGGTGTTTATGGGCATGAAAAAACTTTGGAAGGCATCTGTATGGAGGAACATTGACAGACATTGTGTGAATAGCAACATTTGCATAAAATTTTTAGTAAGTGGAGATGAAATTCTCCATTTTCCATGGTTACTGATCCTCAGATATCCAGTTCAAACAGACATATCTGAGAATGAAAGGTAGAACTTTTGCTGTCTTTTAGGGTATCTCCTATCACATTTCAAAATGCAGTCTTCTGTAGCTTAACACTCTACAATGATGACTTACAGATAGGCAAGATATATTGGCACAGGTCGTAGACAAAGCTCAGCATATTAGCACAGGATGATAGAGTGGGAAATAGTACATAAGGTTGGCTGATTCTCCTACAGGCCAGATTAACTTAGCTCATCCAGAACTGCATGTTATTACAGCTAGGCTGGTTCCAGTGCGAATCTGGCTCAGTTATACCAACACTGCACTGCAGTTTAAAGTGTAGATGTACTCACTGTTGCAAAATATATCCACCACAATTACTGAGAAATGCCCCTCAGGGTGCACTTTCTTTGGGTGCACTTTCTGAAAGAGTCCTCCAGAAGCAGAGAAGGACAAATATGAGCTCAGAAGCTCTCAAGTAATACTGCAATCATTTGACTCCGGAGCAGAATTGGATTTTAATCAATTTCACGGAGAGTTCTTTCTGTCAAGAAACCAAGCCCAAGGAAAAAGGTATATTTTAACTTCCTGCAAATTATTTGGTCGGTGTTTGCAGAGATGTGAAAAAGTCTGATTCACAGTGGATGCTGCCTTTTGCTTCAATTGTTAGTGCAATAGTTGCTAACTTCCATAAACTTTGGTTTAGTAGGCTAACAAACAGTAGTGTGCTTTCCTGGTGCTTCAAACATGAAGCTTTCTGTGAAAAAGTAATAAATAAAAGCATAAATAAAGGCTAATGCTTCTTAGCTTTCAAATAGAGTACATCTATACAGGATTTTTTTTCCTAGATCTTCAGTCTTTGTAGATTATATGCATTCAGCACACTGGAAATGAAGAACAGTGAAATATGTGTTATTCCCTAATGTCTAGTTAATTAGTTCACTTCCTAGCACATCTTTCTAGTATCACTTTTTGGAAAAGAGATTTACACAGTGGAACATTCAGAAGCCTTATATTCAGTTGCCTAAGTGAAAGCAGAGCAGAGAAGATTCATTATTTAAAATAGTTTAAAGAAAGCTGTAATTTAAAACATCTGGTATTTTAAAATGTTCCTGGTTATGTTTTTATTCTATCAAAAAAAGTATTTTCTTACTCAGTGGAAGGCAAGAAATGTTTTTCATTTCTACTTTAGTCCATAAGCTTTAGCCAAGCTGCTCATTTGTGATATTGTATAGAAAACCTGATATCCTTGGGAATACTCACTGAGGAGTTGCTGTGCTGATGTTGGGATTTTTATTACACTAAGTCAAATTCATAACCTATTAGTGTTCTGTTTTCTAATTTTTCTAGTCCTGTAATACGTGCTGCAAAACACTTAAAACTACAATCCCCATTGATTATTACCAGTTAAGAAAATACCAATACCTGAGCTCAGTTATTGATTTACACTAAACTAAATTTGCAGGTGAATAGGGAGGTGTAATGGCTCTCTATGGACTGTGTTGCTTTTTAAACCTTTAGAATTCCATTTAATGTACTTTCTTTCTGTTTTGTGTGTTGGTTGGGGTTTTTTCTTCCTAATTAGTTTAATATACAAGCTGTGTTTCTGAATATGCCTTGATTACTTCCAAAATTTCTGAAGCAATGCTTTCCTCTCGTGCATTTTGTATTTTGAGTATGCCTGACTGGCAGACTTCAAACATGTTCATTTTGTTTAACCTTTCAACCACTGTAGTTGCAAATGACATCAAAATGCTTTAGCTCTGTTTAAAGACAGTTTCATAATCTTCATTGAGTTTGTGAGACTTAACCAGTGTAACGCTTTTGAATAATGGAAAATTTAGAAAGTCCAGGCTGCCCTTGCCCCAAAATAGTATCATGCAGCTCTTGCTGAAACACATTTTCTAAGTGCAGATTTTCCAATTTTTTGCAGATTCATATTGATCCAATTTAGACCCGATTGGATTATCTGCCATTGTGGCAGTATATTTCTATCAGAAACACATGGGAGGGAGATACACTGCATTCTTAACTGGATTCTGATACCTCCTGTGAATAAATTGCAGCTTCTTTCTGATCCTCTTATCCAGTCCAAAGGGCACTTTGTAGTAGAGTCTCAGCCCATAAGGATTCTGCCCTTTGCTTGAAATATTCCATCTAGTAGCACTTCAGCTCTTTCACTGACAGTTCAGAATGGGTAAAAAAAAATACTACATTTCACTGCTAAATAACATGTTAAAGCTGAGCAATTGATTTCAGTGCCCCCCCTGAAGTTTAAGTGCTTTATAAGCATTAATCTGAGGTAAGCAAGTCTCACCAGCAGAACACTCCAGTGACACTGACATTGATGGTGTAGCAATTCGTGGAGCTCTTACAGTCCCAGATCATCTCCAGTAGCTACAAAGATACTTCCAGACTAATACTTAAAGCTGCTCTTGTTTCACTCAATTCCTGTATTCCTTAAAGGAATAGAATAAAAGCTCTACATAAAATTTGACACAAATTAATTTCACTCCTCCCGTCTGCTTTTTCAACGCCTGCAATTTTATTTCGTGTACCTGCATCTGGAATGATGGGTGTGTGTGCAGTAAGTGTTCTTTGCATATTGTGTACAAATCAGGCCAAATGGAATTTTTCTGCAAACCTCTTCTGCAAAAAAGGGCAGTAGAAGTTGCTGTCAAAGTTAATGTCTCCTCATTGGCATGTGTGTGTTAGGATTTGAATGCAGTTGAAGACACACAACTTTACTGAATGTCAACCAGATCTACTAATATTGTATTTTTTATGGCATCTGAGGGTTTTGTGTTTGCTCTTTTTAAAATACTTCAGTAAGGCTTTTTTTTTTTTAATTGCTTAGTTAAATTAAAATTCTAGTGACAATAATGACATAATAATAATAATAGATAAAATGTTGTCAGTTGAGGAGGGATTATATGCCAACTTCGCTATATTGCTAAAATAAAAATAATCTTTATCCCAGAAATAACTATTTTTAAATGCATGTTTTAGGGGAACTAAGTGAAATATTAAAATTACACTTTACTGAATCAGGTTAGAGTGTTGTTTCCTCAGGCACCTCACTTTTCAAGCTATTGGGACTACTTGAAGCATCAACTAGATCAGACTTTAGTTGCCAGTGTTTCAAAAAGGACATGATGATAGAAGATCAGGTCTGAAAAAGTTGTTTGTAAGTGGAAATCTGTATTGGATTTGGATTACTTTGACATAGAGTTTTCAAATATTCTGTGACTGAAGTAACTGCAGTTGTTTTTTACCATTTCCTTTCTGTGCAGGATAAGATGCAAATTCTGAGCAGTAGTAAAAGCAGAAAGCCTTGTTACCAAATTTATGTAAAGAATACATAAAATCCAGTATCAGCACTACCCTATGTAATGCCTACCCTTTTTATGTCCTGTTTGCACTATCAACATAAAACAGGCAATGTGGTAAAATCTTTGCATATAGTCATATTATCAAAAATGTCTGAAACAGAATATACTAAGTTAAACATACCGGTATTAGGTGGATTTTTCTTAGTGACAATAGAAAAAGCAAGAAGTGCAGCTTCATCTCTAGCCCATTCTGGGATTGTTTTCAGCTCTGTTAGGACAAAGCTAATGCCAAACTTACTTTCTATTAAATCTTATTTTGAAGGTTAATTGGAACTTATTATAATGCATTAAAATGATTCCCCTGTGTGGAGAGGAATTTCTCTCTGAAAGATGTAATCAAGATAAATTTTCTGTCACTTTGTCTCACCTGGTCCCCTCCCAAATTATATAACATAGAAAATATATCCAAAGAGAGAGAATTCAGTTATATTTTGGGCATGTTACATTTTGAGTATGTCACTTAATATCTTCTATTATGAGTAATTTTTATTTAAAAAGCAGAAGTTATTTTCTTTTATTTCTGGACTTATTTTAATTACTTAATTTCAGGTATACAGTAGCAAGCAGAGCAAGCTGTAAAATTCTATGACACTCTCATCATGTGTTCTGAAACCTAATACAAAATTGTATTGCCTTTTAATAGTGTCTAATATAAAGATAAATGCCAGCCATATCTGTAGGCCATATGATTAAATATTTATGCCTATATTAAGAAATACTGGGAAGCTTTTTATTTATTTATAATTTTGTATCTTTTCAAGTCATATTCTAGAATCAATGTCCTACAGTCTGTTCAACTCTCAGAAGAGCTCCTAAAGGGCACAAGCATTAAATCAGAGAAAGAGAACTCTGTCTTATTTGATAAAGCTGCCAAAAGCCATCCCTACTACCAAAGAAGAGAATGTCTAACCTTTCCCTGAAACAGTAGTAAGGTCATGAGTTCTATTGTGAAATATATATTAACTGTTGTAGATCATTTAGTGATTTAAGAGTCATAAAGGAAAAGTCATTGGCAGGGAGAAAACTGTGCAAGAAAAAATGGCTCAACAGCCCAAGTAAGCAGGTTGTGCAAGAGTTAAAGATAATTTTAAAGGAATTCATTCTGTTTAACTAACATCTTTTCAAAATTAAATGTCACCATTTTAGATACAAATTTCAAGCCATCTCTTTTTACTTATCGATTTAATCTAATTAAGACAGTTTAAATCAAGACAGCTAATAAAAGCTCAGATCCTTTGTCCTTTATTAGTTTTATTCTTAAACAGCTACAAAGCAACCCACAACCGTATGTCACATTGAGTAGTCACTTGGCATATTACTATATAAATAGCTCATGAATTCTATATGAGGGAAAATTTCTTCTTAAGAAATATTGGAAGAGGGTTTTTTTTTGCCTACAAGCCTAAATAATAAAACATTTTTTTCTACACCATAGTTGCTGGATTTGTATCGATATTGTAGTAGCCTGTAGCTAGGAAGTAAGTAATTGGGAATCGTAGGGTTTCAATGAGGGATTTACTGTGTATTCACACCATTTTCCACTGCTACCTGACATATAATGTAAGTTATTGGAATAACGAAAAAGTATTTCAAATGATTGTTAATAGGAAATGGAGTCTGATGATTTTGAATATGTACAGGCAAAGGATGTAGAAAGTACCCTAAGAGCCAGTGCTGAATACTGAATTAAGTGAACCCTGTGTTACATGAAAATCTCCCTGCTTAACTTAACAGGATGGGGAGGAGGAATAATAATTTAAAAAAAAAAAGACTGTTAATTTTTTTTTTTGTATGAGATGGGACATTAATATTTCACAACTTCTCATACTAAATAATTAGAGACCCATGAATTCCACTTCAAATATGAAAAAGTATAATTTTCTGTATTTTGGTTTTTGTGACATTATTTTAAAGGTTTGAGAGAGATCAAGCAAAGACTCTAAATATTGTAACAATAACTTCTGATAAGAATGCTTCTCTTTTATATTAGTCTCAGCAGTCAATAATACACAACTGTTTGCTGTATATGTTGTGGGGTTTCTCTTTCATACGTAGTTATTGGAGGAATAATCTCATTACCTATGCCGTTGAAAACTAAGTTTTTGTGAAAAGAATGGAGGCATTTTTCAAAGCAGTTTACACAGCTGACCATAAGCCAAGCATGGATCAGTACATCACATTCTGTAACTCCTGTGCAAAGTCTCGCATTGATTGGAGTTGACAGGGAAATGCCCATTGTTAAAACCCATCCACTGTTAGCAGAAATGTGGCATGAAACAGGTTGAACATGTGATAGCTGCTGGCACTTTGAATGTTGTCTATTCAAATGTCAGATTAGTAAAGCAGTTTGGGGTGGGTTTTTTTGCATTGTGCTTAGCACAAGCTGGAAAAATCTAGTGCGATGGTCATTTCCTGCTGAGTCAGAATGCAGCAAAGCTCCTCCAACATGAATGCAGTGGTCCACAGGAGATGGTTGCTTTCTGGTCTGTGCTGGGGAAGAGACTGCAGTGTGTTTGGAAAAGTAGAAATGATCAAAGAGCTTCTGTGACATTTGTGAAGGAAAGTATTTCATTATGTTTTTACAACTCTCCTTTCAGAGCACAGTTTATCTCTTCAGATGCTCTGCCTTTAGGTTGGGTTTTTTTAGTGAATTGCTAACATTCGTGAATATGTGGTTGCTAGAAGAGATAGCACTTCAGAGTGTTTAGCACATAATATTGAAAGAGGCTTAAAATCAACAACAGATCTGTAAAGATAACTTGATTATGTTACAGAAATAATTTTAGTAAATGAGATTTCCCCAATATATTTCTCTGAACAGAAATCTCAACATATGGCTATTTCCATCCAAACTAGAGAAGTTGGACTCCTTCCTCTCTTTCAGAGAAAATAGACTGGAAAGTCTCCCAGCTGTATTCCTGCTCTACTAATTTTGTTTCCCTCCTTTCCACCAGTTTTTGCCCATGTGGAGAAGAAAAGGCATTTCTTGTGCTCCCTGCAAGTGAACCTTTGCAAGAAGTTCTTTTTCATGGAAAGTAAGTTTCTGTATTTATTTATCTATTTTTTTTTCCTTCTCTTATTTCCTAAATATGCTCAGCTTTTATTTAAAGGAAACTTTTAAAACCTTTGAAAATATCACATGTTGGGTAGGTCCATGGATGATATCTTTTGGAAGTTCCTGAGCTCATATATTCATTTGAGATTTTATGTGAAAAACTGGCAAATTCCCTTCACAGAAAAAAAAAAAAAGTGGGAGAGATTAATGATAAAAGGTTGGTTTGATGAACTGGGCAAAGATGATCTTCCATTAGGGAAGAGAGGCACAAATTTCCCATCTGCTTTGCCCTGTCAGCATGACTGAGCTCCAATACTGAGAGTTTCATCTACAAGTAATTGCTTCTGGCATCTCATAAGAACACTTTCTCGACTCAGTATTTGATAGATGAGTGCAAAGAAGGGCCATAACATGTTGCACAGCCCATTCACCTTTCTTTCCATGCCTGGGAAGAAAGTCTGCAGTTGCACGGCAGTGATTAGTACAAAACTGATCAATTGTCAGTGGCCTGTTTGGGCTGATGATCCACTGCACTCTGGCCGTGTGTGGGGTCCCACAGAAGAGCTTGCTATTATTGATTCAGTCTGATCCTGTGGATCACCTCCTCTCACCCTCAAGGGAGGATATTCCCCCTGATTCTGGGATTGGCCTCCAGCTCTGGAGGGACTGCTTGTGGTCTTCTGCCATCCAGAAGATGCCTCTCTGTCTTCAGCTTTTCTCCCTTCTTAGTAAAACTTTCAAGTAGAGGAGTTCATAAGGTACAGGGCAGTTGGCATTGGCACGGAAAGAGAGGGAGTCGGAGCTCAAGTGGCAATAGGAATGATGGATTCACTCCTGCAGTGCTTATTCAGGACTCTTAGAAAAGACAAGTGCTTGTCGTAGGGTAACAGATGTGCTTGTTGTTGAATAAATTGCAGTGGATACTGTCATCATTGGATGTGTCTAGTAGTTTATATTTTGTTCAGAAAGCTGCTGTGTGCCTACATAATAGTCATGGGAATGAAATGTTCTGCAATTGCATTGTGTTGATCCCATCAGATAGATTCTGTGGAAGACAGGATAGCAGAAGGACTCTGGGTTTTGTAAAAATTAATTCATATGTTAAATGAAAGAATTATCATCTAGGAGAGTTGTTTAGCTACGTAAACAATTGTCAGCCTGATTCTTTATTCAGTAAGAGATAAAGCTTTTCAAACAGATCACATAGAGTGAGTTCAGGATAGCAAAACACTGAATCATAGAATAATTTGTTTTAGAAAGAATCTCCAGGAAAATCCAGTTCAGTTTACTCAAAGCAGGGCTCAATTCCTAGGTAGAATGGCCTGACCAGGGTTGTATCCAGTCAAGGATATCTGTAAGGTTGTATATTTCATTTACATCTGTCTTGACACCTGTTAAGTGTTTGAATACCTTGTGTACATTTTTTTTCCCTAATCTATAATTGAAATTTCCCTAGTTACAATTTGTGTCTCTTAGTATCAAACAAGCAGGTGAGACAAGTCTAAGTTCAGGTGAAAAGCTGGACATAAGAAGCAGTTTATAGTCATGACAAATACAAGAATTAATAAAAATACACACAGTGCTTAAAAAATAGACATGGGACTTCACTTTGATTTCCAGTCACTACAGATTTTGTACTTGAAGTGAAAGAAGTTAGATTCATCATGACTACCCCTGGATTTCAAGGTCAGAAAGAACATTCAGGTTGCAGCTCAATATTTTAAATAGCCCAAATATTAATGGAGCACAAAATAGGGACATACCCTCTTGTGGCATCATAAAAAACAAGTATCTTGAAGAAGAGGATGAAGCATGAACATATAGACACAATCTGTTTTTTTTTTCCTGCACAATGTTGCTTTTAACACTCAACAGGTAGAAGTATGTGAGTTGTGACATTTTTGGTGAGGGAGCAGGATTCAGAGGGGGATTCTTCCTTTCTTTATTTCCTTATCCTGCCTGCTTCCAGTAGATACTCACCTGGGAAGCATGCAGAAGACCAGCTAGAAAATCGTTGACGTGGAGCAGAATTTGCCTGAAGGAGTAGCTGGCGATATTTCTCAAGAAATGCTTCATTTTCTCAAGAAATAGGAGTAATTGGAAGCCAAATTTCTTTAAAAGCCTCAGCTTCCATATATTTCTAGTAAGTCTCTGATCAGAGAACTTTTTAGTGTATGTGATAGATATAATAGCAGAGCAGCATTAATTAACCCCAAAAAGGTGGCAGTTCCCAGGAGAGAAAAAATAGAGCAGGAAAGTGGATATTGAGAATGAAAAATTTCTGTAAGAAATCAGGAAAGCAAAAAACACAGAGGAAACATCTAAAACTACCATGGAGCTGAGGGTAAAAAAATGCATGAAAAGCATTAATAAGAACTAGTGATTAAATTTTAATTTTCAAAGGAAAAGACATATAAATAACAAATAGTAATAAGCAGTATTCACACCAAAACATGCAAGGAGAATCCAACATCTAAAGTTAGTGAAAGAAACAATCAATAATGTTTTATTACAGATGGATTTTTTTTTTAGAGACTGTGAAGTGAGAATGACGATGAAAAGTCGGTCTTTTTTGTACAGTACATTATATAAAAAAAAAAAAGTTTGAAAATACTTGTAGAATAGCTCATGACACAAACTACACTAGGAGGATCACTGTGCTCTGGAAATAGAGCTAATGATCCCAGTTTAGCAAATGGGACATTGATAGTCCCAGAGACTTGTTATTCCTTGTATTAATACCAAATTTTGGCACTTAAAGGCAGTAAAATCAGGAAAACACATTCAGTTTGAAAACTGATTCAGGGAGAGATGATCCATGTCTGAATAGAATTGGCTGGAAAGTGGGTTGGGTTTTGTGAAAACCTGGAAATATTAATTAGAAAGGTAAACACTAAAATATTAAGGTTTTTCTAGTTGGAAGTTTTCAGAGAAGGGTCATAATTTTCCATGAGGAGCAGACATATTTTGGAAGATTTTTGGTTAATCAGAAATCTAGTTTTATGCTGTAGGACAATGTTTGCCAACAGATTACTAACAGTACCTTGTTAGTAATCCTAATTCATCCCAGGTACAGAAGATAAATTATACTCAAGATCTGAAAGTCCAAAACCATAGCTTTTTTGTTTGGCTTCTTAATTTTACAGTAGTTTTTGGCCTTCCTGTAGGCTGGCATTTCACTTTTTCTTGTCCATTTTGTGGTTTATTCATCCTTTGGAAAGTTAGCATCTCGTGACATTTATATCTACCTAAAAGTCACGTTGAAGATGATATTTGGAATGAAATAAAAAGAGTACTAGAAATTAATAAGAAAGCATACAGTGTAATGAAAGATAAAGGATAAATTACAAGTTCTGTAAAAGATGTCCTTTGTCTGTCTTAGATGTCTAGCTTGTACACTTTGAAAATTGTGAATGATCTTATGTTTGCCTTGCCTGACACAACATGCCACAGTACAAATAATAAAAACAACTGTAAGGCAGAGATAAAAACTTTTAGAGCACTAAAGACATGCATTGGAAGAGGCAGGAAAGGAGCTATTGAAGTAATTGAATGGGAAGGGGACCATGTCTGTAACAATTCTAAGGTGAAATATGTGAGGTTTTTTTCACTGTGTTGCCATGGGGTTTTTTGTTACTGCATTGTCTGGTGTTTACATCTTTGTTTTAAAATCCAGGAGGTGAGTTGTACAAATTATGTTGCTTATAGAAGTTATATATCCACCTCTCTCATATCTCTCCATCTTCTGATGGATATGCAGAAATGGAAAATACTTAAAGCACAGTAAAACCAAAAGTCCCATGAAAGAGACTTCACTGTACCTGATGGTTGGCGGGTAAAACGCATTGACAGAAGGAGCACATTGCTTAAAAGAGTTGCTTCCTGCCTTGGCCTCAAAAAAAATAAAGAACAAAAAATTGAATGCTAGGAGTGAGTAAAAACTTCCCAATAGAAAGGGAAAGAAATCAAATATTTACTAAAGCAAATATTCAAGAAATGTTTCTTGAAATAGGCCACTTTTTCATATTCAGTGTGCCTGATATTTATTGATAATGCAAGAGGCAGCTGGACACAAGTGCTGACTTTGCCCATCATTTGACTGTGACAAATTCCTTGTTACTCTAGCAGTGAAGGGATGAGTTTGAAAGCCTGTGAAATGCAGAACTGCTCTCATTTCTGTGAGCAAGCATGTGCCTGAATCTGGAAGTTTTTATCTTCTGGCAGAAAAGAGCTGATTTTGTAGATGCTGGTGATTATTGATCCCCAGAGCACATACTCCTGGTTAACGTTTGCAATACATGGACTGTTTCCTGAAGTCATGTTACAAAATATGACAAGACATTTGTTTAAGTGAGGCAGATGGGTCTGGTGGCAAAACTGCTGCGCAGAGTGACAGTGCAGCAATGCAGGCGTGCCATGGGCCTCTCCTTAGCTGAGGTGTGAAACAGCTGTCAAAGCCATGACACCCCTGAAAACCAGAGCATCTGGTGAATGCCCTTGGAAGGCACCTCAGCCTTCACCCTAGCAGCCACATACTGAATGAGACATTTGTTGCAAGCTAAAGAACACTTGTTTTTGTCATCGTATGTCCAGCAGCTGGGTGGAGAAAGAGAAATGGGCTGCTCCACAAACAGAAAAATTAACAAACCCTAATCCAGATTTGATCTCGGTCCCCACATAACTCTTTGCAATAAGCCGGGACCTCTTTCATATCCATTCCACTCCCCCAAACTTTTTCTTTCCCCAGAGTATCACCAGTTTCCCCCTGGGTTGCCCTTCTCTCTGGCTGAGCTACAGGCAGCATGCTGCCCATGAAGAGCAGAAGCTGGGGCATGCTGACCAGCCATTGCCCTCCAGGATAAATGGTAATTTTTATAAATACCTCTCCTCTACCCAACTGCCAGTGTTTTCTTTTTAGCACCTTAATTGTCTTCAGTACTGCGGCTCCTCTGCTGATTTGTTTGAAATTGGACAGCAGGTTCACAAGTTACCAGGAAAGACCAAAAGCTCCAGGTGTCAAGTCTCATTTTCTTGGGAAACCAGAGTTTAAACAAATGGTCACAGATCAGTGATTAGATTGCAGCTGCTGCTGAGAACTTCATGGGCTGAGCCAGTCAGAGCTTCAACTCCAAAATAAATCCATGCAGCATGATGCTGTTTCATCAGCATGACGGTTATATAGGCCTCATATGCCACAGAAAAAAGCTACCTTAGGGGTATTTTAAGCAAAGGAAATGAAGCTTATGAAAAGTAGAATTTGCGTATTTCATTTGCTAAAGCTCCGTTTTCGTCTCTCCCTTTCCCTTTTCTTTTTGCCTTCCCCTTCCCCTTTCCTTTCCTATTTTTGCCTTTGGTTTCAACAAAAATTTCACTTTGGCTTTTTCAGATGGATGCCTGGCTCAGAGTAAAGGACATGCAGTGCAGAATCCCTAGCAGAAGCTGAAAATGGATGATGTCTACTGATGCTTTTCGATGATGTCATCTCCTCTTTTCCTGTTTGAGATGGGTGATAGGAAAATGTTCTAAAATAAGCCTGAGTGACCTCTTCATTCCTTGACTTCTCTTTCCACAAGTCTAAAAACCATCTGAAGAAATGACCACTCAACTACCAGAGGAGTCCGTGGAGACCCAGAGCTCAGATGAGCTTGAGTGCAAGATCTGTTACAACCGCTATAACCTGCGACAGAGAAAACCAAAAGTGCTGGAGTGCTGTCACAGAGTGTGTGCCAAATGCCTTTGCAAGATCATAGACTTCGGTGATTCCCCACAAGGAGTCATAGTGTGCCCGTTTTGCAGGTTTGAGACGTGCCTGCCAGATGATGAGGTTAGTAGTCTTCCTGATGACAACAACATCCTTCTGAATTTAGCTTGTGGGGGAAAGGGAAAGAAGTGCCTACCAGACAACCCAACAGAACTGTTGCTAACTCCCAAAAGGCTGGCGTCTCTGGTTAGCCCTTCTCACACCTCTTCTAATTGCCTGGTTATAACAATCATGGAAGTACAAAGAGAAAGTCCCCAGACTCTGAACTCAACCCCCGTGGTGGAATTTTACAGGCCTACAAGTTTTGACTCTGTTGCAACTGTGTCCCACAACTGGACAGTGTGGAACTGCACATCTTTGCTCTTCCAGACCTCGATCCGGGTGCTAGTGTGGTTGCTAGGGTTGCTGTACTTTAGCTCCTTGCCTTTAGGGATTTATTTACTGGTATCCAAGAAAGTCACCCTTGGGGTTGTCTTTGTAAGCCTTGTTCCTTCGAGCCTTGTTATTCTTATGATTTATGGCTTTTGCCAGTGTGTTTGCCATGAAGTTCTAGACTGCATGTCATCTTGACAACAAATACAGTAAAATAAGATGTATTACCAGATGTGTAGCATAGTTGATTTATCCTGGTTTTGTATTCTTTGTATTCTTATTTATTCTTACTGTCCATCCCACTAAATGGAAGCAGTGGCCCTAGTTACATGGTCCTTTTTTTTCCAACTGAATTTAACCCCCCTCGCCCTGAGTTTTTTTGAGCTAAGAATTGGAAATAAAAATTACATGTTGATTTTGAAGGGCTGAGTTTTAGAAAGGGATAAAGCAAAATTGCCAAACTTGGTGCCTGCTGCTGCTGCTGCTGCTGCTGCTGCTGCTGCTCAAATAAATAGGACTTTGCTTTGTATTGGCTTGAACAAGTCAGTTCAGGCTGTAGGATTCACCCAAGAAGAAATTACTGTAGCAGACACCTTCCAGGTGCAAGTACTGCATCTCTTCACCCAAAGCATCTCATGCTCTGGAATATCTGTTATTTATCATTCATCATCATTTATAGCAAATTAAATCACTCTATTAGGTAATACTATAAGAAGAATAAAACAAGCTACCATTTTTTTTAGTTCTTGTTATAGCAAAAATACTGGTGGGAGGCCAATATTTTTTTTCAATTTTAAAAATTTGTCTCCAGAACACTTTCCCCAGAAGAGAAGCCCATTTTTTCTTGCCATACAGTTGCAGCTCACTGTGAAATACTCCTGCTAATAAGTACTTCTGGGGACCCAGCCACGTGTTTGCTGTTCTCAAGGTGCTCTTATTTCAGTGTACACACCTTAGGCTTCCCTTTGAGGATTCAGAGCTCTGCAGATTTCTCTAGCTACGTTCTGTTATGTTTACCCTCCCTTCCAGCATTTCCATCACCACTAGTGACATTTCCAAGCCACCAGACCTCCTAACAGATGACCAACCTCATGCACGTGTGCTCTGTGGTAGCTGTGCTGGAGAATTTGGCTTATGCAACTTTAGCTCTCAAGATAGACTTTTATTCCGAACCATTTGGAAACAGATCTTCAGTCACTAATACAAATTTGAGAAAAAAAATCTGAAATGGTTTGCTGGGATTTTGTTTGTTTGGTTTTTTGGGTTTGTTTGTTTGTTTGTTTGTGTTCTGAGTTCACAGAATGAGCATTGTAAGGAGATACTATGACTTTGGGAAGGTTTCTGTTTAAGGTAAAGTCCTTCAAAATGTTTTAATACTCTGAACTCCCCCTGTCACCACTGTGAGTTGATGGCAATCTAGATGTAGCAATTAGTATGTCTCCATTAGTGGAGCTCAGAGGAACTACTGATACTTTACCATTCCACAAATAGAACCAGGCCCTGTAAAGCTTGCTTGTATGTTGCATGGTTTAGGCAACTTTCTTTACTACTGGAAGAGCACAAAAATAAGTAACACTTAATGTTTATGTGTATAACTAGGTCTAGCAACACCGCGGCTGCAAACTGGTTTTCTTGTGCACAGCAGAGTGGAGTTGAGCAGTGCAAGCCTAGTTTTTGGGTCTGGCACAAGATTTAGTCATTTCAGGACAGTGTAAAAGGGAGAGGGGTTTTTTGCATGAAAATGGAATGTATGGCCTAACAATATAGACTATGGTAAGAATGAAAAATGACAGTGGGAAAAGCAGAGCCTGCCAAGAGGATTTGAAGTTAAGCTGGTTCAATTTTTGTAGATGGCACAGGTGGTATCTGCAGTTTTATTCCTATTGCAAGCAGAGAAAATGTGGAAATGTAAAGGACCTGCTTTTCTTGACGCTCATTTTATAATAGTGCGTATATATGTGTGTGTATGTACATATAGACACATACGTAAGAAGAAAACTTACAGCGAAATTATAGTTTTCAAGTGTATGGAGTTATGAAGCTATGTATTGAATGATTAAAGGAAATGTTCCAGACTTTTCTGTAATGACAATAATTATATCTAAAATATTTTCAGAATTCCTAGAAATTACTATTCCTAAGTAATTGTTTTTATTATTTGTGGTAAAGCACGTGTAGTTAGAAGAGGAATCATCTCCAGTCAAGGTTTGACTCATCTATGAACTCATAGATTTTAAGTATCCAACAACAATCATGTCAAAAAGAAAGAAAAATAGAAACCTATGTGGTTTTATAGAACTTCATAACTTTGGGAAAATATGTATTTGTAGTGTTAGGGGTTTATATGTTTTAGGATTTGTTCAATTTGTCTGAATACAGTGTCTCTAATAAAGGGCTGACTAACAGAGAAAATAGGTTTTGCAAATGTGTGATATGTATGAATTACCTCTGCACAACATGCTCTACAGTGCTACCTGTTGTCTTTTCCTTTTGATTTCAGCTGATTATCTTAGCTACAGCACCAGGTATTTTGTACTCTGTTTTAAAACAGCCTAATTGTAGCAAAATTACAGTGATATCAGTTACACATCACAGCACAAATTAATACACCTGTTGTTATACTTCTCTGCTTTTCAGACTGCCAGCCCATTTAATTTATGCTGTTATTTCAGGCTGTGCTGCAATACAAACCCACTCAAAGATGCAAGCGTGCAAAAGAATATTGATTGTACAGCTATGCTGCCAGTCCGCCAGAGCATGCTTTTGCAGCTTTGGTGTCATAAAATACCTGTATGACTTACAGTATGGCCATTGAGAATTGCTGGGAGATAAATCTCAATTATTTGTGGAGAAGAATTTTTGCTGTGTGACTGAGACTAGAAGAACTTCAGATATTGCTCCTTCCTTATTTTTATTCTCTACCATCCTTTAGACTTTGAACTGAAAACTCTTGTGTCCTCTGCAGTGGAATAACTGTGCTGAAATCGATGTAAATGGGGCTAAAATCAAGTCTTGCATACTTCTCTGCCTGCTTGTCCTTCCTTTTTTCTGGCTGTTTTTCTCTCCTTGGAAAGTAATGGCTCCTGGGGCTGTAAAATACTGCCTGCACACCAAGGCAATTCCCTTCCAGCGGGATTTATTCCTGCTATACCCAGACATGACTCAACCAAGTACAAAGTGCTAGAAATTCATTACTACAGGATTATTTTAGTCCAAATGAGATTTTTTTTGTTTTGTTTCTAATTCCTGCTTATCCTGTGGATGCAGACTGTATCCTCACCAGCTGCTTCTTTACAGTATGATATTGTGGTATTCCCTGAGGGCTGGGGCAGGATGGTGCAGAAGCAGCTGCTGGGCACAACATAGGAAGGATGTGCTGAGCAGGACCATCCTGTGAGCAGGATTTGGTGAGAGATGAAGCTCTGCAGGTGTGGCCTGAGCCCAGAGCCCAAAGGGCAATTAACAGAGAGTGGGTTAACAGTCTGTGGGTTCTTACAAAGGACATGGGGCTGAGATTGGGCTGGCTGAGAAGCTGAGCAAAGCAGAGAGGGGTTTTTATCTTAAGCCTGGGACAAACGGTTTTGAATAAATATTTTGGGGTAGAGCTGCTGCAAACAGTTTAATCTTTTTCATACTGACCCTTCTGGGGTTTAAAATTCATTTGGTAATAAATTAATTTGCTAGTGTTTTTACAGTTGAGTACATTTACTTTCCAAATGGCAAAGTATTGAACTTCATTCTAATTTAAACAGACCCTTAGATTTGGGCATACTCCCACTCTTATGTCAACTGTTTAAAGCTACAGGACTGGCCAAAGTAAGGGCTGTTGTCATTGATTTAGCTTCATTGTGAGCTCTGGTAGGTCCTACTATACCAATTATAGGCCCACAAAACTGTATATGCTAATATAAAACACTTAAAATAGGAAAACTCCTGTCTTGATAACATTATTGGCAGACTTCAATGTTGCCAGTGTTTTACGATGTACCCAAAACTAGACTCTTCCAAACAGAGTTGATTGTTGGTCAGGGCATGGAGCTGATAGTGCCAAGGTCATGGCTTTGATCCCTGTATGAATCATTCACTTAAAAGCTGGACTCAATGATCCTTGTGGGTTCCTTCCAACTCAGACAATTCTTTGAACCTGTGGAGTCCAGCAGCACACAGCAAAAAAGACAACCATAGAACAGGAAAACACGGCTTTCCACCTAAGTGGCTACACTTCAACCTGAGAAAGACGAATTGAAGAGGTTCACAGAAAGGTGGATGGTTTTTGAGGGAGTTCCTTGTTATTGGGTACAGGACCATTGTTTTTCTTAATTTTAACCAGTTCTAGTGGTAGATGCAGCCCACTATTCCTCTTACTTTTCTGCCCCTTCCCATGAAACAGCTCTACACGAAACTGGATAAACAGTATTTTGAAATGAACCAATCTTTCCTACACTGAGTTTGCAGCCCAGTCCAGCACAGCAAGGCCAATACTGAAAATATGGCAAATTGCAGCCAGGATGCGAGAGTGAGCAGGGTGCAGAGGGGAAACAGCAGCATGTTGTTAAAACAGTTTTGATGTCAAAGCAAGGAAAACATGGCCATATCCTGCCTTGTCTTGGCTGGTAAAAAATTACCAAGAGGCTGTCTCAAGCCTGAGGGCTACCATGGTCCAACACCTACCCCTGCATTACCTCTGGGACAGTTCACTTCATCTGTGCATCTTGATTTCTTGTACAGGAGTTCTACATCATGATTTCAGTTTCCTGCATGGATGGTGGGTGCACTGAAAGGTCCACAGTGTTACACACTTAAACATTTTTGACTATCCTAAGGTTTCTTAGGGTTGGGCTTTTTTCGATTTCTTCATATTTCTGCAAAGCAAGACAGTGCACTTTATTTTAAATAGAGCAGTGCTTTCAAGGATTTAAAAAAAAAAAAAAAAGAAAAGTAAAATGTGGGGAAGAAGAACTCAGAGAATTTTGAAATAATTTTAAGATACTCAGAGTGACAGAAAGAGACTGAGAGTCTTTTACTTTCATACTAGCAGACTAGATGTTATCCTTTGAGTGACATCAGTAAATATTTAGTGCTGGAGATTCCAGAGGGACTTGACAAGTCTGCCAGACCCCACACTACACTACTTTTCTGTAAAGCACCATTCTTCCTTTCACATCACCCACCTTTGTCAAAAGCTGAACCATCATAGTTCATAAGGAGTTCTGGCACAAAGAATAAATCCCCACTCTGGGGACAGTAAATCATCTTTTTAGAGACACGTGTGACAGTAGCAAAGTTTCAGTGCTAGACCTTAGACAAAGAGAAGTCATCTTGCAGTCTGAATTGCTAGCATAAATTTAATTTTAAATCAAGTTTCATTGTGGCGGGCAACACTACAACTAGAAAATGGATTTTTTTTTGTTTTTCTGCCTTTTGCTTGTGCTATACAAATGTGGTTTGAATTTTAAAAAAATGTATTAAATAATAGAAATCAGAGATGGGTAAAAAGAAGACTAATAAGTAATTGTATCCATTTCCTCTGCCCCTGTAGAGATGAATGCTTCGTCTAGTCTGGTTTTAAATATCTAAAGTGATGAGGCCTCCACCTCTTCCCACAAGGGACTTTTCAGCCGTTTAATAGGCTTCTTTGTTAGGAAATATTTGCCTCATACTGATCCCATTTTTTTTATTTCTGCATAATGTGATCCCTTTCTTCTGTGCCCACTATTTTAACATTTATGAAATCTGGGAAATGTATCATATTTATCCATTTCATACTGTAGCTGAATAATTCATAATCCTTGTTGTTCAAGTAACAAAAGAGATAAGCAACCAGTAGCTGAACAGCTAATACTTCACTGAGATGGTGTACCACATACCAGTGGATATATTCCCTTGCAAGTCCTGGCTGACACAGCTTTCTGCATTAGAGAGTGGAAAATGTCAAGTGAAACTGAAGAAATGCATCTTCCCAAGTGCATGCATGGCAATATTACTGAAATTTCAAGAGGTGCTGAGGCAAACAGCCTACTTCTTTGGATAGAGCTTATCTTTCTAAAAGTGGATGATTTTATTAGAAGTGTGCTTTCAAAAAGCATTTGAATTTTCTTTTCATAAGCAAACCTCTAGATGAGAACCACACTATGTCAAAACTCTTTAACTTGTTGAGAGACAAGGCTGGATTGATTGCCACTCACTGCTAAGCAGTTTTTGCTGACAGCTTAGCTCAGAAGAAAAAATTAATCCAGCGTTATAGAGTTTGAAAAGATGCCTTTGCAACTGTGTCACTGGAATCAGATCTGTGCATGAAAAATGACTCATGTCTTGACAACAGTAACTGCATTTCTGATTTAATTACAACATATTAGATAATCCTCTGCCTCACTCAAAGGACAAGAAGGAGCAGTGTGACTAAGGAAATCCGAGGTGGACAGGTAGATTTTATGTGGTTTTGCATTCAAAAGATACCTACTTTAAAAAAGCGGTGCTATGCTTTATGCTGACCCTGGGCCAGGTGGGAGGTCTGCTGGGTCTCTCTGACCTCAGAGCAGTAGTGGGTGCACATAAAAAGGGCTCATGAACAGCCCACATGGATGGTGAGCTTCTCATAAACCTCCTAATTTATGGCAAACCAGAGTTTGGAGACCTCTTGAGATGGAGGTTGTGTCTGCTGGCTTGATCCTTGCCTATGGATTTCTGTGGATTCCTTTAAATGTTGTGTTTAACCTACTTATAGCCTTGGCATCTATAAGTTCCCACAGCATAGAGTCCCACAATTTAATTCTGTACTTTGTGGGAAAGGTCTGCTTTGTCTTAAAAACTCCTGAGATACTTGTTACATCTGCCCTACTTGTTCCAATAAGGAAGGCAGTTTTGAGGTATGATGGCACCTCCTTTCTTCTACACCCCTCAGAATTTCATCTGTCCTTAGAAATGCTAACATCGTGATTTTATCCCTCATACTTCTCCTCAGCTGCCTTTTGTCCAAGCTGAACATCGTAGTCTGTTTGATGTCTCCTTAGGCAGCAGGCTTTCCATGCTCACCATCAGCCACTGCACTTGCCTGAATTTTTTCTACTGCTTCCTCTTTTTTCCTTTGAGGTGCCATGAAGCACTCAGAAATGGATTCTAATTGGTGCCATTTGTTAATAAGCCATGTGACCACATAAGACACCTGTACTCCTACAGCCGTGGAAATCACTTTGTCATTGATATTGGTCCTGACAGCATATCTGAGGTGTTAAACTTGATTATTGTTAGTTCATATATCATGCATTAGATGGATGTGCACTGATAGACTTGCTAACATGTATTTCTCTTGTGCCTTCTAATATCCCTGTTTAAATTGTCTGGTTCACTTGGGTGCAGGAAACAGTAGATTCTGGAGAATATTTAATTTAATCTTGGCATAGACTGCATGGATTTTAGCTCTGTCAAGCACATGGCCTGACATTGCTGGACTGAGCAACCACTCATCATCTCTCTCTGCCATAGTGGTGCACCTTCCTCACCCACTTGCTGCAGCCATCCCAAACTACAGCCTAGAGCTTTTTATTGCCAGAATATATATTTTTAAATACCTTTTACTGAATCTTTTATTTCCTCAAGACCTGTGGCCTTTTTCATGTCCTTCTTTCTTCATTCCAAGAAGAGGACATGCTCTCAGATAAAATTATTAATAATGATGCTGTTTAGACTGTAACCCCATTACATTGGGTTCTTCATATTGCCAAGTAGGGCAAAAGTTTGGGGTCTCTGCCTTCAGATGTCCTACCAGATATAAGCAGGGACCTCAGTATCTTGCCGTCCTGGGCCTCACAGAAGGCTCTTTGCAGCCCCTGGAGGTCTTCATGCTGATGCTCTTTACATCAGTGTCCCATCTTTTAGTTAGAAAAACTCAGTGACTCCAAGGAAATATTATTATTTCATTAAAATTAGATAGGGCCTATTTTCTCTCAGCAAAGAAGGAAATTCTGAGGCTGAAACTTTTTGGGGCACTTCCAGGGTCAGCTGCAAATCTCTAACAACTTTTTGTTTGTTTTAGTAATTAAATACAATAATAAAGGTCAATGAGGCTGCATGAATCATGCAGGTAGTTAATGAAATTTCACAAGTAGGTGCTGAAAATGTGGAGTGGGGAAAAAGGGGTTTAAAAAAAAATAAGGAAATGGAGAAAAAGGCTTGATCACACAATAGGGCTTGGGTGGAGAGGGCAAACAGCTGTAGATCTACAAGAGACAGCAGAAATAATGTACAGACAGGTAGCATGTGAAGAATGTGGGTGTGCGTCCCAGTGAATTATGGACACATTGTAGAGTGAAATTTTCAATCCAACAAACTTTAGCAAACATGGAAGTTTTAATCATATATTGCTTTACTTTTTACTTTGTCACCAAAAAATCCATAGGTTTTAAATTCCAGATCAAGTTGAGGCTTACCAAATGTAACATGAGTTTTATGAGAGGAGTTTGGCTGCAGTAACTTTGCCTTCTATAACTGTCTTTTTTAGATTTATGAGGAAAAGTCATAGTGTGGGAACTTCTTTTTGTTTGTGTTTATTTCATGAGTGGAATGATGAAATCTACCATAATTTTGCAGACAAGGAAACTATGACAAGGTAGCAAATGGCAAAAATATAACCATTCCTATCTGAAATAATGAACTACTAATGTAAAAGCAATTGTTTCACTCAATAAAACTTTAATTTTTCAGTAAAGATTTGTCATGATAAGCATATTTCTTAATGTCTGGGTTTGAAGGTCTTTCAGATTTTATTGCTGTTATTCATTGGAACATTTTAAAAAATAGACTGCAGGTGAGTATTTGATAGTATTTCACAGTGTTTTAATCAAATAAGACAAAATATTTCTGTTTACTGCACAAGTATGTCAAGTATTCTGTGCAAAGGAAGATTGCAAAAAAAACAAATGAAAGCTGGACAAATTTCTAGATGATCACTCAACCATGTATTTTTAAAATAAAATGACAGCATGTATGAGGGAGCATTCCAGGTAGAGCCAGAAAGTAGTTTGCAGCATGCATTTTGCATTGGAGTCCTACATTTTCTGGCCTTGCCAAGTGACTGATATTAAAACACAGGGCTGATTCCTGGTTTAGAGAAGGATGTTCTTGCCTGGAAACCCTTAGTCCAGGCACCTCTAAAGGCTGAGTCAGGCAGTGTTTGCTGCTTTTAGAGGCTGCGAGCTGCAGGTTGTCCCTAGTGCTGTCAGAGAGGTGCTGGTGGAGCCTGGTCGCAGGGGACGCGGGTGTGATTTGCACACACGTGCACATGGAAATGGAGCTGCTCAGCAAACACACACTCTCCTGGCATGAATTATTCCTTCTTTTAGCAGGGCTGCAAGGAGTAAGCGCGTTGTGTAACTCTGCTGGCTTCAGGTGCAGCTGGACCATAAAGGAGTGCAACTCACAGGGGTGCAGTATGTGATCTTGTAGAAGTGGGTAGAATAGATTTATTCACATCTGCCAGTACGTAACCACTGGTGTAATTTGCATTTTGAATGGATGAAACTTTGGTTTAGTGAAGGCTAGATATAAAACTTATGCAGTGCTTCTTTATTTTTTAAATTGCAAAATCTTCCCTGCCATGCTTTGCTTCCTTTTTCTCTGTTAAGCTGAGGGATGGCCCAGAACGGAACAGCTTTCTGATATCCAGATCTCATGGGCCTCTAAGCTTGCAGATATTTGAACACTGGATTGTGGGCTAAACCCACTCTTAGCTGAAAGTAATCCACCCTTGGAAAAAGGTGGAGGTGTATTGTCTATTCCTCTTTCTAGTGTAGAAATAAAAGCTCAGATTAAAATGTAGGCATTTGTTTTGTTCCATCGTAAATTAAAACATGAAGTTTCACTTCAGCTTCATTTTTATCACCTCATAATTTCATATATTTCTCCTGGTTTTTCCTGACACAGCTTGATGCATAGGTTTAGGAAATCAAGTGCAGTACATAAACAAATGAGAGAGAATGTGATTCCACTTGCAAGTTCTTTGTTTCTTTATTGAACAGCACTCATAAAAGCACCATAAAAAATAAATTGGGAAAATAGGCAGCATTGTTAGATATTCAGACTGCTGAACTTTTAGCACTTTGGAACCTCCAAAGAGGAAAATAAATGAAGCTTAGACCAATATTCTTGATATGTTAAGTCATCTCTCTCCTTCCTCAAATAAAGAAATTATCAGTAGCTGCTTATGCATCGCAAAGGGATGCAAACCTGCTCCTCTTGCATTGACACATTGTTTGAAAGGCGAATTATTTGATGGTTAGTTTTGCTGGAGGCATTGGTGTTTTGACCTGGGACTAAGGCTCTGGCAGGAGCAGGGAAGTGAACTTCAACATCACCTGCTTGTCCATCCCTATGGCAACAAGGGGTGGGGAGGGCCGGAAGACTGTGACTCCCAGACCTTGCACAATGACGACATTTAGAGATGCCTCTTGAAGGATGTTACCTGCCAGCTTTGGCTGCTTGTCTGAAACGTGAATCACAGCTGTCTCCTTGACCAAGGAGGTACAGCTGAACCATGTGGTGCCAGACACCCCTGGGAAACCCTACAGAGAAAACTGAGTTGGCTTCGACGGGAGAATTGGGATAAAGAACCTTGTGGGTATCACAGCGCTTATTACACAGCAGCGAGGGAAGCAGCCCTGTGTTCCTGTTAACAAGCAGTGAAATGGTGCATTTCATTCCCGGCATTGCATGTGACTACCCGGTACACGTGGCTCGTGTTGCATGAAGCATTGTGCCCTGCTGCAGCGCCCTGCACTGCTGGTGCCTCACGGACTCGCACTGCGTGCGCAGCTTTATCCTCTTCCACACCACACAACCATTAAAGCTGTAGGGCACCTGGGCATGGGCAAAGCCAGCACCTCCTCCCATCCTGTCCCCATGGCCTGCACACACCTGGCACCGAGCACCCACAGCCTCTCCTCTTCCAGACGCCAGCACCATAACTCTCCTTGCCTGTCCCTCTCCCAGCTCTCTGCTGCCCCTACCTGCCTCGCTGCTGGGTCTCTTTAAGGCTGTATAGGATTAGAGTACATTTATCTGAAATGAGAATGATTATTCTTAGAGGAAAAAAAAATCTTTGTGCAATTTTGACATATAAGGAGGTTTCAGGTTTGTGGACATGATAAAGTGAGAAGAGAAAGGTATGTGTCCCATGTCATCTCTGCAGGTGGCTGTCCCAACAGCCTGTGCCACACGTGCTGCTCTTCCTTGCCAGTGCACCCTCCTTGCATGCTGGTAAGTGGTGGTTTCCAAACCCACCAGAATAAACAGGGCAACGTGGATGCTGTTGCTCCAGCACTTTGCTACTTAGAAAGCATAGGGCAGCATCCCTGGGGAAGCAAAGAGAAGTGGGGAAGCAGGAGTGGGGGCCCCCAGAGGGGACAGTGATGTGTATGAGTAGGGAAGGCTGTGTAGTGGGGAGGCAAAACCAGGAGGTGGAGGCTAATGAAAACTCAAGCCCCATCCTGAAGTGAAATGTCTTCTGGAAAGACTCCTTATGCATCAGTCTTCCATAAGGTAATTTTTTCTGTGAGCAAATGCCTCATAAAATTAATACCAGTGACAGGTAAAATTGGGCAAGAAAAAGTGAGACTGTCACTTGTTGGCCTGGAGGCTTTCCAGTCAGTCATGTCAGATGAGTTTTTCCTAGGCCAAAGATCCTGCTGAAGCTGTCTCAGACGTATCAATGGTCCTCTTCAAAAATTCAGGAAGGATAGAAGAAATATCAGGAAGAAGGGAAAAGACAGGTATGTATGCTAGTATGTCTCAAAGAGGAGTGAGTAGGAGCAGGGAATTAGTGACTGGTCAGATCTCAGCAGCTCTCTGTGGCTCCCCTGATCAAGCCACTCATATGCTTGAAGATAGATGCAGGGCTACCCAGTACTCCCACCATGACTGTGTCTCTGAATGATTGAAAAGTTCCGTATTTGTTATGCTAAAGGAAAAATCCAAGGTGAAGATAAAAACATAAATGGAGAAATCTATTATAAAAAATACACTGTAGGAGTTGTACCTCTGAATCACCTAGAATTCATTTAATAACCAATTCTTTCAGTAAAACTGTAGTCAAAGAAATTTCCTATTGACATGGGTTTTCTTCAACAGCTGCCAAGCACAAATCAAGGAGTGTTTACTTTGGTGCCTTTGTCTGACAGGGAAGGATTGTTTCTGGCAAGCACTTTATATTGTATTAAGATATCAGTCAAAACAAACAAGAATGTGAAAATTGCATTTCAAAAGTAATCTAAAGCCACCATACAGAGTCTCAAACATTAAAGGACACAGTGAGGGTAGGTATCTTGGTATATTCAAAGAATGGCAATATATTTGCCTCTTTTAAGTTCCTGATGTGAGTGAAACTCTTCTTGATCTATGGATCTATTCTTTTTGCACAGAGAATGCTGCTCAGACTTTACAATGGCAATGAGTGTTTCTCCCTGCACGTGGATATCCCAATCATCAATGTGTTGGTGCAAAAAAATTCAGTAAGTAATTTAGCTGCAGACAAGTCACAAGTAACTCCTGCATTTCCATCATCAAATACCAGAAGGGTTAGAGAAAAGGAAAAACAGCAGAACAAAGCAGTGTCATTAATATGTTTAAAATCCTTTCCAGTTAACAATTTATCTACTGCACATAGCAAACAGCAAGTTAAAAAATATTTCAGGTATGGAATTTCTTCTTTCAGCTTTACATAGTTTTTTTAACACCACTGTTGAAATGTTTTCATGAGTGTTTTTTTTCCAGTTGCTTTGCTGTTTGACTTCACCTTTGAATTCTTCAAGCTGACAAAAGCTTCAGTAGCTCAGTGTACCAGAAGCTCCTGCTGTTAGTTCCACTACAGCATCTTAATTGCAAACCACAGATGATAGCTCATGTTCAAAGAGCACAGACAGAGGTAGGACCAGTGATCTATCTGAGCTCTGTTACAGCGTGCAGTCTTTCTGGGAATGCTGCAGGCTAACATAGAGAGAACAAAAATTAAAAATGGTGTTCAAGCGTGCTCCCCAAAACAAGGCAGGGGTGTGCAGCTTCCTTGGGTGTGAAAAGCTGTACACTCCAGTTGTCCTCAGGCACAGCACTACACCAAGATGTGCCTTACGGTAGTATGTGTGGTGTATGATGCTACTGAAGTCATTGATGGGGTTTTCTCCTTTCTTTTCTGTGGGTCGGGAAATGAGTGTAGAGGAAGCCTCCTACATCTAGTGGATTACAATGAAAACACACAGGTATACTTTAAAAACAAAAACATGTAAGATTATCATCATGTTAAAGGTGACACAGTCAAAGAAATGCACCTTGCAGCTGCACCAGCAAGGGGTGAAGAATGAAGATGGTGGATGGGAAAGTGTGTTCCCAGAGCAGCTTGTTAGATTCCAGAAAGAGGTGCAAGGGAAGCTCTGTCTGCCACACAGATGAGCCCTGCTCCTACCTGAAACTTCCATGGTGCTGGAAAAGGAACCTCAACAAACTGCTCTTGGGTAAACTTCCAGTTACCATAAATAATGGGATGCATGAATGGTAAACCTAGAAATCCAATACTCAGGACAGGATCTTAGAGAAGGCAGCAGAGGGGTAATTTAGACTTGCTGAGGGGCCTACTGGTCTAGCATGATGACCTAAGGAGGTTTCCCAAGTCTGGAAATCTCTTGATGTCTGCCTCCCCACATGTATCAGGCAGCTACAACTCAATGGACACATGTATGATTGGCTAAACCGTGTTATTGCCCACCAGAATGGGGAAATCCCTGAGCCAGAAGGGGTGGAAAACAGCAAGCACAAAAGCTGCAGTATGATGCACCAACACACACACACCTACAAATGCTGCAATGCAAAGCGATGCAATTTAGGATCAGAGACTTGTACTGTACAAACTGAGGCAGTAAATCAGTAAGGGCAGCACTGTAGCAGCATGATCCTCTCTGAAAGCTTCCCGCTGCAGTCCCATGGGATCCATCTGACACAGGCATTCCTCTTTCCTGAGCCAAACCCACAGATAATAACTGGACCCTACTGACAATGTGATCCTTGAGACTATCTTGTCCAACCAGCTTACCCTGAAACTGCGAAGAGAAATGGAAAGCAGGTAGAGATAGATTTGGGTCTTCTTGGAGACAGATTTGAGTCCTGCAGTCTTCACAGGTGAGTCTTTCTGCAGTAAGGATAGTCCCTGTTAAGCACTGAGGTTTTTATTTTTCTAAGTTACTTTGCTAACTAGGTCCACATGCGCTGCCACTTCTCTCAGGCAAATGGCTGCCACTTCTCTCATGCATTTGTCAGCAGTATTGAAAGCCCATAGCAGAATCTAGAAAGGTGTCAGGGCATTTCCCTGTTGAGTATTGGTTTGAATTTGTGGTTTGCAAGTCTGCTACATTAGGTAATCCTGACATTGGCCTCCAGCTGTCTTTACTTTGATGAGCTCCTCTTACACTTCTAATTTGTTGTTCAGCTTATGTCATCAGTAACTTCCTGTTAAGACTGGTATCCCTTGCCATCTTTCTAAAATACAATTAGAAGGTCCATAAAAGGCAGGGAATTCACAATTTTATAGAACCAGATCAGCCCTGAATCTTCACAGTAGTCTCTCCATATGGCCTGACTACATGTGAATAAAACTGTCCTCCTTTCATGAGATCTGCTTTGGAGAGAAGTGCGGTTCACATTATAAGATTCCTGTTAGTGAGGTGACTCTGAATTCTTATTTGCCTTGCTCAGAAGGGGTTTAAAATAAAATAAGGATTGTATCCTTGTGGCTCTAAGTCAAGAAAATATTCATGTGCATGCTGCTGTAAGAAATAGGGTCTTAGCACATGATACTGTCAAGCATGTTTAGGAAATTTATTTTTAGACAGAGGTGAATTTAAACAGCATGTTAAAACCTGTCTTGAACTGGGACACAGTAGATAGCATTAACCTGGCTAGATTCCCCTACTGGCATTCAGTTTACCTAAGTCATTTGAACCACTAGCAAAAGGAAAAAAAATGGTATCAAAACTTTGCTAGCAATGGTGTATACTGTAAATGTGTCATCAGTTGCCTTTTGATAATGTTTGTAATACTAAACTGTTAATTACAGTGTTGTGTAATCTTGAATTAGTAATTACAGTTTGGTAATCTAACTCTTTAAAATGATTTTTTTGTTTGTATTTTTATTTTACTAAATTCGCTGGTGTTGCATAAGCTTTTCATTAGTACTGGTCGCTGTTGACATCAAAATTAGTAAGTAAATTTAGCACAATACACTAATGTGCAAATAGAATATTTCTTAATGAGCCTTTGGGGGATTTTTTAGATCATCCCTTTTCTCCCCCCTTAAGACTACAGCAGCATCTTCACCTTCTGCAGGTGCTGACTGCCTTCGTGCATTCTTGCAGCCTTCTGCTGTGTTTCCACAGCAGCAGCAATCCTCACAGTTCACACAAAAAATTATTAAGTAAACTGTCATAATATTATGTTAAGATAAATCCATCTACCTGGCCACAGTTCATTTGCATTTTACAAATCATCAACAAATTTAAATGGAATATGTGAAAACAAAATGCTTTTGTCAAGAGATGGAGATGATCTTGGAGTCCTTTATTAGTGTGGATGACGGCACAGAAGAGATGTAAATCACTGATATACTCCTGCTCATTATGGAGATCTTTAAAGATAGTAATAGACATATTTGCAGCACTTAGCATTGTCTAAATCAGCTCAAATAGAAATCAACCCATAGATTTCTGTGGTGTTCTGTCTTAGGTGCTTAGAATGAAAATGATAGCAAATGAGGAGCTGAACAAAAGGTGGTTACCTAACCTCTCTGAGTCCTGAAAGCCTGTAGATTGCAGGTTATTACAGTGCCTAAATGACAGGAATATTTTTGATAAAAAATTTCTTTGACCTCACTGAAAAGCCACAGATCAAAAAGCAATGCTGGAGCACAGGGGATCAAAGGCAATTTAGGCTGGCTGCTTTGTTTATTTTTATGTCTTTGCATTTTCAAAATGGGTTATAATTATTTCTTGAAATGCTTCTGTCTGTAGCTCTATACTTCTGAATTCAGTTTATTTTAGGAATTTGGGCTGGTTCATTTACCAGCAAACTCCCAGCTACAAACAATGCAGGATGCAACAGTGGCTCTGTATTTCTAGAACATATAATCAATACAATTCTTAGAGAAAGGAGAAGAAAGTATTTTTCTAACAAAAATGAGAGAATAATAAACAGGAAAACCACACCAAGCTAAAAGTGAGTGAGTTTGAGATGGGTGTTATTCTTGCTTGCAGCTCCCTCAGGAGTGAAGAGGAGGAGATTCATGTTACCAAACAGCAGATCCTGGTCCCATTTGAACACACATTTATAGCAGTTACCACAAATGTCTACAAAGACTGGTCTTGTGTATGGGTTCAGTGATAAAATACAGGATTCAAAGGTATGAGATCTACTGAAATAAATCACGGCTTCTCTGAACTACATTTCACATGTCATTTGAAATTACTGACTGAAAGATTCCAGTCACTGGCAAGTTTCTGTGCTCTGTGGCATCTTTGAAGTTCCAGTAGTGTAACTGAGGGGAGCTCACAGGGTTTTTTCTTGTTTTTCCATCAGCTTCCATTTCTTTGTGCCACCAATATTGCTGACCCCCTGACCAACTTCTCAGAAGCTGGACCGATCCTGCCTCACAGTAGAACACACACATAGGCCTCCAGATCTGTCAATTATTCAGTGTGAACTGCCTGATGAAGAACATATCAATTCACCCTCTAAGAAGTCAGTTCATCAAAGTGGTTTGAACCATACCCAGACATTCTTCCAAGATAGATTATTTTGGAGGCAACTCCATCTTGTATTTCAGATTCTCAGCTCTACCTTTATTTTTTGTTTGAATTACTGTTTTTTAAAACTCTTACTAAAAAAATCATATCACAGAGAACCCAAAGCCAACAGAAACTTTTGTATAAACAGAGATGGAACTTGCAGGAGCACCACACTGCAGGGAGAGGCAGTGTGTGATGAAAGAGCTGGAACAGAAAGCGGGGTTGTTATCTGGCATTCCTGTGTAAGAAGATGGAATCAAACTCACATAAACACCTGATGGGAAAACAACAACAAACAGAAAGAAGATGCTAATGATAGGAATGAACTTAAACCATGGTTAACTGCAGAGCTAACAAAAGCCTCATTTCTTAAATGGAAAAGAGGAAATACTTCATATAAAGACCACTGAAAAATCTGTGCAATTAGCTTCTCAGCACAGATGTTACTCAATTGAATTCAAATTAGGGAGTAACGACTCCTAAGCTTGCTAAGATTCATCTGAATTTGAAGTATAAGATTCAAATGTAGATGATCAAACAGCAGCGTGATTTATCTGTTAGATGTACCAAAAGAACTGAGCCTTGGGTTTGAATGCACTCATGGCTTTAAGCCACTTTGTGCAATGTGGTATTTCTGCTCTCTCTGATCATTTCTTCATCTATCTTTTTCATGTTTTATTAATATTTCTTTTTGTGTCATGAGCAAAGTACACTGCTCATTCATAAGGGGATTGCTCAAATCCCAAGCCCTTTTTTTCTGATTTCATTGTGTGAATGTTTCACTCAACTCCTTCCCACTCTGTACAAAGAGGAGCCATGTGGAGACTCCTGCTGTCTACTCCAGCTGGCCTTGGATCAGCCATGATCCAAACCTTAAACTCTCCCCTCCTGCTCTGCTCGCAACTTGCCAGTCTCAGAAATGGCCAAGCATCTTCTACAAGGATTGAGCCACTTTGTTTCCTACCAATTAGACAGCACAGCTTCTTCTTCCAAGATTTTACCTTGACATAATTCTGTGTACAGAGGGCATTCGGAATGCATTAGTGTTGCAAAGTGTTCTTCCTGAGGCATCTGTGAAAAGTACTTTTTAAACAAATAAGGATGTATTTCTGAATTGTAGAAAAGAAGTGTGTTTTCCCCCAAGTATTTGATTATCTGTGTAAAAAATGCTGCTTCTCTTCTTTAGTATCTTAAGGGACAAATGCCTTTCCTCATGATAATTATTGATTATAAACAGAACTTCCCAGAGCATTAGAGAAGATGAGGAAACAAACTTGGACCAGATGTTAGTCACACTATTTAATGCATTATTGGAAGGTACTCAGATCTTGTGGTGATGGCTGTTGTATAAAAAGGTACGCAGAATAGAAAGTAGCAAGCAAGAAGCCTTCGAGCCGAAATGAAAATAGAATAAAATTGTCCAACTGTGCCACTCTGGTATTCTATTTTCTTCTATGTAGTTGGATAGGCTTCGCTCTGTTCTCCAGAATACTTCATTGGGCCAACTTCATTTGTGTGTAACTCCACTGATTTTAATACACTCATAGAAGAGTTCAGTTTGGTCTGTTGGATGTCAGATGTTTTATGCATGCAGCATCATTTCTAGGACAAGATTATGTAAAGATAAAAATGTTACCTACATTTCAAGACGTGGTCCTCTTCCACTGAGACCCAAGAGAGCAAAATAAAAATGTCAACAAATTAAGAGTTGGCAGTTGTCCAGGAAAATAAGTTTAAATGCTTTTAATTTTTTTTTTTCCCACAGTTCCTTGAGAAACATCTCTATGATGTTGGAGAGAGAGCTGTTTCGTGAGAGGATTTTGTTTATCCTATATTTAATTCATTTCTATCTTCATGATTTTAAACCTTAAGTCAGCTACAGAAACTAATTAGGCAATGCTATAACAAGGATTACTGAACTGTAATTATTATTTATTCAAATCAGCGAAAGAATTACCAGGGCTTATGTTAAAGACAATAGAAGCTAATGGAGGAAGAAGCAAAGGAGGCCAGTAGTGATTTCAACTGCATATTGTTATAATTTAACTGCATTGGCAACCACACAGCAGTGCAAAAGTAGCCATCTAATTGACACCCTGAAATAGAGGCCTGTTGATATTGCCTTGTGAGTTATTAATTTCAACCATAATTTTTAAACATGGCCTCTTTTTAAAGAAAAATCATGGGGAAAATATTATATATAGGGTATGAACACTAGTATTACTAGCTGGTTGATGAAATAAAGTGCCAGGAAAAAGCTGCAGAGATATATTTGCCTGATATTTTCACTGTATTTAAAATGTGTGGTTTTTTGCTCATTCTCTGAAAGACTCCAGACTGCTTAATTGCTGCAAGTGCCCACGGCTTTTCATCTGCAGTTTTAACCCACCAGTTACTTCCCAGCTGCACTTCTAGCATTCAAAAAGCCAATTCCAGACACATTTTAATTTCACTGAAAAGTTTCAACACTCCCCAAATAGAACAGTGCCCAGCTGAACTGCCCAAGGGTCCCCTTTCCCTTATCCCCTTCGCTCCGAACACACTCCAGTTAATGAACTTGTCAGGGCTGGTGCAGTCTACAGGCACACTATGGTATAGTACCAGGGTTTGATCGAGGCAAAGATCCTGATCTAGAGATAAACTGGCTGATGCAGAACATCACTATTGGCAGCCCAGATATGTTATCCTCTGATCTAGCATTAAATGCTTTGATTCAGTTCTCATTCTGGTCAATCCAAAAATATTTCCATTTTACCCAATCAGGTAAAAACTGAGATTTTGTGTAAAGTGTCTTGCATTTAGTTGTACTTTCTGGAAATGGGGCCCAATGCCACTTAGGACTCCAGGTGCTAGTAATGAAAAGAGAAGAAGCTGCAATTCCCTTTATAGCTCCTCCTTACTCTCAAGTTTCCCAGATCCCAGATTCATTTCTCTGCCTCTCTGTTAATGTTACTCCCCCAAAGTCTCAGGAGATGAAGAAAGCAGGACATGTGTGTAATTTAAGCAATGTGTGCTTCTTGCCAAGGGAAAATCAATACATAAAATCACCTTATAAGAGATTATTTTTCCATTTCATAAAGAAGAGATGTGCATGCTTTCCTCCCATGCAGCCTCAGGTCACATGCATTTCTGTAGCTTCATGTGCACACACAAGGAAGGGCATGTGGCAGGGCACAATCACAGCCTGGAAGGGTATTGCAAAACACTTGAGATGCAGACAAGGGCATGACTGTATGAAGAAAAGTTCAGTGTGTAAGACCCTGAAATCTCCTGCACTCCTGCAAATTTGGGGACTGTCAGTTGCCACGGGGATCCAAGAGCTGAAATCCTTTTCTGTCAATGAAAGCACAGCTGTCAGGCTAGCGAAGCCTTGGGGCTCCAGCAATGTATCACCACAACTGTGAGGTTTGAGAGACGAGTCCATTTGCCTTTACCTCCACAAATATATGTCCTCACTGTCTATTTATTGAAACTATACAGTGTCTTCAGTACTAGCCTAACAATTCATAATGATTTCCTTGCTCCTAGTAGTGTGTTGCCTTCAGTTCAATCCTGAAGATACAGGTGATAAAAGTTAAGGTCCAGATGGATTATATATATTGAAAACACAATTTTATATTGTTAGTTTCATATAATGTGTCTGATTTTTTGTGTCTGAGCTCCAAAATGCTGCAACAAAGATGTGGTTTTGCTACATAATCTTCTTATTTGTTTTTTAAATCTTTCATTCAGATTTATGCAGATGTTCAGTCTGCAGCTATGCAAAATTTCAGATGGTTGTAGACATAGAAAACAAGATCACAAGTGTGTACATAAGCAAAATTCCTCAGCAATGCTGACTTGAAAACCTGAGATGACTGTCCCCACTTCATCTCTGCATAACTGGCTGATTAGCATTTGGTTTTTAACTTACCTTTTCAAAGTACAGCAAATGTACAGCTTGGTTCTTCTGAAGCATTTATGAGTTTGTGCACAGCGTCTGAAATGGAACTTCAGATGTCATCACACCTACCCCATCTGTCCTTGAGCCAGTGTGAAAAGAAACTGCTGATACACACTTCCACACTCAGAAAAATGTTCCTGGGTCTTACTGACAGACATTGCTCTGTTTCATAGGCTGTTGCTATAAAAGCCCTTTGGAACAAAGACATCCTTTATATTTTTGTGTGGCACTTAGCATCGTAATGTCCCAGTCTGTGACTAGGGCCCTGAGATGCAATGGGAATAGAAATAATGTTGTAATACAGGCACTTGGAAAATACTGCTCAGCTGGCTTTCTCTTGCTAGAATTTGGCTTTGCTCTTGATGAGGTCATGTGAAAGGAGCATTTATTTATTTATTTATTTATTCATTCTTTTTGCATATGTACAAAAGGGTTCTGGAAGTGCATCCTCAGCACCTTTTAAACAGCTACAAATTATCTTTATAAAAATAACACTAAAGCAAAGTACAGAGCAGCCACTCAAAAATAAATAGTTAAAAATACACTTGGCAAATGAAAAGCTGGAATCACATTTCTAAATCAGTGAGATTCTTCCCCCAGCACAGTCCTGTTCAGGGAAAAATGAGGTTCTTTATACTGAACCCAGAGAGTCAACAGATAGGATGTCTTTCAGAGTTTGAGAACTCGATGAGTTCCAGAGCCTAAAGGCCAGATGTAAATTCCATGGAAGGCCTTCAGATTTCAAGTGACTTTCATGATACAGCAAAGATGGGTGGTATCAGTGTATGTGAGATTCCCCTGATTTTCTGTGTTTCTATCAATCAATAAATTACATCTATTCTTCCAGCTATTCAGGTCTCCAATATTACATCAAAATAAGAAGCATAAGACTCACAGCAGATAGAAAATATTCAGATAATTTTCCCATCAACAGCCGTAGGAAAGTAAAGATATAACAAAAAATGCTGGGTCCTTACTAGATTAGGGTCTCTCCTAAGACGGAAGTGATGGCTATCAGGTTCTGTTGCATTTCAAAGTGTTTATTTGGATTAGAGTCTAAACAATCTAAATACTTCATGGAACTTGTTCTGCTGAAAGTTTTAAATCTCCTTCTGTGTGATGTTCTTTGTGAACACAGCACTGTAGTCCAGAAAAATGTCATGATTTAGTCATTTGGGCCGACTGGTTTTGTCAGGCACAGACAATTGAGCGATCTTCCTTAGGAGCAGTATTTAGGGTATCTTTGTTTTAAATATAAATTCTTTTGTTTTAAATATAAAGTAACTTCTTACCTTGTTGTGTTTAAAAAATACACATACATCGTTTGCCATTCCTTCAGGAGAATAGCATATAAAGCAAAAAATGTTAAACTTCTTCAGATTTTCACCATAACCTTAACAATAGTGAGATAACTTAAATGTATAATGAGTTTCTACTTGTCCTACTGAATTGTAGGGGCTTTTCCTTGTTGATGAAAATATATGCAAAAAAGTCACCAACTATAATTTAGGGGCTTTACATCTGCAATACAGGAATGATAGTAATATTGCCATTTCTTGCAGTGGTGCCAAAAAGGGTATTCATTAATGTTTAGCAGGCAGAGTACATATCTACATAATACTCTCAATGAAAAGATGTAAAATGAAAGTCTTCAGTGTGTATGAACTTATACAAGGCTCTTCCAAAAGCTAGAGTACCTTGCTTCATCAGATGGCCAAGTCATAACTGAAATAATTTCATCTTTTTAAAATCTGTTTTCACATTTTGGCACTCCAGCAGCATTTCACATCAATTTCAGCAGCTGTACCTTACCTAAATGTATTTAGATGAATGCAAAGACTACTTTTGTCAGGTTTTTACAAAATCAACCAGCTTGAACCTCACAGCAACAACATGGATATTCTGTAGGGTTTCTGCGAATTCTGGAAAAGGTACTTTCTGCTGACAAGGAACTAGCTTTCTGCTATTATTAAAAAATTATTCAATGGCATTTTTGCTATCGGTTATGGTGCCTACTCTTTTTTAATGCAATGAAATTTGACACTTAAGTGCAGGGGAGAGAGGTTTACACACAAGCAGGACCTATCTCAAAAAAACTAGGCACCCAGAACTGTAATCTCTTTTCACATATAGACAAAAATGCAACGTTTCACGCACAGTTATGTCCCCAGATGACCTTACTGATGCAAAATCTTTTATTGGTCTGCTTTCTTCCATCTGGAAATGCTATGAAATGTTATAACCTAGACTACTGGTCAGTAACAAAAGGAAAGAAGTTACTATTCCAGCCACAGTATTAATTCATAATACCTTGCAATTAGGGGGCAAACTTGTGTTTTCTGAGTGATTTGCATTTTATTTAAAAGGGAATTGTGGTCTAGCAGAATCCTAAAGAAATGGGGGTTAACTTTTAGCTGGTAATTTCCTTTCTCTTTCTGAACAGTAAACCAGTTATCTATCAAAAGTTAAAGATGTCTTCTTCCAGATATTTCGGCCTCACAATATTTATTTTTGGAAAGTTCTAGGTAATGTTGACATTTTAATGTTTTTTCCAAACATATGGGCATTTATTTTATGCAATTTTTGTGGTTATAAAGTTAATTGTATCTCAGTCCTCCTGTGAGTCACTCCAAGTGCATCCCAGCAGAGATCACTCTTTATGTCAGCTGTAGAGGGGAACATTCCCTATTTTTAGATGAGTCTACAGCGCTCTGTAGAGCAACCAGTCTCAGCCCAGACACACAGTCAGTTTCTGGCATTTATGTCACCTCCCCAGGGAGTCTATGACCAGGTCTCATATTTAAATCATGATTAGAAGAAACAAAGCATTAGACAACATCTAGGGTATTTTAAGGAACTTATGCTTGCATCTGTCTTGCCTATGCACCATTCCTTGGATGGACTGTCTTCTCTGAGCCCTCACTAAGTCTTTGTGACTTCTACACAGGTAACTCATATTTCAGAAAGTACATCATGGACCTCATCGGTGTTTCTCAGAGTTTGTAGAGTCATCGGTCATTCCTAAACAAATAATGCTTCAGAAGGAGTTTGACTGCATGTCCTCAAGGACATTGGGTTGGCCATGTCTTTATGGTTCTTCAGTGTCAGTTAACAGGCATCTACCTAGAAGCTAAAGTTTTTTGAATTGAAATATTGCAGTTGTCCAGAAAATATTTCCATAACCAGCTCAGTCAATCTACAGTTCCTATAGAATATTACACAAAAGAGAAACTCTTCATCTCCGGACTACAGAGCATGCATTTTTCCATGGAGGCAAAAATAATAATTTGGATCCAACAAGAGAGTACATTTAACAGTATCCTGCAATATATCAGTAATTTTCAACCACAGAACCTTGGGTCCAGAGCCAGCCTGTAGTCTAGATGTACTAAAGACATCTGCAAATACTGGAGGCTGCTAGGAGGCAGGTCAAAGTTGAGATAAGGGAAGAAATTTCCTAAACTGCAACTACAGCCAAAGGTATTGCTTGTTGCTAAGGGATAAAAAGCCCACTCAGAAGTTACATGAAAGGAAACAAAGTTGTTTACTCCCCTTCGTCTATGTTTTTGTAAACAAGATTGTGAGCTTTTCTTCTGATTCATGTTGGTAAATTTTCCTCTGTCTATAGCTTTAAAACACTTTGAACACTGATCAGTGCTGCCAAAGGAAAACAGTGTTTACCTACAATGTCAGTTATCTCTATAACTCAGACTCTGATGGCAAACATTTAGGACCTTCGCATCTTTGTCTTGAGGTGTATATATCATTTTTAGTCTTAAGCATCTTAAAACATTGTTGGGGATAAGAAACAAAGAAGGTTAAACACTAATGTAGCATTAAACCAATAAAATGAAATTAAATTCAGCCATACAAACTCCATAGTTCTAACAGAGGACAATTCTAGGAGGGAGATGTCTGGAAAGAGAGCAGCAGTGGAAGAAACAGACTAATGGTGTTGAAAGCCCATTTTGAAAGCAAACACCCAGTTTGAGCCATTTTGCACAGAGCATGCCATTGGTTTGCCCTACTCCCTAAAACTGAGTTTCTAGCGGAAATGAAAATGTAGAAAAGTCTTCAGGAACCTTTAAAAAAACCTAGAGGCCTGATGAAAATTATATATGTAGATGGAAAGACCAACCAAAAGCGTCTGTGTGAATAACTGATTAATATTGATTCCAGTTCTCATACCTTAAAGGAAAAAAAAAGAGGAAATGTTCAGTTGTAACTGGCAGCTTTGCCCCAGCACAATCCTCCAAAAGAAAGAAACGGTACAAGCTGCAAACTAATGCAGCTGAAATTGCATCTCTTGCCTTCATAATTTCTGCATATTTTTCACACAGAAAAACATGTATTTTCTATTCATGTGTATACTGTAGCTGCATAATGCCCAGTTGCAAGGCTGGGTGCTTATAAAAGCAGAGTTATCTTCAGCAGTCCTGACCCTCAGCATAAAGGTCTTGTCACATCACCTTAGAGATAATCCTGTGCAGTTAATACCGATTGCATGTGCCAGATTTGATTCTGATGTGCTGCACCAAAATGGTGACAGAAAGCCGCAGATAGAACCAGCTACCAAGAGCTGATGCTAACATTCTCTATTTCAGATAAGGATAGGAGTTTACAGCACTTTTAACATGGCTGAACAGAAATAGGGTGGCATTGTATTCAACCACACCAGTCTGCTTCTGCTCTAGCAGATCCCACCTTATTTTAAACTTTTATGTCGTATTTTTCTATTTCACATATTTCTTGATTATGCTTTTTAACAGTATTAGCTAATGTATTAGGAAGCTTCTGTTACTAGTTTCACAATACTTTTGCTAAAAACATGAATAGCTATTACCATGTTTATATTATTATCAGAACATACCATATCACTTTATTTCCCTAACCAACAAATATGACATTAAACCTTGTTGGAAAAAAACAATAATTGCTTCACTTGAACCTATATCTTGACTTTTTTTGTGTGGAAAACAAGATCTGAATATTCTGTGCTTGCATTCCACCATTGGCCAAAGGGGAGGCTATAGGTTTGGTTACAGTAAGACAGACTTCTTCCCTATTGCTTGTCTGAGCTGTAGTGAGAAATAGCAACCTTAACCCTACTGGGGCAGGGGAATGGGAGCAGCAAGAGTGACTTTTTGCCAGCCATCTTAAGAATCCAACTAGACTTGGAACAGGTAATAGTTGGAGGAATCTAGTTCCGAATTTCTTCTTGGTTGGATCCAGAAGTCAAGCCAATCTATCACAGGATTAGATGGAAGTGTTGTCTAGGTAAAGGGTTTGAGTGTTTAACTGGTAAAACATGCCGTTCTTTCAAAGATGTTATAAATTCCTTTCTCTCTTGCAGGGTTTTTGGGGTTTAGCTTATTTAGCGCTTTTTTTTTTTTTTTTTTTTTTAATGATACAGCATATTGTGTCCCCTATAATTCAGTATATTTCATTGATACCACAGGAGATCAATGAAGCAAAAAAAAGATTACAAGAGTTAGCAGTAGGTAAAAACGTCCGTAGAGGGTACAGACATGAACTTAAAGCGGCTTCATTGATACAAATGAAGACTTTGAAATTTGCTTTCCACCACCTTGGGGTCTGCCTTGTATTTTTATCTTTTTAAAGTAAGACAGTTGCCTCTTGAACCAGAATCCTTGCACTTGACACTCTAAGAGAGTGTAGTATCCAAAAGGTCAGTTGCTTTCCATCCAGCTGTAACAGTATAGACTGCTGACAAAATGAAAACATTTCTCCGCTGATGGTTGACACTTATTTTTTAGAGGTGGAAACCAATGCAATGCAGAGGAGAATCCAACTTTCAGTCTCTTTGGTAGAAAGTACACAAAGTTTTACCCTGAGTAATCCAGGGGCCATGAAGAGCCTTGAGCCTCTCTGTGCTGCTTAGATGATTCCAGAGACCATGGGCTCCTTCTATGTTCCACCTGTCAGAGCCACAAAGTCATCTCTGAACTTCCTTTATCATGTGTTCACGTTCCCAGTAAAGGAAGGCTTGGTGGAGAAACAGGCTTCCTGTGCTGTGCTTCTGCAGTGACTTCTGCCCCTATCGCAACACAGGTTAGTCTAACCCAAAGAGACAGATGAGAGGATGTCACAAAGGGTCTGACAACTGGTGCAGGACTTGTGTCTTCATTAGTTTTGCACCTGTTTTTATGGTTTTGTTTTGGACTTTTTTTCTGTGCATGAAGCTGCCACAGACATGCCTCTTATCACAAATGAAGATTCTGCATAATTAATTCTCAGCATTAGGGTCCCACTTGATAATTAATTTATTCATTCTCTTGCTGTATAACTGTTTCTCTACTTAACCGATTGATTTTGGTAATAGTTCTCTGCATAATTGATTCATACTGCTGTTGATTCTCCCCATTTTTATTTCATATCAGAAATGATTTGCTGTATAACTGCTTCATTGCTTAACTCATTATCTACACAATTGCTTGGTATCATAATTGATTCACTGCTTAACTGTCTCACAGGATAATAAACAGCAAGTAACGGCTGTCCACTTTTCACATCCATTTCCCTTCCCTACACCTGCCTTTTCCTTTCTTTACATGACAACCCAAATCTTGCCTGACATCCATTTTAGCCCCTCAGCCCAGTGGAAAATGTCACTGCTATCACCAATCCTCTGGCACATATTTGGATTCCTCCAGCCCTCTTTAGTGTCTTTCCCCATTGCTCTCCCGGCTGCATCACAGAGTCGGCACAGCTTCAGCTCTGTGTCTGTTGCATATTCACAACATATTCTCAGCCTATTGTTCAAACCTTTGTGCTCATCTCTTCTGTACTTCTTTCATCACTTTAAGCTCATGTCTGTATCCTCTACAGATATTTTTACCTACTGCTAACTCTTCTAATCTTTCTTTTGCACATTCACACCTGGAAGACACCTCTGGACTATTCCACAAAGCCTCTACTCTGCCTGCTCCTTACAACCTTCCCTCAAACCCACACTTTCTGCACTGCACACAATGGCTGTTACACCAGAGGCCACTACAGAAATACTGTCCTCATATGACAGTGGTAAAACTTTAAAACTGCTGGCAACACACCCGGATTGCTCACGCATCCTTGCACACACCATCACATTGCTCCCAATCCTAATCCTCTTCACAGCATATCATGCCCTTCTTAAAAAGCATAGGCTGCTGACTTTGTCTTGTATATTTGCATTGCCCTGCCTGAGATACTTGGAAAAACTGTAAATAATACATGCATTTACAGAAGGTTAAAAAGCTGACACTCAATAATCCTAAGAAAGGAAAGATTATTCCAGTAGAGATGAGCCCCAAATTCCAATCTACTCCTTACCTTTTCGGTTACCTCGAAAGGATATTTTTTCCCGAATCTTCTGCCAGTGTGAACCAGATCTCTGAGGAGCAATTAAAATGCAACACATAAAGTCCCACCGGGCAATCCCAATCACACTGCAGGACTCCTTTAGGAAAGAAGTAAGACTAGGGTTGTGAGGACATGAAATTCTTATTTGCAACTTATATGATTCCCAGCATGTAAAGATAAAAAATAAGAAACTCCTATGGAAAATCTCCTCCCTTATTTCTGTCTTCCTGCATACAGCAGTCAGAAGCAGCTGCTGCTGCTTCTCCATGTCAGGACAACAACTCCTCCTGCCTTTATTCAGTCAAAGGTGGTGAATACATAAATATTTTGTATAAAAGGTAATTCTTGGGTTAGCAGGAAGGAATATTGCTCCAAATTGTCCTCCATTGTAATGGCACTCAGTTTTGATAGCTTTAAACACAGATGATATTTATCTGTTCATTCTACAGGAAAAACATATCTGGTGAGAACATAGCAGGATTTAATATTCTAATATAAATGCCATTTCTTACTGCTGTCAACCATAGCACTTGAATATATATTATACCTCCTTCCTTCAAGAAATCACAGCAGGGTTATTTCTGGCAATTGAACCAGCTTCCAGGGAGATGCACTCTGCTGGAGGTTTCTGCAAGGAGTTCGGTGCATGACCCCATTTTAAGATCTCTGGAATGGCTGTTTAGCGGCTCAGAGGATCAGGTCAATTGGTTTAAACCTTGTCTGGGTCCCAGGGCTGAATTGGAGCGGCACTGACAGGCAGCACCAGCGGCAGTTACTGCTGCCACCTATGGGTGGGATCATTCTGGCTTCATTCCTCAGCGATCCTTCCTTCCTCGCAAGTCATCTGTACCTGTTCGCGTGCGTAAACAAATATAAGAAATCACATACTCAGCACTAATTTGCCCCCTAAAGAGAAAACAAAATAACAGAGGAAGGACTTCACCTATGCATCCCCCTGAAAAGAATCGGAGAAGATTTTGAACATGTAAAATTATTATCTGCTGTAGATAAGGAAAACAATGATATCTTTTTATTTTCTGCCTTCAGTGTTTTGGGTGCTGCCTTCACTTTAAAACCACTGGGGCACGTTCATCCCTGACACAGCAGCACTGAAATTACTCGAAATGCACATTATCTTTTGCATATTCATTTGAAAGCTGTTACAGCCTTTCTCTTCGATTCAACATGGGAAAGCGTTCATGCACAGGTGACTCTCGTTCTTTTCCATCCTGGGAGGTTTTCAGTTTTTTCCATTTAGAATTAGGAACAGTTTGGGGCAGTCGTCACCCCTGACAGCTCTTAATCCCCCTGAACTCTATACAATTACTGTGTTAAAATATTTTAAGTAAGTAATGTTACTAGTCAATGGTATTGCACTTGTGGTACTTTCAGCTCGTCCGTCTGTGTCTGACAGTGGCTAGTCCCAGATGCTTGAGGTGCAAAGTGAAGAACCTCAACAGCAGAGAATTAATGCAAGGGCACAGGAAACAGTCCCTTGCTATTACAGGGAACTGCATTGTAAAATCCCTTTCACAAGTGAACCACACTCATCTAAGAATTGATTTCAGTTTTTGATCCCTCCTGATTCTTGTGGACAGGCTTGTCACAAGCTGTACTGTTGAGAAAAATCCTTTTAATTTCCAATCTAGGTTAATTTACAACCACTCTACACTGAATGTTCCTTTTCCAGTAATATTCTTTCTCATAAACAGTAGTTCTTTTAAATTTTCTTCTTTTTTTTCCATTTTTTCTCTTCCAGTTTTCTTATAGATGGAAACAAGAAGCCCTCTCAAGCTCTGTTTTGCTTAGTTAAACAAGCCAGTTTCTTTTTAATCACCTGTGATTGAAAGGATGCTTCACTCCCCTTAATTATCCTGTTTACACAAGGGTCTGTTTCAATTGGATTCACCTTTACTGTACTGAAGTGACCAGAACTGTATTTCATACTTGAAATTACATTATACTCAAGGGTCAATGAAACTTTCCATGTGAACCACTTTGGGGTTACATTTGCTTTCCTTGCAGCCATAGCAAACTGGTGGGTCAGCTAATACATCCCAGAGCTCACTTTACCCTCCTTCAGTTTTCACCTAAAAGTACAGAAGATGTTGTAATTAGTCCTCATTTTGCACTTTGCATTACTTCGGCATTTCTGCTACACTAGTTTCTGAGGTCATTCACCATTTGTTCTTTCTCTGCAGATCTCACTTTTACAACCAAGGGGGTTGTAACTCCATAGATCAGTGAATGCAGTGTGCCTGCAGGGATGAAGTTTTCAGGACACAAAGCATTTGTGTAATTTATAGTCTTTAAGCAGGGTCTATCAACTTTCAAGGGGTAATGCATAGATTAAAGCCAAGCACTGAGCAACTTAGAATCGTGAAATAGCAGGAAGTTTTTTGTCCTGTCCTCTCCTGGCTTGCAACTGCACCATTTATGCCTTTTCATGCAGAAATTAGTCCCCAGTGCCCAGTTACTGAAATGGGTAACTGAAGCTGCTGTACCCTACTGAAGATGCCTCCAGAACTCCGTGAATCTACTGCTGGTTAGTACACAATAATCCTCAACATGGAGAAAATGGTCAAAAATGGCATGTGGAAGACAGAATCATAGAATGGCTTGGGTTGGAAAGGACCTTAAAGATCATCTTGTTCCAGCCCCCCTGCCACAGACAGGAACATCTTCCTTTAGACCAGGTTGCTCAAAGCTCTATCCAACCTGGCCTTGAGCACTTCCAGGGATGGGGCATCCACGGCCCTTCTGGGCAACCTGTTCCAGTGCCTCATCACCCTCACAGTAAAGAATTTCTTACTAATATCTAATCTAAACCAAGTATCTTTCAAGTTTAAAGCCACTCCCCCCTGCCCTGCTACTACATGCCCTTGTAATTAGAGTCTCCCCATCTTTTTTATAGGCCCCCTTTATGTGCTGGAAAGTGCTACAAGCTCTCTCTGCAGCCCTGTCTTCTTCAGGGTGAACAATCCCAATTCTTTCAGCCTGTTCTCCTGTAGAAGAGGTGCTCCAGCCCTCTGATTATGTTCATGACCTTCCTCTGGACTCACTTCGGCAGGTCCATGTCCTTCATCTGTTCAGGACCCCGCAGCTGGATGTGCCACTCCAGGTGGGGTTCCACAAGAGCTGAGTACAGGGAGAGAATCGCCCTCCTCAACCTGGCAACATGACACTGGAAAGGGAAAAAAATGAAAATGTTGATCTCTGACACAAAGATAGAAAGTCATCTGCCCTAGGAGATCTCTGTGGCTCATGGCAGTGACTTTGCTTTCATTAGAGAAGATGAAAAGGGGCACTGTGTGATAGCCAGCATGCGTGGGTGCACTTGACCCTGAATGGGCTGGCTCCAGTTGCAGTCAAAGCCTCTGTCTGTACAGCACTTCTTGCATGCATCATCTGCCATCATGTCCAGGCACAAAAAACAACTGCAAAATGCAAACTGGCACATGATATAAAAGAAGATACTTCAGTAGTCATAGCTTTGCCTTTCAATTGCCATAACAAACGCAGGGCTTTGAAAGGGATCATCGAAGAAAGTATCAAAGAAAATACACTGCACCAGTTTCTGAATCATCCATAGAATGAAAAGACAACTGCCTGCAGACTCACAAATGTCAGCAATTAGTGCCGTGCTACTGCCAGGCAGTGTGCATGAACAGCCAAGCAGATGCAGTGAACTTATTAGGCATATTTCTGCTTTGACTTACAGTGAAAACAAACACGGCTGTACGAGTCAGCCTGCTGATGTCCCTGACCATCAACAGCACAAGTGGTCTGAGAAATGCCTCTTCATGCAGTCTGCAAGTATAACATCTCTCTGATACATTGAAGTAATATTTATAGTTTATTTTGTAAAAACACCAAGGGCTTCTACTGTCCTTTATCACCACAGCGGCTGGAGGGAGGTGTTGCTGAAGACCTGCTGGCCTTGTGTACATGCAGTCTCAGCTGCTGTGACACTGGCACGGGCCACGGTGGGTCACCTACCTTTGCGTTTATAGAGATACTCCTAAAAGATGCCGTCTTCATATTGATTCGCTGTAATTATTGATTCTAGTAGGAAGAAGAAAAGGTGCTGCATGCATTTGTCTGTGAATTTGTATCTAACAGAAAAATTATCAATTTGCGCTGAAATAAGTCCTGTCTGGAGAAAATGGCAGTGGGATGAACCAACTTCTTATCCTATTAATTTCTTATGAATATTAAATGCATTTGTCTTAACAACAGTACATAAGGAAAAAACCTTGTTTTCATGTATTTCCCAGAAACCTATGTATTTTTGCAGAATGAAACACAGCACACCTGACCCACTCTAGTGCTTAGGGCACCTGTTCAATGGTTAAGGCTCCACACCCACCAAGTCACCCAATCCCCAGCATTACTTGGTCCATAACTTCAAGCCCCGAAATCTCAGCCGCATGGCAGAGCGGCAAGTTCTGTCTGAAATTGTTTGTCTGGTTAAGTGGTTTAGGGGTTACAGTGGCAGTGCTGCACTGACGATGGGACTAGATGATCTCAAAGGTCTCTTCCAGCCCTGAGGACCCTGTCACCGCAGGATTTTATGGTTCTAGGACCGGGGGAGTCTCCGTTCCCAATGAAACGAGCCCGCACCGCCCTCGCGAGCACCGCCCCGCCGAAACCGGCCCGCCCGCGCCGCTCTTCTCGCCGCGCTCGCCGCCTGAGCCGTAGAATCAATCGCCGTGTTTGGCCGCGTACCGGAGGCGGAAGCGGGACGGCGGCGCCTGTGGCGGAAGTGAGCCGCCGGGGCGGCGTGTGCTCGGCGATGGCGTCCCAGTAGTGGCGACGGGAGCAGCGGCAGCGGTTTCCCTCCTTCCCGTCCCCTGTTCCGCCGTCGGGAGCGGGCGGCGCGGCCATGGCCGGGGCCCAGGCGGCCGCGAGCGGCGGGGGGCGCGCGCTGCTGCTGCTGCTGCGGCCGCGGCCGCGCGGCTCGGATGGCGCCTCACGTGACGGCCGCGCGCCCGCGTCCCCCGCGCGCCGCTGCCTCGGCGACTGGCGGTGCCCGCCCGCAGCGCAGCCCGGCCCCGGCGGCCGCGCCCTGTGGGGAGGGGGCGGCGGCGGCGGCGGCGGCGGCGGCGGCGGCGGCGGGGGCGGGGGGAGCCGGCGGCACCGCGGGGAGCGGGGTGAGCCGGGAGCCGGGAGGGTAGCCTGCCCTGAGGGCACCGGGCATGGGGAAGGGTCTGCAGCGCAGGTCCCGTGCAGAGCAGCTGAGGGAGCTGGGCGTGTTTAGGCTGGAGAAAAGGAGGCTCAGGGGGAACCTTATCGCCCTCTACAACTGCCTGAAAGGAGGGTGTAGCAAAGTGCAGGTCGGCCTCTTCTCCCTGGCAACCAGCAACAGGATAAGAGGACGTAACCTCAAGCTGCACCGGGGGAGGTTTAGGTTGAACATTAGGGAGAATTTCTTCACAGAAAAGGTGGCTGGACTTTGGAGTGGGCTGCCCGGGGAGGTGGTGGAGTCACCGTCCCTGGAGGTGTTTAAGGACGTGGCTCTCAGTGCCCTGGTCTGCGGGACAGGGAGGTGTTCGGTCAAAGGTTGGACTTGATGATCGCAAAGGTCTTTTCCAGCCTGACTGATTCGCAGATTCTGCCTCTTGGCGATTCCCCTCATGCCCCACCTCACGTTCATTCTGTCAGGGTAATTTATACACTACATATCCTAGTGGAAGCAACACCTTGTCTTAGTTTGGCATTCAGCGTTGAAAGTACTTTTTGCAAAAACAGTAATTGGCAAAAAATTGTGAGTGACTACTTTTTTCCTAAATGACAAGTGATGAAGGTTCACTCCTTTAACAAAGAAGGGACAGAGTGTGTGGGTTTAGCCCTCCAGCTTTGAAGTGCTTACAGGTCCCACCTGCTGAGATGATTCCAGTAAAGGAACAGATGCAGGACCCTGTCACTTGGGATTTTTCCCAAAAAATTGTGTTCTTGGTGAGCATCTCGTAAGGACAGCAATAGCATGCTGTCCTGTTTTCCAGCTCTTGCACATAGAACTCATGGATTAGGTGTCTTCACTTCCAAGCAAGCTGTGGTAATCACAACAGAAAGTATTTTGTCATAAGTGAAAAATATTCCGGGTAGTAAGGAAACTCCTGGAAAGCAAACATTGATAAAATATTCTCTCTTAGGAAATAACTTTGGTTTTGTTTATTTTTTTTATTTATTTTTCAGATGTGAGCATCTCTGTGTCATCTTTACAAAGCAAAGAGAATGTTTCCTTACTGGCAAATAAGAGGCTTTACTTTGACACTCACGCACTGGTATGCCTCTTGGAAGAAAATGGTAATTTGTTTGAAACAAGTAGCTGTTTTTGATGTCTTTCTTGAGTGGCTTTTTAGTTAACTAAGTGTTACTTTTCCTTGACATGCAGTGTTACCCCTTGATTTTCATGGACTTTTTTGGGCCTTATCTATATACTAGGTAGGGACATGCAGGGTTTTCTTTGGCTTCAAAAAGGAAACAGTGAGCTTACATAACTTTATTTGTAATAATTTTTACCCTATAGGTAGTTTAAAATGCTAAGAAAAAATGAGATCTTAAGAACTGAGAGCAAAAAACCCCAGAGTTTTCAAGGTAGTGGTTTAAAATGTATTAATTGGATTCCTTCATATTTAGTGTACTGAACCTTGAATATGTACCAGTGTGTTACAATTGAATGGAATATGGACTACGTTGAACAGTGCAGCTTTTAGGATAGAGCGTATGAATATTCTATGAAATAGTATTATGCTATAATATAAATAAAGGACTAGATTATTTTAGATTCAATGCTGAGGTGGGAGAGGTACCCTAAGGTGAAGCTCAGTAACAGCTCTCCATCCCTGAAATGGAGAGGTCCTAGTCCCTTTGCCCTGCCAGGTGGTTTCTTCTTTTTCCACGTGCCAGGAACTTCTCAGGAAACTCTCCGGCTCTTTTGCTTGATTGGTTTTCTGAGACACTTGTTTAGTGAGCTGCTGGATCAGTTGAGTGAGCACAGATCAGAGTGTCGGGAGGAGGGATAAGGGGAGAGGGAGCCTTTTGGTGAGGGTAAACTTTTATATCAGCTCAGCTACTGAAAGTGACTTGCTCTCAGCTGTGCTTGCTGATGCTGAATTGCTGGTTAGTTTGAAATTATCATGCTTTTGCAAGTGTTTCTTTTCATGATTAACTCTTGTTCATGATGTTTTAACTCCCACATTTTGAGGGTGGAAAAGATGAAGGTATTTTTAGGCACAGCGTTTTACTATAGTTTCCAATGTATTCAGTTTTAAAAGTTTCTAATAGGCACTCAGAAGCTGATAGACCTAAAATCAGGGCAGTTGGCTTCGTGTTCACTTGTTGAGTTTTGTACATCTTCAGTGGCACTGAAGTTTTATAGTATGAAGTCTGTGCTTTCCAGAGTCAGAATTCTTGCTTGCTCATGGAAGTAACCACATGTGAGAGGTGACATTCCACAATAACTCTGGAAAACTCCTTGTTTATCCTGCTGATAGTGTAATGGTGCTGTACTACGGAAGCAGTCATCCTATGTCACAGATGTAGTTTTGGGGTGGGGAAGCTTGCAGGTGCTGACTGTGTTCTTTTGTTAGTGCTGGATCAAGAGGTCTGTGTTGTATTATCCTTCATAACTGACATTTGTTGTAATTTGGTGCTGAGAATCAGCAAGTGGCATTTCTGTAAACTGTCCAGATTTGGATCTCTGTCTGAATGTTGCTTTTTGTTTTGCTTAGGGTTCACGACTCAGCAGTCGGAGGTCATTGTGTCTGCATTAGTGAAAATCATGAACACCAACATGGATATGATTTACAAGGACATGGTCACCAAAGTACAGCAGGTTAGATCAGAGGCAGTGGTGGGGTTAAATTAAATTAAAGCCTTGTATGCCTGCTAATGAAATATGTGTTGCTATTTATTTCTGTTAGACACTGCATTTTAAGTTTGAAGGTGAAGAGCAAACATTCCTCTGTATCTATTGCCTGGTTCATTTTGTCTTGAGTTTATCAGATAGTTACCAAAGTGTTGTGATAGACCTTGAGATTTTCGTTCTGTGGGTTGGTGTGCAAACCACAAGTAGTTTTTCAGTTTTAGCCTTACAGTAACATGACACAGAGTTACTGAGAAGGCTGAGACAGGCATAAGTATTTCTTACTCCGTCCTTTTTCTCGGGTATGTCATAAAGATGTAATACTTACTTTCAATCCAGGCAATAGGAACTGTGCAAGTAGATATCATTTATCTTCTGTGTGTGCCCTAGAAGTTTTTCACAGTGATTAGTTTAGGTAACAGCTGTGTTGGTGACTCAATATAATGACTAACAGTCTGTTAGCCCGTGGTAGATGCTTGAATTTTGAGCAGGTAGACTTCTTGTTCAATGCATGGATTTGAATTTCTACATGTAGACTTGTATTTTGTAGACTTGTAACAAGGAAGTGCAAACCCCCTCATTATTTAGCACCCTGTTATGTGGTACTTTTTATTTATCTCTGTGTCTCACAGTGACATTTAGGTTGTATTAGAACTGAGCTGAAGTACAACCTCTGGCACTCCTCTGTGAGCCTGGGGTTCACAGCCCCAGGTCACCTTCTGAACACGAGGTGTAACTTGTTTCGTAGTAACCAGGCTCCTGTCTTGAGATATGAAAAAGCAGCAGTGCTGTCTCTGTAGTGTAACAGTCTCAGCAGAACGGTATCTCATTAAAAAGTGGGATACTGCAAGGGTGGATTTTGTGCCACTTTCCCTCTAGGGAGGTTTCTGGCCATCCTTACTAGCTTTTAGACTGTAGGCAAACCAGATGTGGGAGTCCTTCCTCCTCTTATGGTGAATTTGTTCCACAGTCACCCAGGGAATGTCATGCTTAAGGGTCCTTTTCTCCCCATGGTTAGTTGTATTTTACAACAAGCAGTCTCAGCCTCCTTCTGTGCCTAGCTTTTTGAATGAAAGCTGTTTTGTGTTGAATTTAATGTTGCTAGTGATGGTAGATGTTTTCTGAGACTGTTAGATTTGACCCTCAAGTGACTTTCTGCCATTAAGATGCAATGTGTAGGTTTGTATGGCTGCTCAGGAAGTGTGTGCACCATCAATACTGGGCCACATGATAAATTTGTACTTCCTTATAGTCTTTGATTGCACAAGGGCTTCTGCAGAAAGAGAACAAAGAATTGGAAGACAGATTTGGAATGTTGTGGATGAGCTGTTATCAAAGTATTATCTTGGTTAGATGAAACCTTAGGGAAAAACAGATTTACATTTGTATGTATGTATAGGCATGAAGAAGAGAAAGAATATGGAAGATTCTGGTCTCTGTTTACTGAATCCACTGAGGAGAAGAGAGAACAGGAGCAATCTGGAGACACCGAGGATTAAGAAAAGATGTGTCCATGAAGTACTCTTTCTGTAGACTTTTTGTAATGTGTCCAGAATGCTGACCCGTTTTTTTCAATTTTGTGGTCAGGTAGCCTGGAGAGGCATCTTTAGATGCCACTTAGAAATGAAATGCTGCAAGATAGAATAGCATTTTGTGACAAAACTGAGGTTAGAGTGCTGTGTCAGATTTGTAGGGGCCTTAGTCCAGGACCAAAAGCAAGGGACTACTTATTAGAGGAAGATCTTTAATAGAGAAGGCAGTTCCTATTTCCATGTGTAGGTAGCATAGGATCTAGAAGAATGCCTACAGACTTTTCCATCCTTGAAAGTTGCAGAGAATTCTTGTTTGTCTTCTGTCAGTTCAGTGTAATGGACTGAGAAGAGCAATTCAAAGCATCAGTGCATGATTCTGAGTACTGAGGCAGAGTGACTTCCTTGCAGGGAGAGGCAAAAAAGGAGGTAATTACAGAAGAGTGTGGTTGCTGAGGAATTTTGGTCTGAAGGCCAGTTTTCCTCATTTGGCTCAGAGACAGCTCTCTCTAATGCCTTCGCTAGCTTAAGAATTTGATGACTTGGAAGCAAATGTTGCCTAGGCTAATAATTGAATTATTCTGATCTGTGTTAGCACTGCCAATTTTGTCAGACATTATCAACGTTTGAGCCTAACTTGCTTATTTTGTCACTGTCACTCTTATCTTGCTTTCTGAAACTTGGATAATCAACCTGAGATTGCTGAATTAAAAATTTCAGGGTACCAAAATAGTCTTTCATATTTGTAGGCACAGATGAGGAAAAGCATTACAGTTTTTTGATGCGTTCTGAGGCTCTTCTTCCTTCTTTTAAAGGAAATCGCACTTCAGCAAGTAATGTCCCATATTGGTGGTGTGAAAAAGGACATGATTATTTTGGAAAAAAGTGAATTTTCAGCACTTCGTTCAGAAAACGAGGTAAAAATCACGGTCTTGGAAAGTGCTACTCTAGAACTTGCTGGGTTTTTTTGGTTTTGGTTTGGTTTTTTTTTTAATAATGATGTAGAAAAGCACCTTGTACCCAAGGAGGTGGCTGGGGCTGGGATGGTTTGGCACCTTCATTAGTGGCCTTGTTGATGGAACAGAGCAGAGGGCACCTTCAGCAAGTCTGCAGATGATCCAAAGCTGGGAGAAGCAGCTGATACACCAGGCAGTTGTGGTGCCATTCATGGGGACATCAGCAAGCTGGGAAAATGGGATGACAGGAATCACATGAAGTTGAACAAATAGAAATGCCCAGTCCTGCCCCTGGGGAATACCCTCAGGCACCAGGGCAGGCTGAGGGCGACCAAATGGAAAGCAGCTTGGCAGGGAAGGCCTGGTGGACACCAGGCTGACCATGAGCCCTTGTGGCAAAAGCAGCCAGCAGCCTCCTGGTCTGTGTTAGGAAGGCTGCCAGTAGGACATTGCTGATTTCTGCCTTGTGCTGTGCTGAGTAAACATGCATGTGTATTCATCTGTACATGTACTAAGGATTGTGCTTGGTTTGCCTGCCTTTTCATATTATGGGCTATGGTCACTGTTACTGATCATTCAAATTCAATAGCTTTCTAGATTGTGTGGTTTTTTATACAGTATTAATGTCTAAACGTTTTTTTTGTACTCACACAGAAAATAAAACTTGAGCTGCAACAGATAAAGAAGCAAGTAATGGTAAGATACCATACCAATATAATTAAGAATTAACACCTATCCAATTAGCAGGAAAAAATAAGAAGTGTTACTTTCAGAATTTCATTTTCTAAGCTGTGCTTAATTGTTACGATACATGTGATACTGAAACTGCTGTTGACAGTACACTGTGGGCTGCAGCAAAGGCACTTTCATGCGTGCCTTATTTTTGGGGACAGGAAACTGACTAGTACAAGAGGTGAACTGAAATATAACTGTATATTTTTTTATGTCCTTAATTCAGATTCAGAAAGTAGCTGCCATGTCATGGTTAAGGCTGAGCGGAGTTCTGCATTTAGGGCTGCCTGTACATTAAAGATGTAGTATACATTTAAAATTACAGTACTTACTAATTGGCATTTGATTGTTCGGTTTGGTGGGGTATTTTGTTTCTTTTTTCTCTGAAGATTTACCTGTTACAGCTCCAGAATTTAAAACAGTCTTTAAATGGCTTTTTAAGGCCACCAAGTTTGGGACCATTATATTTGGTCCTGTTTGTTTGTGAGCAAATGACCATTGCAAGAAAACGGGCTCAGTGTGGAAAGCTTACTCTGTTTTAAAATACATTTGGCATCTAATTTTTGGATTGTAACTTATTTTATGGTTTTAGTTGCATGTAAATGAGTTAGTGTAACCCACTGGTAGAGCATCAAAGATCTGAGTCATCTTTTCTTAAAAGCTAGATGTCTTTATATTTTACTTTTAACTGTAAATTTAATTCTCACAAGGGCAAGTTGTTATATGCTTGTTCATACAAAAAGACACAATGTAAAACTTCAAGGAAAAATATTTCTATTTTTTGATTCATTAAACTGTAATGTATTCTGTTGCAATGACAACTAATGATAAACCAATTGAAGTTCAAAATTCAAACACAGAAATTGAGTCTAATTATTGTTAATGCTACCCTAATGAGTTGGCATTGACCTGCTTGAGAAATGCTCAGTTTATTCTAGCAGTAGAATCTCCCAGAACATCAGCAATCTTTTGCTTCTCCCACATACTCATCTGATCAGCAGTTTGCCGCATGACAAACTGTCAGCTGGCTGGAATTCCTGCCAGGAGGTTGCATTAAAATGGCAGCTATCGCCAGGAAAAGCAAGACTCACTTACAGCTATTGATAAAGTCAAATGCAAGTGTACAACATAATGGTAGTTTTAAAAAGTTAGATGTTTAAAAATGTGGAAACCTTTTCTGACTTTTAAAATGTCTGTAGCTTTTTCTGAAAACCCTAGATACAGTGTTTAGAAACAGATTTCCTTTCACACTGGAAGGTGAGAAACTGCTTTGAAAGTTATTTTGAGCATCAAGATTGTTTCGTGAAAGAAATCCAACTTACAGGTGTAGCCAGGCATGGGTTTCTATATATCAGAAAGAATTACAAGGTATATGAAACATTCTCTGCATTTATAGAAGGATGTGCTCTCAGTTAAGTGCTGTTCTTAGGGTTAAAAGTAATTTTTAGTTTTTGATTTTGAGATCCATTTAAGACTATAGAACATCGTATTTCCCAGGTGAAGAATAGAAATACTTAATGCTTCTGAAAATGATATACATTAATTGGAGAGACATGCATATCCATGAGATGTATAAATAAATATATAATATATTTGTCTAATTCTTTCTGCTTATGATTAAACAGAAAATCTTGCTTAATGCTTTATCAATTTTTCCCATTAGGATGAAATTACCAAAGTTCGTGCAGATAACAAGTTAAACCTAAGCCTGGAGAAGAGCAGAGTAAAAGAGCTGGTAAGTTTTGTTGACTTTCTTCTAGAAACATCTCAACACTAAGTAATCTCCAAATTTGGGTAAGAACATCTTACCCAAAGGGCATTTTTGTACTAACCTATAGTATCACTCAGCTTCAAGATGGTATTAATCCAAGTTACTCGTCCTTAGGCTGGTATGTGCAAGGTGCCATGTTTAGGTCTGTATGTCTTACCTGTTTTGATATTGTTTTAATATCAGGATTAACACATTACACTTAAATATATTAGATATTTAATCTAACATGCTGACTAGCTTCCTAGAGGGTTCTCTATTAGTATATCTCTATTTTCATACTTAATAAAGTTTACATGTTTTGTTGAATCATCATTGAAGATGTTTCATTTCCCTGTATCTAGTTTGTCAGGAAATACCTATTGTGTAAGTTATCTTAGTTCATATTGTTTTTGAGCTTTGAAATACCTGGTAGATCTGAATTTATGTAATCTTAAATTAGGGTAATGTAGATGTAAAATCAGAAGATTAACAAGTTTTTGCATTATGCATAGCACTCTATTTAGAGTTCTGTTCTCAAATTTTTTTTCAGGAGCTTTTAGGATCTCAATGAAATGGCATCTTCTAAATTGAAGGATCTTCTAATGACTTTTTTTCTAAATTATTATTATTTCTTACTCAGTTCTGTTTTCCAGGTGTGTCATAAAGACGTAATACTTACTTTCAATCCAGGCAATAAGAGCTGTGCAAGTAGATATCATTTATCTTCTGTGTGTGCCCTAGAAGTTTTTCACAGTGATTAGTTTAGGTAACAGCTGTGTTGGTGACTCAATATAATGACTAACAGTCTGTTAGCCCGTGGTAGATGCTTGAATAAAGTGTAGTTCGAGCAGGTGGATTTCTTGTTTGAAGGTTAATACTTCATGCTAATGTTTTAAAAAAACATTATATGAAATGTAGTCATTTTGTATATGATAAGCTTTGCAATACTTCGGGCTTGCAAAACCTATATGAAACCACTGCAGCAGTGATAAATTAGGCAGCAGTATTTTCTTGTATATTCATGTAGGATCATGGAATCTGGACTTTGGTCTTTTGTGCAGAACACAACTTCAATTTGCCTCCCAGGAAAGGCAAACTGCACATGTCAACTTTCTCTTAAAAAGTTGACCAACTTTGTAGTTTGTTGTGCAACTGTAATTTCATAGTTTCTATGGAAACTGGTCTTCTTGTTTTTTCCTCCCTCCACCCCACCATTTAATTGCCAGCTCTGCAATGCGTGAACAGAAGAGGAAAAAGGCAGCTGAATGGGGAGCAGGTTGTAGCACATATGCTGAGTTGGGGGGAAGGACATAATCCAGTATTTTCTATAGGAGGCACAGCATCATTGTTACATTTACTTCAATTGTAATGTGACTAAGGACTGAATATCCAGCTTTCTGGGTATAAAACTCAGGAATATTGAAGGCTACTGTGCATTCTTACTGAGTTACTTTTCAGAAGAGAAATGTCCAAAGTTTTAATTGTTTTAACTTGAAGCAATAAGTAAAATGTTCTTATCCTTCAGTTTTATGTGGAATAAATGCTGAAAGAGAATTTCTTAATTTACCTACACTGATGTTGGCAGTCTTTAATGTTTCAAACTCTAAATGCTTTATCTTTTATTTTTTATAGTTTATTATTTTATCATTTCTTCTACTTTATTTCTCAGAGAATCCTGTGTTGCTTAGGGCACATCTCTTTTTGCCGTGATTTATGTCTTCAGTGTACAGATGTGATTTAAAAATTTGAAGGACAGTACAAAAATTTGTATATATTCATGGATTTGTGCATCACAGTGCTTCTCAGCTTGCTATTGAAAAACTCAAAATGTATCTGACGAAATTGATTTTTTTCTGCACTGTGAAAAACATGGACTTAAGGGGAAATCTCCCCTGTTGAATTTCAGAGTGGGAAGTTTAGCCTTGTCCTTCCTTATTTTTTTTTATGCAGTTATGTTTATGTTGTTGTTATAGACGTGGTGATGGCTTGCAGTAAAAGGCCAATTTCACTGTCTTAAACGTAAGATTAAAATCCTTGGGTCTGACCTAGAGAGTTCTAGACACAAAACAAAACTTTACAAAACATCCAGAAAGAAGCTTGTAGAATGTAAACCATTCAGAAGATGTGTATTTGGCTAACTGCATCTATTTTAACAGATGAACTATTTCAGTGCATAAAATTATTTTAATTATCATGGTTCTTTTGGTAGTGATCAGTTCATCAATATGAGGTTCAATTCTTTCATTTCTACCCAAACATAATTTTGATTAGAGTATTTTATAAATATTCTGCCCTCTTGACACTTTGAAAAATGGACATTTATATTGAATGCCTGAATTTCTTTTTTTATCCCTGTCTTCGTTTGCAGAATCTAGTGACTCTTTCATTAATTGTAGACATGCTGTTACTTGTGTTTATTTAATTTTCTACATTTATAGCAGCCTGCCATCTTTTAACTTCAACTTGAGATCAGTCAAAAGTCCTAAAAGAGCTCTAGATCTTTAACAAGTGTTTTCCAGTGCTTGAGGCATTTATGTAGATTAATCTGATTTTAATGTTAAAATGAAATAAGCTTCCAGAGTGAAAGAAAAATTAGGTGACTTTCCATGTGGGAATGTCAGTAGATAAAGTTATTGCTGTTTAACTCAGGATTCTGAGATGGGTGCCTGATGACCTTAGTACTCTTCACTGGAGATTGGTGCTTTATCAGTTGTCTATGAATAATTTAATTGCTCCAGTAGTGGGGCAGGAACCATTATGGGTGTCAAGGTAAATCAAGCCTGTTCATGAGTCAGAAAGGTAACCTGCATTAAAGGTATGCTTCCTTATTTTGGATTTAACTTTTCCTTGAAAACAGATTGCCTTAACTTAAAAATAAGCCACAGCTTCTGATGATCCACAAAGAAAAGGCTTCACATGCGATTCTGTTTTTAACAAGTATACCATGAAATGACAGAGGTCAGAACAATTGAGATTGTGAGTGCATACAGTGCTGGCTAAACATTTTGTTGATAGCTGAGTTTGATGTGATTTGAAAAGAGTTCTCCCCTTCCTGAAGGCAGCAGATGGTTCAGTCTTGGTTGTGTTTGTATGCTCAATGTTTTAGTCAAATGTTCCAGAGTTACTGTTTAGAGTCATAGGTCCTTGCTTTTCAGAAATGCAAATCTGCCCGTCTTTCTTCCAGCTGCTTGCTAATATATACAGTTTTTGTGGAAGATGAGTGTCTGAAGAACTTGTTGCACTTCACATTTCTGAAGTGTGCATTTCGAAAGGACAGCAGGTACCCTACAGTGCTGTCTCTCAAGTGCTATCAGACAATAATCTTGTCCAGATTATGTGTTCTATGTAATCTGGAAACAAAAACACGCTTTTAAGTGGAAAAAAAAAGGAAAAAAGTTTAAGGACAGTATCATGTTTAACTTTTTTTTCCCCTTCTAGTATTCACTTAATGAAAGAAAACTACTTGAAATGAGGACAGAAATAGTGGAATTGGTAAGAACTTACAGCTGATTATTACACAGCAAATTTTTTTTGTACTTGTGTTGTAGACCTGCTGTCCTTTTTGGACTTGATGATGTCCTTATGCACTTTAACTTAAGTGTTTACAGAATAAAAAGCCTTTCATATATATTACTAGACCCTCTGCATGTATATATGAGCTGTTCAGTAGTCACTTTGTTTTGAAACCTCATGCATGTAGTATTTTCTGTAGATGAAATTTCACTCATAATATGAAATTAATTCTTTCCCCCACGTTCAGAGAGAAACTCATTGCTAGACTGATTTGCCTTCATTTTAGAGGAGGTTTTTACCAAGCACAACTACTTCTCTTTGTTTCCTTTCTGTAGTTTAGGGAATTATCCCTAGGAAGTCATCTAGCAGTAATTCATTAACTGATTTTTTCAGTAGTGCTGATATGAAACTATTAGCAACTCAGCAGCTGTTGTTCTCAACAATAAGTTTACAAGCTAGATTTTTCAGTCTCTTCTAAGTAATAATTCTATCCCATATATTTTTTGCAGAAGTCCTGTCTTCTGTCATAATCAAATTCTGAAGTTGTAGCTGGTTTTGTGGTAAAACTCATTGCAAGAAAAAGACATGCTGTTCTACAATAGAAGACCAATTCTCAGTTTTTCTAATGATCCATAGATCTCTCTGCTCCTGTATGATTTTGTCACGAGAGGCTCTTAGGTTTCTCAATAGCTCTTAAAATTGAGCAGCAATTTCAGTCAGTGAGCTGAATGACAGATTGAAGTTAATGTTTATGCTGTTAGATCGAGATAAGAAGGCATCCAGTTCTGCCAGTTTCTAGATTACTTGTTAAGGAACATGTAATCACATAAATTTCCTGAGTTCACCAAATTATTCAATTCCTTGGATATAATCAGCTAAGAAGGATCTTGTTCTCTTTGAATAAGATCTTGTAATAGCTCAGTTGGTTAGAGCATGTTGCTAAGAACACCAGGGTTGTGGATGCCATCCCTGTACAGGCCATTCATAGCAGAGTTGGACTTGCGATCCTTGTGGATCCCTTGCAACTCAGAATATTCTGTAACTTCTGTAAGAATGCAAATTAATATGCATTTAAAGAGGAAGCAAAAATACAACTTGAAGGGATGGGTTAAATTTCTAAATAAACTAAGAAGTGTTCAAATTGCATAATTTTGTTGCTTTGCTTTTTAGCATGCACAACAAGACCGAGCTCTGACCCAAACTGACAGAAAAATAGACACAGAAGTTGCAGATCTGAAAACTATGCTCGAATCACACAAACTTGATAATATTAAATACTTAGCAGGTAAGGAATGCGGTGGTTGTCTCTGATGGTGAAACTGCAGTGTTAAAAGTTTGGCAGACTCTCAATTGCCTGTATTTATAAAGGTCTTGATTAAAAAAAAATAGAAAACAAGCTTGAAATAGTCTTAGGCAAGATTAGCAGCCTTATTTCTGTACTTAACCCAGAAGAAATTTTCTATGATTCAAAACTTTATTTTGCATGGGCTTTTTTCAGGTTTTTGCCCTTCTTTATACTGTTAATACGTGTGAGAAGATTGCCTGTTAACAAGGACCAAAAAGTTCTTCTGTGCCTGACTTAATTTATGTAAGCAGCCTGCTGCATGCATTAGTAGGATTTCTTCATCCATCTGATGGAGATCTATGTGCAAAAAGGAACATTTCAGATTGTCTGACAGTTCAAGGCCACATATTCTTTAAACTTCCATATTTACACAAGTGCTTGAAGAAAATACTATATATGTGTGCCTACATTATTGCCCTAGGTAACTTCAGCATTTTGACATTTTACTGCTGAGTGTGCAGTACTATTAAATGAGGTTTGCAGTAGAAAATTACTCTTCTGATTTAGATTTTCTGATTATTATTTTTTCACAGTGGGGTTTTTCAAAAGTGCAATCACATGAGCCTATTCATAATACTATATATCAGACATATCCTTTAGAGAGAGCCAATAAAATGGAAAATAAAAGGTGCTTTATTAAAATGAGAAGAAATTCTTTTCCCTACCATTCCTACTCATTTCTCTCTACATGAGAGAAAAAGTAATTAAAAATCATTTGCATTGTGTTTGAAGCGCTCCTGTTGGAAACAAAGGCAAAAGTATTTTGTGTGTTTATTTTGAAATAAAAATTTGATTTCATTTAATTAGAAATTTTAAAAATGAAAAAGTGATAAGCCTTGTTAAAAATGGCTTTCATTTATTTATTTGCTAAATACTTGACTGTGATTTATTAATCCTGTTATTTATTTCCTCATTTTACATCTGTAACTTGCTGTATTGATCTTTTTGGAATGGTAAGCAAGTAAGGGTTTCTTTCAGCCTTTTGACAGATTTCCAGCATTCTCTTTTTTTCCTCTCCTTCTTATTTGTCATTTTTATACTCTTCCTACCTTGAAATGGTTTGTTGTAAATGAAAAACCTATTCTCTCACATGGCGGTGGGGTGATTGTTGAACTTTTAGTACTGTAGTAAGATGTGTTTATAGCTTTCTGAAGAGATGTTTTGAGAGCTATCAATTTAATGTTATTTAATGTCAATATTAATGCCATTTTCCTCCCTTTATTTTCTTTCAGGTTCAGTATTTACTTGCCTTACTGTAGCACTGGGATTTTATCGTTTATGGATATAACGAAACACAAATTTAAAGGGACTTCATCTGAGTTTCTGAAAAAAAGAAGTTTTTAATCTTTGCCTGGATTTTAACCAAATCTTGACTGTTTTATTTATTATTTTGTAAAGCAGACTGTGTTGAGAATGTAACCAAAGACGTGCCTAGAAACAAACTGTGCACATATCTTGCATACGTTGAACCTTACCTCTGACAGAAGCACTTCTGCCGTTTCCCTCTGTTCTGAGCTGTGGGGCACCTGCTGCTGCCAAGCATCCTGTATTGGCAAAGGCTGGCATTCATGCCAGTGGAGTGGGCCTGCATGCTGTGGAGAAAACCAGTGGAGTTATGTTCCACTGCCTGCTCAGACACGCTGGCCAGACTCAGTTGCATGTATTGGACTGAAGTATTTATTATTAGTGTAAAACTGAAGCTACGCGTTCTGTGGCTTGGAGGCACTCTTGTACAAGTAGAGTTTGTGGTAACTGAATCATGCTTACTTCCCTCCCACTAACACTTGTTCGTGCAATTACTATGATCAAATATTTGTTTGGCTATTTTTGTAACATAGCTATCAGCTTGTTTTCCAGATGGCTGCCCAATCAGTTGTGCTCATGAACTGTGTGAAGTGTTCGCTGCTAGTTTTGTTTGTAAGGTATTTGTAGAGATTTTTATGACTAACTTGCCTTTGGTACACATAAGTATCTGATACTCATTCCATATGCTAATTGCAAACCTTACCACTGTAACTGGAAGTTTGAGATGCAGTAACATAACTACTTGTGTTAATTTGTAGTTAGGTGATGCAAAGTGTCTCAGGTGCTGCCTTCTTGATGAAAGGGAATTGATGCTTCTAGAAAGGAAAGAGATTTTAAATAGTGGTTATGAAGCAGGCTCTTAGGCAAGAGAACTGCAGTACCAACAGTCTTCTGGGGGGCTTATTGTTTCATTTTTAAAAAATCATGTTGATTCTTCAAATGTGGACCTCTGATAGTGATTATAGTAATTGAAGCAGCAGTGGACACCTGTAAAGATGTTTAATCCAGCTCTGAACAAATCCACGTGAATCAGGAAGTGCCACTGAAAGCAGTCAAGAAAGATGTCCAGTGTATCCAGGTATCCATCATTCTTCCACTGATGAAATGACTGTTTTAGTATGGAATCTGCCATCTGTGTTCATTCAGTTAAGGGAAATTTCCCTTTCCTGCTTGCTCTTAGGAGGGGAGCTCAGTTTATGCACTGGTGATAAATGCTGTTAGAGCACAATAATGGCATTGCTTAATGAAAGTAAAGCTTTTTGGCTATTTGTGCCTGTACTCTAATAACCTTTTAACATTTTTGTGGTTGGAAGTGCCAACTTTGATCATGTGCAAGTGCAGAGGAAGAGATGGGATGCCTGTAACAATACTATACTGGCCTGAAATAAAGAATTTTGAATATTTCATAGAATATGATGAGTTTTCATTATAAAAGCAACTTTTTGGTTTGAAAATGGTCTCTTTGGTTGAAGGAAAGTTACTGCTCATCACAAGTCTTTTAAGCTAAGAATTTGCAAAGTCAACAGCCCCTGCAAGACACTAAAAAGAAATAACAGAAGAAAAATTATTATTGTAGACTAGCTTAACAGCCCCTCTAAATTAATGAATTTATACTCAAGAACTTCACTTTTTTGTTTAAAAATTATTTTTATACTAAGTTACAGGATTTGACACCTTCTTAAATTAGACAAGTAATAATTCAGTTTTTAGAATGACTTTGCTATTGGTCTTATCTTCCCAAGGCAGATGGTTCTATATATGTCCTTGAAATCAGTACATGTTGGCCTGCAGGCTTGTGCATCTGACAAACAGTTGTTAAAATAAATATTTAAGACTAATTTTAAACATAGGGTCTATCCTGCTAAAAACAGATACTGTGCAAATAAATTTCTATTTAGGGCAGGTGGAAGGAGGAAGTGAAAGATTATAGAGCACCAGCATCTTGGAATTACCAAAGTGTCAGCAAAACAGCACTTCTTGGTGAGTGTTTAAGCAAGGAATAAAGTCAATGTGTCATTCAGGAAAAATGCACTATAAATAGAACATAATAATTATCTCCTAGCCCGTAAAGTCTTCAAGTGTTGTGTAAAAGCTTGTTACTCCCAGTGTGTGTGCATAGACACAATCTCTCATTTACTCTGTCTTTTTAACACTGTCTCATCATACATATCACATGCATTTATTGGCTTTCCAAAAGTTTAGAAAATCCCTCCATGTATTTCCTAACACAAATCTGACAAAGAGATTTAAAGAATGAGCATTTTGGTACAGGTAAGAATCTATTACACAATCACAGAATGGTTTGGGTTGGAAGGGACCTTAAAGATCATCTTGTTCTAGCCCCCCTGCTGTGGACAGGGACACCTTTCACTAGACCAGGTTGCTCAAAGCCTCATCCAGCCTGGACACTGGCTTTGGACACTTCCGTGGATGGGGCATCCACAGCTCTGGGCAACCTGTTCCAGTGCCCCACCACCCTCACAGTAAAGAACATTTTGCTAATACCTAAAATAAACTGACCCCCTTTGAGTCGGAGTCGTCACCCCTTGTCCTGTCACTACATCCCTTTGTACAAAGTCCCTCTCCAGCTTTCATGTAACCCCTGTTCAGGTACTGGAAGGTGCTATAAAGTCTCCCCAGAGCCTTCTCTTCTCCAGGCTGAACAGCCCCATCTCTTAGCCTGTCTTCATAGGAGAGGTGCTGCAGCCCTCTGAGCATCTTCCTGGCCTCTGGACTTGCTTGAGCAGGCCTATGTCCGTCATATTTTGGAACCCCGAGCTGGGCACAGCACTCCCGGTTTGGTCTCACCAGAGCAGAGCAGAGGGGCAGAATCACCTCCCTCGCCCTGCTGGCCACGCTGCTTTTGATACTGTCTGGGATACAGTTGGCTTTCTGGGCTGCAAATGCACATCTCTTGAATACTGGGAGTCAAATGATCACTAAAATCATAAATATGAGCTCTATTGGCAATTCTCCAAATTTGTTTCTGTTAGACTGTATCATGCTGTATGTTGTCTCTAACTGGAATGACGAGCAATTTTAAATGTACAGAGATACTTTTCTGCTTTGATTTTTAATTTGCAGAGCTCTGTCAAAAGATGTAGGTGAAAAAGTAAATGAGATTGTTTTACCATAAAACCACTTCAGCTGTTAAAATCTGCAGTAGCTCCCCAGTGATGCAGAAATCCCAGAATATCTGCGGTTGGAAAGATCAAGTCCAACTCTTAGGTGAAGGGCCTGGATGGGGATTGAGCCCACAACCTTTGCATTATTAGCACCATGCTCTGACCAACTGACCTAATCTCATGTATCTGTCCATCTCCTGCCTGGTATAAAAAGAAATAAAAAAAGAATAAAAAGAACAAAAAATCCAGAAATGTTAGATCTCTCACACTCTCTCTTTAAGTCAGTTTGCTAGCTGAAGCTGAGCTCCTGCCCTAATTAGCTTTCAAGAAAATCCACTTCTATTGTGAGCATGTATGAGTCTGTCTATACTAACACTAGTTGTGAGTTTTTCCTGTGAATTCCCCCATTTACATAGCAAAGGCAGGATGTTCTTTGAGACTTTTTTTCCAGAGGAGATTGAGAATCATTCAACTTGCTGGAAAACCTAAGTTGCACCAAAACTTTGTGGTTTGAGGCACAAATTGAGATCCAGAGTTCTTACAAAACTGTATTTACTTGTGATATGTTATTGGAAGTATCCTGAGTTTGTCTATTTTGCTTTCCTTCTTGTTTTCAGTAAAAATCCGTAAGGGAGCAATCTCCCTTTCACTGATACTAGGCAAATGGTTTGCTTCAAGTATTTTTTTACTATTAAATCCCATGCAGTCTAGCCCCTTCTCTATTGGAAGTGTTGCTTGCATCATTCATTTCCCAGAATGTTGCAGGGTTGTACTTAAAACCACAAGTTGACAAATGGAAACATATTTTTAATGCAGATACGAAATCTGCTTCAATTTTACTAACCACAAATGTTTTGGTTTACTAGAATAACACTTCTCCTAGTTGTGAATGTTCACTTAAATGACCTTTCCAAAAATGGTGAAATCCTAGCTCCAGGCAGCTATTAACAGTACCTTCAAGATGTTTTGAGTCATACTGCTTTAGTGGACTTTTCTCTTCTTACTCTTGCTACCATCTGCAGACCTTGCACAGGAAAACTGGTGAGGTTTTTCATGTGGTTTGGGGTTTTTGGGTTTTTCTAAATCAGCAAAGTTAGGTAAATTCCTATAACTAGTTCTCTTGAACTACTTCAAGATGTGAGCAGACTTAGTTTTGCATCTCCCCATTGAGTTTTCAGGAATCAGGTAAACTACCTTTATTATGATTTCTAAAAATTATCAAAACTCTGCAAGACAATTTACTGTTTAACAAAACCGCTATTTAAAGTCTCTTTTCAAAGAATAAGTAGAGTAATATCAATTTTTCATGTTTTAGTATATCTGAAAATTATTGATTAGTTTAAAATACTAATGTTTTGGTTTTGTTTTTCCTTTCTTTATATGGATCTTGAACTTCAAGGGAGATTTGTGTTTGAGGTTTTTATTGTTGGGTGTCAGTTTATTCTTTTTTTATTTTAGAATAAAGATTTCTGTATAAGCAATATGTTTCCTTTAGTCTCTAAACAGAAAATTCATTTACAGTCAAATATGTGCCTGGAGTTTTGGGGGTCGCTTTAACCAGAAACAAATCCATACACCTTTGGAGACAGATGGCCTGCTGTGTGTTTGTTAGCAAAGCTTCCTTTGGAGTAAAACTTTTTTTTACGCTATTGCCAAACGTTTAAAGCAGTAGTGTTGATTCTTTATTTTACACTTAAGTTCTATGTCAGAGCAGTCACCCCTTATCCTCAGCATGCAGTTTTGTAACTACATAAAGAGATCATAGAGGAAGATAGTCAGTGTTTGCATAGCGTTCCTCTGAAATCTGCCTGTTCCAAGGAAGAAGATTTTGGTTTCCTTGGGAGGGTGCCCAGCTGGTATCGAAAACAAAATAGTGGAAATTAGTAACAAAATATTGCAGCAAATATCGACCTTGGGCCAATGTTTATCCCCGTAGTGAGGCATGTCAGTGCAGTGTAACGTTTCAAATACCCCACCTCTGATACGCACCCTGTCAAACTCTTAGAGGTTCATTAGGTTCCCCATTGTATTCTGAAGTTATATCAGCTTGATTCGAGTCGTGAGTAACACTACTCGTGAATAGTCTCTTCTTGTTGCATGAGTAAAAATGTAGTGAGGGAAAAAAAGAAGGGTGGTGTGTTGTTTTGATTGTGGTTTGTTTTCTTTCCCTGCGGGGAAGTGGCACATGTTCTGTGAGAACTTTAAACAGAGCTGTGTGGTACATGAATGTAACAGTGGCATATTTATAGCAAGCAACTGAATTTGGTCAAATCAAGCTTGGATACAGGGCTCCAGGGTTTGCATCAGAACCAACAGAGACAGTAATAGTTGTCTTGGCGGGGGTCGGGAAGGGAAGCAGGGCAGGTTTCCCAGCATGAAGGGAAAACTCAGTATTTATACTGCTTACACTTTAATCTCCAGCATGCTTTGGTCTTTCTCCATTGTTAGAAACCCTGTAGTCTTCTTGTGCAGGACTGTTGGGAATGCATGTTACTTCATGAATAGGCAGCTATTAAAGGTGTCACTTTTAATTGTGATTTTGTCCAGAATAATGGGTCACTCCAAGTCATTCTCCTCTCTTTACCCAGGATTTTCTTGTGGCAAAGGTATACTATGCTTTATACACTTACAAACTTCTCCCAGTGATGTAAGAAATTAATAAATACGAAGGCCACTTCCTTTTAAAGGCTACTTACCACAACCAAATCCAGCTAGTGGCAGGAGATTTTTTAAATCTTTTATATCGTGGCTTTCCATTGCCTCATCATTTACATGCAGAGTTCCCTTGTGTTCCTCAACTCCAGCTAAGCCAAGGACCTAACCACCTCTGGTCTGAGCTACCAAGCTCTTCACTGAGCATTTGAGACCAAATAAACTGCCAGGTGTGAGCCTATTAAAAAAAATTACCTCTGCTGGTGCTCAGAAGAGACTGAGCATGCCTAGTGTGGAATTTGCATGTGGATTTTACATTTTTGTTCAGTTTTTGATGTAGTTAGTTAGTTTGTCTCACGTGTTACATTGCACCACCACTCAGAAGGACTGGGCTCTGGGAAGCTTTTTAAGAAGGAGCTGAAATTGAATGGAAATTGAGGGGAGGAAAGTGCAAAATATGGCTCACACTTCCTAAAGTCCATAGGAAAATTATCACAGAGAAATTAGTATTTTTATTCCCTCTAAAAAAGAACCATATTTAAAAATAAACCGAGTTGATTTATTCCTTTAATCCTTCCAGTCACTTTCCAGTCTCTGCATTGCAGCATGCTCCTCTATGTGAATAGTTTCATTTTTAATAATCTGGTTTGGGCATTCCCAAACTACAGCTCTCAGAAAAAGCTATGCTAAGATATTGCTCTCTCTTTTTACTACAGTAAAAATGCATTCAAGACTTCAGCACATTTAACAACATATTGTCTGCTGAGCTGCTTAAGCAGTTAACATGTCTTGTTTGCAACAGGGTCCCAGTTTGCCCTGAGGTATCAGACCACGCCTGACAAGTTATAAATTTGGTGATTCATAAGGTGCAGCTAACTGGGGGGTTGGGAATGTCTAAGGAAGCTAATACTGTTTGATAAACAGTGGTAGTCATCGGCTAACAAAGCAAAAGTATGCTCGCTGTAAAAGGTAAATGTTTAATAGAAACCTCATCTCCATTTACTTAAAGGCTGGTTTTTTGAAAGGTATTTTCTTTTTCTGCTGTTACCTAACGGGAAAAAAGAAAACAAAGACCATGGCTCTGTACTTGGGCACTCAGCTCATTTTCCCTTGCAGTTCCTATCTTCAAATTTTCAATATGTAATTTAATAAATTCTTTGGGATTTTTTTATATGCCATTTGTAGTTTCAACATTGTTTTCAAGCTTTCTTGTCCCTGCCAGGTTATAGAGAGATTTGGAGGAGGCAGGGGGTGTTTTTCAATGTGTTCTTAATGAGGGATTTAATGTATTTCTTAATAAAGCAGTGTTCAATGCATTGAAATATGACCAAAGGCTCCCTTGCAAGTCTTTACTTGTTGACTGAAGTTAAAGGCTTATTTATGTGGAGGTTTCGTATCAGTCTTCTGATCGATGCTTGTTTAAGTTTTTGTACAAATTGTATTTCAAGTAGCAATGTAAATATTTTTGTACACTGTTAGTACATCACCACATGCAGCAAAACCAAAAGACCCTGAGGTACTCAAATATCTCTGAATAAAACAAGCCACTGGATCACATATAAACAGATACAAATATAGAGGGGGAAAAATTGCAAGGTGCTAGAAGTCTGTGTACTATATAAATATCCAAGATACCAAATAGATAAGACATTAGCAACGGTGAAAGAAAACATAAGCAAAGCCAGTCTCTTCAGTCCATAATGAAGGTTAAGGCATGCAGCTCCTTTTTGCTCTTGGACAAAACCCAGCAATGGAGACAGGCAGCTGTTTAACAACTGCTCTTGCAGCAAGTGTCGCTGCCTGTGCCTGTAGCTGCTGGTAGCAGTGTGTTACCCTAGAAATCTCTTCACTGTGAGGGTGGTGAGGCACTGGAACAGGTGCCCAGAGAAGCTGTGGATGCCCCATCCCTGGAAGTGTTCAAGGCCAGGTTGGGTGGAGGTCTGAGCAGCCTGCTAAGTGTCCCTGCCCATGGCAGGGGTGTTGGAAACAGATAATCCTCAAGGTCTCTTCCAACCCAACCATTCTGTGCTTCTATTAACATGTAGCATTATTTTGTGTACTTTTCTGCTCTCCTGGGGTGAAGCACTTTATTACAAGTAAGTGAAGTTTTATATAAACTCCATTAGACTTGGTGTGAAAATCATAACTTAAACATGTGATGGGGGATGGCTGGTTTTTAGGTCTTTTATCTATGTTGCTCTAGCATACTGTGTTTGGGTCCTGATTGCTAATGACCAAAGGATGATTGTTCCTTGCTAATTACCCTTACTGAAGTACCAGCTGGGTTAAGTGATGTACCAGCTGGGTTAAGATCTAAGTCAGACTGAGCTGTAGCCATGCTGGTGAGATTTCTGTAGAGAGATTAGAGAGATAGCCTATAAAAGGCCAAAACCAAGAAAAGTGAGTTGCTTCTTGAAGCACTGCCTCAGGGGGAGGAATACTTGAAATATATACAGATAATGAAAGGGAAAAGCTCAAGAAATGGTATCATTAAAGAAGGCCTAGGACCAATAGCAGGAGCAAGTTAGTTGCTAAGTTACGAGGCAGTTTTGGACAGCAGCTAAGTAGGCAAGGATGGTTTAACAGGTCTGAGCCGAAGTTCCCGTGTTCAGAGGTTATATGGAAGCATTATGTCAGCATCAAATCATTACACACACAGTGCAGTAATTCTGTTGCTGGGAAAGATACCTGCACTGCCAGGGAAAGACTGCCTTGCTTTTCACTCCACACAGGGCTGGGAGAGCTGGCCAGCTCCAGCCTTTATGCCTCGCTCAGTCCCACCCTCAGATGAGTCCTTCAAATTCCAGCTCCTACTGGGACAATTATACAGGGAAATCCAGCTTTTGGGAGCAGGAAGGCAGTTCCTGTCTCATAGCACTTCGTACCAGATCTGCAAGTACTTCAAATTTCTGCCCTCTCAGAAGAGATCCCAGCCTGCTTGAGGATGAGAAACAATGGCCCTTGGCACAATCTTATCTGCAATGGGGATGAAATAGGGCCATTGAATGATAAAAAGACTCTACTCTTCTGCTGGGATCCCAAGGGCTGAAGGGCTTTGGTTGCAGAATGAATTCTAGCATTTCCAAAGACAAAGGATGGGAAATTCAGTAATGAGTCCCTAGCTAGCCAGCATAATAGATTTACTCTATTTAAACCTTGTCCCAAGAGACCTGTACGTGGCTTGCTTTTTTTTATTGTGGTCTCTGCTACCACAGAGCTCAGATCGATGGAAGTGTTCATCAAATATGTAACTGGCACTTGTGATGGAGATTGATAACTATGACTAAGTGCAGATGTGTATTACAGAGACTTTGTTCCTTGCACTGATGCTGTGGACTGACACAGGTTGTTGCCAGAATCTTGATTTCGTTCTTTTTGTATGTGGCAAATGTTAGTCAGCTAGACAGACTTATGGAGCCACATCTGATCTGTATGAAAATTATGATCCTTTGAGCTCTTTCCCTAGTACATCCAATTTAATTTACTGTGGATTGCCACCTCCACTCATTCAGAGAGCTGTTCAAATAATACAAAGGAAAAAATACTTGGAAATGTATAAGGAAAATTGCACAAAAATATAGCTTTATCAAGAGTGGATCGTGCCAGACTAATGTGGCAGCCTTCTTTGGTAATATCTGCATAACAGACTTTCTAGGCAAAAGAAACACAATGGATCTAATGAATCTTGACTACAGGTTCCACATAATCTAGCTTGAAGGAGACACAAAGATAATGCTGTTAAGAAGTTACTTCATGATGTCAAGACAAAAAGTTCTGTTCACTGCTATTCAAGAAAGACTAATTCAAACTGTAAGTGTTCTGAAGAAGGGCTGCCAGGCTGTTCAGAAATATGATTCATTTATCCTAACAAATGAAAACTGAAGTCAAGCTGACTCTGAGAATGCTCTCACGGGTGCTGTTAGTAGTACGCACAGGATAAAGGAAAGAATTATTTAAGGTGACAGGCACAGACTTGCCACAAGTACACTTAGAGTGGAAATTATAAAGATATTCCTGGCCATCAGAGATTTTAGGACTTGGAACAGGAGTCCAATAGAAGCAGCAAGAAGAGACATGGTTGGAAAACTCACATGAGCCAGCAGAGTCACATTATACTGTGTCGTGCTTATCTTAGCAAAGACAGGACTCCATAGGGAACTTACCTCTGTTGTAGGTTTATATAAACACTGGAGGGAAGTGCTTTTTATTTTCTTGGATATCTGGAAACTTTTACCAGAGCTGTAATACAACATTATATCCACTGGTTCAAATGTCAGGACTATGTCAGCATTTTTTTACAGTAACTTCAGTAGATCAAAAAATACAAGTCATGCCCTAGTGTTCAACGAGTATGAAAAATGTGATTTTTAAAGGCTTGGGTTTTTTTTTTAGTCTTCTAATCTTCTGCCAATGCACATGAAATAATTTACTATAAAACTCAAGACATCACTAATGGGCTATTCCCCTCAGTGAGTTTGAAAGGGGAAACATCTAGGTTCTGAAGTGTCCTATCCTTATTTTGATCTTGAAACAATCTTTTAAATATCTTTTGAGATATTTTTAACATAGATGCACATCTAATTTCAGCTAAAGATAATTTGTACTTCAATTATCCTCCCTTTCTGCTCGGTCCTCAGCAGATGAACAAGCCCAGAGAGAGTCTTTAGCCTGGGTGCTCTCTGCCTCACCACACCTTCACAGATCCTCTCTCCTGCTCCCAAAAGTCCAAAGATGAAAAAGGGTAAAAGTGTGTGAAATGTGTGCGTAAATACACACACACACACACACATATGCAGGGAGGGCAGGGAAGGACACATCTGCCCTGTTTTACATTCACTGTATCCAGCCTTAGTATTTAAACAGAGTTACTTCTGAACACACAGCCCTGCTTTGAAAAAAAAGGAGTATCCCACACTGTTAAGAAAAGTCTCTTCTTGGAGTGTCAAAATCCAAGACTCACAAGCAATTTGGTTGTTTTACATTCTTGCTGATCTCCCTTCAAGCTTTGCACATTCTGTTCCTTATTCAGCCCAAAACTGCAGACGCTTCATTTCACCACAGCTGTAGTGCCTTGCCCCACTTCAGTCTGGGCACCTCCCAGGGGTACCTCTGCTGCTCCCCACTATCCCAGTCCTGCACAGCCTCTTGCTGGAGATCTGGGGTGCAATTCCAACAGCTGGTCTCAGCCCAGTTCAGGCTGATGGGAAGCTGCAGGCATTCTGAGAAGAACACATGAAATGGAAGCCTTTTCTTGTCTCTTTATGACACAAGTAACCTCTGCTCCTTTTCCGTTCACCAACTCCAACTGCTGGTCACCATCCAGCCCTGGGATGTTGCAACACTGCACTGCAAGCCTCTGTGTTCTCATCCTTTGTTCCGAAGCCCCGCTCCTGCTGGCAGCACCATGTTTTGCCTCTGGCAAAATGACACACATCTGCTGCCCCTCAAGGGCTGTCTGTCATCCTGCCCTCCTCCACCAATACAAGAGTTGCCATAATCGAGATTTTCAGGTGTGATGGGAGGAGGAAATTAAGTGATTTGGGAGGTGCAAGCTTTCCACTTGCCTGTCCTCTGCTATTTACTTATTTTTTTAGTTTTCCTGAGGAGAAATAGATATGGTCCTTTAAAGCAGGTTCTTAATAGGCAGCTTGGTGAAGGAGCAGTGGGAGTGTGTATTAAAGAAGCTGGAATAAACAACAAAACCAAAACATAAGGTCACAATTCAACCAAATATGCCAGAGGGAACACTAGGAGCAGATGATGTTTATTGCTTAATGTAGTCTAAAGTCCAGGCAGTGTGAGAATGGAGTCCAATGGAGCTCTCCTGAAGCTGGGAATGGAGAGGTGCACAGGGAGCAGGCCACAGAGGAGGCAGCATGTTTTTCTTTAAAAAGGGTCAATAATGATTGTGCAGTAGGCTGGAAATATTTAGTCATATAAAAGGTGTCAGTGTTAGCAGCAGAATAGCAGCTTTCACACATTTCTTTATTTAAAAAAAAATGAATCAGAAATTAACCATTAGTGTGAGACAGCAGGTCAGTCACCATTTCGAACACAAACTATTGCAGCTAAAAATGACTGTGGGAAAACTTCCTAATTAGTCCTGTTGGGGTTTTTTGTTTTTTAAGAAGAGAAAAGTAGCTGAACTTCTGAATCTAGTTTCCTGTGGAAACAAATCTTACACAATCAGTGTTTGTCCTGTACCTAATAATTTTTGTAACCCTCTGGCAAAACAGGTTTTGACTTAAGTTGGAAGAGTGATAGTGTTGGACATGATTATGCTTTTTTAAACATTTTGTGAGGTCTGGCAGCAGGATAAGGGACAGAGACAAGTTACTGCTCTGACTGAAGAAAAGGCTCTCAGCAATTATGTGTTGGTCCCAGCCAGCTGGCCAGGCAGCACACACGTGCTGACAGTGAGTATATTTGTAGGTTCAGACCAGCCCCAGATTGTTGTCTCTTGGTAGTGGCAGGGTGATTGGAGGCATGAGGAGAGCTGGGATTATTGTGGTGAAGAGATGTGGGACAAAGGACTCAAATCCGTAGGAAATCAGGCTTCGTTAGTTGTGCTGCTCAGGAACAACATGTTTGTCTAACAATAGCTTTCTGCCCAAGCACATACGTCAGAGCCAGATTAGATTTCTATTTGCATACCTCCTTACCTTTCTCAGGAATGCCTCGGGCATAAAACTCCTCAATTTCTCTTTCTTCCTTAAGGCATGGGTCTCCTGGAAAGTAACTGTAAAAGTTGCATCTTATTTCTTAACAGATTTATTACTTTGTTTACTTAAAGTCAGATGAACTGGGTTTAATAACCACATCAAATGTTTGCTGCTTTTTTTTTTAATCCTCTTGGCTCTTCAGAAATAACAACAGAGGGAGAGAGCAAATGAGCTGGATGCAATTACATTTTGTGCAGACACACTGAGAGCAGAACCTGAAGACAGCATTGTTGTGCAATGTAAACAAGGCATAAACTTATCCTGCTGAACCCTAGTAGCTAGTGATCTGAGAGGGAAAGAATCCAATGGATTTCTGAAGCACAGGGATGAGCCTGTAGTACTGACAGGAAGAACAGGATTATTTTGTTTTCTTTAGAACTGAACACATTTTATACTTACTTGTTGAAATAGTAAGCGTGGAAAAAAACAACCCACAGGAAAACTTTCAACAGCCACAGTACAAAAGAATGCTGTAGTATCCAAGGGAGTTTTTAATCGGCAGGCAGACAGAACAGGAGCTGTGCTCTTCTTTCTGTCTTATGTAGTCTAAGGTCTGCATTATGCTCATTATAATGATATCAGTGTTTCTAAATTAAAGTGGCAATGCCTAAATTCCACAGGGATGTGTGTCACAGAAATGCATGTGCTAGTAATTAAAACAGAGTGTTCAAATATTGCTTCATATTCAGACAAGAACCTTTTTATGCAGTTGTGTAATAAAAAAAAAGGAAGCTAGAGCCAAACTGAGGGCAGCATTAATACACTGCACAGCCACTGACACGACGTGAGACCTCGTGCACTACTGCTGCCACCAGCCACACTGAAGAAAAGAAGTGTTTTCAAATGCTAGGCAGCATTTCAGAAAGATTTTATGGAAGTCCATTCCACCCGCAGCTCTATGTTCTCACTGCTAAGTAACCACTTAAAAATTCACTCCAAAGAACAACTAGTCACCCAGAAAGCAAATGAGATACAACTACAATGAAACAGATACTACTTTAGTAGATCCTACCACTAGGCTGCTCAGTATGCAGCCATCAGTATTGTGCCTTTTCAGAGGCAAGTATTTGGCACTTCAGGGGGAAAAAAAGGCACAAAGAGGTGACTGGGCTGTGCTGCACTTCGTGGGGTAGATAGCCCTTCCTGATCCCCCCACGGACAGCAGGTTTGTGAAAAGAAATACAGAGCAATTACCCTAATCACAGTCTTAGCAAATGCAATTAATGATCAAACAGTTTTCCAATGCTTTGGCAAATCCTGTCTTAGTGTTATTTGCCTTGAATTCCTCCCATCGCAATAAGCTGTGTAAGTTGACAAAAAGCAAATTCATAAAGCCCTACCTTTTTTGTCCCAGGGGTGCTATAGCTTCATTATAGCCAACCTACTCTTTAGTAGCTGACCTAATTTTTTCTGTTGTTATAATTTTAGAAGGAAGTTTTTACAGGCTCTTTGTACATGATACAGATTAGTACTCCAGCATATCTTGGCCAAAAAAGAGGATGAAAAATAGTCTTTTGTTCCCAGTGTATTGTTGGTTTAATTTAGTCAGGTGTGTCTGGTGGAGGAGCAGAGGAGTCACATGTAAGGTTTGCTTATTTTGCTCCCAACTTGCCTTTATGTGTTCTGAGGCTAAAATAAAGCTTGTATTGCACATGTAGTGTGGCTAAAGAATTAGCTCCACTCATCAGCTGAACTGCCAAGGAGTTTTACACTGGATCTAACCTCATGCATTGTCACTTCACAATCTAACAGCTCAGATCTGCTTTCAAAACAAACACCTCAAATGTGTCATTAAAAGGCTAAAATACACCCACTGGGCAAGGCCTGCACCCCAATAATGTGGCTGCATGAGTCTTAGGCTGAGTCAAGGGGATCCTACTAAAAGCAACACTTTGCCCAGAGCAGTAGTGAAGGGGATGGGGTTTGCCTCATACAGTTTTTGCAGTAACTTGCTATAGTCTGTTGATGTTTGCTCACTCACACCTGGTCAAACAGGTTTACATTGTCTCCTGCCTCATCATCTCTTTCTTTTATTTCTTTCTTCCTTTTTTACTTTTTTTTCTGTGGTTTGATTTGCTTTGGTTTGCTTTGGTTATTTTTAAACTTTTTTTAACAGTTGTGCTAGAATTATTGTCAGAAAGTATCAATGTGATAAAAATACAGTGGGCTTCAGAGGCCTGTCCTGAGTTCAGACTAAACTGCCTGAGATCACTCGCTTATGATATATGTTCATTTAAGTAATAAATACATATGACTGAGTGCAGAGCAGAGCTTTAGAGTCTTCCCAACCCTTCCCCATATAGTTCAAGTAACTACATTTTTCTATCATGACACGCGCCTAGTGAGAAATCAGAAAGTGGTTTTTGCATGGCATGAGCTGAAAACTTTCCCCTTGCTCACAAGTGGAGAAAGGCTGACTTGCAGCAATTTTTAATCCAGGAATACAAACTCTGTGGAGATGAACTCTCTTGAATAGCTGTGACAGAAGTGCTAATTCAGAGTAAAGCATTTTTTGACCAAATAAATGGAACACCAGAGAGAGTAGGAGGTCTGGAAGGAGGCTGCAGCAAGTGTGGATGAGTAACCTAGGTTATTGTACTAATGAGATTATGTTTTGCTTTGAGATCTACTGTAGAGAGAGCCTGAGTCATTTTGTCTTGGCCTATGTCATGAGGAGGGGGAGGCTAAGATTTAATGACCAAAATAGCTGTATTGCTGCCAGGGAATGTCTTGGTTCCCTGAGCACCCCCTCACAGCTGTCCAGGAGAGTTACAGGGAACTTTTCCTTTCAGTCTTCTCCATACCACTGTTCTCTCACCAAGCCTCTCCAAGGCTTCCCTTACCTTCAGGCAGTGCTCCGCACACCCTCCAGGCTTTTTGGCTTCTCCACTGATGCTTGATGAGATTGCTTTTTCCCAGGATCCAACCTGGGAAGTGTCTGACAGCAGGGACCCCCCTGCCTCCCACCCCATTTCCTCTGGGCTGGGACGTCCCTTCCCACTGCTGGGGCCTCCCCAAACCCGCTGGAACAGGGGAACCTCTCTGCGCTGCTGGGAGCCCCCTCTCCAGGGAGCACAGCTTTCCTCTCCCTGCAGGCATTGCAATGCTATCGGCCCCTGCTGAGCTGGTGTTTGATTTCCCTGTTTTATCTCCAAGCACCAAGTAGAGCATTTCATATCTACAAAAATGTGTGTATTATATATCCTGTTACAGTGATATAACATAGACTGATCTTAAGTCTCTTTAAAACAGCTTATCAGATTCCCTAATAGGGAATTAATTTATTGTGTTTTAATTACATTGATGTAGTTGCAGCAATACATAGTTCTCCATGTAAAAATAGGATGAGAAAAATCTCCTAGGTAAGGGAATTTTGCTGATCAGTTTCAGAAAAACCTTCACATGCCCAATTTCTATTTCAGGAATCCTGCAATTTTCCGTAAGCATTGATGATAACTTCCTTCTCCAAGTGACAGAGGAGCCACCAAGAAGAGGTGCTGTGCTGGACCTTGTTCTCACTAACAAGGAGGGTATGCTGTGGAATGTCAAGCTCAAGGGCAGCCAGGGCTGCAGTGACCATTGAATGGTGGAGTTCAAGATCCCTAGGGCAGCAAGGAGGGAGCACAGCAAGCTCACTACCCTGGAAATCAGGAGAGCAGACTTGGGCCTTTTCAGGGATCTGCTTGGTAGAGTATCATGGGATAAAGCCCTGGAGGGAAGAGGGGCCCAAGAAAGCTGGTTAATATTCAAAGATCACCTCATCCAACCTCAAAAGTGATCCATCTCAAAAAAGAGGAAGTCCAAGAAAGAGGAAGCCAGGAAAAGCTGCCAGAATGCCCGTACTGATGAAAAACTTAGTCTAGTAGAAGGTGTCCCTGCCCATGGAGTGGGGTTGGAACTCAATACTTCAGGTTTCTTCCAACCCAAACCATTCCGTGATCTAGCTCTATGCATGACTAAAGTAACTTCATAATTATATTTCTGTAATTCCAGCCTTCTCCACTGCTCCCCTGTCCTCAGTTATCTCCAGTCTGCCGTCATTCAGACTTGGTGCTCCACCAGCACAAAGCGCAGTGCCCAAGGTGATGTCTGTTCACAGGTGTGTTCTGTGTGTGGATACATTGTACAGCTCACTTGCTCTGTCAGAATTCAGGTGTGATATTGATTTAAAAACTTGAAGGAGAGACAGCTCATCTTCAAGGGTATTCAATCTTGTGTTTAGCCTTACTCGTTGTTTTTAGTATTAGGCAGAACTGTCAGTAGAGTTTTTATGGGACTGGTTATACCCCAAAAATATAAGCATGCTTATGGCTTATAGTAGTGGTGGCAGAGTTGCATCTACACAGTACCAGGATCTGGGGCTCTCAATTTGCAAAACTGCTTTGTTTAGTTCCCTTCCAATCCAAACAATTCCATGGGTCTATGGACATTAACAGAACTAAGCACTGTGCAGCAGATGGAGCCCTAAATTAGGAAGCACTAGACAGAAATTCAAACAGACTTTGGAATTGCTGGATTGGGCAAAAACGCTGTTAGCCTTGTAAGTTCATCTTATGCATTTTCTTCCTTTCTCAGTGCAGTGAAATCACAATTTCTATCCCTCATGTCATCCTTTAAAATATTTTGATGTTTATGTCAGTGCACTCCAGGTAGTTAATAGATTCTTTCATATATTTGTGATTGCTTGACTTTCATCAATTTACATTTATTTGTTTATGGGACATTTTAATCCCTCAGTGGGGGGAAGAAAAAATCAACAACCACTAAAACGATTTCTATCAGTTTTATCAAATTGTTCTTTAATCAATATTGGGCATTTTTTCTTTCTTTTAGACAGCTAAAAAAATCCCGTTTCCTCGCTAGTTTCTTCAAGTTTACCTTAAAGAGACAGGGTAGAAAGGGAGGATAGATTGCCCAAGTTTTATATTTGTATTATAGCTATTCAGGTGGAACAAAAATAAGTCTTTAAAAAGGAGTGGCAACAGATTTTTCAAGAATTAGTGTTTATGTCACAGATAAAGCAGAAGAAGACAGACATGGCATGATAAGATGTAAAAGTGGTCAGATGTGGGTGTGACTGTGAAGGAGGAAGAAAATTAAAAGTTGAATGATGGTAAGAGAGAGAGTTGGGGAAGGGACTTAAACCAATGAGAAAATGGGCAAGAATAATTGTACCAACTTTTGTTTGTGATAGGGATGAAGGGGCTATTAAGGATGTCTCCCATAAGGATGGTGGGGGGGGGAAGAAAAGGCAGGGAACACACAAGAATGCTGTGACTTTGAGAGAAAAGGTTGCAACGTCTGGACATGGTCCGCCTGCCATGAGGTTGGACTGATTGATTAGTTTATGCAGCAGGGTAGGACAAAAGGAAGAACAATGCTTATGAAGAGACCAGAGAAATCAGATCAGCACTTCAGGGAGCTCCTTGGAAGTTCAGCAGAAGCCATATGAAAGTTGAATTGGCAAAGACATTTCCCCAAGAAGACATAATGGCTAAAACATAGGACTGGATGGATGGAGAGAACAAGATAAATGCACATGTCACTGGTACCAATGTGACTGATACACCGCAAAAGGCAGAAGGGTGAAGGCCTGCTGAGATTTCCATGGCAAATGGGAATGGAAAAGGAAGCTTCAGTTGTCAAAATGGAGAAGCAAAGATGGAGTTGTGATAGCCAAGGAGAGAAAGTGCTGAGAGGAAAAAGAAAGCTAGCAGAGAGGTGACAGAAGTAAGAGACAGGGATCAGTGAAGATATAAAAAAAGACAACTTCATTTAAGGAGGCAGAAATCGCGAGAGCGATTTCAGTAATGGGAGAAGATAGCAGAATGTTAGAATGCAATACAGAGTAGAAAATGAGCTTGGAAATACCCTGTGTGTGTGAGTTGTGGTTTTAGTCTTGGTGAGATCTGAGCCAAGGACATGAGGGGATGTTGTGATTATTGAGAATAACTGTGCACACTACAGGAAAGCTAGTGAAGGCTCTGAAGGACAGAGGGAACAAGAGAGAGAAGTGTTACAAGCACGTGAAAGAGAGGTGGTGTGAGTATTAGTATCTTCAGGAACTGGTTTATGTAGTCTTGCACTGTGAAGAGAACTCATATGAGAAAGCTTGCTAGCACAGGTAGGGAAGATGTTTTCAGAGAATTTTCCTTCCTCTATCTGAAACTTGATGGATGCACATGGATCCTTTAGCATCAAGGCTAGTTTTCAGACAAACCAGCAAGATGGAAGGTAATAATTAACCATAAGGAGAGAGAGTTAAGGGAAAGGAGTGAAAGAATTTGGTTGAGAAATATGGAACTATCTAATTAGCCTAACTGGCATCCGTCATCTACCATTTCCTACAGCATCACCACTTCCCAGTATCCACTGTACTGAAAGTCTGTGTAATGACAAGTGGGATTCAGGTCACTTGAAAGACCAGCAGCTGTACCTGCTGACTTCTAAGCTTATCCCTCTCTCTCTTTTGTCAAGGATGAGAAGCAGGAAAAGAAAAACCAGTTTTCAGGGGTCAGCAGAGATGAGCACACCATTTGCATTTTACTTTATTAATGTGGGCTAGCTCAGCAGGCAAAGTCTAGAATACTGATAAAAGATTCTATAACCAAAAAAATAGGGTCAGTGACTGCAAATCATTTTCCCCCTTAAAGTAAATGAGGCACTGTTGGTGGGGGGAAATTGGGGGATGTGTCATATTTTATTTCAGTCAGGAAATACAGATGGAGGCTGGACAAAAAAAGGCTCCTGATATTCCACCAAGGAAAAATTTTATGAAAAAAGACGTTCAGCTAGGCCCCATGGTTGTCACATAGTCCTGCTCCTAGGTGGTGCCTGCTGTATTGGGTCTATGTGTTCTCCCTCTGTTTTAAATCTGATCAGCTCACAGAGCTGGCTCTGTCCTTGATTTCTGGCACACAAACCCTCTGTTGGCCCTCTGTAGAAAGTGAGACCTTTTACGGCTCAGATCCTATAATCTCCCAAAACATAATTGCTCTTCCCTTTACCCCATGCTTCCCATTAGCTCAAGCACAGGTTTTTGTCCCTCCCTTCCTATAAAATAGCACTGAGTTACTGAGTACAGAGCATCCCTTTATGGCTGTATGGTTGTGGAAGATTTGGGGCACATGCATTTGAGGGGTGCTAGCACTGAACATGCCTTAATGAAGCAGCTCAAGGAATACACAGATCTGTGCAAAACAATCAGTAGCTATGTGTTTTTCCTTGCCTGAGGCTTCTGAGCTTTCCTAGAGCTGGGACCAGAGACTTGGAGGCCTTCTGCTCTCCTCCAAATCATAGCAAACTTCCTCTTTTGTTTGAGTTGGATCTCACAGCTAAACCAATGTGCTATGAAAGGAGGGTTGTCTGTTCTGTTCTTTTCAAGCTTTCTGTGGCTCTGAGTGCCAGCCTGTCAGGCCCACAGTGGGGTCAGACAGCTCATCTCACCTGATCCAATAATTACTTGCTGCCAAAAGGAGTGATCCCACTCCACCCCCTCCCCAGCCGTGTACCCCAGCAGCTTCCCTTCCTGTGGCACTGGAGCTCATCCAGTCTCACAGCAAGGATTTCAAGGGACCTAATCCAAGAGAAAACTAACTGTGACACACAGGGTGAGCAGTATTTTTGGTGGATTGGCTAGAGGAACATCTCACCACAGGATCACATGAGCACAACCTGGGGGAGAAAGGACTGCCCCATGAGGTGTCAGAGAGCTGTCAGAGTGCCTTGGCTGTGTCATCACACCACACCCCACAGCACTGGAGAATCCACGCTTAATGCTCTTTCATGTTCTGCATCCAAGAAAATTCTTTCTTTCCTCTCTCCTGGACATCAGCTAAACTAGGCAAAACTGATTCATCCTCCAGCCATCTGAATTTCCAGAGGTGGTCCTGTTTTGGATGGGAGCAATTGACTTTCACCAAATCTCTGCTTTCTCGTCTCTGGAAGGTGTGTGACATGGATCCACAGCTCCATATCCACCAGTACATTCAGTAACTCATCGATTTCTTACCTAAAATCAGAATACAAAAATTTACACACAGGCACAGTCCCCAGATTGTCACAGAGAGACATGATGAAGAATCTACACATTGACCCAAAGGATGTGTTAATTTGTTCTTGATTATATTGGCTCTGGCACAGGAACAGGGATTAACAGGTAATGAATTGAGATGAATTTACATCTATTTTATATTGAACTGACATATGTTTCAGTTTCCAGCACTATTATAAAAATTAAAATATATAAAATACACCATGTGTTGTATTCTGATTTATTGGCGTAAAAAAATCAGGTGTTTTAACCCTTTGAAGAAATTTCTCTTAGAAAATTTTTGTCACTCCCTACTCTGGCTTGCAGTGACCCTACATTGATATGTTTTTTCTAGTTGTCTTCCTTTTTTCTTTTACTTCATGCTTTATCTGTTGACACAGAGCTAAATCCAAATTTCACCATTGTGTATCCAGGGCTATACGGCCAATTTACTGTATTTTAGCTGTTAATTTTTAATTTTGTGGGTCTCGGCTCTGTAATCTCAGACAAGAAAAGTTAAAAGTATTGCACACTTTTGCTATGTATTGTGCATGAACATAATAATTTTACTTGGATTTGACACAGATCTAAGAATATTTGTGAAACGAGAATTCTGTCTTTAATTATGGTAAAAGCACATTTGTGAAACTAAAGGTGTTCTGTTGTGTTGGCGTATATCATAATGCTATAATACCTGCACAATATAACACAATTACTTTTGTAATCCTTTGATTTGTTTTTGTCTAAACTTTAAATAATATAACAAAATCTTCTGGGTAAATAAATGTACATACAGAAACCTCACATTGTCACATAGACTTCTAGACTGGAACTGTATGTTCATTTGGAAAGAAAAATAAACAACTATTCTCTAATCAACACCTTTTCACTCTGTTTATTTACCTGGAGCGATACTCATATGCCTACAGAAAAGAGCCTCCTCCTCTCCAAGGAAGTTATGCCATCACTCTGTCCCACAGGAAACCTTGGCTATGGGGCCCTGGCAGCATGGCAAAGTGGATGTATTTCAGACCAACAGAGAAATTGGCTCAGTGACTAATTTTACGTGACTAAGTGTGTGGGGTTTTTTTCATAGGATGACAGGAATATTTAAATAGTGGTCTGCAGAGGCAGTGCTGCACACCTCGCTGCCTGCAGCCACCTCAGAAGGTGCTGGGTGACTCGGAGTGGCTTCTACTCTCTCGCTTGCAGTTGCTCAGATGGCTTTGAATGAATCACAGGATTGCAAGAATTAACAACAAACCTCGTCATGTGGGCAACCCGCAGCACAGGAGCTGTCAGAACAGTGAGGTGACCAAGGAAGCTGAAGTGATCCCTGGATGTTGAATACCTTCCGTAGGAGTAGAGAGGTGATATTACAGTAACAGTAAGGGAATAGTTTGTCTTGTTCTGGTGCCCATGCTTGAGAAAAATTATGTTGACAATTTAGGCTTCACAAAGGAGTAATAAGAGTTACATGATATCTAAGCAAAGCTGATTTATGGCAAAAGACTTACAATCAGTCTCTTCATTTTATTGAAAAGGAGACTAAGAGGAAACCTGGTGATGAACAGCAGGTTGTGCAGGTTCTTAACTGCAAGAGGCTCTGTCATCTTACAGACAAAAAATCATAGCCACATCCCATGGCAGGTGAAAGCTAGAAATAAAGTAGATAGAGTAGTTCAGTGTAAAGATCAATTAACTTCATCACAGTATTGTGCTTGGATCATATTCTGGCTTAACAGCCCCAGGAGCCCTTTTAATTATGATGGCAAATGTATCAGGAAATGTGTGCATGAATAATTGAGATGATATCCTGTGTAAATAGGGCCAAATGAAACTTCCTTCACCGAACTTGAAAGTGCTGACAGGGACATCTGCCCTTGAATAGCTCTTAAGGGAGGACTGTGCAAATCAAGGACTCCTTTGCTGCTATGGGCAATTCCAGGAGACACTGCTTATGGCCTTCCCAAAAGCATGATTCTATTCCTTCCTGTGCCATCTCTGCCGTGTTAGCTTGTAAAGCAGTAAGTCATTCATCCTCAAAGTCCTTCTCAATGCTGGATTCAGGGGTCATTTGTGTATTCAGGGAAAAACACTCCCGTGTTTCTCTCCCATTAAAATCAATGAGTTTTCAGGCTGTCAAAAGATAAACATAGAGTTCAGACTTTTTGAATGCAGCAAGTAGCCTACTGATTGTGTCTAGGTGAAGAGCCGGTGGGGATCTTTCTTTCATTTCTTTGACTACACACCAGTTTATTTCATGTTGTCTATTTAGATGCTAAGTGCTTTAAAGTGCAAATTGTCATTTCTATGGATGTAAAGTTTAGCACAGCTGAAGCCTGTCTTGACTGGGAGTTCTAGATGCAACCTGAATGCAGATAATAGAAATTTATAATAACACTTCAATTAATGCTTAGTCTCCCATGCTGTATAGTTTGGCATCAGTGCTGCTTTTTTACTGAGAGTATTTACAGAAGTTACAGTCTTTACAAGAGAATTCATCAAATGCTGTAGTAGAACAATTTTGTGCTTTGTCTCATAGAAAATATTTCCAGAAGTGGACTGTTTCTTTTCCATGATCATGTGCTCAAAGCAGAGCAGAAGAAATCAGCATTTCCTAATCAACAATTAATCTGAATCTAAGTAAGGACTGAAATGAAAATTTAAAATAAAAACAACTTTTAGCTTGTGTGGGCACTAACCAGATCCTTGGGTGCCTGCCCTCAGCTCTCTGTACATAGCTCTAGCTGCTATCTGGTCCTGGTTGAAACTCAAATCAGTTTCAGCATTGTTGCTGTGTCTTTTAATTGACTGTGTCCATACACTTAGCTGGTGGGAAGCACAGAGGAGCAAAGCAGGCAGAAAGGACCAAATGTTTTCCAACACATGCTTGGCTATTCAGAAAATATGGATGCAGGGGCCTGACAATGGACAAGCATTGGGATTCCCAGTGTCCTGCCATGGAACACTGTCAGGAAACAGAGACCTCTTCTTTTGTTCGTGTTGGAAGCATGAGGACCAGAGAGCAGTTGAAAACCACAGTTCAGCTGGTGATCAGTGCTGTGCAGCAGCAGAAGCACGTGGAAAAATTCTGGCTGACTCATCCATAATTCAATCTGGTGTCCCAAGGAACGTGCGGCTGGGGCGGGATCCCTGGCACTCCTGCAAGGGAGAGGCCTGCTACCTCGGTATGACGTGGGCAGTCCCTACCCCCTTCCACCCAGGTAACCCCGCAGCCACCATGAGAGGGGCTGGTCTTCCTCCTGCAGTCCAGGGCCAGGAGTGGAGCCCTGGGAGATGTGTGCTTCATGAGGATGCTGCTGTGGGGAAGGGTCAGTGAGGGAGCTGGCCCCACACCCTGGGATAACATGTGCAATGATTTGAGGAATCCATCCCAGCCAGTTCACTATTCGGACCGTCATAGCTCTGTGTGTGTGTGATGTAAACGCTGCTTTGAGAGACTCTGCTCTTGGCGTACAACCTCCTGCTGGTCTGGGTTTCCACATGCTTCTGGCAACAGGCTGGCCAGGTGTTATTAAACCTTAATCATCTGTTCACACAGAACCCAAAAGGTAGGCAGCCGCAACCCAGGGCAAAGTAGTTTTTAAGCCTGACCTTCAGCTTGGTGGTAGCTAAGCAACATATTCCATATTGAGGGATTTCAGTCACATGATGAGGTTATTTTGAAAGTATGACTGGCCTGAAAGAGACAAGTAGAAAGACTTGAGGGCTGTTTGAAAGAAAAACAGAAGAAACAGGATGATTATCAGAGACTGTGATTTGCAGTTGTGTGCAGTGGCCTAAACTCAGAGCAGTTTGCAAGATAATCCTATGGAAAAGAATGATAATAAATAAAAGGAAAAAATGAAAGACATGAGAGGCAAATGAAAGTCAATTACTTTAGCTCTGTCCAGGCATTCCTTCTACTGCCAAGGGCTGAAGAAGGTAACTCCTCCAGGACTGACTGCTTCCACTTATTTTCTGAAGGGAGGAGTGAAGTTGAGAGTACTCAAAATACAAGAGCTACAAAATAAGTTTGTGGGAAACCTTTCAAACATTAGTCCTGGGCCTGTGTGGTCATCCACATGGCCTGGGCAGAGCAAAGAGCTGAAGTGCATGTGTACACAGCAGTTCCCAGTACAAGGCCTCGGGATGTCAGCTGGGTTCTGGATGCCCCAAGGTGCCAATGGATCAAGAGGGCTGAATGCCGTAATTCTTGCCACGGTGGACAACTTCCAGCTGAATGCTCTATTGGAAAGAGCATGAAAAAACTTCATGAAACAGGATTCAGAACTTACCAGCTAGTACACACAAGTCAAACACATCACTTACATTCAGAATCTGCAAATGTGTATCTATGTTACTTCCAGAAACTGTGGATAATTTCAGACCATTATCTTTCCAGGCCGGTAGCCATTTTTGCTACCCTTGATCATCTAAAAAAAAAAAGAAAATACATGAATAGATACATAATCTAGAAAATGTGGCATATTCTAATAGTAAAAACTTTGCCTGGCCAAAGCGAAGTTCCTTTACTATATGATGATTGATCTCACACATGCTTCCATAGTTATTTTCTTAACTTGAATCCAGATACTTCACAGTATTTCAATTGGTTATACATATTTTCATCTTGTGTTCTGCCACTGTTCCCGAGAGCACTCTTCATTGCACAATTCTCTGTATTATTTATTTTGAGAGAGCTTCTAGGATAAAGAATTAGTCCTGGGATTTTTTCACAGTTTTGACATAGGCCAGCTGGGTGACTTCTGGCCAAGTCACTGCACCTCTTCACCACTGTTTTCCCAGCAGGAAGCATAGAGTAATAACCCTTTCTGAAATCACATGGAGTTCTACAGATGAAGTGCTGTATAGTTTACAGTCGCTGTTTACAGCAATGATTTCACTGATGTAGCAGACTTACATACAGAATTTTCCCGTGTTTTGTTTCATTTTTAGCAGATAAAAACTTGAAGAGCGCAAAGTGCTTATAAACCTACGACAGAACTGGCAGAAACAGATAATCACTGAATGTTTCTTTTCCTCAGCCTGTTTAAAAAAAGGCACAACAGTAATAGAGACAAGTTTTTAAATTAGATGTTTGTGACCTATTTGGAACATGTACAATCAATGCAGACTTTGCTCATTGTTTTGCATTTTTTCTTAAGGTGGACTCTGCAGGAAAAAATACAACATTTCTTACACCTGTAACTATGTGCACCCTTGGCCCAGCCAGGCAGAGATGCTGCTTGAATTGCAGCAGTCCCAAGACACGGTAGGGAGGAGCTGCCCAAATTTAAAAGCCTCACTGTGACACTTACTTTTTGGTCCATCCTGAGAGTTCACTTAACTCCACACAGAAGGTCTGTGAAATTAGAAAAGTTTCCTGTAGTGTCTCTGCCTCTTCAAAAAGGTGCCCAACAGACAGATTAAATTTGTCTTCCAGTAACTTTAATGTCCTCAGATTGAGGAGTCTCTACAGAGATGCAAGTGCAAGAGCCAAGTAATTTGGCAGGAGATGCATCAGTTAATTTTAAAAGATGTTTCCTCTTTTACTCTTTTGCATAATCTTCTCTTAAAAAAAAGTAAGTTAGTACTAAATACATTTTCTTACAGACATCAGCTACTGGAAAGGTTCTTTATAATATAAACAGTCATGATCCTGTAATCGTCTTGTACTGTAATCAGCATATCTTATCTCTAAAGTTCACTTTTGGAGTTCAACTATGTATCAAAAAAATCCCCCCAAAGGGTGATATTAGTCAGATTACTACTGGCTTGCCTTTTCTTTGTAACCTCATCTTTATTTCCTCATTTACACACAGCATAGTTCAAACACTGCATGCCCCTTCATAGCACAGCTCTCCATTCATGCCCAGAGACAGGGCCCTGGCTTTGATACCTGATACACTCACTACACACCAACGTGAAACTTGATTTACCAGTAAGAATCCAAGGGAGATCAAAATCCTACTAATACAAGTGAGATTGGATGATCAGGGTCTAGGACTGTTGTTTTGGAGCTGCTGGTCAGAGATTTTTGCAGTAGTGGAATTGATGTAGAATTGATGATTTTTTTCATTATCTGAGCCCTAGTAAACAAAGGCAAAACTACAGTATTATTTTGATGTTTATTTTAAGTGTATCATCTTGCAGTGCCAAAGTCAAGTCATGCATCTGTTGATTTTATAACTAAAGTATTGTTGGTTAAATGATCCTTCTTACTACTTCATAATTGTGGGAGGAAAACACGCTAGTGCATCAGAATTGTGCACCACAACAATGAGTGTAACTCTCATCTAAGATACAGGATATGAGAGAGAGGAATCAAACCGGAGTCAGCTGAGGACATCTCTTCTACCAGGCACTCAAGTTCCTCCAGGAGGATGTTATCCAACCCTTGAAACCTACTTGGGATATTTTTCCCAGTAGAGCTACACCTGCAGTGTATGCAGGGTGCAGACATTTTACCACAGACAAACAGTATGCAGCCTGGTTACACTTTGTTGTGTTCTTGGCAGTACTGAAAGGGAATGATTTAGTGAATTTCTTTCATGTATGTGTTTGTAAAAGGCACAGTACTGGATGTTCGACATCACTAAGGAGCCAAAATAAATATACTGTGGTAATGACCTTCAGAATGTGGAAGAGAATGTTCTATCACTTAATGATAAGTAAATAAATAGAATAGCAATTCTGGTATTGTTAATTTGACAATGTCATTAACTTCAATACAGTAGTAGACACTTGGCTTCTTCCTACCATGCTTTTAAAGTTCTGTGCTAAGCACTGGACCTGTGCAGTCCTTTCTTCTCAGTTAAAAATTAAAGTTCATTCTTATACAGGCTCAGAAACTATACAGGATTTTGATAAAACACATGGCTAATTCTAGTGGTACAAAGCCCTTACTCCTCGTCCCACCTTCCCCTCATTTTAAGATCCATATCAAAATGAAGCAGTTAACTTTCAGGTAGTGTTGATGCCCATCTTCAGGACACCCCTTTGAAGGATGTTGTTGGATATGTAATCATTAGCATTCATTTCTTCGGGAATGCAGAGATCCCTCGGTTTCCAGAGCCAGAAGGCATGAGCTCAGACAACCATCACTTGGCACTTCTCGCTGGCCAGTTTTTCACTGCTGCTTTCACACACATTTGTCACTGGCGGTTCATTAACAAGGAGTGGTCAGTTTCTTGTTACAGCAGGGGGTGCCCTAAACCTTTCCTGCCCTCTTGCTCCAACAATGTTTGCTGGGTTTGTTTTCCAGTTCACATTAATCCCGCCTGAGCCAATACCGAGCTGTAAGCACATACCTGACCAAGGAACATTTAAAAGATTTATATTCCCTGCAAGTAGACATGGTTATAATACTTCCTTTCCCTTTTTCACTGTGATTCAACGTTCCTGTACACAAGACTGTGCCACTTTATGGATTGTGCTTCCATTTAAGTTGTCAGAGAACTTGTATTAAAAGTTTGAAAGAGAAGTTGCTGGCTTCTCTGCTATTAATAGTATTGCTGCTTTATATAACTTCATGATTCCCATACAGTGGATAAATTATGACAGACAAATAAGCATCTCTGCCCACAAGGAACTTTTACTTCTGCATAAAAAGAGCTTAAAAGATACACAGTAGGAAAGTTCAATGCAGAAAACAGACTGAGGGTTGGAGGGCAGAGAGAAAATGCTGCAAAGAAGTGGCAAGTCTGCAAAAGGTCAAATCTTATTCTATTGATGAGGGACAGTCAACAGAATTAGGGCCAGCATTAATGTCCTGTAATACATACAAAAATTCCTGGATGAGCTGTGAAAATTGAGACATCAGAAAGAGAGAAGAAGAGGCTATTTTTCTTATAAAGTGTTTAATTTTCCAAGTGTATTTCCTCTTGCCCAAGCTTTGTCTCACCTCTTCCTATGAGCCAAGGATGACATGTCACTGAGTCACATCTCACTTCAGCTGCATTGCATCTTCAGCAGCTTTTGTCCCCACCTCTTCAGCATTTTTGCCAGTGCTACCTCCTGTTCTCCTTGCTCAGACACACAGCTCGGGCAGGGTGGAGGGACAGCGAGCTTGCCCATACCCACTGCCATTCTTTGTGCTGGGCCACCTGTGTGCCAGGCTGGGCTACACACACACCTTGGCTTTGTGGTGATCAGGGTGCTGGGTGGCACAGCTCCTATGGGATCCACAGGGGTCAGGTAAAGACCTTTGTGCTGAATTGCATCAAATAAATGGTTTCATGCTGCAGGCAGAGGATTTGGAGAGAAAAAGCATGGTTTAAATAATATGCTGTCTCTAGAAGCCAAATATGTACTACAAGAAATCACTAAGAGCAAACACCTCCCCCTCTCTCCCATATTATACTATTTAAAAGGGCATAGATTAAAATTTACCATACACTGAGTTTAATGTAAATATCTCATCCCCGTAAAAATATTGTAAGACATTATAAGGGTTTCAAAGTCAAGCATTCATAATAATTAGAAACATGATAATTTGGATGAAGCTTTTCAGCTTTAATTCTTTCTGAGTTCACTTACATCCTGGTAGTCTTAATTTGTATGATCACATACAACCTTTTTAAGAATACAGAATGCTTGATTAAGCTGGAACTGGTTCATATGTTTTTGTCAAATGTGCTGGAATGGGAGGGATGTCTCCAGGGACCTTTCTTTCTCCATTCAATGCTGACACAGCTGAGGTGAGAAGTTAGATGAGAAGCTTAATGTCCTGGTCAGTGAAGTGATTCATGCTCCTGGTACTGACACAGAGCACTCTAACTGGGAGCACTACATCTGTTCCTGGTAAATTTCACCACCAGCTGATCCATGACCAGTCAAGCATTGCACAGAGAGAAACCATAGTGTTTGATAGTTCCTGGTGCACTCCCACAATGTGTCACTGATTGGCTAAGAGGCCTGGGTCGCCCAGAAACCTTATGGTGATCAAAAACTGAAACACGTCTCTTTATGCACCTGTTTGTACCTTTCTGCAGCATGGCAACGTCTTTTGAAAAGTATTTTCAGGGTCTTCATTTTAGCATGGACGCTAAGGTTGTTGCAAACAAGAAAAATCCATCTTAATTAACCCAAGGATATGATTGTCATAAGGGATTTGCGTCACTCTCACTAATGAGCTGGTTCTCCAAAACAACTTCCTGCTATTGGTTAGTGTTGGAGGGGCTGACCTTCTCTACAGTGTTGGGCCTCCTACAGATTGCACCTTTGGAAGGGTGGGCTCAGAGCAGGGGATTAACACTATGGTCGTATGAATTTAATACGGCACTCCAGGAAACTCGCAAGTTGCTACAACTGTGCTCTCACCAAGCCTGGCAGCCAAGTGCAATTCTGCACAAAAGGAGGTCTTTGCATTCACAGAGTTTACTCAAAGTTGCTTGGCACATCGACAAGGTAACATATTCACAAGAAGAAATGAGGACTCTGTAGCACAAGGGCACAATATACTCACTGGAAGAAATAAGGAGTCTCTAACAAGCAAGTTTATCCTAGAACAGACCATTAAAATTAAGTAAACCACTTGTTTATCGAAAAGTCCCTTTAATTACCAAGAAGAAGTCAAATGTGACAAATCCATGACAACACTGAATTTTACTGCAAACTTTGTGTTTTAAAATAAATTCCTCTCTACCATGAGGCTTCACTTATTAAGACCCAAGAGTACAGACAGTATTTGCATATTAGCAAGCATTATTATGCATTAATTACCTTAAGAAACAGAAAAGTGAAACTGAAGTTAGCAATATACACTGGAGAGCTTTTTGAGATGGAAAGGATTCACACTCCACACTTTTCCTCAGCCTTTCTCAAAATATACCAAAACCATAAAATGTGAGGGAAACTATATATACAGATTACTGTTTGTTTCTCTACAAAACTGTAACACCAAGAAGAACGCTGTCAGGTCAAATTAAGGGCTGCTGATTTTTATTACTTCACTGCATATCATTCAACACCTCTTTTGTTCTGGGGTCAAAGTCAAGAGACTGCAGTAAGAATCCTATCTTTTATATTTTTTTAAGCAAGTTTTTAATTTTTCTGTACCACAAAGCTTGTAAATATGAAAAGAAAGTCTCCTGAAAACTCATAAAACAGATGGCAAATAACCAACCACCTACCTATCTTCTCTAAATGTCTTATTTTTAAGAAAATGGGCTTTTAAGCCAACTTCATTTGTGGGTGGGCATTGACTCATGAGTTTTGAACACTCACCGCGGCAATGTAAATCTGGATCAAAACTTAAATTCTATGTTTCAAAAAAAACCAGTTGAAAAAAATTTTAAAGCAACAGAAGTGCTTGTATTCCATTTAATTTTCAGACCATCCAAATTAAATATGTATTTTCAAACCACTCAAGCATTCCCTTGCATTGCTGCTAGTCAAAACACAAGAGAAACCTGTTAGTGTCTCAGCCACGGGAGGTTTAACGAAGAGCTAAAGCAAGTGCCTGCCAGGAATGCTGATGCCATAGCTGGTCCAGCCATGAAGACGTAGTCATTCCTCAGTTTTTCTCAACTTTTTGATTCCTAGAAAGGAATTATTATTCAGACACTTCAAAGGGGGGCAGTGCCATGCAGCTGTGACAAATCAGTTGATGATATTGTGGTTTTTATATACCAAAGATTTTAATATCTTATTCTGTAATATCCTCGTACAGGTAAGTTCATAAGGTAAGATAAAAGAAGCTGACAGGTAGATAAGATTCGGTAATTTTCAAGCTGATTAAACAATATTGTTGATGACAGAGGTTAGCAGAGGTCTGGCTTGGCAAACAACAATAATTGCTGATCATAATAATAATAATATGTACTAGAACAGGAAACTACTCTTCCTCCAAGCTTCTGAGCATATACACTGCAATCATGACAGCATACATAATGGCAAGTTAATCTTAAAAACAATCACCTGCAAAATCATGACCTTGTTTGAAATATTTTAATTGCGCTGTCATGCAAGTATTCTCCAAGGTTACCATGACTGAACAAAGTCAGAAAAATACTTTGCATTTTGTCAGACAATGTGCTTTGTAGACATGTTTTTATACTTCTGAAATAAAAGGAGGCAACTGTCTGTACATCCTACGGGCTTTTTGTATATTTAACGTATTCCATAAATCATAACAGTGATTGGTCATGTACAATAAAATGCTACAAGCTAAAAAGGGCAGCAGATATTCAGGATTTCAGATTTCAGCAGATATTCAGGATTCAATGCTAACTTGCTTCCCTGGAACAGATGTGAAAAAGACAAACCACAGATTGGTAGGAGTAGGAGCAACTACAATAGCTGAAGATTATTAGAACACTGTGTTTTCACCTGACAATTCCACATCACTAAAGTTCATTTAAAATCTACTTTAGCCACTAAATTAACATGTGGAGCATTTGAATTTGTATATGTGACAGATGCAGAGAGGAAAAAAATAGTTTCTCATATGTAAGCATCTCTTTAACTGAAGAGCCAAGTGAGCTAAAGAGAAAAGCAAGACAAAACTCTATCTGTGTGCAATTCCTGGAGCCTTACTCATCTCACTTCCTGATTCTTCTTTTTGGCCTCCCTTCCCTTAGGGCCCTCCCACCTCTATAAACACCATAACAATAATTATCGCGTCAGTGGAGACTTAAACATTCTTGACATCCTAACATCTAACAAGTGCGGGACATTTCACAAAGGCCTAGCCTGGCTTTCAAGAAGTGGGTCAGCTTGACACATCCCATGTGTTTCTGAAAGCCTGCAGTCTTTGAGCTTGCTCATCTATGGTAATGGGCACCCTACCAATGCACGGGCTGGAAACAAAACACTGCCTGGTTTGCCAGGGGAACTTTAAATTGTTTACCGAAAGCGCATAACTCTTAAATTTCCATCCTAAACATCATAGAGAGGATGTCTTATGGTGCCTGGTCACACAGCAGTTTCCAAACTCGGCAGTTTTGTGACCCACCTTCCCCCTGTTAGCTAAAAGGGTGCTGGAATTCCTCCAGCCGCATGCAGGAGTCAGGCTGCTGATGTGCCCAGCCAGGGTTAAGACAAAAGGGAGCGCAGAGTGTTTCCATCCATTAGTCCAAGAAGGCTGCATGGTCAGCTCTTCTTTCATTTCATCTCCATCTGTTCCTCAGCCTCACTTCACTTGCTTACATATCACAACAGGATTTTTTAATCCTGGCTGATCTGGCCAAACAAACTCATTTCCCATATAAATTCTGGCCACTGTGGGTTTTTTTTAGTCACCCTTCAATAGTTTTTCTTATATTTCAACATTTAAATCACGCCAATTTGCTTCCACCCTCGGCAGAAATTCATGATGACTCAGAAATGGATCTTGTCCTGCTAGCTGAGAATCACTTCTCTAATAGTGCTATGGTTTGATATCTGTTTTCACAAAGGGAATAAACCAATGTGTCTCATCATATTTTCTATCCTGCCCCCACTCAAATTTATGTTGTGAATAAAAAACATTCTATTCAGCTTGGAGGGCATTTTATTTTTGTGCACATTTTGACATTTTAGTTAGAATATGATGCTTGTACAGTAACCCAGGCAGCAGAGACGACAAAATCTTCTATTTATGATCTATTCCAGAGAACAGATTTTCAGTTCTCCTTAAACTGACTTTTAATATTAAGTAAAAAACCCACAACTCTATGCACCAGAAAATTATCCAAAATAATTGTTCTTCAGCATGGAAAGAGGATATGGTAAAGATGTGTGAATAGTTACTTTGGAAGAAAATCATGAAGTTAGCTACAAATAAACTCTCTAAACTCATTAACAAAATGCAAAGAAATAATAAAAGAAAAATTGAACTGCAGAGATTAAATTTGGTGGGATTTTGTACAAAGAGTGAATCATACATCTACAAAACTTGGTGTGCCTGTAGATCACAGTGCTCATGCACAGACCCGAAAGGTAAGAACAGAATACAGAGAACAAGCCTGATCCCGCTGTGTTTACATGCTGATGTTCAAGTACCAAAACTAAATCAATATAGATATCTATCTGTATCTCTCCCTATATATTGTATTGATATATAAATACCACAACTGAAGCACTGGCAAACAAGTGAGATTTCTAATCACTTCTGCTCTAAGATAGCACAGGCACAGTTGAGTCATACAACAAAATTATTTCTATTAGCGGATTGCTCAGCTTTATCAAAGCAGAAGCACCGTGTCATGGGTGAGCAGCAATATGGTAATACTGTAAATTGCAACTGGATTACCATTTGAGTCAACAAAGTTAATAGGTGATGATGGCCTATAATTCATATGTGATTCATTTTGGCAAGTCTTCCATTTGTCAGTTCATCAAACCTATCCTATACATAAGCAATTAAATCACCAGGGCTAAAATATAGTCCAAAGAGAAAAGGGCCCAGCAAAAAAATCCTCCAGGTAATTTAAAGAGATCTATCCTTCATACTGTTGAAATATCATCACCTCCTTCTCAGTGGTTTTCTTTTCTTGCTAGGACCAGTAATTCAGCTCAGTAGGCACAATAACAAATAACACACTGCTGATTTCCAAGCAGCTTCTAGAAGCAGGGAAAATTAATTCCAAAACAGTTACAAAGAAACTACACACTGGAAAAACTTAACTGGGAGGACTACTAAACAAAGAACAGCAAACAGTTACCATCACTACAAACGGGAGATATTAAATTTCAGAGAAGTGGCTGGAAATGTGTCAGACTGGCAGCCGCAGCACACGCACTAAATTCATGTGCAACTAGGAGGCTTGGTCCTACAGCGGGGACAAAGGACACATACAGAAATACACTCCCAAGGAGAATCCTGCCTCTGTTTCTTGATGACAGCCAGAATGCTATCGGCGTCACTGGCACAGATGGGCATAGCCCACTTACTCACTCTTAATGAAAACACAGAGAGCAGCCAACACAGGATCCAGGAGCTAAATTAACCTCTGCAACATTGAGGCGGTGCACAAAGCTCTGCTGTGAGAAGAAGATGCGCTTGTGCCATGAGGACAGCTTTTTTCTTACTGGTGGTGCTGCCTGAAGGGTGTAGTTGGGATTGCTCTCCCTCCTCCTCTGGCTCTGGATTCCCCAAGGAGAGCGATGGGTGTACTGACAGTGAGCTGATGCACATGCAGCACACCTGCCTGGAGAATAGGCTCCTGGACTGCTGGAGTGGTCACCTGCACTCACTTTAAAACACATTGTTCCACACATTGACTCCCTGTTGCTAGACTCAACAAGAGGCCAAACAAATAGCCTCAGTGCCTGGAATGCTTGTATTGCATTTTCTTTGGTTGAAACAGTCCCTTAAAGTAAACATAAATGAAAACCAAGCATACAGAAGAGAATGTTTGTATTTGAATGTCAAAATTAGGTCTAACAAAAGGGGAGCACTGCTTTCTACAAAGCTAAATAATCTCTAGCTGATCATCTACTGAAATTCTTTGAAAGTGTCAAAAAAAAACCCACCCCAAGAAAACAAAGAGATTTTGGTGGACTAGTCAATGTTTTACAGTGTTTCAAAAGGCCTTTGATTAAATCTCTAAGCCAGAGAGGACTCAAGCAGCTAAATAATCACTGGGCAAAAAGAAAAGTACAATCATGGTTCAAAAACTGGAGATGGAAAACAAAGAGCAGAATTGAACAGCGAGCTTCTGCGATGGCGGAAGGTTAACACCAGCCAGCTTTGGAGCTCTGCAGCAACTCTCATATTGCTGCTGCATTTATCACTGATCTAGAAAGAGGGCTGTATTGTGAGATGGCAACATTTGCAGCTGTCATAATTATTTCAGCTAAGCAAGACAAGAGGGGACTGTGATCATGAGAAAGTGCTAACGAAACAGAATGCACCATGTAATGGTGAATTAAGTTCAACGCTGAAAATGCAAAACAACACACACTGGGGTGGAACATGAGCACTGCTTCTAAAGCGGACAAGCTCCCATTCATTTATACTAAACCTGAAGGCTGAAACTGGGCATTTATATAAATACCTATGTGCTATCTCTAATCCTCACATAACTGTAGAAAACAAGTTAGTAGAAGACAGGAGGAATAAGTAACATACTGGTAAACACCAAGTATTGCAATAGCTCTGCAAAACCTCTGGCATCTTGTGCAGTCTATTCTTACTCAGAAAAAGTGATGTGAATGTGTTTGTCTAGGGGCATAGTCTGGAGAAGAGACTTTAGTAAAAAGCAATGTTTTGTTACATTTGAAAGGTAGCAAAAGATGTTATAAAAGCAACCAGAGTAGCAAAGTAGGGAATAATGTCAAAAAGTAAGCACAGAAACACCTGCTCTCCTGTCTTACTGTTCAAGAAACAGGAACCTGATGCTGGCAGTCTCAAATGGGTGCCATGAAGCATTTTGGCACAAATGCTAAATGTGAGACACAACTGCGGAGGTAGATATGGCAGAAAATTTATTGACAATCACAAAAGAGCTAAGACACATATTCATTTACATAACAAATCCCCAGTGTATCTCTCAATGTCTATAGTTAAACAAATACCATATTTTAAAAAAAAATGTAAAGGACTACACTTCATGGTAGGTATTGGAAAGCAAACTTACATATAGTGGGAGAAGCCTATCAGTGCCAGGGTAATTGACCCTCAGGCATGGTTCAGCATGTGTTTCAACATCCATCCTAGGCACTTCTGCTCTTGTACAGTTTGCAGCTCCTCCTGATAGGGTATTTTTAGGTAACTGCATTTTGTCCAGCCATAAATGCTATTAGACATCACAAAGCAGTCGCATGTGACAGGATATTTTGGTAACTATAGGTGAGAAATATTTAGCTTCATACAAGCCTTTCTGAGTGTCACACCTGCATTACCTCACATGCCATTTCACACAGATGAAGCATAATTAACCTCCTCTGTTTCCTGCTTCTGTGCCTATAGTTCAATATACTGACAGCTGGAAATGGGTTTGTGAAGTGATCAACATTTCAGGTTCATAGAATCACAGAATCACAGAATTGTTAGGGTTGGAAGAGATTATCCAGTCCAACTTTATGCCAAGGCAGGGTCACCTAGAGCAGGTGACACAGGAACACGTCCATGTGTTTGAAATGTCTCCAGAAAGGGAGACTCCACAACTTCTCCAGGCAGCCTGTTCCAGTGCTCTGCCACCCTCAATGTAAACTTCTTCCTCATGTTCAAGTATAACTTCTGTTTAAATTTACAGCCATTGCTCCTTGTCCTGTTGCCAAGCACCACTGAAAAGGGTCTGGCACCATGCTCTTGACACCCAGCTTTGAGATATTTGTATTCATTAATTAAATCCCCTCTCAGTCTTCTCCAGACTAAACAGGCCCAGCCCTCTCAGCTTCTCCTCATAAAAGAGATGCTCCAGACCATTCAGCATCTTTGTGGCCTCTGCTGAACCCTCTCCAGAAGCTCCCTGTTTTTCTTGTACTGAGGAATCCAGAAACCCAGGACACAGGTTCTAGACTTGCCAGTGACATTCCCTTCCTTTTCTGATATTTTCCAAGGCAAGCTTGCCAATCTGTAAACCATTTCTCTTTCACTGCTGCCACATGAATATATTAGTGTGGGCAACCACTGAATAACCAACAACCTTAAGCACAAACAAAACCACCCCGCAACACACAAACCAAAGAAGAAAAACAAACAAAACCCCCCAGAAACAGTGCAATGCTCCTCCTGTCCTCCTGAGCTGAGGCATTCCCAAGCTTTCCCACCTCTGGGAAATGCTCTCAGTGGCATTTCCCCTTACCGACTGTAGTGCTGGACACAAGGTGTGGGCAGCAGACCCATGTTGTGCCTGTCAGGAGGCACAGCCTCCCTGGCACCACACACCAGCCTGCTTCCATCTATTTTCCCCAGCCACCATCCCCAGTGGTGGCAGAGCTCGCTGCGATGCCACCTTCTCCTCCTTCTCCAACTCAATGTCATGACCCGCACCTGAAAGCAGGGAAACTGAGGTTCTTGTTAATAGATCACCTGGAGTGGATCACAGTGAAATGACATATGTGTGTGTATGTGCATAGTTTATGTTCTTTTACACAAACTTTCAACAGGTCCGCGTTACAGCAGAACAGGACTGATGTGCCCAGGTCAGCACCGAGAGGAGTATTATCATTAATACTGCAATGTCAGTGGCAGGACTCGAGGAAAGGGCATGAAGCTGTGTCAGAGGAGGTTTGGGCTAGAGATCAGGAAAAGGTTCTTCACCCAGAAGGCGGCTGAGCACTGAAACGAGCACCCCATGGAAGTGGTCACAGCAGCAAGCCCAACAGAGTTCAAGGAACATTTGGACAAAGCTCTCCAGCGGCATATTCTGATTCCATGGTAATTTCATAACGAGGGGACAGTCACGATCTGGCTGGCCCTCGGCAGCAATACCCTTCAGTAACCACCGAGGGCCCGTGGCCCTTTCCCCACTACCCTCGGGGGGTCGCTCAGGCTTCCTCCTGGAGAAAAGCCTGCGACAGGTCCGGCTCACGCCAGAGAGCCCCAGAACAGCTCTGGACCGTACGAATCACTCCAGCACTGGATCCAAGGGCACTTGCCGGTGTCGCAGGTTCAATTCCCCTGCCCTCACGCCCCGCACTCTCCCGCTGCACTCCCCTCCCTCCGCGCCTCGCGCCCGCCGAGGGGCGGAGGCCCCGCCCCGCCGCGAGCGCGGGGAGGAGGCGGGGCCGGGCCGCGGGCTCAGCTGACGCGGGGGCGCGCGGCGGCGGGGGCGCGCCGGGGGCCGGACGGAGCGTGTGCGCGCCGGGCGCGCCCCCGACCGGAGGAGGGGCCGGGGGCCGAGCCAGCCCCACCGCCGCGGCGCCCGCTCCCCGCCCGCCTCCCGCTTCCGCCCGGCGCCGCCGCCGCCGCTCTGCGCGCCTCGCCCCCGGCCCCGCCGCGCCCCGCGACGCCCCTCGCTCCCATCGGGCACCTCCGCCGGCCTCCGTCATCGCCAACCCTCCGCCACCCCGCCCCCCGTCTTCCGAGACGCTCCGGTTGTGGGGGTGACCCGCGCTCCGCACGGCCCCGGGCCTGCCCGTCGCTCCGCCCCCGGGCCCGTCCGGTGACAGTCGCGACCGCCGCGGGAGGTGGCGGCGGAGGAGCAGGAGGAGGCCGGAGCCGGGATGTCCGGGCAACAGCAGCAGCAACAACAGCCGCCGCCGCCGCAGCTCCCCTTGGCGGCCGCCCTTCCCCCGCCGGCGCCGGGGATCCCCTCTGCCGCCGCCAGCTCCGGCCCCGCTCCGGCCGCCGCGCTCCTGCTCCACCCGCCGCCGCCGCCTCCGGCCACCGCGGCGCCGCCGCCACCCGCCACCGCCACGGCCGGCAGCAGCGGGCCCGCGGCCGCGGGGAGCGGCGGTGCCGGCGCCGCGCTGGGCCTGCCGGCGGGGAGCGGCACCAGCGCCCCGGCCCCCTTCCCGCACGGAGACCCGGCCCTGAACGAGCAGGAGAAGGAGCTGAAGCGGCGGCTGAAGAGGCTCTACCCGGCCGTGGACGAGCAGGAGACGCCGCTTCCCCGCTCCTGGAGCCCGAAGGACAAATTCAGTTACATCGGCCTCTCGCAGAACAACCTGCGGGTGCACTACAAAGGTGAGGAGGGGCGGCCCGGGCCGCCGTGACACCCCCTGTCCCCCCCCCGGCGCCGGGGGCTGCCCGACCCCTCCACGGGCAGTGGGCACAGGAGTAACAATAACAGGAAATAACACACGTTCCTCTCCCTCCTCGTTCCCTGTTTTCCGATCCCCTAAATTTCCCCCTGCAGCGTGGAGATAAGGGGCTTGTTTTCCCTTATTTCAGGTTTATTTTCCTCTCCTTTCCCCTCCCCCTCCCGTTTCTGTCGCCGTGCGGGGAAAGGGGGGTGGCACAAGGGGCCGCCCCCGCCTCCTTATGCTTCTGGAGTGGGCATTATGTAAACTCCGAGACTTCCTCCGTGGATTCAGGTATCGCCAGAACGTTTGGGTCGGAGGCAGGAGAATAAAGGACGCTCGGCATGACGTGTCCTGTTTATGGTAATGAGCGAGAAAAAGAAGTGGCTGGTTTTTTTTTTTTCCTACCCTCTCGAGAAGAGCAAGGGTTAAATGGAGTTAAGAGCAGCAAGCGTTAAGCTATTGAACACGGAAATGACGGGAGGGGAAAGCACTGAGAAAAACACGGTTTATTTTTAAACTGTGAAAAAAATTACTTTAAAGTCACTGGTGATGGTCTTGGCTAACTATTGCACAGAGTGATTTGAGGAAAGGAAAGACAAAAGGACTTACATTAATAAAGGTGACTATGACTTTTTGCCTAGACGTTTCACAGTTACAGATTTAAAAAAAAAAGGTAAAAAACAGAGTAGGCTTTTGTATTTAAAAAAACATCAGCAAGAGGCATTAGAAGAAAAACTTCTGTTGATTGTTATGAAATGTCAAAAAACCTGGAAACATAAGCGTACACTCTGACCTGAAAAAACACGGACACATCTGGTGTTCTAGGCCCAAAGTCCTAAAGTAGAAGTGTTGTGGATTCAAAGCCACTTCTGAGTTGGCTGTGAAGAACTGGATCTTTTGTCAGTCTGTAGTCAAGTGAACGTAGTGGGAGGGGAAAAAAACAACCGTGCAATTACCCTTTCTCAGAGTTTGCGGTGGAGAAATTCAAGGGAAATCTCGATAAACATGTTACTGTTTAATCAGAGGAGGAAAACGGCAACACAAACACATGGCAGGATTTGGCTGCCATGAAAGGATTAAATGTACTCTGGGAGAATTTTTTTTTAATAGAGAGGTTTTATTATTACATACTAAATACTCTGTTAAAAATGCTAAGTTCAGTGCACCATACAAAGATTATAAAGGAGCTTGATGACTATAGAGCAGGTTTCTGGGAGGCACCAAGTGATTTAAGGATGTGTAATTTAATACCCAACTCTGAATTTCCTGGCTTTTGTTCAGTGTTTTATGACCTTGTATTTTTAGAAACATTTTGTATTTTCTGGTGCTTAGTGGCAGTGGGTTGTTTGGTTTTGGGGTTTTTTTTCTTCTGAGATGATCATAGCTTAGTGGCTATCAAGTCTTTCTGCTGTTTTGTTTTGCTTTGGCCAACTTCTTTTGCTCATGAGGTAGAATTTAGAGGTCGAACCTCTGAACTCTCACTGTTATTGCAGAAGTATATTTTCAAGCTTTCCTTGTGCTATCCCTGTTTTTCCTCACTTATCTCCTTTGCCATGGTGTTAAAAAAAAAGGAAATCATTACCTCAAAGAAATTGCAGACGTCATAAAACACTGTTAGTAGGTTCTAACTATGAAATACCTTTACTCCGACTCTTAAATAATGGTAAGTGCTGAAAGTTGAAGAGTTCTAGGTTAGCCCAGAGGAGTTTGAAAAGGAGAGGTGCCAATATAACATATCTGTGCTTTTCTTTTTCCTAAGTGGAGATGGGAGTAAATGGCTTCTTAAGTGGCCCATCTTTTGTTCTGGGTAATTTAAGGAAGGTGGCTGTTAGAGCAACTCCGTGTTTATGTTCCCAGCCTGGCACCTGGAGTTGCTAACTGGGCTAAGCAGTGAATGGTATCAGAGCATTTCTCCTTGAGAACCAGGGGGTAAAACATGCTAAACATCCCCTGCCTTTTCTCCCTCCTGGATCCTTCAGCCCTAAGAATGCAATGAAAGGGAAGAAGATGAGGGGAGTAAGGGAAGATAACAAGTAAGAATGTGATTAGCAGTGTGAAATAGTGTTTCTACAAACCAGTTCTCAAAAAAAGCACTCACAGTATCTTCTTTTGTAATATTGGTGCTTTCAGTGCTTCTGAAGTTACCTGGAAGAATGTTCGGCATTTTTGTTAGAAGGAAATATGAGTTACATATTGAGCAGGGGTAAAGAACTGTTGAGTTCTTGACCAAAATACTCAAGGAAAAAGATAGATCTGTCCAAAGAAGCCAGTAACCTAAAGCAGTTCTTACTGTTTTCTATTACTGTAGTATAGGTGCCCTGTACACTTAAATTTTCTCTTCTGCCTCTTTAGATTTCTGGCTATAGAACTGTTTTTCTGGAGTAATCTCCTTCTGTTCTGTGACTGATAGGAGACAGAAAGTGTTAACAGCAGTGCTTTTCCTTCACCTTGGATGTGTTGGGGACACTGAAAAAATGGGTGGAGAGGAACAATCAGTGCGAAAGCTTTCAAAGTTATTTTTTGTATAGTTAGCTTCATAATTTTAATGTGCTTATGTACTGTGAGCAGTGATATTTTTGTTTCATTGGTTTGTGAGAGGAATGATGGTCCTCTCAATGAAATTTCTGAAGATTCCTTTCATTTTCTTGCTTACCAGTGGACAACTTGTATGGAAACATGAACTGCACTAGATGTGTCTTTCTACCCGTTGCAGCTGGGATGTTTTGTGTACTGCATTTCTGGACCTGAAGATATTTGCAAGCATCCTACAGAGTACTTAAAAGTGAAGACTGCCACAAAACCAGGCATTGATCTAGTGGTGGGGGTTTAATAAAAAGGAATATAGTCTAGCATCAGGATAAAAGCTTTTTAAATTCTGTTAAGGTCAACAAAACCCAAGAGTCAGTAATTTTTTTTGTATTATCTGTCAGAATTATAGTGTTACTTGGAAAGGAAAATTTACATGGGGAGGTGTTTTTGTTTAGCAGATTAGGTACCTTTGTCAAAATCTGGAAGTTAAATACATATACAGTGGCATCAGCGATACTGTAAATATATGAAAGACTATACCTAGAGTATTTTTGTTTTTCATATGGACAGACATACATTTTTGTGTTGCTGCCGGTTAGCTGTGCAAGCTGATAGGAACCTAACACTGTCTTACTGCCTGTTGTTTGCAGTGTATCTTTGTAAGGGAGACAATGGAAAACTATCAGGAAAAATATTTATGTCCGTTCACTTAATTATAATATTTACATCTCTGAGCTGTAGGTAAGTGGTAAAAAAAGCATAAGTGCATGCTGTATATAAAGCAGTTACTGCACAAAATTGCATAGCTAGTAAGGCAAGACATCTTTAAAAATATTCCTACATATTTCTAAAATACTCAGAATTAACACATGCATTCACTTGAAAAACAGGGATTTCATAAATGCTGTATGTGATATGAAAGGTCCACTAGACAGACAAGTTAAGTTTCCAGCAGACAGTATGGAAGTGTATGTAGTGTAAGGAGATAAAAACAGACTCAGTGCAGATTTGTAACCATGGAAGAAACTATATACAGAGTTAGGTAAACAGACGAAATCATTTGTGCTGAAATCATGGAAACTCCTATAGAAACTTCACTTAAATTAGTCATGTGACAACTGTCCAAAAAAGCTGAAGAAAGTTATGCAATTTTGAGTAAGCTGCCATTGGATGAACTTTTTCTAATGTATCACAGGCCAGGAAATCTTAGCCAGACATTTATTTACAGTGCAGTTGCCTTTGAACTGTCTGTAGTGCCAAATAAAAAAACGAAAAGAAACTATTTTTCAGTACAAACTATTTTTCAGTACAACAGTTCATTCCATTTTCTGTTGGAAAATGAAGAGCATTCTATACTAATAATTCTGTGTTGTCACTCAGTGTTACAAGGATGGTGTCAATTTTTCTGGCAGAAAACACTCAGGGTACATTCAGTACAGTTTGCCTGTTTTGGACACCCTTGTAGCTCTGAGATGTCTTGCTTTTTTTAAACTGGGGCAGAAGTTAAAGTAAAATTAGTAATTTGTGTCTTTTGTTTTGTTTTTTTTTCTTAGAGTTATAGAACCATTTAGTTTGCAAAAGAGCTCTAGGAACACCGAGTCCAACCACAAACTCAGCACTGCTGAGTCTACAGCTAAACCGTGTCCCCAAGTGCCACATCTACAGGTTTTGTAAATACCTCCAGGGATGGTGACTCAACCACTTCTCTGGGCAGCCTGTTCCTTTCTTGTCTCAGTGAAACTTTCCTAATGAATTCAACAGAAGATTAGGCTTTGATTATTTTATTTTTGGCAGTGTGAGCAAGTCATTGAACCACCTGTTGGAAATAACTGCAGTTCAGCTTATGTAAACTTCATTTAAGGATTTAAACTAGATAAACATGCTTACTTCTGTCTAGGTAGGTGCTCCCATAGACTTCTTTTGGACTATTTGATGTATATGCATTATACACTTAGATTTAGGTTCAAAGATTATCTTATTTGAAAGCAGAGATGGCTTCTCTGAACATGTTTTTATCTGAATTAGCTTTTTTTCAAGTAGGTGGAATTTAAATTTAGGTTAATTTTACTGTAATTTTGCTTAAGGAGTGGTGATACTACTTGTACTAAAAATTGTTAGTGTGAATGCTTAAAAAGTAAATAAAGCACGGTCAACTCATGGTTGTCAAACACTTCTAATGAAAGCCCAAGTGAAAACAGTTCTAGCAATTGAACTTACCTATGATCTGGTTTACAGTGTAAAGTTCAAGATTTGTGACCTGTTTTCCCTTCTCTGCCACTGTACATCTGTTTGCAGAGTTCTCTTTTTAATGCTGAAAATGTTTAGTGTTAAATATGACATTCTTCAAAAGTGTTCTTTTAAATAACCTATAGCTTGTGACTGTGAAAGGGGTCTGTTTCGAGGAAACGTTGGGCAGTATTTGTGTGATATACTTCAGGTGTTTGGAAACTCCGATTCAGAATTTCAGAGTTGGGTGTTGAAGTTTTTTATTCACAAGCAAGGAAGTGAGGATTCAGGTTACCAAAGAATGTGGCAACTGTATAAGACATCAAGCTAATGGGCCTCTCAGCTCAGGAATTCCATTGGTGACAGTGGTTGCAAGTACCTGTGAAAAAATCTAAAAACACCTTGGGTGTAAACAGTTGTATGTGTGTTTCCCCTCTCAGCTTCCAGCCATTTTAAGCTGAAGGACATTCTGAACTCAAGGCAGTGTCTCAGTTAACTTCTGTTCTAGAAGCTTGCCCAGTGTCCTCTTGAACACTAACATCTGTAGTATCCTTTGGTAAGAAATTTTGCAGTTCAACTGCCTGTTCAGTTAAGAGCCTGTTTCTTGTTTTAAAGCAGGCTGATAAACTGGGATCTCATGACCACATATAATTCAGTGTAGCATGGTTGTACTGAAAGATTCAACTACCACTTTTAGACAGTGTAGAGACACTTGGAATATTGCGAAGTAGTTAACTGCTTGATGATGTTGAGTCTTCTCTTAGACATATTAATTGTATGTAAGTACAAATAAAAGCAGTATGCTCAAGCTGTAAAACGGGATTCATAGGAGATTATGTTAAAAGGACAGCAGTTCTAAATTTAGGGTGTCTTCTGTTTTAATGGGATGAAAGTAGTTTTGGGCACTGACTTCCCCAAGCGTGTTGCTTCACCATATGAAGTGTTTGGCAATACTGGTAAGGTATCCTGTTACTTCTGCCCCTGTGTTGACCTCTTATTTGCAGTGTGACAGCTGTGTGTGGCTGTGTTGTGAACTGGATCAGGAAACTGATCTGCTGCTTAAAAAAATCTGGTAGGTTTCTTAAAGCCCGATCAGCTAATCAATCCAGTTCCTGGTATGTCCTTGCAAATAAATGCCTGGACTGGGGAGGAGATCGGAGAAGGGGAGTTTCAGGAAGAGGTGCTAAGGATACCTTAAATAGGTATTGTTTCCAAACACTTAGATTGTGATTTCACAAAGCTAAGTCTGCTGGGTAATAGATTTACATTTTCAATAATATTTGGCTGGTTCCTACAGCTTTAGTCTTTTCTGTGTGGAAGACTTTCCCAAATAAGGAGAATGACTCAGTCTGAAACTACACAGATTGTCAAGTGCATAGAGTAACCAAGGGAACTTCTTTGCAGTCTATTTTACAGGAAAAACCTAAAGACATTTAAAAAGAAAGTATTTTTCCTTCCCCCAGTGCACTGTTTAATCAGACCTTTTTGAACTTAAGGGATGTCTTAGGAGTTCAATGTTTTGCCCTTTCAGCTGAAGGATTTTTACATGCTTAGGCATAATAATCTGTACTAGCTAAATAGTGATCTACCAGCATTTGAAAACCAAGCAAACGCATGGAAGCTCTAACTAAGGTTATGTACTTAGTTATTACACTGGTTGTTATAGCATGAGGAAATCACTTAAAACTAGTGAACAATAAAACATACTGTGTATGGAGGAGTAAATTACTGGTTTTTCCTCATGTGATACATCAGAAATGAACATGCAGAAAGTAGGCAGCAAGCTTGACCTTGTCAAACCTGTGAGGTGATCGAAGGATCTCTGTACAAAAATGTTTAGTAGTACTAGTGACACACTGAAGCAAGCAGTGGATTTGCACTCAGAAAAGTGGGGTGGTTGGCTGCTTCCTTTAGGTAGTAGCACACTGGGGTGAGCCATTGACATCACAGAAAACTTGGTAGGTTAAACCTAATGTCAGTGGGTGAAGAATTTGTGGTGTGCTAGTAAAGTTTTGATTGCTGGTGCAGCCATGGTGAGAGTTCTCCCTGGCTGAGCATGTGCCATTTGTTAGGAGCTGGTGGGTGCTAGCTCTACAGGCTGATAAGCACTGACAGTTCTATGCATTTGTACAAGGGAGCTCTGTGCTTGGAGGTTCTCTGCAGGTCAGGCCCTGACCCTCTGCCCTTAGAGGTTTTGTACTGTGGGCCAGCTGGGCCTGATCTTTCTGCCTGCCTACGCTGTCATATTCCTGCAGGTTCTTCTTTGCTGTGTGACCTGACTTGCTGCACCTGAGACATGATTAATCTGAGCCTGAGCAGTAATGCCAGTGTTAATGCGCCTGGAAGAGGTGTTTGGTTGTGGGATTTTTGCATATGCAGATCAGTTGCTATGCAGGTGCAGTAAGGCCTCCCTGTCTGGACTGGAAATGACAGCTGGAGTGCTGCAGCATGAGTGATTTGTACAGCACACTCAAAACAGGCAGGTCTTTTCATTGTGCTACAGATCCACATGAAGAGTAGGCATGGGATCTGTGTGAATTATTCTTACAGCAGTGACAGTCTTATTCCTGGTTGCCGTCTTACTGAATTACCTTACCTCTTGCCACGATCCACCATACTTTCCACCTTGTTTGTTAAATGTTTTTAAACCATGTCTGATGGTCTTGTGCATGACTGTCACACAAAAGTTGAGGAATTTGAGTGTACCTGGGAGACACCATGCTTGCTTGAGTAGGTTGTTGCTAATACAAGTCATCTGGTCAAAAGCCTGCTTCCAGGTTGCCTTTGGAAAGGGCTGTGAAGAGGATGCCACATGCAGAAGGTTAGTCTTAGTGGAGTGCAAGTGGCTTTTAGGTTTAGGTTGAAAATCCTGAGAGTAGACAAGAGCTGACATTGGGCATTATGGTGGCAGAGCTACTGTATAATGAGCCTAATAAGGAGTAGGAGCTGCATGAGCTCAGTTGCAGGCTGTAAGGCTTAATGCTGGCCTGAAACAACTTTTGGAACATGGAAATTAATTACTAGTATGTTTGGTGTAATCACTGATGTTTATTCTGGAGTACATTAGAATTGAAGAGTCTTCAATAACTCGTAGATTCAGAAGTACTACACATTAGATTAAACTCTTTTTTGTCATGTTTCTGTCTATAAAAATGAGTAAGCCCTGTGTATTTGAGAAATCATACAGTTCTTTCAAACACAGGTGGCCTTTTTTCAATTGTGTTATTTAGAATGGTGAAACTTTTTCCTGGTTTCCCTTCAAATAATTGTAGGACCTTTTTGGATTACTATATCCAGGACTTCTTGTAGCATGTTTAGTTGCAATACGGGTGCTTACAATGCAAATGTAATGTTGAAACAAAATACTCCAGCATAAAAATCAGGTTGATTAGAATATTGTATGTTGTTTGCTCATTGCATAAGCCTTTTGTTTTGAGTAGTTGACATGCATACCTTTGAGTCACCTTCTGCAATTAACTAAAATCCGTTTTTTGTGTGTTTTGAATGCTCTTGTTTTTCAGGTCATGGAAAAACTCCAAAAGATGCTGCTTCTGTTCGAGCTACACATCCTATACCTGCAGCCTGTGGCATATACTATTTCGAAGTTAAAATTGTCAGTAAGGGAAGAGATGGGTAAGCAGAGTGCATTATTAATTAATTATTTCTTGAAATACTGCCTCACATCATCTTTCAGTCAACAGATATCTTTGTTGTCAAAACTTACTTTCATCTTTTGCCACTTTAGATAGCTTGATTCCTTGAGAAGTTGCACTCTTATATTTGATTCTTTTAAGAGAGTTGATTGTAGTATTTATTGTCCAAAAATCAGTGTACACAATAAATACCAAGACATAATCTCATTTTTTTCTTGACAAAAAAGTTAGGGTTTGAATGACTGGTTTGACCCTGCTTTTACCTTTAAAGGTGTTGGGTTTTGGCCATATGGATTTACAGAGTTTCATGCAATTTTTAGGGTGTGTAACAGACCAGCTTATTTCCTCAGTGTGATCTTTTCACGGATGTCATATCAATTTTGAAACAGAAAGTTATTCTTAAGGCTGCTAGGTGGTGAGCAGTAATAAGAATAAAGGCGAATGTTCTGAATAAGTGCCTGGGAATTTGTCACCCTATGGAAAGAACAAGAATTGAGAAGTAAGAAGCTGCTGCTTCCCATAATCCATCTGAATTATGAATCTGTGGAAGCACAAGGGATACATGCTTTTAAGTCTACAGAGGCAGATAGAATCTCACCTGGGAAAGTCTTGAAGTGCTAATGAAATCTTTGCTAGAGCACTTTAATTCCTTTTCATCTTTCACCGCTTGTGATGAAGGATGTGTGTTAATTCTGATACTACAGCTTTCTAATGTGCTGTAGTATATTCTCCGGTTCTGCTACAAGGTTGTAGTCAAGACTGGCTGTCCCTGTTCTAGGAACTGTACAAGTATGTTGCAGGTGCTTATGCCCTGTTGGGAAAATAAACCTTGAGAGAAAAGAGCTATGGATGAAATTCAGTACCTTTGTCTTATCTTTGTCTTGCTGCAGTTTGTTTCTTTCATTTTCCCAGAGTCCTGTAAGACTTCTGTAAATCAGAAGCAGCATTCAAACTTCTTCGTTTTCCTTGTAGTCTTGCTTAGCAATATTTTCAAAGACTAGTCTCTCAGTACTGCTGCAGCTTTATAGGGGCATTTATGAATTTGTTGTTATTTCTGTTCTCAAAAGTTATCCCTGGGAGAGTTCTTTGCTATGAAAAACTTAAATCTGTAGCTACTTTTGTCACACTGTGAAGACCTAATTATTTTTAAATTGAGGTGGTAGAAATTAGTTTTTCAAGTAACATTCTGCTACCCATTTTAGGAACACCTTTATTTTTAGGAGGGGGTTGTGTATGTTTCTTGGTTTTTTGTTTTTGGGGTTTTTTTTAATTTTAGGAACATTTTTTAGAAATTACCTTGCTGCTGTGGGTTAAGGAGAGGTTCTTACTGTCACCTGCTAGTGGTGTGTCTCTTCTTGAAATAGGTTTCTGCCTACTTAGTTTGGAAGGTAGCTTTTTTGAAGTGATGGATTTCAAAGTGTCCAGATGGATGGGTGTGTCTTTTTACCTAGCTCCTCTAACACTTTACCTTAGATACTTTGTGTTGGATGTTAGTAATTTCTAGTTCAGTAGACCACTCAAGGCAATCCTACAAATGTGGGAAAACATCACTGAGTAGAGTTTTTCAAGGTTCTGTATTTAAATGGTTACTTGTGAGATGTACATAGCTACGACTTGTGAAGTTGCCTGGTAAGATTGCTTAAAAAATGGAGGGGTACTTTTTCTCAGTTAGTGATAATACATACTGCCTCGTCCTTGCTTCAGTGGCCTTCATTTAGTGCCACTTTATGAAACATTAGCTGCATAATGAGCTGAGATGTTAATTTTTTTCATTGCTTAAGATAGTATGGTAGCTGGGAAGTACTGTACACACAGCCAAAGCCAAATGTAGCTTGGCTGATAAAGACCAGGAACCTTGCTGGATGTTAAATGTGTATCTGTAGACCCTGTTCTCAGGTCCAAGAGGTCTTTGATGAGATGCAGGATGAATCTCTTACAGTTCAGTGTTACCTTGCATTCAAACTAATAAATTTTTCCATAATAAGTAAACTGGGGAATATAATGCAGAGAAATAGGACTATAGAAACCAGTTTGTGTCTGTTTGGATTTATTAGTTCTTTTTCACTGCCTGTTGTGTTTCACCTGACTTGCTCCAGGTATGTTTTTACCTTTTTTTTTTCTTTTTGTCATCTGGTAATGGGAACAGAGTTCAGGAAGACAATGTCTGTAGCAGACCAGCATGTAACTAATAAGGTCAATTAGCTAAAATGCCTTACTTGCAAAATCATGTGTTCTCAAGGTCTAAGCCTAGCTGTGGAAGCAGTAGAGCTGTATTTTATTATAGTACTGTTTAAAGTAAATCCTAGACTACCCGAGGCAACTCGGCTATCTATCTGTAAGCTGAAGTACAGCTTCCAGCTTTCATAAATGTCAATGGATAATTTAGTGGTGTTTGTTTGGAGTTCCCTTTGGTAGTAGCCTTTACTGCTCCTATTTATTTTTTTAATAAACTCAGCTTAAAGTATTTAGTCCATGTACTATATTATATAAGTATGTCTAACAGCATTCTTGCTTGTGTGCTCTACTTAGCATGACTTGCCTGAATTAATCAAAAAACCTTTACTAAAAACCTGCTGTAGGAGATTTATTTTTCACGCTACTGTGAAGCACTTGAAGGTGCTGCTCCTGAAATCTGATCTTGCATATCTGAAAGTAGCAGGGCAAAAATTATTCTTCTCTGAAGAAGCACAGCTCTTTTATGTTTAGGGTGTGGATATAGAATGGCTTCTTGTGGCTGTCTGTGTTTGAGCACAGCATTGGTTTTGTCACTCTAATGACCTAGGTCATTAAATTCTTTAACATATTTAGGTGGGTAACTGACTAGAGTAGAAATTTGAAGGTGTGCAGTATGTTAATTTTGCAGAAGTTCATGACCAACTTTGAGAGCATTATGAACACACAGAAGAAAGTGTGAAAAGAACAGGTTTACTAGGAAGGAAGAACTGGATATGGAAATTGGTGTTGCAGAGCAGATGAACAGCAAAGTTGCTTTTTGATACCTCCATCTGGTGTGATAGGGTCAGTAACTGATGGTACTGGATGAGAAAAAGGGAAGTGAGAATTAAGTTCAGTAAAAGTAGTAAGGTTGAAATATTCAAACAGAATCTGTCTTGGTATTTGTAGAGTGGCACAAGGAGTCCTAATGTGCTGCTACAGTACAGATATGTGAAATAATTATCCTAAATATTTTTGAAATCTTGCTAAAAATTCTAACCAACTGTCATACTGCTTTGTAAATATTTCCTGTTGTTCTTTATTTCTTCAGTTTTCTTTCTTAGTTTCATGTTGTCTTGTAGTCTAAGGGCCTCTATTTATTTATATTATCCTTTTATACTTTCTTTTGCTTTGTTTTGTTTGACTCATGTGGAACATTGTTGAGGGTGATGTGAGCAACTGGAGACAGTAACAGTAGAAGGGTAATGGGTGTATGGGGAACAGTACCGAGGTGATGATTAGAAAGCATGGTAGGAAGGGGACTATTAACTAACAGTAAGTTATATATCTGCATCTCTATTGAACTGTCCAGTTAACTTAAAAATAAATAAAAAATTCAGCCATGAGAAGAAGCAGTCTCTGAACACTCCTTGAATTAATGTCCCTTTTTCCAGCTTGTGACTGTTTGTGTCAGCATCATGGTAAACCTGATTAGATAGCTCATTTTGAAAAAAACTGACCTCCAGAGTGAGTTAGTTTTCATCCATGTTTGTTCCCCATTATGACTGTTTGTATTGTTTAATGAATAGCTGTAACAGCAAAAGAGTAGGAAACTTGGAGCAGAAAGCAGAATCTGGACCAAGGGGACTGGGAATGCTGCTTTTGGTTGTGATACTAGCTTATACCAGTTAATTTGAGTTTAAATACAGCTTTTTGGCTTTTTCAGTCTTCCACCAGGAGAGACCTGTCTGTTTCTTTCCCAGGGAAAATGAACTTCTGGGAAGAATACTTTAATCCTTAGTTGCCTTAACTTTCTGTCTGTTCTTATTCATTGATTTCTAAATACAGTTAACAAGAATGGGCAAATTAGAGTAATGCCATGTACTTCTAGACAGTCTGCAGTGCTTTTAGAGCAACTGAGGAAGAGGTATGCTTAAAATACAAAATTGTAGAATCACAGAATGGTTTCAGTTGGTAGGGACCTTAAAGATCATCCAGTTCCAACCTCCACCACCAAGGGCGGGGACACACTAGACCAGGTTGCTCAACACTCTATCCAACCTGGCCTGGAACACTTCCTTTTTTTTTTTTTTTTTTTTTTTTTTTTTTTTTTTTTTTTTTTTTTTTAGAAGGAGAATGAAAACAAGGATTGGGAGTGGTAAGCCATCTAGAAGAAACATTGAAAACTAGGTTTAGAAAGTCTGTATTCTTCAGCAGATAGCACTGAGCTTACACTTCTGTGAGCAGGGTTGTTTAGTTTGTGCCATGGTGGTGCTGGTGTAGATCTTCATGGCCAGGCTTTATAGTGCATGTAAGTTCTGCTAAATGTTCTGCACTCATATAAAATGTTAGTACAGCAATTCATGCAAGTAAGCAGTATGTTTTTGGTAAAGTAATGTTAATAAGGCTTTAGACACTTGTTATACTGTGGCTGGTTTTTAACACTGGATATACAGCAAGTCATCTGTTGTTTTGGCAGTATCTTGTAGTATGTGTTGTATATGTGATGAAGTAGGTGGCGAAATAAAAAAGGAAAAACTACCCAAAACAAAAATACCATGAGAATTAAGTTTGAGTTCTCATTACACCTATGCCTGTGGTGAAGCCTGAACTGTTTTAGAGTGTTTAAGTGATGTTTGTGAAATACGAGTGCTTTATTGTCTTCTGGAGCATGAATGTGTAGCTCTTCAAACACTTCTTTTATTATAAGTTGTTTGTGTTGCAGTAAGTTCACTTTTTCTTTAGCATCCAGTATACTCATTTTCTTGCTCAACAAAAGTATAAACCAATAAACAAAATATATAACATAGTCAGTTGCTGGTTGTTTTGTATTTGTTTTGTATATTACTAATGTACTGTAAAAACTTTATACAGTCCTAAGACCTATTTTTATAGTTTTAGTGTGTTTTCAGCAGCTGTTTGTTACAAAAACAGGCATTTGTTAAAACAACATGCAAAACTTCACTCAGTCTCTATTTATATATACATAGGCCTTGCAGCATTATTAGCAGAGTACTTGTGTATAGAGTAGAATCTGATAAGGTCTGAAGTATCCTTCTTTCATTAGTGTCTTCATTTGAATTGTAGCAGCTGCAAGAAGAGATCAGGTCATGAATCAGCAAGTGTATCTTTTCTCAAACTATAGCAGTAATTAATTTTTTACCTGAGTGTATGACATTGACAGAAATTAACATTAATTAAATGTGTAAACCAAAAGATTGAGGTTTGTGTTTAAGTGGTCAGAAATATTGGAACTGTGATAAAAGCTTTATTTCTTTGTTGGTGTATGCTAGAAATTAAAATTTATAATTTAAAAAAAAAGTAAAAAGAATATATTTAATTTCTTGGTCTCAACTTCTTGCAAAATCTTTTACCTCTTTCTTCTGAAGTTCATTCACATAAATATAGTGTATAGATGATAACTTTACTGTAGCCCACATTTACATTATATTACTTTCTTTGCAACTATTCTTTTCTGATAATATGGTCCCCAAAAAGGCTCTAGTGCTTGGGGACAAGTGTCACAAGATGAAATGGTGCAACCTCAAAGTGGGAGGGATGTCAGTAAATGAGAATCTTTCTAGAAACATTAGAGGAATAACAAAATGTTAAAGGAGTAACAGTTTCGAGCCCTATGCAAAATGACTGCCTGATTTATTTTTGGTTTTTCCTCTCTATGCAGAACTGCATTAATCTGAAACCTGGCTTTATCATATTCAAAATACTGTTTCCTTGGAAATACTCCATAAAATTAAACTTGTTTTCAATTTGAAATGAAAGACTCAAACTGTCTATGGCATATTTTGAAACATTTAAATAGATTAACATCTCATTTCTTATTGTGATTGTGCAGACAGTAAGGATCTTGAATTGGCACATTTCTACAAAATTTTAATGCAGACTAGCTATATTAAAGATAAATGTAGATACCTTTTTAATGTGCCTTATTTCTGGCCTCACAGTGTCTGTGAAGACAGTGTAGAAAACTATAGGAGAATGTTACTCAAACTTTTTATGTCATTGCAGGTCAGTTGCAATGGCCCTATAGAAGTTCTTCGAGTCTTTAAATTCCTACAGATCATGCAGTTTTTTTCTATTTGTCCTCTTTCCAAGATACAAACATAATGATAAAACAAACTATACCTGTTACGTAGCTTACATTTTTTTCAGTGTTAATTCTACTTTTCTAAATAGTCTATATATTCAAAACACTCAGATGTTTTCAGTTGCCTTATTTATGGCTGTAAACACCTGTTAGTGCTTTGTCTTAGGTTCCCTACAGATATTATGGTAACATAGGTTTTATGGTTGAAGTTGCTTCCTTTAAATGTATAGCATGTAGGGAATAAGACGCCACATTGATTACTTAAGTTTCTGCAACACCAGAAGAGTTTCTTGAAGCATCATGTAGATGTTCTCCAGGTTATAATGTCTTCAATAGCATATGTAGGCACAATGGAAGTCAGAAGCAATTTGACTCACTGCAGATAGCAGGTGAAATTTCTGTACAAGGGAGGCTATTACATATTATTATGTAAATATCTGCTAAATTGTTTTAGTTGTCTTTTTAAATACAGTATGGAATTCTTTACTAGAGAAGTGATTATTTAGTACTTAAATTTATCTTCAGCCTTTCTGAGGTATCTGTGGTTTGGTACAGTTTTTGAGATTCTGTATTCCTCTTTATGGAATGGGCAGGATAGGATATAATTAACCTGAGTTCTGATTTTTATCAACTTTCATATTGAAAGATCTTCCATATATCTTCAACATAGTGGCTACAAGATCTAATGGAACAGTTATAAGTAAAAACCAAGAGCTGTGTCTCTTTCTGGGTTTTTAAATTTCTTGATTTTTTATCATCTGCAGTTCTGTACCATCTCTTACTGCTGTTTTTTCCTTCTATTTGGCTCTGGCTGTTTTTATTTCTCACGATTAGGCTATTCAGGCATCCAAGTAGAAACTTTAGACTCCAGCAAAAATGTAAATTTAGCTCTTTGACTAGAAAAATAGTTGAGGAGAAAATAGCTATTGTGAGATTTCTGCTTCTTAAACATTCCTCTGCAGAGAAGCCTAGGCTTTTCAGTATGTGTTGCAGGGAAGAAGTAGGTATCTTAGTGCCTTAGTTTTATGACATTTTCTCTTTGCTCGGTAAAAAAAGAAATCTTTAGCAAATTCTAAATTCTGTAGTGTTGGGATGTTCCTAAAGTTTCTATATGACTTGTGAAATGTAAACTAGAAAATGTGCTGAGGCATTGAAATGGTAACCTGTACCTTAATTGAACTGGACTGGAACAAGAATAAATACAACTTGAAATGAAAAAAACAGACTTTGTAAAATACACTTGCTTTCTTGGTCCTTAATACCAATTTGGCTGCACTTTAAATTGTTTTCCAGCTCTAGTCTCTTCTTTCAGTCTCTCTTGGGTTGGCTTCATGTCTTCCATGAGTGGTTGTTTGTTATTTTATGAGCTCTTATAAGAGTTGAGCATGTTAATGAGGTGATGAGTAGCAGCTAGTGGGACTGAAATTACTCAGAAAGAGGGGCTACTTAATAAAACAGGCCCAGGGCATTTTGTGCCATTTGCCTAGATAAATGATTCTCTCACTGCAGCAGCCAGGGATGTGTGTGGGTAGGGAGCTGAGGTGCAGGGACAAGTCCTCAGGTGCTGAGGGAGGCAGCTCAGAACCACACCACTGTTAAATCTCCCAGGTCTCTCAGACCATGCTGTGTCAGATCCATCTTTGGAAAGTGCTGCAGGATGGACTGAGGGTGCTGCTTCGTGGTGCTGATACCTCTGCTGCCCAAGGACAGCTCATAGGGCCTGACACAGGTACAGACAGGAAGAACAGGTCCACTTTGGTTTCCTAGACCAAACCTATTAATGTGACAGGACAGCAGGAAGTGCATCATGAGCTGACTTAGAACATTCTGGGCCTGCATTGCACCTGGGCTGCTTGTGCTGCCCAGTAGACTAAGGAAGGAAAACTTAAGTACATGACTCTGCCACTCTTCTTCTCCTGATCCTCTGGTGCATGAAATGTGGGCTTTAAGCAGCAAACAGGAGGGGAATTTATGTACTTCCTCCCACTGAAGCAAGTCTTTTTGCAGAACCTGACTCTTGACCTAAGCAAGGGTTAAATGTCTTAACAAAAAAGATAAAAGGGTTAGTTTGAGTCTGTGAAGGTTACAGGTGTGAGGAAAAGGTAAGAAAGTAACATGTAGTGCTTTGGCATAAATACAACTCCTCTTAATAAATTTTAGAGCATTTAAAGCCTGCCTGTTATGGTACTGCCTGTTATGGTATTGTTTTCCCCCTCAATTTATAGTGTTCTAACCTAGTTGAACATGAGATTAGTGATCAACTATAAAAAACAATAAATTAGCTTAATTGATGGGCCTTTAATTTCATTCACTTCAAATCATAAGTTGCAGACATTCCTTTTGTCTTGTGCAAGATGTCTATACTAAATTTATTATTTGCAATGTTTTAATCTAACTTCAGTTTCTGTTAATAGCAAGTCTCCTTCATGAAGTAGTGTTAACATTTCGAGTAGTTTTAAGTGAATTCTAGGGAAAAATACATATTGTTGAACATCCATTTTCTCACTGAGATGATGTTAGTGCCTAGTGCTTTTCCAGTGGGTAAAGATTTCTTGTTCCTAGCTGTATTAAATACAGTGTTTCTGTGTTTACAGCTCTTACTGAGTTAAAGAGGAGGCTTTGGAAGTTCAGATATCTGAGGAAGAAAACAGTGGTGATATTAAAATGTTGCCTAGACAGTGATTTTTCTATCTAGAATTTATATTTTTGTGTAAAACCTTACTCTTGTTACTACAAAAATACTGAAACAAAGCCTTGATTGGGATGAAGAGTTCTTAATATCGCCCGCATTCAAAGTTTTTTTGCAGTCGATGGAGTCCAAGTTATCTAAAATTGGCTTTAAAAGGAAACATCCTTTCTTTACTGAACAAGAGATTTTCAGTCTTTACATGAGTATCCTTCGTGCATCGGACCCCAGACTGTGCTAATAACAATTCTACTTTTATTATTTAAGACAAAATCAAGGGGTTTCCACTTGTTGCTTTCACTGGTAATTGTTTTGTTGAATGTGCTGCTGCAGTGGTACCTCAGTAATGTATTCAGCAATGCAGCAAAGACTAATCCTTTTATTTGTTGCCCTTTCCTTCAACTCTTCAGTATTTTGAAATGTAATACCTGCTATATGTGATTCTGTGGTTCCTTTTCATGCTGGTATGTTTGAGGGAGAGGAAGATAGTATTATTACACATTAGAAATTTCAGAGGGCATTGTAAGTACCAAACATAGAAGCAGGTAAGATAACTATTGGAAGTGATCCATAGAAAAAGCGGAAAGTCCCGTACACAACTAAGCATATCACTTCTGAGATGTCCTGCTCAGTTTCATTCTGTGTCAAAAGCATTTTAAATAGCAGATTAACCCACACTTCAAGTGGAATAGTTGCTTTAAAAATTCATTTTATGAGATGGGAATACAAAGGTCATGTTTGTTGATTTAAACTATTTTCAGATTGCCACAGGTGAATATTTTGTTTTCATACAGTTTATTATTTCACAGCAAATTCATGTTACCTAATGTGAACTAGTGTCAAAATTCTTTGAATTATTTGATAACCAGGAAATACAGGTTTAGGTAATTTTTGGATGCTTGCTTCAGTTGATGTGGGGTTGCTTTATTTTGAGCAAGGGACAGTGGTGAAAGCCTAGCTTTTCATTTTGCTGTTTCTCTTTTTGTATTCCTGTTGTCTTGGTAATGGCATTAGTTTTGCTTAAGAAACAAGCAAAATTGATTTTGCTAACTTCTAATAGTGTTATTTGAGGGTGAGGAAATTCTTCATTTCAGCTTTCCAGTATTTGCTATTCAATTGTTAACAATTGTTCTACACACTGACTTTATTAAAACCACCTTTTGTAAAGCTGACTTTTGAACTTTATTTCAGATTACTGATTACTATAGTACAAGTATTTTCCCATCTTTAGTTTGCCATCAGATTGCCAACAGCTAAGTGTCATTGCTGGTAAATTTCTCAAGTTAACATTCTGCTCTACAATACAGTCCTTTAATGTTTCAGTGTGATCTTATCATAAGTGCTGTGCAAGGATGCCTTTTGCTGCTGAAGTAATGCAGTGTTGCATGTATTTTATAAAATTACTCATTCCATTTTGTCTGCAAAACATGTTTCATGAAGATGATGAAATTGGTATGTGTATGGCTGTACCCTTACTTTCAAAATAAGACGTGACATCTGGCTTTCTTTGTTCATGCTTTAAACATTTTTGCTAATACCGTTATTCTCCATCGATAACCCAGGATGCCAAAAAGGCAAGAAAATTGTCCTTGCGTTCTGTGGAGACAGGATCTGTCCATATTAAACCGTACATGCTGGGAATTCCTCTTCAGCTCCCTTGTTCTTACGCCACTATTAAGTGACCTCTCATTAGCTTAACTGGTATATGATTAATCAGCATAGTGTTTCTTGGCAATGTTACACATACGTATGTATTTTTGTAAGAGACACATGCATTTCTTTTGTTCTTTCATTTTTAGTTACATGGGAATTGGGCTTTCGGCACAGGGTGTGAACATGAACAGACTACCAGGTATGTTTCAGTTTCTTACCTTGTTTTTTAAAATATGCTTCATCTTTGGCAAGCAAGAGTGTAGCATGACACCTCTGTGTTGTATCTTTTACTGGAGTTATGTAACACTTGCAGCTGAAAAGTTTAACTTCTACTGTACATTTGCTCCTGTACAACTTCCCTCAACTCTTACCATTATTTATAACATTATGCAGATACTTTTTAGCAAACAAATGCATTTTAAAATATTCCTCATGTGTCCTGATAAAAATGAAGCTATAGATTTCCATGCTCTATAAACTGGATTTCTAGCAATAAAGATGAGCTACTATGATAAAAACTTTCTGTCAAACATGGAGGGAACTCCCGTTCTATCACTTTCTGTACCTTTACCTTTCCAACCTTCATAGTAAGAGTGTGTAGTCTAGTTTTAAGTTTTGACTGTTCCATTGACCTGCATGGTCAGGGACACTGTCTAGTTAACAACTCTCTATAGTATCTCTGAATAGTACAAGAAAGTTTTGTGTGTATACATAAAACATTGGGTTTTTAACAGGTCTTTAAATGTGTAAAAAATATTCACCCAAAACCTAAATATAAAACTGTGATCAAAATATAAAACTACATTGAATTAACCTTTGAGTATCTGCATTCTCTTACTTTTAAATTCTGACTTTCTTACCCTAATGCTCTGATAAGAGATTCATGTGTTGACCGAAAGTCCCAGTTATACAGTGAGCCCACCTAAGGCTGGTGAATTATTTGTGGGTGGCATTAATTTTGTTTTGAGTATGATTTAGGTTGCTGTAATTATCAAAGATATTTCCAATCAATGCCACTGCAATAATTTGGGGTCGTCTTTAATTTACTGAGATATGCTTAATGTGGTACCAGCTGAAGCTACTGATGATAAAAAGTGAGGGTCTAAGTGTGGAAAATACTTCCAAATTAACCTGCTAGGCAGCAGCTTGACAGAAGACGTTCAGTATTGAATTGCAAAGAGTGTAGATAGGTATTTATAAAAGAGCACAGACCAAAATTGCTTGCTGTGAATTTCATTGAGTAGTGTAACAGTATGAAGCTTCTTAAAGATTCTACAGCTGCTTCACCTGCAAAATCAGCGCCATATTTGCATGCATAATGATTTGCTCTTGGCTGTGATTTTCACCTGTATTGCTAATTTTTTTCCTTTTATTTAAAATTTATTTTTATTTTTAGGGGCAGCATAGCTAGTTACACTTTAGTCTGGAGATTCTGTTATTATGCAGAGGCTGCTTGCTGCTGAATAGTGATTGAGAATAATCAGGACTAGAAATATGTTTCCCCAGAGATGCCTGTTTGGTTTTTAGCCAGGAAGAATCTGATTATGACATATGGTAGCAATAGTTAATGCAAAATGAAAGGGAGAGCAGGAGAATCTTCACTGCTTTACTGGGACCTGTCAGATCTGTATATAGCTTTTTGAATTTCAGCATTGTAGCTGATAATATTTTTGGTGTTGGTAGTTTTGTATGTTTGCTTGAAGAGAAAAGTGTGTTACCTGAATTTGCATTATTTGTTATATACTACAAATGCAGTTACTTATTCAGCCCTTTTGATAAAAGAAGTTGTCATTTTAAAAATTACACAGCTTTCCTAGATAAGAAATATTTGAAAGCAGAAAGCTGAGCATAGCAATTAACTGTATTAACCTGGTTAGAATATATCAATGTAGCAGTCTTCAATTTATTTAATAATAAAGGAAATGAATAAATTGCAAATGCTTTTGTTCTCTAGGTTGGGATAAACATTCATATGGTTACCACGGAGATGATGGACATTCATTCTGTTCCTCTGGAACAGGACAACCTTATGGCCCAACGTTTACTACAGGCGATGTCATTGGGTGTTGTGTCAACCTTATCAATAACACCTGCTTCTACACCAAGAATGGACACAGCCTGGGTATGGAGAAGTGTTGCCTTTCATGACAGTCTTGTATCTTTCAGTCTGTTGTAAATGGGGAACCCTCTTCACATCAGGAGCGAAGGGTTTCAATAGTTTTTTTGATAGTTTGATAGTCTATGAAGTAATTAAAGAACTAGGAAAAATAATTTCTTCTGTGCCATTTGCACTAACATCCCTTGTGAATATGGGAGGATTCATCTTACAGCATCTCATTCCACAGGATCTGCATTAATGAACTCCACTACTGAATCTACAAATAATGCTTGATGGTCATAAAGTAATAGATGATAAGAGGACTGAAGATAAGATAAGGAGAATGGATATAGCTAAAATCCATTGCTGCTGTAGGGGGAACACCCAGCATTCACTAAAACCTTACATTGGATGCATGTTATTTTGAACATATGTTAGAGAACGGTGTCTTTTGGATTCCCAGTCTGGAGTCATTCATAGTTGGACTAAAGCCATAAACTGTACAAATTGAGCTAAAATTAAGTCCATTAAACTCATACAGTAAATAGTAGTATTATGTAACACTGCAAGACAGTTTTTGAGTTTTGAAGAACTCAGGAGTGGGTGGAGTTAAATTTTTATGAAATACCTATTTCTGTTACTTAATGCAATTTAATGAGCGAAGATACAGAGTGTAAAAAAAAACCGAAAAAATTACTTCCTGCTTTAAGGAAGGAGTGGGGGCTTGGGGAGAGATCTTGGAGTTGTGCTGAGGGGAGCAGGAACTTCAAAGGGATAAAACTCAAAGAAGAATGAGGTTTTTGTAGTGGGTAGAAATGCGATAAGGAAAGGAGAAAGTAGTGTGAAATGAAGTAAGAGATTATTGAGATAGGTATTCTTGAAGTTGCTGTTCTATTTTCTTACATTGGCAAACACAAAGTAGGTTTGGGAAAAGGGGGAAGGATGTGGTTTAAATTATTTTCCTAGTCTCCCTGAACAAGACTGACAGTTTGTTTGCTCAGGCCCTGAGCAAACACATCTGATTTGGGAGTTTTCCTGCCTCTACTCATAGCAGGGCTTAGGAGTCTCCTGAGGTCAATTCCAAGTAATCGCTTCTGTGATTCTATTCTGTCATGGTTTAATGTTCCTTCTAAATTGAATGAGTCTCTATACCTGGACTCAATGCCTTGAGACCTAGGGCAGTGGGATACTTGAACCATGCACTGTGTAGTTGTTTCTTTTGGCATCCTGTTGCAGGATACGTCCAGGTGGAAGATAACGGGCTTGTGTTTGCCCTAATCTTTGATTTCTTACCTTATTCCCTTTTTCAATCATTCACAATGTGCCTGCAGGTAAATTGGATCATTTGATCAACTAAAGAGACTCGAGTGTTCTCACTGCCGTTATGGTCACATGAAAGCATGAGTGAGCTAGGTAGCCAAGAGCAGAACCCTCCTTTTCAGTGGAAAACTTAAAGCAGATTGGATTAGGCCAACTGTGAAACAGCAGTGCAAATGATTAAAATCTGTTTTTAGGGGAGAGCAGAATGGCATAGGTGAGGAAAGGCTAATAAAATGTCATCTGTCATAGACTGTGTCTGACAAACACTTCATGGATTTCAGAAGGAAACTTGACAGCTGTTCTGCTGTCATGGGCTTTGCTGGCTTGAGTTTCTGACAGAAGAAAATTGATTCTGTGTTGACTGGAAAAAGAAATCAGAAATTTTGACTGTCTCACTGAGTTGTTGCTTCTGCTAGTTGTCCAGAATTCCTGTATGTTCGTGACTTGGAGGAGGACATTTATGTTTCTTTTCTGGGCCCACATATATGGTCTAGAATATAGGAAGTCTCTGGCTCAGCCTGGGATTTGATGCTGCAAAACAGGTCTAAGCAATTCTCATGCAATTGTGAAATCCTGGGTTGAAAAAAAGCCAAAATCACCCCTCCCCCAAAAAACCCCCAGTACCTACGTATCACTTAGTCATTATTTATTTGTCATGCCTACAAGCCTCCATTTTGGAAAAGAGCAAGTTGGATGTCAAAGTTGCCAAACAGAAAAAGTGGTACGGCTTAGAGAATGTTAGGATAAGAGCAGGGAATAAATAAAATGTTAGCTTTGAGATATGATGGGAGGAAACAAAGGAAACAGATTCACTCTGTATGTCATCCTTCTGTCTCAAAAGATTTGGGTAAGGAATCCAGATGCTCTTGAGGTTTGAAATCCTGGTGAAGAACAGAGATTGAAAACAGGGATGGAATTCAGGACAAACGGTTAAAAGCTTTGTTTTCATCTTAAATTTGAAAAGATGGTGATACAAAATAAATTGAAGTTTGAAGCGATAAGTGGATTTGAATAATTCTGCATTAAACAAGAAATACTTGCAGCAATAAAGGAAATTCTGAACTACTGTTATTATTTGGCAGTCAGAAGGAGATTACTGATGTTTTTTTTTAACTGAAAGCTTCCCGGCCCCCAAAATTGTCCGAAGTTCCTGAAGTGTATAGAGGTTATATTTTTCTCTAATTCTGAGACAGCAAAGCTCCCTTGGTTTTACGGGTAGATGGATGCTTGTAATTATGTAACAAGATATTAAGTTGTTCTGTTTGAAAACCAAAACATGCTGGCCTGGATTAGAGTGAAACATTTGCAGACTGGTTTGGAGTATTATAGACATGTGCTGCTTGTGTAAAGATTGTGAGTGAGTATTTATGAAGAAAAGTAATAGCAAACAGGAAAAGACACCATTAAATCTCAATGTTGCAGCATCGTGACATGTAAGTGAAAAAGTATTTTCAGATCTCCTTTTCTCTCCTTAAATTTAATATGTAGCTAGAACTTTCATACTTTCTAATCTGCATATCTGTATGATTTGCTAAATCTTACGACCTATTTTGAAAAAAGGGCAGTTTAAGTATTTTTGAATGACAATGACTTTTTGCCAAATACTGCCATTTATTATTTAAAAACATGAATTGTGCGTAAGCATCATGGATTTCACTATACTTAGCTTATTTCTGAGATTGTTTGGGTGAGTTTTCTGGACAGGTAATGATACATTTAAAAAAATGAGGCTAGAATCCAGACACATGGAAATTAATCTTAATTTTCTCTTTATTACAGGCATTGCTTTCACAGATTTACCGGTAAGATAAGTGCATTTTCAAACAGTTTTCCTTTGTGTCATAAACAGATGTTTCAGATCAAACTAGAATTTACCTTATACTAGGTGGAATGATAATCTTTGGAGCCTATTTAATACCAGATATTTCTCATCATCATTTCTGTGGTGATTTGTTAATTGAAGGAGAAAGTGTTTCGGTTTTACACCAATCCTTACAGGAGGTTTTTCTTTTCAGGTTTTTAGCAGGCAGTTCTAGTGAAAGTTTCAGCAGAAAATAATACATGCAAATAATTATTATGTACTTTGGCACATTCAAGCCTTACATACAAAGTTAGAGCTATATTAAACACCAACATGGTGGATGGCTGCTTGAGATATGGTCACTGTAACTCATTCCGGATGCCTGATTTTCACAGCCTTTGCTTCATACAATCAAATGTATCAAATTACCTTTTTTAAAGCTGCATGTATCTGAAGTCTTGTAGCTTTTGAGTCAATTTAATTGTGCTTTCCTTAAAACTGGCATCTGTTTCCTGTACTACTGATACAAGCATGATACTGCACTTTGCTTTGGTTTTCTTCCCATCCCCTTCATTTCTGATTTAATCTGTTTAAGGTGCAGTGTGTGATTCGTGTCCATCTGGCCAGCTTTTCCCTTTCTGTGGCCTTAAGAGGCAAGGACAGATATTAAGGAAAAATGAAGTCAGTAACCCAAGGAGCCTCTTAGTCCTACCACAGGGTCGAGTGTGTTGTGTAGGAAAGCACTGCCACTGTCCTGAATCTTTGGGGTGCTGGCAGGGCTCCTTGGTAGCACATGGTGCCAGCTCAGGAAAACTGACACCATAATCTGAAGTATGAAGCTGAACCCCTTGTTAGAGTCAATGGTTTCCATCTTGTTAAAAGATTTGAGACTTGTGGTTTGTTGGTTATTTTAGGCTAGGTAAGAGTATGAGCATGTTTATTTAAAAAAGCATACGGTGTATATGTGAAACCAGAGGCAAGATTGACTTGGGCATGGTTTGAGCAACCAGAGTACTTTTCATTTCACTGGATTCACTGGGCTTCAGAGTTCTGACCTGTGTGTTGATAACTTCTTACTGATAGCTTTAATTTATTTAGCATATAGTTCTGTAGATCAACATCCCATTATAACATACCACCATTGTCTGCAGTGTAATTATGATGTAAGTATATTTATCTAATAAACTTTAAAAACATTTTTAAACTAATCCCCAAAAGACCCCAACAACAAAACCCCGTTCACACAATTGACAGCCTTGCCATTGCTGAGATGCTCATTGCATTTAAGAAAATTACTTTTATCCCAACAGACAGATTTTACCTTTCTCATATTTGGCATATTTTAAATGGAGACCTAATTTCTAAGCAGAAAATAAAACTGAGACAACAATAAATGCTGTGAAGTACATTCCTGGGTACTAGTCCAGGAATTCATGAAAACTTCAGTGCACTGTTAAAGTTCTTGTTAGGCGCTACAGTTGGATTTTGAGGCTGTTGAGTTTTCTATCCGCTCAGTTCCTACCACTAAAATTCAGTGATGTTTTAAGTATTTCACCCTAAAAAGAAAATGGCCCACTTTTTAAGTTTAATTTCTGTTCCCTTTTTAAAAGGAAAAAAAAGATCTTTAAAAATCAGCAAAAATTGTTACTTACTCTTTTGTGAAAAATCAGCAAAAATTGTTACTTAATAGTTCATAAAATTGAACCCAAAACTTGTAGCACCTAGCATATAGTGTAAAAAGTGTATTTTCTGACTAGAATATCGGTAAGATTTTCTTCTTCCAAACAAACAAAGAAAAAATTTATGAGCACTGGTAATAAAATTAGTCAGTCATTGTATTGCTGTATTGGCAGAAGGTGCTTTTACTGCTGGAGCACACTAATAGAAGCAGTGGGGATATTACTAGAGATGAAAAAAACCCCACAACAGTAGGGATTTTAGAATAAGAGTCTAAAACTAATTAAAATATTTCTTGCAGCCAAACTTGTACCCTACAGTAGGGCTTCAAACACCAGGAGAAGTTGTGGATGCTAATTTTGGACAACACCCATTTGTATTTGATATTGAAGACTATATGCGAGAGTGGAGAACCAAAATTCAAGCACAGATTGACAGATTTCCAATAGGAGATCGGGAAGGAGAGTGGCAAACAATGATTCAGAAGTAAGACTTGGAATATTATTAATTTTTTTAAAAGTTGTTAGTTGCATGATTTCAGAGATCTTTAAAACAGTCTATCTGTTGTCCTGTGCAAAAAGTGATAGATACTATTAAAAAATAGTACAAGTAATTTTGTTACCAGGTTTGATAACAGTGTAAAAGGGAGCATGAACAGATTTTGTGGCAGAGTTGTCTGTGTCACTCATAATTTGGACTTCATAATGATGAATGTAAGACTTCTGTTCTGATTTGACTTACCTAATGTGGAGTGAGGAGTTTGTAGCAAAGTTGCTGTGCTTGTAGTGAGCTGTTTAAATACCCTGGGCTCTGGAAATTTTGCTTTGCATTCTCAGCCTTCAGCATGCCAGGTTGAATTGTGTCTCATTAGTGTTTCTTGGAAAAATGGTGATTGTGACTTTGCATTTTTTATTTTTTCAGCAAAAACAAAAACTTACTGTGCAGCAATTTCACTTCAGTGTGTGTAATGAGAAAAAAACCCCAACTTAATTAGAAGTTAATATTTGAACTGACCCTGTCTTTGGATAATGAATAATTGTTACTAAAATTCATCATAATAAAGTAATGAATTTATTATTTTTAAGAATTATGTTTCTGTACAGTGTTTTGAAGAATATCCTGGCTCTTAACTGAATTACTTTTGTTTGACTTTTACAGAAGTCTCTGCATTTCAAGTAGAATTTTTCAATTCAGTCAGCTTTTTTTTAGCAAAGGGTTTTTACATTCATGAGTTCTTGGTTTCTTACCTGTATTTAATGAGTATTTCTGAGTTTTGTTTTTGTTTATTTTTAGAATGGTATCATCTTACTTAGTTCACCATGGATACTGTGCAACAGCAGAGGCATTCGCCAGATCCACAGACCAGACTGTGCTAGAAGAATTAGCTTCCATTAAGAACAGACAAAGTAAGGCTGGAAAGCACGTTGCATCCCTTTTTTCCTCCCTTAAACAAATATTACATAAAGCTTTCTCTTAAGCAGCATTGTAGAATTTGCTTGCAGCAGTACTCCATAGCACAGTTCTTTGCTGTCATCTGTTACACATGTATGAGCAGCTGGGTATGAAAAATCTGCGCAGTAATACTTTGTAACTTGCTTCATGTAGCAGAACGTGGTAAATTACCTGTTGTCTTCTCTTGAATGGAAAGTTGTGATATGTTTGAAGCAAGTGTGCATAATGTCTCTGAGTGTTTGTGAGTGCTACTGGTTAGTCACAAACAGGAATATAAAACTTAGTCTTGACAAGCATTTGTATTTTTATCTGAACTGTGAAAAGGGATTGAGTTTAGAGAATGTTTTATATGTTAAATGAAACTTGAGTTTTCCTGCTTACAAATGTGAGGGGGAAGAGGACAAGGAGAACTAAGAGCAGTTCAGTTCTAACTTGCCACGCCAGTGCAGTTTGGCAGCCTGATTGAACAGTGCCTTCCCCTTCCATTTAAATCCCTGCTCTATGACCATCAGCTTTTGTGTTACTGTATGACATACCACATGGGGAAACTGCTCTGGTTGTAAAACAACACGTTTGTTGGGCTGTTTTTCGTTTGGATCAGTTTCTCTGTTGGTGGAGAGGGCTGGGAGGCTGTTTGCAACTTGAGCCAAGTTACAGCCCCAGAAGCATCAACTAAAGCAGAGACTGTTGTGAAAGATTTTATTCAACTGTAATTTGATTGGAAGTATGTGTTGTAGGTGAGAGAGACTAAGTTTTTGTTTTTCTTAGTCAAAATTGAACCTGTAGGAGTGGGATTCAATTTGGATGTTCTTGAGTGACAGTAGTTTGGTATGTGCTTATTTATAAAGTTGTGAAAATGAGAAATATAAATCACAGAAAAGTGTCTGCAATCTTATTCAAGCTCTAAATGCACGATCTGACTACAAAGCAGTTGGATGCTGGCAATAAATAAAAATACTGAGTTCTCATTTAGATACATGTAGGTGGAGTGCAGTTTTTAAATTTTCCTGTTGAACATTTTAAGGAAGCATGATCTTTCTTTACACTAATTTTTTCAAAGAGAAAAAAAAATCATGTTGATTGATGGTTGCAGTGTCTATTAATCGTTAATGTACGTGTGTTAATCCATAAGCTGTCCATTTAACTGATGTTGGTTTTGCTGAACAGAAATTCAGAAATTGGTTTTGGCAGGATGAATGGAGAACCCATTGAAACAACATAACAGCTGTATCCAAGTTTACTAGAAAAAAATCCTAATCTCTTATTTGTTTTTTGGTGAACAGGAATTCAGAAATTGGTTTTAGCAGGAAGAATGGGAGAAGCCATTGAAACAACACAACAGTTGTATCCAAGTTTACTAGAAAGAAATCCTAATCTCTTATTTGCATTAAAGTGAGTCTTCAAATTATACAGATGTGTGTTTATAGATGGCACAGTACCTTCTGAGACAAGAGAGTTACTCATTTAAAGCTTTCACAGAAATTTATACAAAGTTAAGCAGCGCTTTTTAGAAAATGTGTATATTTCACTTTTTTATGCTCTTCTTATTTGCTACATGTTTAACTAGGTTTTGTCATCAAGGTCCTGGTTTGCAGCATAATTCACATCTCCCTGTAGACTTGTTCTCTAGAATGAGTTTTAGTCCATTTGGGTGTCAAGTAAAACTTAAAATGGAAACTGATATTGTAGCACATTCAAGAAGTTTAAGAATCCTGTTGGCATAAGTTAGTCTGTTCCTGCAAAGGGGTGACTGACTTTAAAGACCAGTTTAAATGAGCTGTTTCATTCCATGCCGCTTTACTAGAAACCTTTGGCTAAAACAGTGGCAATTCCATAATCCCAAAGAGTTCTCTTGGCTTCCCAGGCACACAATAGTCACCTTCATTCTGGCATTTTTACTTGCCAGCTGCGCTGTTCTCCAGAATTTTGTATCACATTGCAGTGTTTGAATGTGGAAAAAATGTGTTATCTCCTCTAAGAACAAAGCACTTTAATTTTATGTTCAGTTAAGTAACTAGGAATGTGTTTGAAGTCTGTCATGCTCAAGTGCTGAACAGAATTCACGTGATAGTACTCCAGACTTATCACAGAATTCACAAAATGTGAACATTTTGATGAGACTTCACTCAATAGCGTCAATTGTATGTTATCTTTTTCTCAATCTGTCTTTCTAAATTTTGCCTGTTCTGTTGAGGCTGCTGAAGCCTAAAGCATAAAGCAGGAGTTCTGAGCTTCCTTTAAAGTCCATAGTAAAACCTCCTTATCTAAAACGAAATTGACAAAGAACAACAGCCTCTAAAGGGAAGGTTTGTATGGGAGTTTGCTTTTCAAACTGTTTTCTAGTGCAGGTGTGTAAAGAGTTACTCTTTAATGCTTAATGTTCCAGACAGTCAAACTGTTCTCATTTACTTTGAGAGAAATGAGAGACATGACAACATAATGACATATCTTTCTCAAGAAATAACCTTGCTCCTGCCAATAAAAGAAAACAGTTAGAACAAGAAAATATAGTTTAAATGTTGAGGACTTAGTGACAAAGGCTGTCCTCCAAGGATAAATATTCCTGTTCTCCTCCCTCACAAATTTGTAATTATGTATTTTTGGTGGAATGCTCCAGAGCTTATTGATGATTGGGTTACTGACATCCAGCATTTTGTTGAGTCAGACTTGTTCCATATTTAACACTAAAATGAAGTAATTGCTATCGTTGGTAATTTGAAATGTGTAAATGGTTTTATTAGCTTAACGTTTTGCCTTTTGTTTAGGGTGCGCCAGTTCATAGAGATGGTGAATGGTACAGACAGTGAAGTGCGGTGTTTGGGAGGCCACAGTCCAAAATCTCAAGACAGTTACCCTGTTAGCCCACGGTCATTCAGTAGTCCTAGCATGAGTCCCAGCCATGGAATGAATATTCACAGTTTGGCAACAGGCAAAGGGAGCAGCACACACTTCACTGGTAAGTTCATGTGAAGGATAGACCACACAGATTTGGACTTAGGCACCACGTGAATTTTTTTTTTCTTAAACTTAAGGTTTTATGTGAAATGCTTTGTGTAATAGTATGATTTTAATGATTAAAATACGTGAGTTCTGGCCACTGGGAAAACCAAAAGTTTCATGTCATAATTTTTGCACGTGCTCTTGGCTTTACTTCTTGCAAAGTAGGTTGCCACCAGTTTCTAAGAAGTGCCACCCTCTGGGAGGTGGAGGGTTCTGACACAAATTTCTGTTGTCCTTTTGATGATAATTTACAGCCTGGGCAGGGTGGTTTAAATCCAGTAAGTGGTGTATATGATCCATTTCCTGTGGTGTTGACAGAGAAGTCAGAATAGCTGTGGTTGAGCAGGAAACACCAGAAGTTGGGTGGTACGGCTGAGTAAAAGACACCCTTCTGGCAGCCACATTTCAGTCTGCACAGTTGAAACATTTCTTAGAGCATTTAAATAATGGGAAATCTTCAGTGGGAAGCCACGAATGTTCAGAGCTGCCCCAAGCTTATGGGGAGGGTCCCTGTGTCTTCCAAAGCACCCCTGCTGAAAGGAAGTTGAGCTTGTTAAAATGGTATCTGAACGTGGCATCCTTGAAGACTAAGGCAGCAGAGACCATCAGCTTTAACTTCTCTTTCATTTCCAAATCCAAACTGGAGCTGACTGGGGGTACTTAATCTTTTTTTCCTCTCTGGGATGGAGCGGAAAGCCAGTGTAGCCTGGCCATCAGAGTAACTGCTGCCCTTGGAAGGACAGCAGCTTTGCTTTTCTTTTCTCTGTGTCAAGAGTGCCATCACGTGTGGCAGTGGAGAGCTACTCAGATTTTCTGATTGTTCTTTAGGTGGTTATTGGGGTGTATTGTAGAAAGTACCTGTAACTTCTCTAATTTTGAAAATAGAGGCAGATTGATGAATGTGTTATTAGAATTGATGTTTGGGATTTTGTAAATGGCAGCAGCTGCTTGCTGTATAATAAGCCCTTCCTGTGACCTCTTTCTATTTTAGAACGTACTAGGGAGCTCTTGGTTTGATGAAACTGGCAATTACATGCTTGCTTCAAATAGCAGTTTTCCTGATACATTTTAGAAGGGTCAGAAGAGATTTTAGCTAGGCATCATAATTTCACAGCATGGTGTAATTTTATTTAGCAAAGTACAATATTAACAATTAAAATAATAACATGGTGAAGGAGGGAGGTTGTATGTAAGTGTAGCAATGTGCAAAGTATTCAGCACTGAATTCTACTGTGCATTTATCAGAATTAGTGATGTGATCAGGAATTAGTAATGTTTGCTACCATTCATAATGATTACAGTGGCCTAGAAAAGATTTTCTAAAAAACTCTTCTACATTAGTGCAGTTTTATTTTTTACCAGTATATTAGTACAACTGGAAAAAACTTCTCATGTCTGTGTTCCTACTTGCTAAATAATGCTTAACTTCGGCACTCCAGAAGCCTTAAAGGTTTAAATACCTGAAACATGGAGGTGGAGAACTTGAGTTTGTGTGACAAATTTAGCATACTTGTTCCTGGTCAGTAAACACTACACTTACTTCATTTTTTTCTACAAACTTCTCTGTAAGTACTACTTTATGGCTACAGTTGTTAAAACTTTCTTGCAGGGTTTGAAAGTAGTTGCAGTAATGGAGTAATATCAAATAAAGCGCATCAGTCTTACTGTCACAATAAACACACAACCACCAGCTTGAATGTACCAGAGCTCAACAACATAAATGTCTCCAGATCACAGCAAGTTAACAGCTATTCCAGGTAAATAAACTTCAGATGCTTCTAAATCACATTAAAGCTCGTGTTGTCCACGTGTTTGCGTGGCAGGGAAGAGTTTTCAGTGGGATTTGATGTGATTGTTTTTTTTTCCCCCCAAGGACAGTTGGAACATAGTATAAGGGGCCAACAGCTTGTGATAACTCTGGTTGTTTTGGCAGTTCAAGCTCAGTAGACCTTTTTCTCCTATTGGGTTAAAGAAATGCAGTTGACAAAAATAAATCACCTTGCTTATAGCTGTGGTCAGTTTTGAAGTTGCATAGTGAAGGTTAATTAGCTCTTTGGCACTTGGGATTTTAATTTAGGCCACTGACATTGATTTAAGTGTGTGGCACACAGGTAATGAAAAGTTTTCCAGATACTCTCCATTTGTGGCAGTATCTGCAAAGTAAACACAATTGAGATGCATATGAAGTGTGGATTTCCTTTCACTGTATACACCAGGATTATTTGGCTACTCCATGCAGTTACGAGTGCAAAGGCATTCAATTCAGAGAATGAAATTAAATCTATTAACCAGGGTTAATACGGTTATTCATAACCAGTACATACTAAACTCTGGGTTGCACGGATGCAGCAGAACCTAATTTGATGAGAAGTGCAACAGCACTCAGCTGCATTGTCCAAAATGGATTCCCAAAACTACCACATAGGATGTGATGATGTGGTGGTGATGACCAAAAGTATTTTAGTTGGATGGTGATAATTGGGGCAAACAGGTAAGAGTACGAATTTACTTTTTAACTTTTCACCATTTCTGTTTGCATCAGCAGTTGCCTCTGCCAAAAGGCCTGGCAGTGTCCAGGCAACTTGGAGATTTTTCATGGAGGAAGACAGTTCCTTGGCTGTGGTCTTGCCCAGTCAGAGAGGCCTTTTGGTTTCCTTCCTCAAAGGAAGCTGAGTACTTTTGGTTGCTTGGAAGCAAGATATTAAACTTCCAGATTGAATCTATTTGGTCTTGACAGAGGTTTTAGATTGCTCTTCTCCATGACAGAATAGAACAGCTATTGCTAACATCTAAGCAAAGGCTAGGATGCAATTGTCAGCAGAACTGTCCCCAAAGCCATGCTGGCATTTTCTAAAAGCACTTCTGTGAGCAAAGGGTGGTGAGGAGTTGAATGCTCTGCATTTGCCACTGAGCGTCCCTTCAGTGTTCTGGTTTACTCAGCATTTGCTTTGGGGTTTTCTTTTTTTGTTTCTCCTCTGTTGTTCCATAGAGCAAATAAGAGGAGAAGGCATTTTTAAAAATAATTAGTTACCTAAATGCTGTATTTTCAAAGTAGGATGTGTGTTGATTTAACTATATTTTTATGCATAAATATTAACTGTATTAAAAAATGGGAGTAGTATATTTTCTCAATGCATTTTCTTCAGCTCTGTGTACATACCGTTATATAAACAAGGGAAGAACTTTTTGGCGTGTATTTAGAAAGTGTTGTATTCCTTACTACTGAATAATGGAGAACATGTTTAATTTTTCAGCATCTGAAAATAGTATTTAACTGAATACTAATGTTGAGACAGCCTTAAAACTTACCATGGTGCTCTGATACCACTACTTGCTTTTGAAGAAACTGTGGTCTAGCTTGGTAATATTTAACAGCAGCTTTTCAGTAGCTAAGATGAGGAAGTACTGTGATGAAGTTGTAAAGATAGGTTAACCTAAGTACTTAAATATGAGTAAAACTTGTATTCATTACTCTCTTTTCAGCAATGATGTAGACATGGAAACAGATCACTACTCCAATGGGGTTGCTGAGACTTCATCCAATGGCTTCCTAAATGGTAGTTCTAAACATGATCACGAAATGGAAGAATGTGACACAGAAATGGGTCTGCAGTGATATTTCTTACATTTTTATTAAGTGATGGCAACAAGGTTATGTTTTTACTTGCAATGCTTCCCAACTTGAAAATTAGGGTTATTAGCTCAAATCTTAATATTTTTGTTTGTTTTGCTATTACTAGATGTAAGTTTTAAAACCACTGATCTAAGTGGTCCAGTATCAGTGTGAGAACAGGGGAATGGGTAACTCATGGCTACTGAAACTAGCATGAATTTGTAAGGAAGTACCTTTGAGAAGAAACACTTCTCACAGCACACTGTGTTTGAGTTGGCAGATGGCTTCTCCCTCTTCCTGTTCATGGTTCTCATGGCACCTTTGTGTTCCACAGTAAGCATAGAAATTCTAACTCTTTTATATTGAAGAATGCAAAGTGCTAATACTTAATGCTCAAGAGCCGTATTTGGGAAATGTAAAAAATGAGAAATTAATTTTTCCCATGTTTTCCACCAAAAAAATACCAATTTATGGGCCAGTTTTGTAGGCTAAAAATTAACTTTGTTTAACTTAATTTGATTTATACTCTGTCATGCCCGTTGATGTTAGTGACAAATGAGTATTTAAATCCCCTCTGCTTGCCCTTTGTGCAGCTGCAGAATTGGTACTCAAACAATTGATTTAAGCAGATGTCAGTTAATGTGTAGTTTAAATGAAATGTGAAACTGGAGACCTTCAGAACGCAGCAGCGCGTGCAGAGGTCTATGAGTGCTTCCCAGTTCCGGGGCATCTGCTGCTGCTGCTGCTGATCCTGCAGCTTTGCTGGGAAATACAGGTAACTGTGGAACAGCAAATGTCATTCTGTTACAGCCCTGCAAGGAGGAATGCAAGCTGACAGACCACTTACCCTGCATTATGCTCTGAAACTGAATCATAAAACTACCGTATTTCTGTGACAGAAAACCCAAAACAGGTCCTCGCTCTCTTGCTGCCTTTTCCGCAGAGACTTGCTGTGACAGACATGCAGCAGCTGCACAGGGCACAGAGTTGAGGTTTTTGTAATGCAGTTGTCTCCTGCCTTTGGAAAGTAATGTCCTAGATCAGACTGAGCTAGGGACAGACACCACAACTTGAGGACTTGTGGGTGCTTCACCTACACTGTTGACCCCCCACGCTTTGAGTCTGGTGGTTTTTCACTTTCTGAAATATTTACATATTCTGCTTAGTACTGTGTATGTGAGGTTTAGTAGGCAGGTTCTTTCCAGAGGTGATACACTTACATCTAATGAAAAAAAAAGTGGCCAGTTAAAAAGTCCTTTTCTGAAATAGGGATCAAAATATATCACTAAATAGCAGTGTTAAAGTCAGAAAGAAGAGTGGATTTGTAATTGAAGAGTCTGTCAAAATACACATTTTAAAACTTGATTCCATTGATGAAAAAAAAGACAAGGAACAGATAAATGCCTTTTTAAAATATGGTGCTTTAGGTGCAAATTTTAAAAAGGCAGAATTTTCAAAGAAGCCAGGTGTTGGCTTACTATTCGTAAGCTGCATCAATATCTTTTAAAATCACTGGTACTGGGGAGTATTGTAGGAAACAGTAAAGAAATCAGTTGTAGTGTCCTGCTTGATTACGAAAGAAGTCTGAAATATCCAAATGATTAAGATAATGTGTTCTGCAAGGAGCACGAACAGTCTAAATTATTGTCTTGGAGCAGAATCCATCATGGCTGTTGAGGAAGTTTGGCATTTTTTACCCCCTATTAGCAGTTCCCTATTTGGCCTATCTCTAGAAACGCAATGCCGAAGAATTAAAAAAGTTAGAACTCTGTGGGCTACCATTGTTGTTTTTTAAACTCTCTTAAAATTTTAGGGTAAAATCTGGTTTATCTTCCAGTTAGTTTTAATTTACCCCTTGCAAGATAAATAGAAGGTGCTGACAGCATTTGCTGTTAGTTAACCAGGCCTCTCAGATGTTTGTAAGGAGCAGTTCAGCAGTGCCCAGTACAGGAGCTCATGGGGCCAGGGTCTCTGGCTGAGCTGCTCTCTTTGGGCAGGCACCTGTGTTTGAGGGAAGTCAGTGCAGAGCTCTAGATCCATAGGTTGTTACCCTCAGCTCTGTCAGTGGTGATGATGACGATGTCATTTCTTTAGAAGTAGATTCAAGTCAGTTAAGACGCCAGCTCTGTGGTGGCAGCCAAGCAGCCATTGAAAGGATGATCCATTTTGGAAGAGAATTGCAAGCAATGAGTGAGCAGCTAAGAAGAGAATGTGGCAAAAACACAGTGAACAAGAAAATGCTTAAGGTATGTTTAATCTTCTTGTAAAGGTGAGTAACTGTGCTGCCCAGCAGGAACTTCCCACAGCTGGTGTGCTGGAATTCTGTTCTGCTTTAACTTCTGCCATTTTTTGTGTGTCTCAGAGCAAGTGTTCTGGTCAGCTGTGGTGTAGCACTGTCTTCTTTCTTGTCTGTGTAGCACACGCACAGGGAGGATAATTTTGTGCTGTTACACAGTTAAACACAGAAATGAATTTAGCACTTTCTTTTCTCTCATTTCTGACCACGTAACTCAGCTTCTTGAATCGAAGTTCTGTTTTTGTCTCTAATGGTAAATGAACTGCAAAGGGATTGGTAGAGATGCCCAAAATGTGCTGTCATTAGTACTCTGCATGTTGATTAGTTTGCCTTGATTTGAGACTGCTGTGGAAAAGAACTCCCCTGCCAAAGACTGCATGCAGTTTTTAGTCTGTCTTCTCTTACCCCATCACTTAGTAAAATAATGCTACCTTTTGCCTTACTCTTGGGAAAAAACACTAAATGGAACAAGTCCTGTCACAATTTCTTCTTATCTTTCTGTATTGATGAACACTGTCAGTCACCTTTGTGATTATGAATCAAAATAGTTGAACAAAATAGCCCTTCTTTTCACTAGTAGTTTCTAGCTGTAGATGTAAAAGAAGTCCTCTTCCCACAGGACGCATTCAGTTTACTTGCATATTCCGATCCCTGGAGCAGCCCTGTTGGGAATCAGCTCGACCCGATACAAAGAGAACCAGTGTGCTCTGTGCTGAATAGTGCAATACTAGGTAAGTGTGGCCTGCTCGGGGTGCCTCTGCCTCGTCCCACACAGGTGGCCCTGTGGCTCCACCCCTAAGGAAGGACAGCAGTCTGGGGTACACTCTTCTGGGAAGAGAGGGATAGTTTGGGGGGGTATGTAAAATAACAGGTACTTGTCTGCTGTTGTAGCTCAGAGCAAAAATGGGCCCGTTCAGTAATGGTGTTGTGCATGGTCACTTTGTTGCTCCTGCTTTGTGTCTTGCTCTAAGAGCAAACTTTGCACATGAGTGATTTAAGTACCTCAAAAGTCAAGTGTTCAGTGTGTTATTATGAAATTATTCAGGTATTTTAACTGCCACTGTGCTTGTTTTTCAGAGACTCACAATCTGCCAAAGCAACCCCCGCTTGCCCTCGCCATGGGCCAGGCATCACAGTGTCTGGGATTGATGGCCCGGTCAGGAATTGGATCCTGTGCATTTGCCACAGTGGAAGACTACCTACACTAGCTATGCATTTGGAAGGTCTGAAAGGTGTTGTGGCATATTCAACATGGAAAGTAGACCAGCTCTGCTGACTGGAATTTGGAATTTTAATTATGTACTAAGGACAAGTCTGTCGCTTTATGTTGCTTCCTAGTTTACAGCATGATGCAAATGATTTCTAACTTAGTGTTAGGAGAAAATTTCCATCTTTAAACCTCTTAGACAACTAAGAGTTGAAAATATCACTGGTAACGTCAGACATCCAAATTGACAAGTACCAATCCTCTGAACGATTGTCCAAAACAAACCAAAAATCCTGCTACCTTGTGGTGGGACGGAATAGAAAACATGGATGTATTAGCATGTGGGTGATGTAAACGTCAAGCAGGATGACTTGCCAACCTCCACCCCCATTGTTACATAGTTCAATCAGTGTAATTTGCAAAATGCAAATGGTTTGGATATATAGTGTTGATGGGAAGAAATGATATTTTTTAATGTGTACTGTAAAACTTGAATTACTCAGGAGCTGAGTGAATATGTTTGTTGCTACTTACAATCCCAACCTGTTGATCTTAGTAGTTTTTTGTTTTAACATGGTCTTTTCAACTTTGTTTCCTTGTTTAACTACAGACAGCTTCTGTTGTGTAGGCTCACCAGTTTAACTGTTGTATTATAACAGTATTACATGTCAACACAGTGTGGTTATGACCTATTTATATAAAAACCAAATATTTAGTCAATTTACAGTCTTAATTTAATCTTTGTACACCTTGCATTTTTAAAAGTGCTTAAATAGTACTATATTGCAATAAAATGTAGTGATATCATAATTAACCAGCCATTAAAAACTTACATCTACATCCACAGTAGCATGGATGTGTATGCTACATTGTCTTGTTCCAGAGTTCCACCCTAGAACAGCGCTCCTTGTGGAGACCCGCGAGGGGAGTGGCTCATCCCTCACTCCGGGGCTGCCACTTCCCCGCAGGAGCTGGGCTGGTGCAAGTGAAAGGCTTTGCCGTGTTCTTGCCACTCAGTGAGTCTGGCTAACAGTGCAGGAAGCTTACTGAGGATCCCTGCAGATGGGGAAAATGCCCTACTGCTGGAAAGGAATCATGAGGTTGGAGAGAAGTGTCCTGCTGTGGGAGGTACAGCCTTAGGTCACAACAGGTCACAGAAGCAGCAGGAATAACTGCCTGCTGTAAGGAATGCAGCATCCACAACAGTAACTACAACATTGCTCATCTTTATTCTCTGCAAAGGCATTGCCTCATGGAGGCAGCTCAGCAAGCCTGGTCCTAGCACCAGCTGTTCTACAGCACTGGCCTGGCTGCTTTGTAGCTTCCCCAAGAATTTCTGAAAGGGGGAGAGGAGGGAACAGGGAAGTCTGATCAGGCACAGCTCCGTGCCTTCTGGTGGCTGGAGCTGAAAGCAAAGTGATGATGAAGGGGGGAAAAAACACCCTTTGTTGTGTTGAGATCAACTCTCAGTAAAGTCCTTAGTGGCATCTTGGGAAAAAGGTGTCTTCAGATTCCATTTTTAGTCTGTGTTGCCAGCCAACGTTTCTTAAACCTTGCTGCTTTCTCCTTTATATCTTGCCCTTAAAAAAAAAAAAAAAAAAAGCTCATACCATTTTCCTTAGCCCATGTGCTGGAGAAGCAGCAATCCCTTGGCTGCTGCAGCATTTCAGAATAGAACAACCCCCTCAAGAGCTGATAAAACTTACTGACATGTTTTATATGCCCCAGGCGCATCCACTGGCCAGGAGTACCAGCTTGCACCAGGCTCCTTCAGGAGGGTGGGGGTACAGTGGTGCTTTCAGTGATGGAGCACAGATGGAAAGCAGGCCCTGCTTGCTAAGGCTGTTACTGGTCATGAGCCTCACAGACGCTGTGGGTGTGAGACTGTCCCCATCCATTGTGGAAATCAGGAGAAAGGAGTGCTATTTCCCTGTGCTCAGATAGATGTTCTGGGATCTTGGTATCCCTGCTTTTAAGTCTGAAATGCACCTGAAATGCCTTCCAGCAGCTCAGAGAGTGGAGGCTGAACCAACAGCGACTGAAGTTTATTTCACTGAGCAGCCCCAGCTCTAGGACAAGAGCTGTTTGTTAACATACTAAAAAATACTAAAAAAGGTCATTTTTGTTCATCTGTCCCCAGGGGGGTGCTCATGACACCCACTGTGGCTGCAGTGCCCTGCTGCCCTTCCCTTACTATCCACGTGGTTGGAGTTACGCATGGAAACCCCGATTTAATTCAAGTGTACTTTTAACCACATATGCATAAAACAGCACATACTCCTTCTATACTCACCCCAAGACTTGTCCACAAACTGAACTGCAGCTTTTTTGACTGGATCTTTCTTGTTTGCAAGGGAAAAAAATTCATTTGCTGAAAAGGAGACAAATGTTAATCACCAAGCTGAAGCCAGACAAGACTCGATCCAGACACAGCCAGGCAGAAGTGCTTACCCTGTACCCGGTTGGTGTGAGGCCCATAGAGCTGAGCATTCAGGAAGTCTCTGGCGAGCTGCTGGTGCACGCCTGTTACACTCTGGTCTTTTAAGCACACGGCCATGTAGTTCGCTTTTGTCCTAGTCAAAGAGAGATGCAAATCCCTGCAGCCTGGCTACAGGATCCAGAACAACAGACACGCTGCTGTCAAGTTTTGCTACTTGAGCACAGCAACACCCCGTGCTGGTTTCTGATACTCGGATGAGCTTTGTGGCAGTATTAAAAAAATAAAAAGCTGGACCAATACTCTCAAGCTGTCGTCATATGCCTTTGTGTGCCCTGAGTAGTTTCTTGGGAGTCTTGAGCTCATCCTACCAGAAGCAAGGGCAATTCCTCTCTGGGGCCATCAGTGACAAATAGAGAGGAGAGAGAAAAATAAGACTGGAATGCAGGAATTCAGTGCCCAGCCACTCCAGCTGCAGCAGCACACAACACAATGTGTACTGCTGTGCTTATGACTGCCCAGTTATCTCACAGCAGTTATATGTAATATATAAAAATTATATATATTATATATATATATATATGCACACATATGTAAGTATGCTAAACCAGAAGATACTAAAGGTGCTTTTAGCACATAAATATGCTTTCAATCAGAGGAAGGACAGGGGGAGCATAAAGTGCAGAAGAGGGTACAGCCATGCAGTGACAGAACAGCTGCTGTGATGCCCCTTCCCACACCAGGCAAAATCATCTCCTCCTCCTACCTGGCACCCTTGCTCCTCTTGCCTTTCTTCTCCTGCACTTCGGCTTGGCCTTGTTCCAGTTGTGCAGCTTCACCTTCAAGTTCTTCACCTAGAGTAACTTGGAAACGAAATTTCCCAAACATTACAAATCAAAACCAGTCAGTGAAACAGGAACAGGACTTAAAACAAGCAGCATTTTTCAAAAGCACTGACTAGGAAGAACAGCTGTAAGAGGGAGGGGAAGAAATATGTTTGAAGTACTGCTAGCCAGCTTTCCTCTTCCTTGGTATCAACAAACTGGGATTCATCACAGGACAAAACTTCAGTGCAACACAACAGCTGTGGGTAACTCATAAAGGGAAATCCAGCTCTGGCTTCAGTCTCGCTTCATTCTCAGCTCATCTCTTTGTTATGCCAATACAACAGATTTTTTTAAAATAAAAGCAAGTAGCAGTTACATCATCCAGCAGTATGTGATGCTTGGATAAGAGAACTGTTTAAATAGAAGATTTTTTGTGAAGTACTTTGAAGTACAGATGACACAAATACAGCAGTCATAAACTCCAGACTCTTGATTTTGTAATTCTGAGTTTGAAAAAAGTTACTTAATATTTTGCAGATGCTATTAAACTGTAGTTTGATATGTAAAGCATTGAGGCAATTTAACAACACTACCCAGGAATAGCCTTTATAACTTAAACAAGGGCTAAATATTAATCCACCTTTGGTAATCCTTACTTTTTCTGCTGCAATACCTGCCCATGATTTCCTTAAACACTTCAGGCTAACTAAAATCACCATACAGCAAGTGACTTCTCTAAAAGGCACAAGAATTAGATTGAATCTGACTTAAGATTTTTTCTCAGCTATTTCGTTTTCCCTCGGAGAAGACAGTCTGCCCAGTCTGTTCACGTGTAAGACTTGTAAAAGGTCTCTTTACCAGAGCTCCCCACTGCAGCTCTGGCACAGGAATGAACTCCTGGAATACCAGATGTGCACCCCGTTAGCAAAGCGAGCTGTAGCGTACCTGGGTCATCAGCCGCAGCCTGCTCAGCGGGCCTGCGGAGCAAAGGGAAGGCATCACGTTACTCTTCAATTCCCACTCACTTCCTTTACCCAAAGCCACGAAACCCCCATTTCCAGCCCGGCCTCCCCAGCCAGGACCGGAAGGGGCTGCCCAAGGTGGGGAGATGGGGAGACGGGATCCCAACACCTCCCGCCGCCTCACCGTGCGGACACATCCTGCAGCTCCTGCAGCACGGCCTCGGGCAGCAGCCTGCGCTTCTGCGGGGGAGAGGGGAGTCAGGCGGGCACGGACACCGCGGGCACACACACCCAGGGCCCGCCCGGAGCCCGGCGGGGGTAACGCGGTACCTTCTGCTCCGCGAACAGCTCCTGGTGCCGCCGCCGCTTCTCCTTCAGCAGCTCCCGGTGCCTGCGGAGAGGCGGAAGCCACCGTCAGCATTCCATGGGGCGAGAGAGGGGATTACGGGCGCGGGGAAAAGGGGGGAACGAGGGCTTGGAAGGGCAAAGGAGGTGGTGAGGGGGGCAAGTGTGGGGATAAGGGAGAGGGGATAAGAAGGGTGAAAGGGGCGTAAGAGGGGTTAAGGGCGGGATAAGGGGCCTGGGAGGGATAAGAGGGATGGTAGGGTAAGAGGGGAGATAAGGAGGGGAAAAGGAAGCAACAAGGGAAAATAAGCAGGGATAAGGGAGGGAATGAGGGGAGGATAAGCGACGGCGTGAACGGGGGTAAAAAGGGGGATAAAAAGAGGGTAAGAGGGGTGGAGGGGGGTTTAAAGAGGTAAGCGAGGGTATAAGGGGGAGGTACAAGGCGTGAATGAGGAGAAGACTGGGGCTAAGCAGAGGGAAGCGCTGGTGTGAGAGCCGCGCTTCAGGAGCAGGAGGCCCCGGCGTGTCCGCACCTCCGGGCCGCCTCCCCGACGAGCTTCCGCTCGGCCTCGGCCGCCTCCCTCGCCACGCCGAAGGGCACCTCCTCCGGGGCCTCGTCCGCCTCGTCCTCCGAGGAGGAGGCCGGGCTGGGGAGCGCGGCGGGAGCCCTGCGCTTGCCCGCGGCCGCCGCCTTCGCCTTCTGCCGGCGCGCCATGGCCGCGGCTCTTGCGCTGTCCGCCCCGGAACCGCTCCCGCCTTCCGCCGGGGAACGCCGAGCGCCGGGACAGCCCCTGCGCCTCCCGCCCCGCCCCCAGCACGCACGCACAGACACAGCACATCGGACTGGCCCCGCCGCCGCCCCTTTATTGCCGTGGGGACGAGTCCCGCCGCCGCCTTCGGCCCGCCCGCCCCGCTCTGAGCCCCGCCGGGCCGCTCCCGGCGCTCCGGAGGCGATCCCGGGGCTCAGATGATCCCGGCGGTCAGGAGATGATCTCCGTCTCGTGTCGCGCCAGCGCCGGCGGCAGCGTGGTCCCGCAGGGGCCCGGGAAGTGGAACCTGGAAGAAAGTGGCAGGTTTAGGGCGCGGGCAGCCAGCGGCGCATCCCGCTACTCCCTGTGCTTTGGTACCTGGCGAATCTGACAGGGGCACGGCAGGGAGGGAGGGAAGTGGAGGAGGAGAGAGGGGTTTAGGCTTTGTGGGGCCTAGGGGACAGACTTCAGCCTCACCCTTAAAACAACACAGTTTGTGTCTTCAGTGAAACCTAATTCCACCATGGAAGAATTATCTTTTCTTACTTATTAACAGGAACTTAATGTTTCTTAAGCGCTGGGGAGAAAACCAGACCGTGTACGTCTAAACGCAGGGTTTCAGCAGTTGGACGCAGAGGGCAGGGACGGAGGGGGCTGAAGGCTGGGTGACTGAGCAGCATTACCTGAACCTGTTGGTGGCAGGAGTGGGTTCCATGTTGAACTCCGCCACTGGGACTCCTCTGGCCGAGACCTGCGGGGCGAACATGGCTGCAGGATACACCACAGACGAGGTCCCGACCTGCGGGCAGCGGGACAGGAGTCACAAGCGTAGCAGGAGAGTACTTACAGAGCAAACCAACCCAGCCCCGAGGTGAGGGCCCTTCTCACAACACTGCATGTGCACTAAAGCCTGGGAGAGCCCTACAGAAATGAAACCGAATCAGTATCTCTGATCAGTGTCACTGCAGATGTAGCTATTTAACAGCATAACAATCAGGAACTGATGTTTCTCTGATGGCAGCCCGAAGAAACCAGTTTGTAACTGTAGGTGAAAAAAATTCCCAGAAACAAAACAGCACCATTTGTCTTCAGGAAAAATAAAAACCCAACAAAACGTTCCTTCTGTTACTTGAGATCATTCTGTAAATGGAAGACAAACTTGTCTAAGCAAGTGTTTTGGTTAGGGATCTGGAACTTACATGGCATGTAAACCACCTTGCAAAAAAGCAGCATATTATAACTTACTTTCTTTTTAAACTGAGCATCAAAATAATTCTATTATTCACTGTTTGAGAAATTAGAACCATGGAATGATTTGGGTTGAAGATACCTTAAAGACTGTCTGTTTCCAACCCCTCTGCCACAAGCTGGAACATCTTCCACTAGACTAGGTTGCTCAAAGCCCCATCCAGCCTGGACCTGCACACTTCCAGGGATGGGACATCCACAGCTTCTCTGGGCAACCCATTCCAGTGCCTCATTCCCTCATAGTAAGGGATTTCTTCTGTATATCTAATCTAAATCCACCTCCTTTCAGTTTAAAGCCATCAGGAACATCACCCCTTGTTCCTGATGAAGAGTTCCCATTCAGCTTCCCTGCAGGCCCCTTCAGGTACTGGAAGGTTGCTCTAAGGTCTCCCCAGAGCCTTCTCATCTCCAGGCTGAACAGCGCTAACTCTCAGCCTCTCTTCATAGGGGAGGTGGCTCCAGTCCCCTTAACTTTGTGATCCTCCCCTGGACTTGCTCCAACAGTTCCATGTCCTTCTCATGTTGGGGGCATCAGAACTATACACAGTATTCCAGGTGGGGTCTCACCAGAGCAGAGGGGCAGTGAAATTCAACAGCTGAACAACACTGCCTATTCTCTAGCCCCTGTGTACCTGTTAACTTCTGAGTAATGTGTGTAAATTTTCGAACTGCAAGATCCTTTAATGTTTTGCACTGGACACCAGGGAGTCCCTCTGGGGCTTTTAGTTCCCTCAGGGAAGCACAGATGCATCTGCTTTATCAGGAGGTGCCACATCCTTAGCGTGGCTTCCCTGCCTGTTCAGGGACAGGTAAGGAAGGCGCTACTCACAACCAAGCAGAGGTCACAAATATCCAGCTCCTTCTCCACTGCCGTGAGCACGCTGGGATCCAGGGCTTCCCCAAACCACACAACGTGGGGGCGCAGGAGCCCATTGCAGCCGTCCTCCTCACACCTGTTCAGACACCACCAAGGGACAACATCACACTGCTGATGGGGGCGTTTCGGGCTGCACAACAGCAAAGCAGTTCTCATTCTTGCTTGGCCCTGCCTTACCTGCCATCACTCTGTCTCCCTTCTCCTTCGCAGCCCTCCCCACACCCTCCTCTACCATGTGCTGGATGGAAAGCAGCTCATTCCATGCTACACATGTTCTGGAAGTACACATGTTCCGCCTGGTCACATGGAAGGGGTTGCTGAACAGTTGTTCAGCGCAGATACTTAATTGTGTTTTCCCCTTACTCAGCTCTTGAAACATATGAAAGTTAAACCTGGCCTCCATCAGCTTCAACAAACTGGCTAACAGGGTCTTAAGGAGAAAATGAACCAAAAGAGAGAAGCATCTTTTTCCTTAGGAACCAGATGAAAAACGTGGTGGCTTTTTCCATCTGCAGCTAGCCAAGGCAAAGCTTCAGGCAGTGTAAAAAAGCATCGTGGCACATTTCAGTGCCTGAGGGACCCCAGCACAGTATCCCAGACTAACAGTGGATGACACCTACAAAGTAATAAAACATTCACTGCTGTAGCAGTGAATGCTGCAATTCTCCTACCACTTACTACAAACCCCACGAATCTGGGCACGTTTCATCTTGGTGCTCAAGTACACAAACATGCGATGCCTTTAGCACCACACTAACTTCCCCTGCACACTCCATGTCTGATGCCCCTGTAACTTTAGACTCAATTTTCCAAAGTTCCACACATTTCTCTCCTGTGGAATGTCCTTCCAAAATGACACGAACAGTAACATGAGGCTTTGAGATGCACAAAGCATGAAGAGGTAACAGCCCAAACAAAGTGGTCCATACATACTGAGGAAGGTCTTCAACTGGAATTGCAGCATCTTGTGTGTCGGGATCTGGAGCCCTGAAGTTACAAAATGGAAATACATGTCCAGCTGTACAAAACTCACTTTATATATTAATAAAAACCTCTGTATTCTCTAAAGCATGCTCTCCAATCAAGGAATCTGCAATTTCAGCCAACTTGAACACCTACTACAATCCTAAAATACCATACGACAAGGCAGGCAGGAATTTGTCCAGAATTATCCTGGAGCTGAGCAATTGTAATAAGCTGGCCAAGACTGTCAAGGGCACAACAATTATTTACGTAACTAACTAAAACCCTGGTGAAATATAAAGGGAAAAAAGTCCTAAAAAATCTTTGAATATATGCCTGACCCAACCCCCTGCCCACTTCCTTTTTTAATGGTGAAAGAAAGAGGATGGATTACCCCTTCCCAGCCAACGCGGGGCAGATCGGGCTCTTGTAATTTGCAGCTACATTTCCACAGCTGGTGCATCGAGTTTTAAATAAACTACCTGGAACACACAAAGAGGAAACATCAGGGATGAAGCCATGGCTCTGAGATGTGGCTGAGCAGGCAAGTGGTTGTGTTTATCCTGGGCAGCCTTTATTTACAGACCTTGAAGGCTGCAACTTGTGGTAACTTATGACAGAACACAACAGCAAAGGCAGTCCCTGTATCACCTTGTTCTGCCTCAGGACATGAGTACTACATAGTCCCGTAACATATTTCACAGGAAAATCATAATGTAAAATATCCCTGAGGAAGACAATTTCTGTTTATTGCTTTTCCTCTTACATCAGAAACATTTTCTTAAAAAAAAGAAAATATGCTGGTCAACATAATTTTGTTTCACGCACAACTTCACTCCCAAAACTTCTGCAGCATTACTAACACACTGTCAAGATGTGCAACATAGCCTAGAGTTTAAAATAGTGTCCATTTTGTAAGGAATACAGATAACCAAAATTAAACTGTTGCTAGGCCTTATCATTGGATCCACAACTGCAAAACAGCTTGTGCAGGTTTCCTGTGTCCAAATCACAAATGTGGCAGTGGGAAATCCCACTTACACGTGTAGTGATACTCGAGTTAAAACGCATCACAGTGGTGGAGGGCCAGGATAGGTCTTTGTCCTGGGAGACTTCCACCCTGTGGCAGGGCCTGAGGAGTGGAGAAATGAGTGGGGCACCTCCAAGGATGGAGAAAGGCTTCCCCATCCTCCTTCTCTCCACACCTGTACACTTCCTCAGATCCCAAAGCCCTGCTGACCCCCAGGTGCTGCACCCGCCTTGTGCTCCTCTGGCACTCTGAGGGAGTGAGGAATGCCACTGACTACAGGGAAGTGAGGGAGAGGGCCCCTGGGTGCAGGAAAGAAAGGTAAAGGAATCTCAGTTGTTTCCAGTCCCTTTGTCCTCCTGCAGCCAAGGACTGCATAGGTGAGGACAGAACAGAGGGAAAGCACCAGGGCTGGTGAGGCCAGGCTTGCCAATACCCCCCGTTATTGGTGGCAATCTGACACCACCACTACCACACAGTGAATGTCCTTGGGGATTCTTTTGCCCTTTTCTAAGTGAAATCAGCCAGGTGTCACAGCTGCATGAATTCAGGTGGATCTGCAGAAAACTGTGCAAGCGAGAAGGGAGAACCTGTTCCTGTGTACTGTCAGAATCCATTAAAAACAGAAGATAAGATTCTGTGATTCTAAAGATAAGGAATAAAGAGAGGCTACGAAGTACCTGAAACAACTTCCAAAAAAGTTATTAGAAACAACTTTATGCAAGTTATTATAATTTTAAAGACAAAATTCTTTTCTCTTTGCACTGATCCTGCTTTCCCTTCTTCCCACTCCCCAGGTTTTGTGGCCTGTGGCAGAGAGGTGAGCCAACTCTTACCATGAATTTCTAAGAGGTGCTTGGTGCCTGCCTTCCTGTGCAGCTCATCAATGTTCTGAGTGATGACTACGACGCTCCTTCCCTGCTTGCTCAGCCGCTTCTCACACTCCGCAATGGCGATGTGCGCTGGATTGGGATGTTTGCTCAGCATCACCTCCCGCCGGTAGTGGTAGAATTCCCACACGCGGGAAGGGTTCCGTGCAAAAGCCCCTGGAGTAGCCAGCTCCTGCAAAAGATGTAACAGGTCATCCTACAACAACAGAAGAATCCCTTCCCCAGATGAAGCCTGATGGACCTCTGCCATTTACACTGCTGCCTGCATCACAAGGTCATCAAAAGGAGATTATTTACAACCAAATGCAGTTGATAAGAATATTGTTCCAATTGTTCCAATTGTTCCAAGGGTGACAAGTCAAAGTGTCAGATCAAAAGAGGAAATAACTTCCAACGATAGTGTGGCACGTGGCTTTACACTACACTCCAACCATATTCCGTGCGGCCCTACTGAACTATTAGGAGCAAGATGAGATATTCCAATGTACACCTTTTTTTGGCACCCACAACTCTCTTTTCCACAGCAGCCTTAAAACTCAGCATCATGTGAATATATTTCCTTTGCTAGCAATCTCTTTTCTGCTTTAATTTAAGTGAAACGCGGACTAAATTACACCCATTGTCAAAACCAAAGTCTAATGTCGTGTGTGCAGGTAAAATTGAAGCTGCTTTTCACAGTAACTTTAATTTTGTCTTATCTTTCTCAAAAATGAGGAGCAGCTCAATCCAGCGCCTCAGTGCACAATTCTGCTGACATAAAAACACTGAATGCAAGTTTCTGCCGCAGCAGGACCAGGCATTTATACACACACATGTAGATTGTTTAGATTCAAACCAGCTTAAAATCTCATTTGACACTTTTTTTTAACGTCATCAAATCTTTCAGGAATGCTGTGATATGAAACCATGAAGAAAGCAGGTGTGACTGCAGCATTTGGGGTAGCAGGTACTGACACCATAACAACTGCTTGGAACACTTGCAGCACCCAGGCAGGATGAGACCCCCGTACAGCTCACACTGATGATTTCAGCTGCATTCCCAGTGTCTGCTCCCACCTCCTCTCCCACCGCTGGCAAGATCATTCCAACAAGAGAGACAGAGCTTGTGGGAGAGTTAAAGAACCAGCCCCAAAATAAAACAAGTCCTAAAGCGTTTTTAAAGGGTATTATGAGACATCAGGATTAAAAGAAAATAACCAGTCTCTATCATCAGTTTAAACTCTTTAGAGTTTAAAACAGGAAAGGCCTCACAAGGTAGGAAAACAGTGAGGGTGTTCAGGAGATGAGCAAACGGCTGAACTGCAAGAAAACAAGGACGGTAGAAAGACCCAGAGCTGCCCACAAGAATGTTGTTTTTCCCAAGCAACTGATCAACTGAAGGACAGAAGCAGATCCCCAAGGGCACGGGGAAGAGCTGCAGAGGCAGTTGCAGGGAGAGCTCTGTCCCTGCTGCACAGCCATGGGAGAACTTCCAGCCTCTTCCCCCAGCTGTTCCTGACCCTCCATGCTCACCTGCATGACAGACAGAGCGGCACGGCTGCTCAGGCATGGGCCACCGGAACCTACCTGTGCTTGCCACTTCCTCCAGAAGCCTCCAGCCCCTCTGAAGGTGGGGACGCCACTCTCGGCGCTGACCCCGGCTCCAGTGATGATGGCGATGTGCTTGGCTTTGGCAAACACCTCTCGGAAATCAGCCATGTCTGTGCCAGGGCAGGGAAAACAAGGAGCTGTTCAGTGCTCACACTCTGACCTAGAAGGCCACACTTACGCATCCAGAAACATCTTCCACACACACCTCCCATGACTTGAATTTCAGGATGCCAACTGGTCCCTGAGCTTCAGTATGTTGGAATCTAAAGGGCAATTCCTGGGGATACTCAAAATATGTGCATGAGCAAGCTCAGCAGCGCAACACGTGCTGAACATGATTACAGTCAATACTCAAAAGGCACAGCCTTTAACTAAAACCCCACACTAGATGCTACCCCAGTAACAACTGTTAGCACCACCACCCAGGAACAGTTTGCTTCCTTATAGTTAGGTAAGATCCTGAGGTAAAAAAAAAAGTTTGTTTTGTTGTTTTTGTTTTATTTTCATGAAGTATCACTTTCAAAATTAAGGTAATTTGGGAAAACGTATTTTCTTTTCCGGCATCTTTCCTGTTTTCTAGGTTTGCAACTGTGTTTTATATTTTTAATATATTATTCCCTTCCATTTTTCCCTGCATGGTAAAGTAGTTTGGGAAAAAGATGGAAAATTGCCTTTGCATTTTTATGTGAGTCAAGACAAGATTAAAAAGGAACAGGTTAGCTACAGAGAGACAAAAAAATATCTTGCTGTTCACCTCAGATATGAATTTTAAAGCAACACAGGTTACAATCACAAAGTGGCTGAGGTGGGAAGGGACCTCTGGAGATTGTCTTGTTCAACCCCCTCTGCTTAAGCAGGGTCAGCCAGAGCAGACTGCCCTGGACAGTGTCCTGTGGGGTGGGTTTTGACATCTCCATGGATAGAGACTCCATAACCTTCCTGCACAACTCAATCCATTGTTTGACCACCCTCACAGCAGACAAACACCATAGGGTGCTTCTACGCATCGAGAAGATGCCCTGGAGCCTTCACTGCCACAAGGGCTCAACTCTGGCTTAGGGTCAACGTGATGCCCACCAGATCCCCAGGGACATTCCTGCCCAGCTGCTCACCCCAGTCTGTCCTAGTGCCTGGGGCTATTTCTCCCCAGGCGTAGCACCCTCTGGAATATCAACCACTCCTCCCAGCTTTGAATTATCTGGAAACTTGCCACGGATACACTCTGGTGTATCCTTGGCAAGTTTTCAGATCGTTAATGAAAGTGCTAAACAACACTGGCCTCAGTATGGATTCCTACAGTACCACCACCAGTGAGCTGCCTCCAGCTGAACTTTGAGCTGCTCATCACAATCCTAGTCCTCACAATTTAATAGATGATCTTTCAAATAAAAAACAAAACTACCTTCCCCACACATACCCCCCCAAAAAATGCCCACCCAAAGGCAGGTAAGTTCCTGTAGAGAGAAAGAGTCACTGGAGAGGTCCCAAGAGCCACAGGACTGGACAGAGAACGCTGCTGAGAATGCTGACACCCCACCTGCTGCTTCAAACCAAACCTCACAAGCCCTGAGTGTGTAAAGCTCAGGCCAAAAGCCCTCCCAGCCTGGTCTCTGGCAGCAGCCAAGCACTGATGCTCAAGGCAGCAGAAAAAGCACATTTGCCTAGGGTACTCAACTATTAGGGGGGTTGCTATTGTACCCATGTGCAGTTTTCAAGTTAAGGCACATTCCCAAATTAGAAAACAAAACCAAAATACCCCCAAACAAGCAAAAAGAGGACAGCTACAACTGCTAGCCTGAACAGGGCTCCTGGGGTTACCCAGCTCCTGAGCTGTTACAAATGCTCGAGGCCCATTCTTGTACAAAGAAAGGAGGAATTAGCTTTATTACTCATTAAGGTTATGAAAGGGAAATGCAATTAACCATTGTATACTTATGTGCATAAATTATAAACATTAGAAACACGTTTATATTGCAACCATGCTGACTGCAACTATGCAAGGGGTTTTGGAGCTACAAAGAACAGGGACATAGAAAGGTAATTTTACTAGCTGGGAGACAAAAAGCAACTTCATACTGTTTTAAACATTTTGAATTAAGCCATGCATTTCACCTAGCACACGAAACCTTCTAGCACTTCAAATCCACCTTAAAAACCTGTCCGGGGTGCTAAAGCAAACAAATACACGTCTTACTTGAACTAGGACGGGCCATTTCCAAGCACAACTTCTGTTTCTTTGAAGACGAGGCCTTAAGTCCACAATGCGCTTGGGAAACCAACCTTCTAGCGGTAAATTGAAAGAGACACATCAGGATTCCTCAGAAGTGTTTCACCTGGGGAAAAATAAATCAAACATAAGCGGCCCGGTGAGGGTGCGTATTTCTGCCAGCTTCCTGTGAGGGGCTCGCCTTACGGAACCAGGTGCGAGAGTGCTCGTCACGGCTTCTCCTGCACCTGCAGAACACGGAATCATCCCCAGCGGCCGGGATCACCGCTTTTGTTCCGAACCGGGGAGACCAGCCCTGCTCCAAAGTGTCCGTCCGACACTCGACTTACGCGACGCTTCCGAACTGCGCTGCTAACCCGACGCAGCTCCCAGGACGCGGCTGCCCGCCGGCATTTTAGGGAAAGAGGGCAAAATCAAGAGACAGAGCTACAGCGGGCAGCGAGCCTACGTGCATCTGCCGGCCCGCAGAAGGGCGAAGGGGGACAGTGCGGGCGGGCGGAGCCCCGACATTGGGAGGCGGCGACCGCCCGGCCCTCAGGCCCGGCCTCCGCCTTCCCGCCCGCCGGGCCCTCACGCAGGCCCCGGGGACGCGGGTTCGCGGCCCGGCCGCTGCCACTCACCCCGGTCTGCGGCGGCTGAGGCCGAGCCGTGCGGCCCCGCACGTCCCGCCCAGCGCTGCCGGCAGGGGCCGGGCCTGGGCGCCGCTCCGCCCTGCCGGGGGAAGGGGCCGCGCTGTTAAGGCGGCATGGATGGAAGGATGGATGCATTGGAGGCACCCGCGGGTCCCTTCCCGGCGTTGCGCTGTCCCTGCGCGCACGTATTAGCTGGAATGACACGCAAATAGGTCAGGAAAGCTGGATGGCTTTCCAGCGTCATCCCTCTCTGCGGTCCGCCCTCAGGCGTTTGCAGTTTACGCGTTCACGGATGAAAACTCTGCTGCACTTGGACAGCACACGATTCTTTTTCTTTTTTTTTCTTTTCCTTTTTTTTTTTTTTTTTTATGAGAAAAGTTGTTTTTAGCATGTTTCGCTGCAGAAAGAAGGCAGCGGCTGTTCTCATCCAGCCGCCTCCTCTCCACCATTCCCCAACAAACCTTAAATCGTTACGGTCCTTTGCAGTCAGAGATTCTGACACATTTTTCTCCCTCCCTTGGGATTCTGTAAATGACCAGCTACGCAGATGAAGAGGCCCCCAAACCATGTACCCAAAGAGGAGTAAGGCTGAAAGGCAACTCCCACCGTGCCCTTTCAAGCCCACCCACAGCCTGTCCAGCCCCGGGAGAGCTCCTGCCTCCCGCTCCTGGGGCACAGGACGTGTTACCTGAGCGAGTTCACCCGAGGGCAGGGCCGGAACACCCAGAGCTGCTCCCAGGGGCTGGCAGCCGGCGTTCCTCTCATTGCACTGCTCCGTGGCGCTTGTTATTGTTTACAGAGTTCCAACACTCCGTACTCTGCCTCCAGCTGCAAACTCGAAGGAAGCCTTTGGTGGGGGAATGTTGACACAGCGAGTGGCGCTGACTAAACGCCTGTGCTGGTGCTTGCTGGGCTGTGACAGCTGCTCCCTGAGCACGTCTCCACAACGGCGTGCATGCTCGGGGAAACAGCACATCATAAACTCAGAAAACAAAGTGAAGGCCAACGTGATCTTACTTAGCATTCCAACCACCCAGATGGTCAAAATCCACTAATTCTGTGCAGACTGGGGAAACAAACAGGTTTGCTGAATGAGGGATTGCCTTTGCATAATGTTATTCAGTATCATGATTGTTGTTTGTTTGGTTTTTATAAATTGTGATCTTGCTACGGACTGTACACCGTGCTTATTAGGCAGTGTATTTTAGCTGCTAGTTAATATTAAAAAGAAGGGAAGAAAGCAAATCGCAGTTGCAGTATCACCATGATTTTCTTCCACTTTGAAACCAAAGTTCATGACAACAAAATCCATTGCTAACAGGAGAAAAATGGCTCTGTTTATGTACTAGTTTTGAGGTGCACATGAACTGAAGGATTTTCATGTTCCTATCACATCATTGCACTCATTAAATGTGCTCCCTCCAACTTTACATCAACCCAGGGCAGGGCATGTTAACATGCAAGGTTTGCAAAAGTACAGGTCTTTTAATAAAACGATAGCACAGGTTATGTGAAACGGGTACAGAAGGACATGAGGCTGGCTTGCTTTGGTCTCTTCAGCACGTACAGACTGCCTTCTCCAACAGCACAATTATCCCAGTGTTCCTGAAGCAATCAGTCATGCATTCTGTATTCTCAGCAATCTGAAACAATGAAGATCCCAGCTGATGCTGGCTGATGCTAACCTGGTGTAAATACTGAATGTTTGCCATAAGAAAATGGCCACACCGATTTTCAAAATTGTTTGTAGTGGCCCTGGACAAATATGTTAATGCAAATGTGTAAGTGGATTTGCTAAAAGGTTTATAAGAAGATTAAAGTGACATCTAAACTTAACATTAAGACACTGGGATGTGGGATGTGGGTGTTGATAGCTGGCAGTGTTCTACAATCATCTGTGCCTGATAAAATAATTCTGCATAAAATTTTTTTCAGTAGTTTTTTTACAGTAGTTTCCTCAACCAGCAGTGTCATTAATGCAATGAGAACAACTCTAGGTGGACACCAGAAGCATGAACTGTTCCATAAAGATATGCATTTCACCAAAATCAATTAACATATAAGAATCCTGTCTTAGAAGGGACAAAAGCCATGGCAAGGGCAAGTGCACTGCTCTTCACAGCCCCTCCTTTCACTGCCAGCCCCCAGCACATTGCCCTCCCAGCTGCCAACTGTGCTGCAGGCAGCTGAGGCCTTTACATATTTAGCAATGATCCTCTCTTGTCTGTCTTCCAGGAACTTGTCCCATCTCCCCTTGACCCACATGATTCTGTTCTCTGGCAGGAGTTCCCTGGCTCCACTCTCCCTCCTGGGAGAGACAGAGAAAGCAGAAGTGAAGAACGTGTATCCACAGGGGCTGCTATTCTCCTCTGAGGCTCAGTGACAAGATGGGATCATGCCATCCAGTCTTCCACTCCAACCATACCGCCCTTCAGCATTTTTACCAAGTCCTTTGCATCTGAGCAGCACCAGCATCAGAAACAGCTCCCTCTTTAAGCATAAAGCCTAATTGTACCAAACACAAGCAAAACTTTTTTTTTTAAATCCCAAGTAAACAGTCTGTATTCTAACACACAATAGGTCTGCACCAATTAAATACAGTATGGCAGTATATAAATTACAGTTCTTTACAGTAAATAGTAAAATACGAGAGTCCGCTCACTGTACACAACAATCAAAGAAAGAACAGCAGCTTTTCAGTAAGGTCCCAGGTATCTCAATCATTCACTTGCTAAGGAACAAAGAAAAGATACAGCAGGCCATTCACTTCACTCATTTTTTACCATGTTGCTTTACAAATATCCAGAATGCTTGTACAGGCATCTACAGTATCTACATGTGGAACAACCTTCTTAGGAATTCATGAGCACCAGACATAAATCCCTCCATCATTCCCATTATTAAAATAAACTTTACAGATTAAAATTACTTTAGCAGGTTCTATTTCGACTTGATAATAACCAGCAAGTAACAAGTGCAAAATTTGCAGTCATGATCCATTTACTGCTTCTTTATTTCCCATTTCTCCCCACCCCGCACCCAAAAAACCCAAAACCCCCTAAAAAACCCAAAATGTTGTCCTCTCACACCCTTGCAGTAATCCTGTTTCTGCAGTCGTACTGCCCGGCTCGCTTATGCTAACATGTGAAATGCCAGACTCGTAGCTTCAGGCATCATCAGTCATTCCAATGCCAAGTCAGCACAGTGGCAGGCCTCTAGGAAGACAAAACATACGAAGCAGTTGGGTATTTCAGTGTGCTTAAACACAGAACATAAGGCTGCACGGTGCCCAGTGACTGAAAGGAACATGGCACCAAGTTACCAGTTAAAACATTTACAATAGAAAGATATAAACAGCAAATATGTCAGTCTAAAACAAGTTCTTTGGTAATTAAGAACAGCAAACTGTAGCGGTTGGGGTTTTTTTTTTTCCAAATACGGATTTACATCCTGGTTTTTCCTCAATAAAATATCTTTTGTTGTTTAAAATATATCTCCCAAGTTGTTGCGTAACAAATAGTCCAGTACCTCAGTTATCTACAATCAGCTTTAACTGTGTTTTAGTGTGCAGCCGTATCTGCCCACTGGCAGACAAACTATAGATACACATTCATATATATATAATATATATATTATTTATAAAAAATTAGAGAATTAAGTCAAGGACTCTAGAGAATACACATTCCGTATGGACAGGTTAAAATGTACAATAGCTTCAAAAATCCGTAGTTTTCTACACAGTGATGCGTGTAGTAAGTGCAAAAATACTGCGGTTTAGTTAATCCAAGATTTCCTGTTTTCCTGTTTCCTAGAAAAAGCAGAAGCCGCTGCATCTCCTGAATGGCAGAGGACATCTCCTCCTGTCTTGGGAGTGGCTGATGAACCTTGAAGCACAGAACTCTTCCGTTTCTCTGAAGTGGAAGATGCCTGAGACCGGGAAGTGCTACTCCATTTCCTTGCGGGAGCTGGTGCTTTGCTGAGGCGCCCAGGACGAACGAAAACACCGTGTCGAGGTTTGCAGTGGAAGTACTCTCTGCCTTTCACAATTCCATCGTGCTTCCCTTCAATGGAAAGAAATGCACAGGTTTAAATGCTGGTGCTGCCATTAGCACATACAATCGAGGCGCTGAAGTGTGAATAACTTTGGTTATCTGTCAAATAGTCAAGACTGTTCCTGCTGAGTGATGGAGCCAGATGCTCACCATGCACTAGAGGGAGAGCAAAACTTGGAAAGAAGGGATTGAAATGTGACCAAAAAGATGGTTTTCTAAAATATTGCTTTGTTAACTAACACTTTAAAAAGTCAAGCACATGTTTATTTTGCAAAATAAACTGTCCTCAAAACCAATTGTTTGCAAAGCTTAAAATTTAGCTGGAGACAAATTTCTGGCATAAGCAATATTACCTATTAAACTACTAAAAACATCTTTTAAAATGACCTGAAGCATTTCTATAGAAGTCTCTTAACACTTGCAGAGCACTGACTTTTTCTGACCCCTCTGAAGTTATAGAAAACCTGTGCTCTGGAATTCATCTTTCCCCAGTGGAAAACAGCAATAAATCTCTAAAAGCCACTGACAGTAAACCTATCTGACAAGTGATACACACTGTTAGTACTGTTCATGAATGCGTGGACACTGATTTTTAAAAAATCTGACAATTTTAGGCTTTTCTTGTTTCTCTAATCTGTAAAAACAGATGGGTACCAATGGGGAAATACCACAACATGCAAAAGCAGTGCTTTCAGACAGTTAAAAATGGATCACAGCATCCCTATAACCAGAAAGCCGAGAATTGGATTGATCAGACACCAAGCTTCATGAAACTGGAGGTACTTCCCAGAACTAAATGGGAAGGAATGATTGTACTGAGACTTTAAAAACTGATCACACTAGCTGCATAGATAACCCAGAACACATTTAGTCTTACCCAGCTGAACATTGAGTTCAACTCCAACCCAGATTCCAGCTGAAAAATCCACCGTTCCAACGTATCTCACTGTCCCCATCTTATTACTTCCAACACAGACTTGCTCACCCACAGCCACCCAGCTCGGCAAGACGTGGGCTTGATCTGCAGAAGCACCTTCTTCACAATCAGAACCATCCAAGTGGTCCTTCGTAACAAAATCGTCCACAGAAGCATCAGGGTAAGTCTCAGGGTCTAAAGTGTCTTTTGCCAGTCCAGAACAAAAAGGGCTTTCCACAGCATCTGCGAGCCAGTCACCGCCTGCTGCTGCTGCTGCAGAGCTCTGCTGGCCCATGCACATCCTCTGCCCCTTGCCAGGGCCTCGGGGTGACTCTGAGGAGCTCGCTCCATTAGAGGACAGAAGGGAACACAACTGTGGAGCTGTTGAATGGTCAAAGTCCTTCCCATCTTCAACACCCATGAACTCAGTAAAGGAGTGATCTTCCAGAACGTCTGTTGTGTGCTCGACTGTCACCTCGTGTGCTGAAAATTCAATGGTGTTTTTGCCATCCAAGGAACTTAGAGCTGAGAGGGATCCAGCTCTGGCTAACTGCTGGGAGTCTCTGTCAGTGGCACTGAACGACAGTGGTACTTGCTCCGTTAAGGCACTGTTTTCTTTCAGTGGTAATGCAGGTAACTTCTCTCTCGCTAACTCCTTTTCTGACTCTCGACATTCCTTGTTCAAAGAAGACCTTAAATCATGTGCAAGGGACAATCCCGAGGGATCACTAGAGTCCAGCTCCTTGGTGTGACTGGCTAGCTGGTCTGTGCTATCACTACAGGGAACAAGCATGTCAGACAGGGTGGCATTAGAGGCACTGTGGGAAAAGTAGCCACTAGTGATGCTGCTAGTGGTGGGGCTGCGGGACACCTCTTTCTCAAGAACACGTGAGCTCATGAAGTCTGATTTAGAGGAAAACCACTCCCTGTTCTCCAGGCTAGCATTGTAAATACTGAAGTCAGCAAACTCTTCTGGTACATAAGGCCGGAAATTTTGAAAACTTTGTGGACTTATCAGTTTCTTATTAATGGCCTCCAACTCATTGTCTTCCTCCTCAGAGTCCTGCAAATGAAGAGAGGAATTAGGATTAGGAGCCTGTGATAGTGAGGTTTCCAAAATTAACTAATCATCCTTGATTTTTTCCTTTCTGAGCATGGAGAAATCTGTACCTTTAATATTCTTTAACTGAAGAATGGAAGACACCATTGGAAAGAGCTGCTGGGAATATATCCTAGCTACATGAGTTATTCAATTTTTAGAAAATAAATTCTAAATAGTTCAGAAAATATAAAGCAATAAAAGGAAAGTTACATATTTTCATCCACAAACTTTTTACTCCCACAATTTAGACTAATTAAACCTACTGAAGGTATTGCGTAGAGTTAATTCACCACCTAACAAGATAAACATAAATAAGAATGGAAAAGGCCTTATAGAGTCCCTGCTGCAATACAGGTTATTAAAAACTTTGGGATTATTAAAACCTTTGCACAGTGGGATTTTCTATTAAACAGATATCAGTGAGGTTAAATAATTTTGCTTACCCCTGGCTATCACACCTGCTCAGGATGCTTGAATATACAAGCAAAAAGATCAAATATTCCAGCAAATCTTCAAGGAAGCATTTGCATGCATACATGTATGTGTTTGGAGGGAAATAAGTGATACCAATCACCCTGGCAGAATTTGGAGGTGCCTCCCTGAATTTCCCCTTGGTGATGTGTGGGGATGCACTGTGACTAGACCACAGGTGTGGCTTTCACAGAGCCCATCTCAAGCTGAGGACTTTGGTCTGTAAAGATGCATCTGAGAAACGTGGTAGGGCTGCTCCCCCAAGATAAAATACTGCAGGTAGGACTCCACTTGGATGCTTTTTTAAGTACTTCCATTTTTATATACATATGTGTCTTCATTTATATATATATATATGCAAGCATAAACATATGTATATGTATATACACACACATATATTAAAAATGGTTAGTTTACAGCAATTTTATACTAGAAATAATCGTATTTTAGGAAAAATGAAAACTGCTGAAGTACTTTAAAGAAACTCAAGCACCCGTTATTTCTCAGTTCCTTTATCTGCATCAGCAATTTTAAATACTAATCAAGGCAGATCCTGTGTGATATCTGAAGTACCTGGATGCCTTCAGACACCTGCTGTGATTCACCAAGGTAAAAGCAAAAGCAGAATAGTTGACCATATAACCATAGAGTACCAACACATCAAGATAAACATCCTCTTGAAAATGTTTCCTACACTTCATAATAGTCAAGACTGCTGAAATAATTTTGTGCAACAAAACTTCAAATGTCCAGACAGGAAACAGATTTGCTCAGTTTGCCCATGTCAGAATAATCACAGAATTGTTTGGATTGGAAGGCACCTCTTGAGGTCAATTAGCCCAATCTCCCTCTGCTCAAGCTGGATCAGCCAGAGCAGGCTGTTCAAGACACTTGGGTGGGTTTTGAGATCTCTATACCCTTCCTGCACAATTCATTCCAGTGTTTGACTCCCCTCACAGCAGATAAAGTGTTTTCTTGTTGTACCTTGTGACCAGATGGAATCTCGTGTGTTTTGATTTGCCTCATGTCCTGGGCACTGCAGAGAAGAGTCTGCCTTGGCCCATCAGGTGTTTTTATACATTTGCAAGATGCCCCTGTGACTGGACTCTGTAAGACTGAACAGCTCCAGATATTCCAGCCTCTCCCCATACATCAGATGGCCCTTACCTATAACAAGGTCTCATTTCCATTCCTACCATGTTCAAGTTCGCAGCAAATATAATTCAGTATTACCCATGTAGAGTGGCCTCTTAAGATGACTCAAGATTTTCAATAATATTAATATTTTGTTGGCACAGCTATCAGTATCTGAACAGGATGTCTCTACTTGTCCAAGTACATCTGACAAATCCAACCACATTTCAGATTATTAATATTTGCTCAAGTAAAGGCTTGGCATCCTTTGCTTCCTAATTTTTACAGCATGGCTTCAGAGTTATTTCCCATACGGAACTTGGATGAAGGCTTTAGTTTGCAATTATTTAATTCTCTGAAGAAGAGCAATAGTGTTATGAAATGTCATGTAAGAATATTGAGTGTTATTTGTGCTATTGAAAATCTTGCTACTTACATCTGAAATCCACAGTTCCTTTAGAAGTAAAGGAAAAAATTAATACCCGCTTTATTGAGACTAAGAATACCCTTCCAAGCACTAAAGCCTTACGCAAAACATCTTTTTTGCATATTGCAGGATACCAGTTGCTCATCTCTGAGGGATGTTTTCTCAATTATTCTGCTTACTTCTTCCCTTTTGCCCTTTTCACTTGTGCAAAACGAATTTTGTTCTATGCAGAACCATATAGTCTGGGGTTTTTTTTAAACATTAAAAACTAAGTGCTTCTCAAATACACCTTCTTAAGTTGAAGATTATATATGCGCTCCAAATTAATAAACATTTAATGAAGGAAGTATTTCTAATCAATACTAGCTCAATGTCCCCTTGAGACCAAAAGGTATTTTTATAACAGAGTTGTTTGTGTCTCCTTTGAAACTTGCAGGATTCCTCATTTGACTGAGAAAAACCCACCTTGGTTGTGTCCCTGTTCAGAATCAGACTGGATAAGAGGCTGTAACTGAGAAATAGCTCTGCAGACACACAGACATTGGTGACTTGATTAGGAAAGGTCAAACAAGTAACCACACTGTCAGTCATGTGCCATTTCAGAGTTATCTGACATCATAAGTACAAAAGCTAAGGTACAGAGAACTACTCTTCTTAAGTTTCCTGATGGGGAAATTCCAGAAAAAAAGCAATTCTAGAGTTCTTCAAATTTCTGTGGATGTGAGATGGGGAAAAAAAGAAAGAAGGTACTTTATACAGCTCAGGCTATTGGTATAAATAAAGAAAAATCTTTGAAAAACTGGTCAAGAAGCTTCAGCAACTCCCCTGGGATGTAACAGAATGACTATAATGAAAAGCAGATTTAAGAACTGGTAAGAGAAATACCATGACAGCAAGAACTAAGGAGACAAGACTATACATCAAATTCTAGCAGTAAAGAAGCAAAATAAGCAAGAGCACAGAGCAGCTTCCCTACAAAGATGCTTCGTAACAAAGATACTGTGTCATTAAAAGTTAAAGCATCCGAGCTTTCAAATCCCTAAATTACACCTCACAAGTAACCTCAACAAGCTAGTTCCCATTTTACTAATTTAAAAATCAGTAATACTTACCTAGTGGTTGCACCACTGGTTCCTCAGTTTTTATTGCCTCCTAGGAGGGTTTCCCCTTAGCCAGCCCCCCCTTAAACATGTTCATTTCTGGGAGGTTTTAAATACACTTAATATGAAAACATTTAATCTGACCTTAGCATAAGTCACTGTACTCCTGTATTATATAGAACATGCCCCTATATCATGCTGTTCTGATATAGCTGCAATATCAAGCACATGTGAGTACTATCTGAAATTTCAGGTTGAATGCTCTATTTTGGGCCAACTGAATAAAAATAGCTTTTGTAAATTTTTTTCCCCTTTCTTTGACAGATGTGTTTTGAATATTAGAGTACTCCAGCCTACTTAAAACATAGGACTCACTGCAGCTCTGGAAAACGGGGTAGCCTGGGAAGCCTACATCCTACAAAGGCTTCTTTCCTAAAGCAATAAAACCCCCCAGAAGCATTATTTGCTGAACACACCACCACAGGCTGGCAGGGCTACGCAAAGCAGCCGTGTCAACCTCCTCCCCACTCGCAGCTGCTACTTCTTGCCTTTCTCCCCAGGACCCACTCAAGGGTCTAAAAGGTCATCAGACAGAGGACTAGATCCAAATGAAATATAACTCCATAGTAGTCAAGCCATCAACTGGGTGGAAGACTTCCCTTGATCTAACTTCCTATGCAACCAAACAAAAAGCTGTCTTAATACAAGGAAGAAGTTAGCAGGAGCAAGCAGCTGAGAACTGAAAGAACAGCTCTTTCCATGGTCCTGCTTGCTACAGCAGGTTTACAGTGTTCAGTGAATTAGTTCCCTTCTAGCTGGCAAAGCCTGGTGGCAGGATGTTACCCTTTTCTAACTCTGAAAGCTTCTGCATATCTGTGGAAAGCAGCACAGGCAAATGCCTAGGTTAATTCAGGGCATGCATGGGGTGGGACTTTGTTTTCACTCAAGGGATTAAAACTGCCCTCAAGTTGCTGTGGAAAGTTTTGTAACAATTTATTTTCCAAGGGATGTTTTTTCAACTTACTAGGAGATTTTTTTCTTCCAAATACCTTCATGCTATTTGTATCAGTGACTCAGTGCGAGTCAGCATGTCAGCTATCTTATGGAAAATTAACATGATCAAGAATAAAACAGCTGCCACCCTAACCCAGCAGCCAAGCTGCAAATATACCCACCAGAACGCTCAGGATACTTTGGTCTAACAACCTACAAAATAGCATTAGAAATCCAGAACAGGTTTTTTTAATGGCTTGGCTATATGGTAGGAATGAAAATAACTGTTAAATAGGAAGAATCCATCACTAGCATTTTGTGGAAAAGTGTCCCATAAGACTTACAGGAAATAATTTGGAGGATCTGAATTTTAAAACTAAAGCTCCGATAAAAGCAAGTATTTGCAACCATGTTCCACAGCCCCAAAACCATCACACAGCAGAAATGATGATACACCTTTTGTTGAAGCAGCAGTGAGAAAAGGATTTAGCAGGTGAAGATTAAAACATAAGCCCTCCACCTCAATTTCCACCTGAATTATGATGAAGACAGGCTGCAGGTTAATTAAGAGTGGCAATCTTATTTTAGTCATATTACTTCCATGTCAGGCAATTATAAGCTTTTTGTAGTGTACCCACACCTAAATGCACGGTTACTTACACCAAATGGGATCATTCCATTTACTCTGGGGTATAGTCACAAAATCTAGGTAACATACAAGGTATATTAGAGTGACAACAACAGGGCTCCCTAACCCATCCTTTACTTGAACATTTGTGCCCTGTAAACACTACAGCCTCCCCTCTCCCCCCACCCCACAAGACAAATGACATACAAACATTAAAACCCAAAACAAAACAAAAACAAAACACCAAACCCCAGTGGAATTAGTATCAATGACAGAATGCATTTGCAAGCCAGGCAAGCAACTGTTATAACCATAACCTACAATCAGTCACAAGTGGTTATTTCTACCTCACAACTTCTTTTTCCTGCTGCAGCAGCGTGATGCCTCAAGCCCACCACCAAATGGCCCTGAGCCCACCACCAGGCCACGAGACAGAAACTGGTACAAAACTTACAATCTTCTCCTCAGGCATGCCGCTGGCACTGCTTCCTGCAGGCACAGCACAGGCAGCACAGTGCACCTGAGATGGAGGCATGCTCTGCAAAGGTTGAGACACACAACACATCACACAAACCACAGCTCTGACCACGGTGCTAAATGGGTGCCAAGTTAGAAAGGTGTGAAGATGTGATGAAGGTGAAACACCCGTGCTGGCCATCCAGACATCAAAATTCAAGTTAATGGGTAAGGAAACTCATGCACTCCTCCCAGAGTTTGAGGGTGAAGAATAAAGGCCAGAATTATAACCACCCCAGAATAGTTTAACAGAATTATGTTTGATCTATGAAAAAAAACCCACAACAACATCTTACTGAAGAATAAAAAAAAGGTAGGTTACTGCTACTTTAAAATAGAAGTATCCTGTAAAGAAGAATACATACCAAGAAGTAAAAAAAAAAAAAAACAAAACAAAACAAAACAAAAAAAGGGAAAAAAGAAAAAAAAAAAACCAAAACCCACAAAAAAACAAACAGCAAAACTCCACCATATATAAAGAGGGGCCTGAATAATTTTACCAGAGAATTACAGAATTCTGTTGCAACAGATGCAAATGATTTGCCAAGTACACAAAATCACTCCATCTCTTTTTAAAAAGCAGGTGGTTTTCAAAGATTACCTCTTGACTAAGCAGAGGTCGGCTTTCAAGTGGGGTCTTCCTTTTATGTTCCTCTTTCACTGGCATTAAGGGCTTGAAAAACTTTGGTGGCTGGGGAGAAAATGCTTTAAAAGGGCTGGCCATTAAAGGATGGGAATTCTCTGCTACAACACCTAGGTAAAAAAGCAAAAATAGTGTATTTCAGTTCTTCATATCCTGACTGCAAGAGCATATTTGAAAATAACTGAAGGTTAAGCCATGCAATTGGCAAGTTGCTGGCTACAGAAAAATGTCAGTATTTTCGTATTTAACCACTGGCCTAGGCATGAAATAATGCAGAGCTCAGTGAGATCCTCAGAGAAATCTGGGAACAGAAGGAAAGTAGACAACAGCAGTATCTGCCCCCTCCATTCCGAGGCTCCAAAATTTCTCCTTTTCATCTTGGTCATAAAAACAGTGGGAAGTGTCCTTGAAACTGGAACTTAGAAGCTCTTTGCTTCCTGTGTCTCACCTGACCTCTGCCCACAACACTGCAAATCTGCCCTGTAACCAAGCCAGCCATCCTGGACAGCCAGGATGATCAAAAAGGAAATTATAAGCAAAGAAGTGATGAATAAACCCCCATTTCCACTTTATTGCAGCAGTATTTCTACCTGCACTGCCTGGTCAATGTGACCTGAAGGCACCTGTGACACACTGACATGAAGGCACAGCCAATATCCACATATGTAAAGAACCTGTCTAAGGACCCTTCCCACTTCAAAAAAAGCATCTTCATCTTCAAATTCATAAGATAACAGCAGCTGCTTTTTGCTCTTTTGTGTGTGTGTGTGTTTTGGTTTTGTTTTGGGTGGGTTTTTTCTTTTTTCTTTTTTTCCTTCGGCAGTTTTGATTTATATTTAGCATGTTCTTCTGCCCTCCTCTTGGCTTTTAGGATACCCTCAACTTTACACCCTTTTCTGGATGTCTTATGCATTTTTCCCTTTCTCTACTACTTCCACATTATGTTTAGCTCCTTAAGTAGAAGCTGGATAACACATTTAGCAGGAAAAGAGCACTGGGAATTTCATTTTCAGTTTAATGCAGCAAATAAGAATCCACCAGCACTGTCATTACGTATATGAGGTCTCACCGCTGCCATCTTTGCTCTTGCGAGGCGACTCCCTGGGTAAAGTACCATAGCATGATACATCTTGATAACTGGAACAACAGTCAGATATATCTAGGTGACTTTCAGACCAACCCTAAAAAACCAAAAATACATAAATCTGCATGATGATGCAGGCAAATGAAGAAAAAATAATAGGTAAACTCAGGTGTTTGGTTTTTTTTAAAGTCAACCAAACCCCACAAACCAAAGGTATGTAATTTCTAACTTCAGGCAATTTTCCTGTCACACATAAATGGATTGTTTAAAAGCTCATTAGCTGGTCAGTGACACATTTAAAGTTTTGCTCTTTCTTAAATATCAGTTTATATAATTCTAATATGAAAAGCAGAGAAGGATAATAAGCAAAATAATGCAAAATAATATGTAATTGTTGTAGAACTTTGAAGATATATTATGTAAATCAACTGCTTTAAATACTCTTAAAGGAAAATGCTATTTCTATTTTCCTTTTTCATTCCCCCCTCCAATTCTCAAACACATTCTGCTTGTGGTGGGGGTGGGAAATCGGGGAACATAAGCCATTTCCATACCTTGTCATCTTCATCGCAGGCAGAAAGATCCAGTCGACTGCAGGACACCTATGGACCATCAACAGACAGAATGACAAAATGCCTACCTTTTATTTGTGAGATATAATACCTTGAGGAAACACTATGATCATATAGTCCTAATAATTGTTTTGCTCTCTCTTTTCAGACCATATTATGTATAAAGACATCTACGTTTCTGCTGTATGAGTGGGTGAGAGGAGAACACATAAAACACACAAAATGGAAAATATCCCTTATATTATGAAAAAAGTTAAAGGGACTTGGAGGTAAAAGTAATCTGAATCAGGGCAGATGTCATCCTAAACTACTTCCTACACGGATATCCTTATAAGAGGAGAAGAGTTTCAACCAACCGTCCCTCCTCCCTGTTAACTTTGTTATCTCCTAGGACAGACAATTGTGGGGAGGATTTTCACTTAATGACTGCTTTCCCACAGGCTGGTCAGTCCCAGCATGGAGAAATCATCTCCATATCTCGTTGTGCAAGCATTACATCAGCACACAGACAGCAGCCCCTGCCCCGTCAGTGCCAAGGCACCAGATGGTGAAAGGTCCTTACATTGTGCACGTTGGGAGTGCTGATGCTCCTGCGGATGTTCCTGGCTTTGGTGGAGAGGGCCTCTTTGACCGTAACTGCCTGTGTAAAGAGAACAAAACACTAACAGCAATGCCATGGTCTCCTCAAGAGAACTGAGCAAGCAGGATGGGGACTTTTTTTCAGTGTAGCTAACAGCAGCAATTAGGGCTTGCATTCACAAATCTTAATTTGCACAAAGAACCACCGATGCTTCTGTCTGAATTCATTCTTTAGCCTTTGCCTGTTCAGGTTCTGGGTACTACACCATTGCCAGCCTCAGTTACTACATCCACCACCTCTGGAAATCTGTATTTCACAGAAGTAACTTAGTCTTACATTTATCTGTCCAACGACCTCTAAAAAACCCCCAACTGAAATAAAAAAGCAACACAGTATTTTTAAAACATCAATCATCTCTTCTTGAATTCTCATAATCCAGCACAAAGGGTGCAAGAAATGCCTGTTCCTTGCCTGTCTTAGTCGTTCAAGGCTCAGAATGTTCTCCACTTGCAGCACACCACGCGTGTATTTCTCAATGTAGGTTTCGCCATCAGATGTGCCCTCATTCTCACTCCTTGCAGCCATCAGCGCTAAGGTCTCACGATCCTCAATTTCTTCAGTAGCCTAAAGTAGAAGTTACATCATTAAAGGTTTTAAAAAATAAAGCCAATTGTTTTAGTTCACTTTTTTAGACCAGTTCAATCCAGAAATTAATCTGAATTGGGCATCTTAAACTTAATCAGCAAACCTAATTACAGTCAATGATCCAGGGCTGTTCCATAGAGATGCAAATGATCCCAAAGAGATCAAGTTTATGAGAAGTTTCGGGCATTTGCTGTAGTAAATGCACTTCTAGAAATAATATAACCTGAAATTGTGTATGTTAAGGCTCAACTAATGACAACTTCCTAGGCAAGGAAATGTATTTCCTTCCCAAATCTTAAAGTATGCTGTGATTTCCCTAGAGTTTAAAATTTAAGTAGCACTGCAACGAAGCGACAATTACATGGTGACAAGACTATGTTTTTAATTGTCCAGTTTACTTATCTTTAAAATAAATCTTATAGTACAACTTGTATGAGCTTTTTCTATTAAAAGTAATTCATATTCCTATGAACTCAGCTTCCCAGCTATTCTGTTTTCACAGACCTGATCATCCCTCTGAGTACCCTCTATATTTTCCCTGTAGACACTAATGGGCTTTCAGAAATAACTACTACAAAAACTCAGTTAAACACAGTAGAAGAGAAAATAAAATCCCCACAGTTTTCAGCTGTTTGAAGATAAACATGATCTCACACAGAACTTCAGTATATCCAATTTGGCAAGCTGCCTCATATCATCAAAGCAGGACATTTACTTTCTAATCAGTATCGTCCACTGCAGTAGGTCAATTCTGTTGGTTTTTGTGAATTTGCCAGAGAAATATGGTATAATTTACCTTTGGTATATTGGATACTATTTCATAAGTCACTCCACAGGCATAATATATATTTTTCAAGGATATTCTCCTTTTCAGGCTCTGGGTAAAACTCTAGAAAGAAAGTAACTTTCAGTTACTATTTTGATAATTATTATTTATGACATCCTAAGAAATAAAAAGATGCAATACAAAATCTGATTACAAAAGGCAATCAGAACCATGATTTATTAAATTACCTTTTTTTAGCATTTATGATATTTTAAGCAATCTTTACAGCACTGTGCTCAGTATACAATGCTACAAAGTTCAATCAGTGGAAAAATGGACAGTTCAAAGAAATACACGAGTACACAGCTTCAGTGCAACCTATAAAAAACTAGGTTTCTTTTCTCTCTCATAAGAACTGGGGAGACCAGACTCACAAAGTTAAGCAAGCAGCTAAGAAAACACATTCTTTAAATTAAGAATATAAAGCAAAACAATGAATGAAAGAATATATAAACTTATTACCTGCTTGTTATAAATGTTGGCTGCAATCCTTTTGCGCAATACCAGTTCCATTGCAGCAGGGTGACTGAGCTGCACAGTAGTCTTCACTATTAAGTAAATTCTCTCGTTTTGAGGAGTTACCCTATTCAGGTGCACTGAATCATGGACAGAAGAGTCCCAGGCAGCAGTGGCTGAAACCTATGCAGACAAATTTAGTAGAAGAAGGAAAGGGAAATCAAAGATTCTATTATTCTAACAACAGATATAATTTACAATGTTTTAACATGAAGTAAAACAACTCCTTGAGAGAAAAAAATCACCATCATTGAACAAAGTGGAGTCAAACCTCTTTTTCACGGTAACGAATTTATCAAAAGAAGGAAAAGAGGTGTTAAGATACTGGGGAAAACCAGTATCATGACCATAATCCCTGCACTGTGCAAACCCTGCCCCAAAAGGAAGTCTTCACATGGCTGGAGACAGAAAGGAAAGCAGAAGCAAGACTGGATGAAGGAATACAAATCCTACTGCTACTGTATTAGAAATATATTCATTTCAATGTAAAATCTTCCATCTGTGTTGGATTAGGTTATAAAAGGCCCCACAGAATAAACCTGCTTTTTTTCCTTCCCTCTGCCTTCTCCCCAACTTTGCTGTCCCATTTCTTCTGGAAATGGTCTCATACAATGGCCCGAGTAGGCACAGAATATGAAAGGAATCAGTTAAAAAATTCCAAAATGGATTCAGAACTATTAACTTCCAAGAATTCCCAAACCATATATTTAAAAAACAGTAATTCTGTACTACAAATGAAAGAATTTTGTTTAAATATTAAGCTTTGCCTAGTGTACACAATAAACCAAGTTGTTTTTCCTGAAGAATTAAGAGTCTGCAAGAGCAATGATGAAGGGGTGAGGAAAGCAGGAAAAGGGATTTTGAGTTAGGCAGTTGAATTATTCTTTTGTAAAAAGCTAAGACTTGTCATCTCTGAATTAAGGCAAAAGAGCTAACGAGTCACATCCTCTTAAATTCTAAATAAATAGGCCAGAAAATCAAGCACTAGATATAGATAGTACTCCTAAGACAAAAAGGTAATAATTATAATAATAGTGATTAAATACATAGAAGTAGGAAATAAAACATAAGGAGAAAGCATTAACACAAGCTGCAGTTGTCAAGAAGGAGGCTTGCTAACAATTTACCTCATCATCACTGTGTTTTATGATCGGCAGATAAAAGAATGGGCTCCCATGCTCCTTTGGTAGTATTGAGTTAACTCCTGATGCATGGGGACCTATAAGTTGTTCATTGGCACTGAGGTCATCAGCTAATGAAACAAATGTGCAAAGAATGAAATAGTTTTATACCAAAGGATATGAATATGTAGATGCAAAATTGTAATACAAAGTTGTAATAAAGGCCTACCCATATTTCATAATACATTTAATCCTACTTAATCTTATTACTATGCAGCATTTTGAAGATGATTTCAGCACACAAAAGAAATTGAGAATAACAGTTCTGGCTACATTAGGCTTTTAGCTAAACAAACAAACAAACAAAAAAAAGGTGTGCAATGACACAATCAACCTGTTTAAATATCCTATTTGACCTTTTGTCTGCTAATCTCTACTGACAGTAAAAAAAAACAAAACAAATAAAAACATTCCTTGTGAGTACAGATGAAAAGCATGAAGATGCTTTCCAAAAGCATCTGCTAAAGCAGGTATTGATGCATTGCCTATCTGAATATCTGTAGCAGCCCACTTCCATGCTTGATGTGATATGGCCTGTGGATCCTCCTCTGCTTTATGTTCAGGTTTATAATTAGACTTGCTTCCTAAAGAGTCCTTACATGTGGAGCTACCTCTAGTCTCTTGTTACTTGCACTGTGTATCTGTGTCTTAAGACTATATATCAATATTCTTCTCACATTTAGAACTAAATACCTTCAAAAAGAGAACACTTAGATTCTCTAAAAATGCTCATTATAGCCCTAACAGAGTCTTCATTAAATGAGCCGTTTAAGACTCTACAGATACGTCAGTGGAAGGAGCTCAGAAAGCATTGGGAGATTCTTCATCAGTGGTTCAATGACATGTGAATTTGCACATCAAAATGCTTACAGGATTTCCTCATCTGCTGTTTGATTCAAACTAAGCTTGCTTTCTTACGCTATTTTCTGTTGTACGGCCTGTACAACATCTGTATCACTGTACTCCTGTGTTCCCTGACTTTCATCTTTATTCTAAAATAGTTGTGCTTAATTATGCCAACATACACAACCAGAAGAAAAAGCACTTTACAAGCCATATCAGACAGTGTCATTGCCAGGACTTGTTTGATTTCTTACACCTTCCAGGTTCATTCTTTCATTTAACAATTTATTGACACAAGCTAAACATTTCCCCCGCCACGAGTTTCTTCATCTGCTTTTGCAACATACCATTCAGATCAAGGAAGAGGACAGGTATATGTGTTTCCATTCCTGCAGGTGGAATCCTGAAACAAAACAAACTGCTGGCAACAAAGAAGGCAAATTCATACCTAATCTGGGCAAACAGATCTCCATACAATATTCATTAACTGTAACCAATGGCTAAAGCTGTCAGGATTTTGTTGGCTACTCTGAATGCCTGTGTGGCACAGACATCATTTTGTTAATCTACACACAGTGCTAAATGTAGAGCTTTGCCAAAGCTCAATTCACACCACACAGCATGTGGCAATTGCTGTGATGACCAGAGTTTTAAACATCCTGTTCTGTTCCTTATGAAGTTAACTGGTTGTAGTAATCTCAGATATAAAGGTCAGCAACCCTCCAAACAATTGGATAAGTAACTACTGGCAGTCTTTATATCCATAAACACACTTTTAGCTAGATGACCACAGCACACTTCAGGTGGATAAGGGGGAAAACAGCGAGAAAAGAGTATTGCTAGATTATTCCCCAAACACTATTGGAGACATTCATGTACACTTGATTAAAGGGATATTTCTTGTCCATACTTTCCCAAACCTAACATGTTGCATTCCTCATTTCTGCATGTCAGGTCCAAAGATCTAAGTTAAAACACAGATTTAAATGAAACTAAAGAGGAATTATATTGCAAATTCAGATGAAACAGCCTTTGAAATAAGAGTTTCTTCCCTCTCCACCCTTTATCAATGACATTATTGTGTGTTCTACCATTCGTCTTTCAATCACTCCTTTTCTGAGAGGAATCAAACTACTGGATAATTTTCTCAGCTGTATAAAGTTGCAAAATACTATATTATCTTCAAAGGTGAATTTCAAACCTTGAAAGCTATTTCAAAGCTACTTTATGTAATATCTTAGCTAAGTAAATCTTTCTTACATTCAGAACAGCACCTCACCTTCTAAGCCTTCTGCCAGCTGAAAGCAGTTTATAGGATCACAGGAGAACATAGGAAGCTCTAAAACATCCTTACATTTGTACCTTGCAGCATGTGAAGTTTATGTACAAAAAGTTGATTAATTACAGTGGCTTTTCTGAACGTACCAATTTGCAGGGGCACCGGGAATTCCGCTGCCGGGTGCTGGAACAAACACTGCGTTCCTCTCTTCCGTCAGCCCTACCCACTGTTCCACCAGCCGGGCTTCTCGTTCTATATCATCCTCAGATTTTTCTACAGTGGGAGACATTAGGGTTACAGATGAAACACACTTTTTGTGGTATAGGGCATAAAGCACGACAGAGACTTCGAGCTGCAAACCTTTTTTGTTGCTGATCTTTTGGATCTGCTCATCTAAGTATTCTCTGCGTTTTATTAATGCATCAGACCACCTTTCTCGTACACAGTTTAAATCTTCTTCCTAACGTGGAAATAGAGAAGAAAGTCACTAGACTATGTGGGTAAGAATAAAGGGCAGTGAATTTTGTGGTAATTTAATCAGAATTTATATTAAATGGCTTGCAATATGCAGAAAACTTTTTTCCCCGAATGACATGCACACTCATTAAGTACCTCATCACCCATGAAGGGAAGTTTATTTGCTTTCAAGTCTCAGATTTCAACAGGAGAAAAGAAAATGTGACTGCCTCTGCTGCTGAACAGATTAAACACCATGAGCTCATTACTCACAGAAGTGGCAATCAAACTTCAGAATAGCATATGGAAGAGGAAAACCCGGTATCATAAGTTGATCATAAGTTCTCCTGAAGATTAGACAGGTCAGTACGCCCTCAAACCTCCATTGCTAGCAGCTGCTGTCAGTGCAATTAAAAGATTTCTCATGCAAACAAAACCCATCATGCAATCATGCTTTGTGGTATCACAGAAAATCCGGTTTGTTCTTCTCTGTGATATGTCAGGAAGCGCATAAACAGCCCGCAAGAAATTAGTACCTCAAATTATGTTTTTGAGATTGCTAGGAAACCTAACACATCATCTTAAGGGATGTCAGCATTCTCACCTAACTGGTTTTACTTCTGCAAGACTGCCTATTAGAAAAAAGTCTTCTATGCAGAAATCTGGAATTTATTTTACTTTGGGGGGATCTCCTCTTCTGCTCTTTGTCACCTTTTAAAATGAGTCTTCTGTTATACTGTCTAAATTGCAACTTATCACACAGAAAAACAGGGTCAAGGTTGGGTTTTGTGCTGATAAAAGAAAATTGCTTCACTGAAGCTTCTGTATCTACCCCTCCATTCGCATCCTCCACTCTCTCTCACTCAAGCATTTCAGAAAACTGCACAACACAAAAGGTGATGATATTTTCTTTAGAAAACAAACAAAATATCCTATGCTGCATAATTTGCCTGGAAAAGATGCCTGCAGCTGCTGGTTCTTTCCCTGTGATAGTCACTGGAAACTGCTTTCATTCTAATTTAAAGTTTCAAAGCTTTTATTCCCATAGCAATTCATGTAGCCAGTTAGGAGAGCTGACTGCAGAGTACTAGAGAAGAGAGGACACTGTAAGAGTATAAAGTCACAAGGTGAACTGAAATAGCAGTGTTTTATAGCCCAGGTAGCCTCTAAAATCCACAGCACGTGTGTATTTCAAAGCCGCTTTTGCTTGCTCATTTGAGAGTTGCTGGCCATTAGCATTAGCTGTGCCCCATGCCGCAGGATTGACAGCAACAGCAGCAATACCTGGTAACTATCCATATCACCACCATCATCCTCCTCCTTCTGGTAGGAGAAAATACATTTTGTAAAACACAAAACCCCATGCATTTTGCTCAACAGAAATTCACAGAAATAGCCCAAAACATGAATACAAACATTTCTACCACAAACTTGTAAAATGTTAAAATCACAACAATCAAATAACTAGTCTTATTAATAGGTAGAAAGTTTTTTCTTTATTACAGACTTTAGCAGTTCAGCCATAATTTGAGTATTAGTGAATATGTTTATTAAAAAAAAAAAATCCCCACAGAATCCAGTGCCAGAAAAAGGACTGAGCAAGCAGATCACTAATCTCAAGTTTTACAGTTTCATCTGTATCTAAGGTTAGGATTACTTGTGGTACTGAATGCAAACCTTCTGACAAAAGGCACCTTGCTTCCCTGGGTCTCCCATTCCACTTGCCCTTTGCCATCACTGTTAAAATCATACCTTATTTGCAATATGAATTTGTCCATTATCAGCTAAAATAATGTATGCTTCTTAAATACTTTCTTGGCTATGTGGAATAGCCCTTTCACATTCAGTGATGACTGTTTTTGATTCTTATAAAATAACAACTTGATGCTTTTTGAAAATCTAAATAGTATCTCACTACATTTTTTCTACTGAATTTCTTTTTTTTTTTTTTTGCTTTTCCCCTCCTCAATTTTCACCATCCCTAGAAGAGGGAAACTAATAGCACTAGGAAACTAGTATTAATCACCTCTAAACACAAAGGTAAAAATAATTTCTATATTCCTTCTGTCCTATCACACTTGGTACTTTATCAGTCATACATTGAGTTATATAAGCGAAAAAAGCAGTACCACAGGCTCATGTTACACGTATTGACCTCAAAGGTATAAAACTGCAAATCATGAACAGTGGGCTATGGTCCCTTTTGGAATTATGTCGGGCTGGGTCTAGAACAGCAGAACCACACCAAACTGAGAAATTAACTGCCTTACCTGGTAGCTGTCCAAGCCCCTTTGCAGTTTGGTTGATCTGGCAGTCACCCCACCTACAGAGACTGAAAGAATTGCTTCTACCATGAGAGGCAGCGTTCCCGAATGCTGCACAGGTTTCACCGTCACCTGAACTCTGCGAGAGTGACCCTAAGCAGGAAATTGAGAGGCAGAGAGAAACTAAGAATAAAATTTAAAAATCAATTCAAGCATTAACAAAATGGCAAGGAAAAGATACATACCTGCCTAAGCTGGAAAATTCCCCCTGTGTTTACATCTTTTGCCTGATGGAGTTCAACTGCAGTGTATTCACCCATCTCATTCAATTCTTGTATAGAAATCCACATTTCTATTCTTCGAGTTACTTCATTCCATCTAAAAAGACATCCCCATAAAAACTTGTGGTTGCCTCAAAGTATTTGGTGCACCACAAGTATTAAAAAAATTTTAGCAAGTTGATGGAAGCATTCATTTGTAATTTATTTGTACCTGTCTCTTAGTGTCCTAGTTTTTGCATGAAGAGAATCAACTTCCCAAACAGAGCTGCCATTGCCAGTACATCTGTGACCCCACACCTCAATAGCAAGAGCTCCTTCTGAAATGAACTCCAAAAACTCCTCTGTGACATTCACCACATAGTCCTGGCAATGGGAAAATCAAATCACATTCAACCATATTAAATAATTGTATCTCCTCAACTTGCTTGTAAGGACACACCAAACAACTAACTTCCTGCCTGATAAAACCATACAGTTTGCATCACAAAGCTCGACTCTGGACATGAAAGCTGTAAAACCTCATTGTCTCAGCAATTCATGCTTCTGCATGCCATATTTCATACTTTGAAAAACTTCCATAAAAGTGATGTCACAGCTGCAGTGATCTCTTTTAAGCTACTGAGGTTACCAAACGAGTATATAATCAGTTGTCATAATATAAACGATAGCTTTCTCCACACATTAATGATAACATCTGAATTTAAAAGACCACCAAATTTAAAGATCTTTTCCTTTTGCTACATTCTGAAGAAGTGATGAAGTAAAATATTACGGCATTCTTAAGCATAGTCAAAAGTCATTAGTTATGACTTGAGTCCCTCCTTCTTCCCCCAGCAAAAGGCTCAAACTCTAAAGATTTTCTCTGAAATACATGATCCTCCTGGTAGCACTATTCCATAATAAAAATACTTACCTTACAGTGAGAGAAGGTCACTGTAAAATGAGCATCTTTGCTCCGCGGTGAAGGCACATCTGGATCTACCACTGGTGCTGCTACTGTTGACTCACACTGATCCCAAAATGTGTATTGACAAAAGACAAAGTTCGAGAGATTAGGTGGCAGTCCGGTTGCTTCTTTTATTTTTACCTGAGGAGACAAAACAGATGTTGCCATGAATATGATTGTTTCTCTTTCGACTGCAAATTGAAGACCAACAGCCCCAAAGAAGTTTTAAGGGTGTCTTAGGTTACAATGGTATGTATTCTATCACCATCTTCATGGGCTGTTGGGGCCGGGTGGGGCAGTGTTCCTGGCCCCTGTCCCTGATGGCCCCAGGGCATGTTTTCTAATGGGCCAGCTGTTGGAGCCAGGTGGGGCACTTTGCTTTGCTCATCCCTGATGGCTCCAGGGGATATCTTCTGTTAATGGGCCATTGAGTCCACTGATAAAACTCCATCATCCCATTGTGAGATGCTCCATCCAAGGGAAGGAACCAAGCATCCCTATCTGGATATAATCTGGAATTTGAAACACCACAAGTCAGCATTTCCACTGGATTCCCAGAGGAAGACCAGACCCTTCTACACCAACACTGGACCTTCAGAGGAGAACTACACCTTTCCACAGGATCACTGCTTCAACAGAACCACATCTACAACTCCCAGAGGACTGCAGCCACCTTCTAAGTGGACTACTACCAACACCCTGACCGACAGGGTGTCAGGTTGTATTCTGACTCTGTCAGTGTTTTTGTACTATTGCATTTGTTTTAATTTTTCTATTAAATTGTAGTTCTGACTTTGAGTCTGTCACTGATTTGCTTTCAAACTATCACAAAGGGACAGTAAGGATGTTCCCATTTAGGAAATCTCATTTTGCATGTACAGAAACGTAGATGTAAGGACACTGTCCATGTATATGTTTTCTTTGAAGAAGCTGATAAATTTGAGTGGAGAATTAAATGCTTTATCACAGAAAAAATGAAATCCATACACCACCCATAGATACAACATTAGATGATCAAACTACAGGAGATAGTTACAGGGAAAAACTGTTTCTCCTTCTGTGTCTGTGAAGGATTGTCCTTGTAACACCAGTATTTATGATGCAGATGTGCCTCTACTACAAACTAGTACTAATTAAATCAGCCACTGGCAACCATTGACTTGCCTGCCCTGAGCTGGAACAAGAGAAGTCCTTTCAGAGACTTTTCAGCAAACAACCGTCGACATAGCTGTAAGCCCAGACTGACTACATAGTTAAAGAGGCCTGAAACTATGAACTTCATCAGATATTCTCACTCACCCTGCAGGAGAGCTTTTTCGCTCTGTGAATAATTTCTCCATTGTTATCCATGACTTCCAGACTCCCGCTCTCACTGGAGTTCTCAGATGAGTCATCTCCTTCTACCACACGTTCTGGGACAGACCCAGTGACACGCATTACTTCAACATGCAGCCGCCCTGCAACCTGAAGGCAATCACACAGAGAACATACATGGCCACTTGAAAAACACTTATTCACTGGGAAACAAGACAGCAGGCACTATTTGCTTGTTAAACCCCTGGTGCACAGGGGTCGTCCCAGCACAAAGAGCCCTGCAGGAGCGCTCAGCGTGCCCAGCCTAGCCCCACCTCGCCCTGCTGGCTGATGATGGGCACGGCATACTGCAGCTTCACGTCGTAGAAAAGGCACTCCAGAAACACGTTGGCCACGCCAATCAAGTTGTGGTTCTCCTGTGCTTCGTAGAAAGGATCACCTCTCTTGCCAATCAGCTTCCTTATCTGTTTTAGACATAATGAAAGAGATGTCATGAAACCACTAGCGTGGGAACAGGAGATCAAATAACCTCATGGTATTAAAAGATCGTGGAGCAAAAATTACTTCACTACCCATCTTTTCTGTTCCTTCCTGTTACACAAGCAGAAAGAGACTAGGATCATATTACAAATCTGAAATGAAATCTTTGAGATGAGACATTATACAGTCCTTTCTTTACTAAGGGATATATAACAAAATGATGACCTGCATATTTTAGCAATGTCAAGGCAAAGCAGACTTTACCATGAGCAGTCACAGTAGCCATTGATTTCAAGATGTTTCACCTTTTCTGCTCTGCTTATACTTCTTAAGCAAGAGGTCAAACCATCCTCAGGTTGTGCTGGTCTGGCTGCTGGCTACAACTAGAAGGGCAAAGGGAAGGTGCAGCATGACTCCCACTTAAGCCTACAAGTGTTCTTATGACTCCCATACAGCCGAGATCACACCTGCAGCATTCCCCATCCAGCCACAAAGAATTCATGCAGATTCCTAGCATGATATGCACTCCTCAGTGAATTTGTTACTTCCTTCCCTTCTTCTCCTCTTTCGTCTTCAACGCATGCATTTGACCTACGTGTTTCTATGTAGCACATAGAACACATGCATTATGGACGACATAGGTCATGGAAAGGATGATCCTGGCTCAGGCAGACATAATGTATTCAAATATGTGCTATCAGTTCTTACTAAAGTCAGCAGCAAAATCATCGTTGTCTTCAATGGGCACAGATGAAGTGCTTGACCTCCCCTGTGTTAAGATTTTAGAGATTCCCATTGTCCCGTCCAAAGCATGTAACAAAGGCATAAGAGTTGTTCAAACATATTTGAGAATGATTCTTGGTACAAGTAATTTAGGTGCTTCCTACCAGCCACAAGACAGTAAGATATACTTCCTATGCACTTCTACCTGGATACTTAGATGGTGTCTTCTGGAATACCAAGTATCACATATCTTTCCAGTAAACAAGCAAGCTTTTGACAAATCTCATGTTCATCTGCCAAGGCTAATGTGCTACTTAAATTCTCACAAAACGTCACTTGGATTTGATGGAAATATTGATGTAGACTAAGTATCTTCAATTGATTTCTTCACTGCTTTAAGGCTGGAGAATATACAAATGAAATTAAAGAATATTTCATAGTTTAAAATCAAATTTTATCCCACTAGTATGTTCTGCATCTTGAGTGTATCTAAGCAGCATCCTTGTTAGCTTTGACACTGACTGCAGTTTCATAATTTTATTTCTGATGCAGCTTGCTGCTTCCATTCAGAGCTGGTGGTCATCTGCAAGCCAGGTAAACATATGCTGTTAGTAGCATTGTGAGTCGCTACCTCAGTATGATTATATTTGACCTCAGCACACTCAACATCTGAGAACACAAGTGAGACAGGACACACCTGTGTTTTATTATGCATGGGCATTTTTAATATTTAGTATTAGTCATACTGGTTTTGTTCTGGGTTTTAGTTTGTTTGTTTGGTTTTAAAAAATAAAACATAGTACCCTAACCTTTCGTATACAAAGTCATTGCACTCGCTCTCTACAACATAATAAAAGGGGTTTAAAGAAAACAAACTCAATCTTTGATCCATTTTGAAAATATATAAATTACCTCAGGAATTTTCTCCTTCCATTCTTGATAGAGGTCTCTCATATCAATCAATTTGTTCTCTAGTTTCTCAATAGTCCACACTTGAGTACCTTTTCCTTTTCTTCGCACTTGAATTGCAGGCTCACTTACTATTGCACCCCTCTAAACCAGAAGAAAGAACAATCAGCGCAGGAAAGGTGCATGTAAGTAGTTTAACTCTTCACTCAAATTGCATTCCTGGAAAGGAATGAAATACAGAACATGCAGCTTCTCTCTGCCTGCCAGTCATGCTACTTCTGTCCTCAGACATGGCATGGCCTATACGTCTCTGAGGATCCAGATCTCTTTACCCTTCTCAAACAATGACCATTCCCACAGGAATTAGCACACCTAATCAAAGCCCTTAGGACAAGCATATTATCCTAATTGCTATTATATTTACAGCAGCACTGTAAAAACCTTTAAGACACAAAATTGTAGGAAATTGCAACAAAATCCGTTAATTTCTGCAGACATAACTAAAATGCAGGTTCTACAGCAACAGAACACAAACATTTGTTCATAATCTGCATATGGTGATCACACACTTGAAAACAGCAAGAGTCATACTTAATGCTCTGTTGCCATTTTTACTTAATTACTCACTTTCAGTACGTTAATCAGGTAGTACTTCTACTTGGCCTATGCATAAACTAACAAAAGTAACATTTTATGGGCTCAAGCTGGATGAATGTTATACACGTCTACATAGTTTAGCCACAAAGCTACATTTTCCAGCATTCTTTGTTATCATTACCTTTTTGTTGGCACTGAGGTTTTCAGCAGGGATCTGAAGTGTTACTTGATAATCTGTTAGCTTACTCATTTCTTCTGCCAAGAAGTTTGCTTCTCTCACCAGAGTATTTGCCTTTACTATTTGCTCTCGAAGTTTAGCCAGGCTCTGTCGAAACAATTCATCCCTGTGGTGCAGTAGGTAACATGAAAAATACACAGAAACCTATTTCTATTATTGGAAAGCTGCAAATAGAGGTGCTAACAAAGACTTTTCTGAAACATGTTTAGGAGGAAATGTTGCGTAGCACTGCATCAGCGAGCACAAAACACCCAGACAATTTTATTGAGGAAAAGAAGTGATCACATATTAAACAAACAAATTACTGTTGAGGCACGTCTAGTATGGTGATGCCCAAATAAAAGGACACAGTAATATGGGATCTGGTACAGTGATGATTTTCTTAAAGCCTTGAGGACGTTTCAAATTTTCAAGAAATGAAATAATTGCAGCTGTCTTTGTCTTTAATCTGGAGTCCTGTTCCACAGAATCTACCAGTCCCAACATGTGAGACCTCATCTTGATAAAACCTGCTCTTCTTCAGATCATGATGTCAGAATCTGCATTCACTGCTGGCCACAGCTTTGTATCACTCCAAGGGCTTTGCAGTGACCACAGACCTCCTCCCCTGTCTACTCAAGCGTAGACATAAAAAAATATAAATAAAAACAATCTTTAATCCTATTTTCCCAAGGTATCTTTTAAGTAACAGATGAATGGGTACAGGTTAAAGCCTGTGCACTCAATTTCTGGACAAATTCCAAAGAGGTTTCTCAGGCCTGCCTGAGCAAACCTGCTCTAACGCAACACCTGGCAAACCTGCTATGACACATACTGTACATACACCTGTGTACTAAGATATGCCTTCACCTGGGAGTCTCTTCTTTAAATTACCTTCTAAAATGATCATGATTATCCTCTGAGCAAAGCTAATTCTGCATTTCTTTGTAATCTCAACAGCACTTACTGTGTCTTATCACCTTTACAAAACTCATGATCAAACTTCGGATATTTCAGTCACCAGCTCTCCCCTGTATGATGTTTTTAGCCTTTCTGTGCAAAGTCCTACTGAAAGATGGTACATGTTGAGCACATAAACACCTCTTTTCTACAAAACACCTTAAATGATACACAACTGCAGGAGGAACAAGGACCTTCCTGTGAATCCAGGCAAAGTTTGCCTGCTGCTAACATACCTCACAGTCAGCAACAGAATTCTAATTGAGTGATTATCTTTTTCCAAAAAGTCCCAAAGTATAGCAAATTCAAATTGCACTCTGACAGTCCCGATACCACAACCAAAGTGGTAAGCAACCAGCAGTGTTAGCAAGTAGCCCTGAATTTTACTGCCTTCAACATGTTAAAACATGCAGGTTTGTCTCTCGCTCCTACCCAGCCTAGGTTTGCAAGTGGTGGGTTTTGTTGCATCTTAAATAGCTGCTACTATCAGTGGATTTTTAGTAACTTCGTCCATATCTCCTCTCAGCATTAGATGGAAAATTCCTTTCCCTCTGCCTCTTGCTTCTCTTACCCAGGCTGTCGAAATTAAATAAGCAATTCCAGACCATGCGAGTGATACGTTTCACAGACAGTTGTAATTTTGTATTCACACAGAAAATTAAGGTAGTCAAGAATTAATCCCCAAAAAGTATTTGATACTGAAAGTGCACTACACCTACAGCCACTGCAAGACAACTGCCTAACCTGAGAAACAGAAGGCAGCTTTTATCTATATGTAAGTGCTGTAAGAGCCATTGGATCCAGCTACAGGCCAGTCACTTCCTTAATCTGGGCCACCAGCACCTGGAATGCTTTCTGGGAGGCTCCCACACCAATCTTAGCTAGATTCTTGAGAAAGGAATGGTTTAAGACTGAAAGGAGAACTTACAAGTAACTCAATTACGGGCAGTTCTTATAACAGTTGTATTTTTCTGGATACAGCTGTGCCAGAACCCTTCCAGAAAGTTAAGCAAAAAAATAAAAGTTTCAGATAGGATTTCTTAATTCTTACTACATGAAACATGACAAGCTCCACTAGGGTGTTAACTGAAGCAAATACTCATTGAACATGAATTCCTGAAACAATCATTTAAGCCAGACAAGGAGAAACAACTGACACTCACAAGGTATCATTGCAAGTCTCTGGGATTCCCAGTGGATATGGTGGACTAAACCCCTGATCCAGTACACCACCACCCCAACAAATAAATTTTTTTCAAATTACAGTGGGTTAACTTTATGCCAACAGGATTTAACACCAGGCCAGGTATCATCTGTCCTTCCACAGTCAGCAGAAAGTAGGCATAACCTCTGTGCAATGTGTTCCAGCTGATCTGACAGATACAGCCATATGCCCACATCTGATACGTATCAAATTAATTTTACTGCCTGGTCCAGTAGAGCTCAGCTTCATTTGCAACAGCAACAGAGAGATAGCTAAAACTGCACCAAACAAATCCCCTGCAATCCTGACTCCTGGAACTGTTGCACATTTTTCACATCCAGTCTTCCCATTCTTCCCAGAATTTCTTGCCCTCTAGCCAGATGGCTGGTAAACATCCTCTCAGCAACATGCTGCCATGCTTTTACAGCAGAAACCACTCAAAGATTTTTTTTTCTGGTTTCTTATTTAGAATGTTTCATTTTCCCCCCTTTTTTCAGTAGCCAAAAACTCCTCTTGAACTACAAATAAATAAAAATACCAAAGATGATCTTCCGGAGGACAGGAAACTGGTAAGGAGTTCTTACAGAAAACTGCCTATTCAATGGCAGTGCCACCAAAATATTATCAGACTCCTCATAGATTGCTCCAAAGAGAATCCATTCTCCTTTTCTTACAATGCAGCAAAGTACAGGCTTCAAGCAGTTCAACAGTTATACAGAGTAAAGCATTCACCCATGAAATTCAGAGGCAAAACTTCTTGTTCAAAGCATGGCTCCTCCTCAGAAACATCTAACAATTACTGAGAAGTGAAAGCTGACAGAACACTTAGCCTTGACATCACTCCAGATTCTCCTTTTTTGTGATTACATGGTTATGATGGTTAATTTTAAGTGAATCAATCATCATTTTTTCTTCTCAGCTCTCAAGGACAGGCAAGTTTTTGGTACTGTCTTTTCCCTTCTGCTGCATTTTTTTAGAGGTGCTGCCTCCCTTGCCAGTAAGCCCAGTTCTCTTCTCTGCTACTGCAATGCATTATCAATGATTTCTTGATGGTCTTGCTGTCCTCAAAGCAGTTCTGAATAGAAAGAGCTCCAGCTAACACATTTCTCACTCTGCACTCCTGCAGTTCTGAAAGAGCCTGCAAATCCCAACCACGACTCTGTGACATTTTACATTCAGTTCCCAGTGATTCTCTTTTTAGCTTTTACAGGGGCAAACAATTATTTTAATTAATGTTGAAGCATAGAACTACTTCTCCCTACACTTGCCATGAAAAACATTCTAGTCATTGCTGGTCAACTGTTAGCTATTTGTTTAGGTTTTTTCCCAGGCTAAACTGGGCAGAAATTACAAAACAAAATCTTGCACAAAAACTGAACCAAGATCTGTTCTGTTCTATTTCTAACACTCTCAACTTGAAAGCTGCAAAACAATCTTGACTATCTTGGTTTAGATCCCTCTTGTAAATGGAATTGGTTTTTTAATGGTGAAGAAAAAAGCAAAAATAATTACATAGAAAAGAACACTCAAACTGACTACATGTGGAAAAAAACACTGAGTGAATAAAGAGGTTTCTGTCTTAAAAGGAACAAATAAAATAAATTTACAAGAAACCTGTTAGAACATTTAGGCATTCTTCCTGTTGAATTAGCCACATGACAGAATACTCACTGGTATTCAGAAAACTTAAATAATTGCAGTTGCTGCCCCTTGAATTTCTCTCCGTGGAGCTGGCATCCTTCTCTCCTCAATGACACCAACAGCAAGCTTCTCTCATTGTCAAAATGCAAACACTCTGCTCATGTCTTCCTGGACTGCATTTTAACTGTCCCCACAAACCTCATGATGGTCTTTCACCAAGGCTGTGTTCAGGTGCCTGCTATGCCTTTGCCAAGAGGCCAGTTCACCTCACGGCAAGCCTTTAACTTCCTAAGCAGCCCAACCAGAGCAATTCTCTCCTAGAACTGGGCTTACAATTAGAAACGTACATATAACATATATGGATCTCCATTCCATGTATTTTTTATGGTTTTTTGATTGCAAAATATTATTGCTTTCATTATATACTTGCAAAACACAATACTCCTTACTGGGTTTCTTAGTCTTAGTAACAAATTTACCTTTCTGCACTATTCTTTCCTTTCTTTCACGAACTAAAAGAATAATTGCTAAACTAAACATTTTATAAGCCGTTTTCAAGTTTAAGAAAAAAAACAAGGAAAAAAACCCACAGAAAACCAACCTAAAATACTGCTCAAAAGACCCCTAAGTTTTTATGTTTTTTGTGAGTTAAATCTTACCCATGTTAAACATCAGAACTCAGCCCTAAACAAAATGCTAACTCTTTGGTGGAAACACAGATCTTGTTCCACACACGAACTCCACAAAAAGTGTTACTGATTTTGGATGCAAGGTTAAAGCCCCATCTTTCACCCTTTGTAGTTCTTACCAATTCACTTGTTTTAACTCCAGTATTCTCACCTCTCCTCTGTCCAGAGGTTCACTTTCTGCTGTGCAGCCTGAGCAGTGTAGGACAGCCTGTCGCTGCCGTGCGGGTGCTGCCTTTCCGGGGAGAGCTGCTGCCGCAGCAGCTCCAGCTCGCGCTCGTACATCACCCGCTGCTCCTCCAGAGCGCTCCGCTTCTCCTCCAAGTACTGCTTCTCCAAGATCTGCACCACATTTTGTACTGGGTCTAAAGAGAAGGGAAGGAAAAGAAAAAGAGAAAAAAAATCTAGAAAATATGAGAAAATGCCATTTCAGCATTACAGGACACCCATTATTTAGTGGGTAACAGCAATCAACGTACCCCAGAGTCTTTGCAAACACAACTTGCACCCCAAAACAAAAGCCAAATTATTAAATATTGCATCAAATACATAAATCCAAACAAAAATTTAAAAGGCCCAAATGGCATGCAAAAGGCTTATCTATTGCATATTTAAGTACTGTGTAGTTATAATATATTCCAGAATCCCAGTAGGAAAAAAAAAAGAATAGATGGAAAAGGAAACAAATTAGTAAGAAAATAAAGCAAAACGCAAGGGAAGATGATGTTAACCAGAGAAGGAAACAACTTAAGGAAGTACAAAGCAATTTACTTTCTCTATTTTGGCAGAGAATGACACATGTTGGAGAGCTGCAGATGAAAACTGAGACAAACAAATGGTCTGACTGGTCACACATCACACTGCACTAATGTGCTGCAGAGCACTGAGGCAGACAAAATATATCCAGGGGGGAACTTCTGAATTCAGCTTTACAAACCACATTTCATCTTGGTATCAACACAGAACAAATATCCGTTTGGACATTCTATCCTGAAAAAAACGCTTGTGTCAATCTGCTAGGGATAAATCTGAAGTGCACTCAAATTAATGAAACATAACTCTGTCTGTTCCCAGGGTTAGGTCCAATGCCAGCCTGTGCTTCTGAGCGAGCCATTTAATAGAGTAAGCTCTGTGTACTGCCAGTATATACACCTGGTTCATGCACACAGTTCTGAAAGCTCAAATACAGCAAAACAAGTGGTTTGCAAGAGGAGCAATCCAGACCACTGAGTGACAGCACAGCACCCAACAGATTACTGATTCTGTAAACCACAAGAGGAAGGGAAAATATTTCCAAAGCTGGAGTGGTGGAATATAATGGGAAGCAGTACTGCAGCTCTAGGATATGCCAGGATTTACAAATGTAAAAACTTTCAGCTCTAAAATAACTGTTTGTGATACCTCTTCCATTTCATTAATCTATTGGGAAAAAAAAAGTAAAAAGAGCTGCTGCAACTTTTAAGGATGCCAGTCTGTCACAAAGGAGGGAGAAAAATAAACCTGATCTAATTACACTGTCCCATTTTGGAACTAGAGGTGTGCCACTAAAAAAATCCCCACAAAACTAAAGAACACATCTGTGTGATTTAGTTATAAACCATATTCCCTTTGCTTTTTGCAAACACTTCTGCAAGTTGCTTCTGTGGCCCTGGCCTTATTCATGGAAGAAATCACTGACTTCACACAAAGGCATCATAAATACCACCACAATGGTAATTATAAAGCTCAAAGTTAAAAATCAGTCAGTATAAATAGCAACCAAATAGCAAACTCGTGATGCATAAAAGTGTCTTAAAATAACTAGAAATATTACTTTTTAGTACATGACATTCTCAGAAAGAAGTTAGCTATTATTAGCTTTTAAACAGACAGTGCAACAAAAACCCCTGACTGAAACAAGTTCTAAAATTCTGGACTAGAAACCAAGTTATTAATGTTCATCTGCACCATCATTATCCTCCTAACTCCTCAGATAATACCAGAAATACCTTAAAATACACAGGCTTTGCTGCATAATCCCCAAACCAGTTTTAGTTTTATACAAGAATGTTTGAGAAAATCAGGTATTACGCAGATGATAGAGAAGGGACATGGAAGAAATTAAAATCCCTCCATTGTGTTTGCAAACACAGGAAATGAATCCAAGGCTGACTCATTAAGATGAGACTTTCCTAAACTGCTCAAAGAACAGCTATGAGTTCAAGGACCAGATTTCTTTATTAAAAGTGATCTTTTCAGCTACCTAGATTTACAGGATCACAACAACCATAGGATCAAATTACACCACGATAAATATTTGGATCAAGATGCAAGAACCTTGTATAAAACTTTCCAATTGCAACATAATCCTGTACTGTTGGGAAAAAAGAAAAAAGTTGGATTATGATTGTATTGTAATGCAAATGATAAATTCACAGTTTTGGAAAACTTTTTAATTTAGCTTTTGAAAGAGTTTACAAAGAAAGCCCTAAGCCTGTCACAGGAAAAAAGTTAAAATATGGCATGAGTTATGAACAATATAGGTAGAATTTGAAGAAATAAGCAGTCAAATTTTTGTACAATTCAAAAAAACTACAGTAGTGTTTAAATTAAATTTAAATACCATGTTCTACAATTTTGGATTCCTCATGCAAAGTCAAATAAATTAAGGAAGATTGTACCCAGTGCCTGCCAAATACACAGAAAATTCCATAAAGTGTTAAAAGTTCCAAGTCCCAATCCTTTACATATTTATGTGACAAGACTTCAAGGACTCTGAAAAAAATTCATATGTAGTTAATCCCCTGCAAAACCATAGACTACTAACACTGAGCATAAAGATATATTTTCTTCATAGGATGAACAGCATTTATAACCTTGCTACATTGTCCCTTAATTCACATCCTGCATCTGTCAATCCAGTCGCACTGATGCTGAATAAATTCCCTAACATTTCTTGCAAGTATCTTTCTAAGCAAGCTAGAAGAGGGTTATGACACAGGCTGCTTTGTTAAGTTTTATGAAAATCCTCTCCCTGAGCTGTAACAGTTTTGTTTGCTAAAATGAGAAGCTGCCTAACCTAATCACATTGTTTACTTAACCACTGCAAAGTATACAAGAATAAAGTAAACTTCTTTGATGCATTCTGTGTTTGATCAGCATCACAAATTAGCAGCACAAAGCTGATCTGACAGAATCCCACAAAGAAAGTTAACATGCTGAAGGAAGGAAAAAATCTAGATGTTTTCTTTATAGCAGTTTTCAAAGTTACACATTTTCCTCAGAGGTTCTTTGGAGCCGGATGGAGTCTGTGACACTGCTGTACTGGTTACATGCCATAAAAACAAATGTGCCTGCACCCTGGAGAAGCCAGGGTATTTATTTAAAGAGGATTATAACTCTCAAACAAATCCAGGGGGAGTGGGGGGAACCTAAAAACCAAAACAAAGGAAAATCAAACTCTCTTGCTTTGGGCTGTATCTATAAAAGCTTATAAAATAATTATCTAATAAAATTTTTAAAATACCTCTTCATTCGCCTCTTAGGACTTCTCCAGAGAGTATGTATAACAGAATTAACAGTCTTCAGTCATTTAGTTATTCCTTCTTCCTTACCCATATTTATTTTTCATTTTAAGGAAGAATGAATAAATGGTACTGTAACAAAGCTGCTTTACTTCTTACACAACAAACTGGAAGCCTGTCAGAAAAAAAGTACTTTAGCTATACCATCAAGAAAGTGCTGCTAGGTTCTGTTTATCTAACTGCAAATCAAAGGACCAGGCTATGATCCTTACAGTCACTTGTTTTGTCAGCATTTTGTTGTCACTTACTACTCCAATTAAGTTAAGCAACACCTATGTGGGAGTGAGCAGAAGCAGCAGAAATTGGGATATAAGCCTTCTGAAACAGTGTCACGCGTATGACTGCAAACATTGGCTCTGCAGTAGGGAAGAAAGAACTTAAGGAACAGCAGGGTCTGAACTGTACTTGACCAAGACACAAAAAGCAACCAACCAAAACAAAAACTGGCCTGGACCACAGTCAGAAAAGCTTACTGAACTAAAATGTAAAGACACTTGGAACATTGTGAAGAATCATTTCAATCAGCTGGATAACAACACATGAAAACCAAAAAATGTGACCCCCTGTTCAAAGAACACTGACTCATTATAGCCTGATACACTTCAGTCAAATCTCCAGTTAGTAACAAGCAGATCAAGCATCAATTAATGCTTTCAGACTTTTCCAGCAGCCTCATGCACGAGCCAATTGAGTTCAAAACCTTTGTCCCAGTTTTGGCACAGATATGGGATGGTTTGAGGCCTTAAAACGGGCAACAGAATCTCACGAGGGATGACAACACTGAAGACCACCAGGATGGCAGATTCATCTGAAATTCATCTCCTGGTATGAGTGAACCGTAATGAGAATATTTCTGTTATCAAACAGCAATTTCATATCAGTTTAAGTGACCTGACCCTGTAACTCACAAAAGCAATCTCATTAAAAATAAAACTGTAAAAAACACGCAATGTACTGCTGCATCGAACATATGAAAACATCATGCTGTACTCAATGGCAAAATAGACAAAGTCAAAGAATAAGAGGAGATGAAATAAAAAGGAAATGCTGTATTTCAACATGCAAACCACAGCAAACAATGGAAATACTGTGAAGATATGAAGAAAGGAGAACAGAAAGCAATGAAACACCATCTATAGTGTCTTTTTGGTCAGAAACCAAACCCCAAGGTATTTGCCTCTCTGATTTTGTGTATTAAAACACCTGTATGAAGTATTCAGTAGTTTACCAAGTTTTTCTTTATAGTCTACTGTATCATATGAACTATGACTTGCCTTCTGGAAATAATGAAAAAGCCATATATTTTTATATACACCATATCATCATTATTTTATCTATATTATATCTTACTGTGTTGTTCCAAAAAAGCATCATAATTTGTTTCTAACAAAGACGAAACAAAACACTGAGAGTGATCAAGTGCTGAAAAACAAGGTGACATTTGCCTAATGGTTTGTCATCATTTCAATTTTTCTAGTAAGGTTAAAATGGTGTCAAGTAATATTTAATACAAAAAGAAGGACAAAACTAACTGAGCCATATATGGTGCACCCCTTTTTTCTGCAGTAACTTGCAAAACCAAGAACTTAGTAAACTTGGATGATGATTTGACAGGCATATGGTTACAATTCAGCTGCACTTTAAAAAAGAGCAGAGATAATACTGTGTCAGGGCACAAACCAACTACTGATTTGTGTGTGTATTTACACCTAGGTGCACATTTTTTTTTACATATATATAGCTAAATATGTTTCTCATATATATATATGTGTGTGTGTGTATATATATATATATATATATTGCTTCTGCAAAATATCTTATCCTGAAAATCCTGCAAAGGCCTCTGGAACAAGTATATTGCTTGTTTTACCCAGAAATTGAGTTCCAGGCTGAATTTGTTATACAATCCAAATGAACACTTTTATCTGGCAGTTGCCTTACCATTACTATTCAGTGTCTTCATAATAACTTCCATTTGTGCAAACTCATAGTTGTAGTCTGGTTCTGAAGAAGCTTCACTAGCTGCATCCAGATCATGCTCTCCTAAGGATGTTTCTTTCTCAAGGTCTTTCAGCCAATCTCTACGTTTCCTCTTTGGTAAATTGATTCTGAGTAAAAATGGAAATTCAGTTTATAAAAGTTTATGTGGAACAATAAAAGGAAAGAAAAATAGGCTGAGTGTAAAGTGGGTAGAATATAAACATCAACTATTACCTAAAAAAGTGGTTGTTTCCCCATAATATTCTATCTCCATGCCATAACTGAGTGACAGAACACACCAGTGCACCATTTACACAGGATCTGAAAGAAGAAAATACAACTCTAGTGAAATCCTGAAAATAAGATCGAAGAGCTGCTGTTTCTCTACTGACAGTCACCTATATCATATGGTAACAAACCTGCTAGGTTCTCATGAAAGGATCAATGGGAAAGTTACTGGTCTGATTTCTAATGTCAGAATTATCACCTTTCCCCTCTGCCTTTGGAGTCCAGTAAACATACAGACAAGGTTGATTTTGGTTGCAAAGTTTTCTTTAAATGCCTGTTTCTAAAACTGGGTCACTGCCTGTTTCTTATAAAGTCCAAACTTAAACGTATGCAAATCCTACTGATAGAGCTCTCCAAGATACAACTTAGTCAACAACTGAGCTGTAATACATGCTGTTAACATATTCGGCACTCAAGCATAAGGAAAGATTCTTAGATCCAAGTTTAATTCTTTCAACAAATGGAGTCTCTATTATTAACAGGAGTCTATTTTTGTGAACATCTGGCATGCTGCTGTATTTCTTTGTAGGTTTCTTGGTGTTTAAGTTTCAATCACAAAATGGGAAAAATTGAGCTGTTGAACTTTTGCATGTGTGAGTCACAAAGCACAGCATTTTATTTAAAAGGGGAAAAGACTCCAGGAAAATGAAAAAGGCCTTTTAAGATGCAGTGTTCTCATTTCAGCTGTCTCACATAAGTCAAAACAAACATGTAAGCATTTCATTTTAAATCAGATCTTTATTTAACTTTTTTCCATTAAATTCCGGTAGCTAAATTTCTGTTGATACTATTATCTTAAGAACAGTTACTTAAGCATTGCAGATCAGCCATGAGTAGAACAAAATATGTTTTTTGCTCTGAACATGTGCCCTTGTTCCTGCCAGTCAAAATGACTGATTTCCAGTACAGTAACTCTATCACCACAAGCCTGAATCCCATCTGTTTGAAATTTTGTACCGTAGGCTGCAGAAGAAAAATACAAATGTGCTTTCATAAAGGAAGAATGAAAGAAATCAGATTTTTATGTGTCTCTCAAACTTTAATTTCTCATTCTGATACTAATCTGTACATTATTTAGATACTCAGATTTCAGACAAGCAGCATGACTATTAACTAGGACAAAGGTATTGCTTTATCACATGCTATTGGAGATCAAGTGACAAAGACATTTACAATTCCACCTAAGGAGCCACAGTGCCCCTGGAATGAAAAATAATTAAAATACAGAAGTAGAAAAAAAAGGCGAAGTGTGACTTTACACTGCATTTTAACTAGACACAAAAGTAATTAAGGATTTAGAAAAGAATTCAGATCTTTAAAGCATCTCATCCTCACAAAATATTCAACTTTACAACAGGAACTACTAACAAGACAGCATTTATTCTCTGCCAGCAAGACAGGACACCCCATCACACAGGCCAGGACAGCCAGGGGCATCTCAGGGATCTTGTCACTACCCAAGATACAGACAGGCAGTGGCCCCTCACTCCTACCAAATACCTTCTTTAGATGGCTTATTCCAAGCCAAACCACTGATAGCCTCATGCCCTGCAGAGCGGGTGGGTGGGTGTTCACCTGTGCAGGGAAATCTTAGTTTTAATCACTGAATTTCCCTCTAAGTATCTGTTTAAGTCAACTGTATTGAAAATACTCATTGATCAGAACATAAGATACTTCTGTCTGTGTAAAATAAAAATGCATGGAAGTCATCTTCTGTCAAAGAAAAGCAAATTTCCATTTCAATGCAAAGTGCTGCTGATATTCCTTACCTTGCATTTTCTTTTGGTGTGAGTGTAACTTCTCCATCTAAAGCAATATCAATCTCACAGTGTTCTGGTTGGATTCCTATACCAAAGAGCTGTATATCCTGAGAGGTATCTGCACCAACTCTTGTGTGATCCTACAAAACAAGCTGTTACTAAGAGACAAGCAAACTACCACTGTTGACATAACTAAGAAAATATTAGCTGAAGTGCTGAGACAGCACAGTTTGTGTGTCTGTCGAGCAGAAATGGTGCCACAGCAGATTTGAAGACTGCAGCAGTCACACACAACCTGTTGTTCTGCCCTGAACTTTATATGGTTTTAGCTAAAGCAAAATAAAGCAGCTGACACAAATTCAATTTAAAAGTATTGTCATACTATGCCTGCATACATACATTAAACACAAAAACCAGAAGAAAACCAGCCATGTCATACAGGCATAATTAAGAGAACAGGACGGATAGCAAAACAAGGTGTAGAGTTCTCTGCTTTTCAGAAAACAGCTATCCAGCAACTCAATGAAACCTACTATTCTCTACATAATTTCAAGTCATATTTTGAGTTCTGCTGAAATAGTTTATTTTGTTAGTGTTTGAGAGGTTGTGTTTTATTTGCTACTGTTCAAATACAGAAGCCCTCCTTCAGCTACCAAAGCAGAAGAGTAGCTATAAAAATAGATGGAATAGTCTTTCATATATTATTGACAAACAGCTCACATTTCCCTGCAAACTTACTAGGTTCGTACTTGGCACTACTTCACTCTGACATGAGAAATGCTAAACAGAATAGCACGAAAGCTAACAACACCAGGAAAACACGTTTCTGTAAACTTTTAACACTGCTTTTCTTAACCCTCTCTCTCATAAGCTTCCCCTGTCATTGAAGACTATGCTACTCTTACTGATTGCTACTGAACATCATATCTTTATGATTAACTCTTCGCACATTTAAAGCAATCCCCAGCCCCCTAGCAAAAAGAAGCATCTAACGTGAAGCTCTTGCTTCAAGCTCAGGCCAGGAGGCAACCAGCCAGGCACATCCTGCCTGGAAAAGCTAGAATTGATCTCAACACTGGCACACACTGAGCATTTCTCCCACTGTTGGCAATCAGGAGATCAATTAGGAAAACAGTGAAGCTGAACTGCAAAGGGAGAACAAAAGCCTAAACAGAAGGTTGAGGCCTATTCTATTTTGCTGCAGCAAAAAAAAAATCTACATCCCCTCTGAATAACAAATTAGAGCTAGAAATTCAAAACAAGTGTCCTTCCATCCTGTGTAAATATCCTGCTCACATCCTTACCTTTAAATAGTAAACCAAAAGCTCATTGAGTGCAGGGTCCGCATTCAGGTTCACCAGGTAACACTTGTCATCCCCAACCTTGATACCTGAAGACTCAAGGGAGATTCCCATGCTCTCCAGCTGTCTTTGCCTCTCCTGCAAACACAAAAATAGGTTAATCTTGCCTGCTGCAATACATAGGGACAAGCACAGAGCAACTAAAGCTGAAGATGCACATGCTGAGTATGCATTCTGTATATCACCACCAGACACTGGTCAGGTACCATAGGGTCAGTAGAATTTACTTTTACACACCAACCATAAAAAGTTAATATGTAATCATCAAACACCTGCCTCCCCAAAGCGGAGCTTACTTAAGCAGTCCTATTAAATTTATTAGACTTACTTACACAGCTCTATTGAGTTTATTAAACCTTCTTGTAAGTTACACAATGTGGCTTTGAGTCTTCATATTAGTAAAAAATTAATCTCAGTTCCAATTACTTCAAAGATATTCATCGTCATAGATGATTTAGTAAATAGCATGCCACAGTTTAGGCTTATTATTTTGCATTTTTATTATTAATTCAGCCAAAGCACTTGTTTGATCATATGCATCTTTTCTTTTGCTACAGTTTGGGTGTTGGGGTTTTTTGTTTGGCTGGTTAGGTTTGGGTTTTCCCCCTGCCCTTTTTTTTCTTTTTAATTTATTTAAACAGTGGTTGCATCAAAACATGCTTCTGGAACATTAGGAACATTAGAAAGGGAAACTGAAAACACTTATTCTTCAAGTTATGGATGAAGGAAATGATGGAAAAGTACACTAGAATCTAGCAGGGTTTTTTTAATGTACAAAAATAATAATAAACAAACATTAGTGACTACATGTACACATTTTCCTTTTCTGATTAGAAATCACTAAAAGCAAAAGCAACCAATACCACACAAAATTATGATCCTTTTGTAATTCTCCACTTTCTTAGTCACTTCAAGGGAAACATGTCCAAGGCTCCACTGTGGTCTTATATATAAATGAGCTGCCCAAACATGTTTTGATGTTTTATTTTAAAATCAAATATGGCTTTTATCAATGCTATCATGACACAGCTAGATTTATGCTAATAAAATCTAGTCTTTAAAAAAACCCACCACCAAACAAACAAGCAAACCCATCCCAAAATCAGAAACAAGGGGAAAAGACAAAAATTCAGAGACATTTCAAATAGGTGGGGGGGAAAGCAGCACAGTTCATTAAAGCTCATGAAGTTCAGCTGAATAGTACTATGTGAATATTTGGCTTTCCTCCTAAAAATTTCTGAAGTACCTGTGCAATTTCTTCTGTTTTCCTTAGCTTTTCTTCCCAGGTGACTGTTAGCTCTTTTATTAGTTTTTCTGATTCTTCCAATTTTTCCTTCAGTTCAGGTGCCTTCATGGCCTATAAGGTAGAAATTACCAAAAACCCTCAGCTACTATTACCACGGCAACATCTGCTTGCACAAGGAAACTGAACCCAGGAACATAATATCAAATGCAACTAGTATAGATTTCTACCATGTCCCCAGGTTTTTCACAGTAGAAACTGAAGAAATAGGTCACTTGCAAAGGAGAAGGACAGAAACAACCTCTACTGGATCCAAATCTGAAACAGCTGAAGACTGACATAGCTCCAGAGCTAATGGAAAGAACAAAAATCTCTGGGCCTAGCCACTCAAACTTCACTGTCTGTGCAAAAATATGTACTTTAAAACTTTTACTTCCTAGCTGTCTGAAGTTCAAGTGCACAGTCTTTTTTCCAACAGCAGTTTCAAACACAAATTCCTCTAGACATTCAGCCTTCCATTCTATCTTGGTTTTGTAAGTGTTCCTAGAGTTGCTGTCAGACTGACCCTGTTGATTACTTTCAAAGGAAGGCATATTCTGGAGCTAACACAGGCTTCTCATTTCACAACAGGAAACAAAAGCAAAGGGCTTGAATATGTCCAGTGCCAAGCAACAATTGAATAGGCTGGCCTATAACCCTATATAATTGTTTTTAACAGAAGGTAGAAAAGAAAACACTTAACAAAATAATTAGTAAGATCGTGGACACCTTCCTACTGACTGTGTTCAGCCGCAGCCCGCCAACATAATTAACAACATGCTACAATAATATTTTCTGAATTAAAATAAGGGCTTAGAGAAGGTTTTTATTTAGGAAAAAAGTGAATGGTTCCTTTTCCTTAAATCAGATTTTCCCATTTCAGTGTATAAGGACATGTTCACATTGGTAACACTATTCTTTAAATGAAGATGAAATTTAAACACCACACAAATTTACCCTCAAACACAATTCTGTTCCTTTTCCACCACTATCTTGTGTCTTCTCTGAAAAGATCAAAAATATTTTCCCCTCTGTTAAGTACGTAATTTGTCCAGACATCTTGGATACCAAATAAACTATCCTACCTAGATACTTTATTCTTCAATCAGAAGTATATATCAAAGATAAGCATCAATCATGCAGTGTCAACTATTAAGGCAGTGAAGAAAATTGTTGATGGTTTTCAGTATTGCATGTCTGACAATTTCTAATAGGTTTTCACAAATGTCAGAGAGAAATGTCCTCTAAATTTTGTCATCCAGGAACAGATTTATGAGTTTTCACTTTTCCATTTGACATTACATATGTTCTACCAATGTAAAAAAAAATTCTCACTAATAAGTGAGTCTACACAAGGAAGATGTAATCTAGCCCTGATGATCTTGCTGCACCAATTATTGCTCGGCCTGAAGTTCCTCAACAATGGAAAAGGGTCACCATCAGTACAATACTGTCCTCATTTAGAAGGTATTAAAGGTAAGCATACACTATGTTGGATTCAGGAAAAAAGGTTAATTATTTTTGTAAAAAGGGAAAGAAAGAAAAAAGAACAGGTGCAAGACTCTTCCTTTCCAAATTTTGTAAGAAAGCTAGTTTTCCACACAGAATGTGACATTTCCTTGGGAAACTCATTTTACATTGTACTGTGAATAAGGTTACCTCAGCTTGTGAGAGCTGTTCTTTCAGTTTTTCAACTTCTTCACGTAATTCTCTGATGACCCTAGCATTTGGATCTTCATTCACCACAGCGTGGTTAACTATCCTTTTGGCTCTGTCTGCGTATCTCAGAGTTGAGAGTGTTTCTTCATAGTTGTCTGCTGCTGGACTAATTGTGGCTATCATGGCAGTTTGGCTGTTTCCTCCCAAGTTGTCCTGTAGTGCAGCCACAGAAAGTTCAAGTGTTAAAAATTGTTCTGAGACTATACAGTGTCTTCACAAAGAGACTTAAAATACTTAATAAAGGCAATGAAGTACTATTTAGGCACTGAAATGTACTCTGGATATAAACTTATCTGTATGTTCCATAAACATTTCTAGCCACCTCTACCACCTTTGATTCCATTACAACTGAAAATAGTCAAGTAAGATTTTACATGGAATGAACAAAAGATATACTAAGCTGCCCGTATTACCTGGAATAACATAGCTGTGAGAGTTCCTTCACTCATTTCTTTTAAAAAAAGTGAGAAGTCCACGTACACAGAGCCATACTACAGTGATCCTACAAATGAATAAGCTGACATCTTGTGAACACAGAGATCAGAAAATAAAAATTACCTTGAGAAGCCAAGTGAGTACAGAGTCTCTGTAAGGCACAAACTTATTTTTCCCCTTCCCTGCTGCTTGGTCAGCAAGTGATGATATAACCAAGCCCAGTGTTGAAAGTGATCTATTAATACAAAACAGCAGAACAGCTTTAACACATCTTCTAAATACAGACTTAATAAAACACAGAAAAAAGGATTGCTCTGCAGAGCTTCCAATTTTTAAAATATTATAGAATAATGTAAGGTGGAAATGACCACCAGAGATCAGCTAGCCCAGTGCCCTGCTCCAAACAAAGCAGTGTATTTCTCTAAAGTTATATATTTGGAGAAAAAAAACTGGTATCAAGAATGTTTAATCTCAGTTGGTACTAAGACCATATTTCAGAAAGACTCAGACTATGTTGAAATATTTACAATAGTTTGAAAAGTGTAAAATAGACGGCTTCAGTACATGAAGAATCACTGCCCTTGATTAGACATCTACCTTTTCTCAGAGGATAAACATCTTTCTGATTTGAACACTGCCTCATGACAGGGTTACAAGTCAGTGTTGGCAGCACAGCAAGAACCCCTGTCTCTGGGAACAGTGTTTTAAGAACGCTGACTCAAATGCCAACTAAAACAGAACAATTCTCCAGCCATAAGGAGGCATCGTCAGAACAAATCCAGCTATGGCCCAGGAGAACTCGTCTGCCTGGTGCACCAGTGACCAGCCAGCCATCACAAAGCCATAGAAGGCTGCTGATCAGAAGAGGCAGATTAGGAGGCCCCTTGACAAATGAGTTGGGTTATACTAGAGGTAGAGCCTCAGCAGCATCTTCTGGGGGGCACAGACCAAACCATCTCCCAGTTACAAAAGTGTTTCACAAGTGTGAAAGAGAAAAGCCCCCAAATTGCTCAGCAGACAGCTGCATCCCAAACAACTCTCTAGAATCGTGAAGAAAATAGCAATTTATGCATTTTGGTACATGTACAACTTCTACCAACAGGGGTAACTGTGTCAGCAATCCATGCAAAGCATATTATGTGTACACTATATTATGCAATCCTTATACAACCCTGTGTAAATTTCAAGTGACATCAGGGCTCCTGGGGTGAGTATGTTTAAGATAATGAGCTTGTTGAGGAGCCTGAGAACATTAAACAGATGCTTAAAGGGTTTTAAAAGAGACATTGCTGAAGCCCGAGAGAATTGTGGGTCTGTCACACTCATGCTCAAATATCCAGCTACTCTCTGTAAGTACCAAGGAAAAAGCTTCAGCAGCATTGCAATTAGATAGTCAAATAAATCTTTAATTGTACTGTTCCACTCCACCCTGTTGTGTTTTCTTTTCAAAGAAGTAATACTGTTTTGGTTTATAGGCAGCATTTGAACAGTATTTATAACAGAGCCTCAGTGCTGCTTGAAACTGCCACTGGTTCAGAAATAACACTTAGAAAATGACAAAAATGTTGCAGAAGAGTATTTCAAGGAAGATATCCAAGGGTAAGCTAAACAAGAACCATTACATGTGCCACAAAAGGTGTCCCATATTACATATAAAGATAGCATAGACCTGGGAGCAAAATGAAAAGAAATTTAAGGAGAGGCTAGGTAATCTGAACTCCCAAGAGAGCATTGTATTTTGTAAATTTGCCTGTAGGATAACTTTCTAATTCACCTCTGAAAAATTCACAGCAAAAATAGAAAGTTAAGTTTAATTTTGTGGTCTAAAGAAAAGCCTAATAACCTCTGAATGTTTGTGAGGGCAGGGTAGAAAAATGAGAACTAGTTCTTGCCTCCAATCTCTTGATCTCCACAGACAGAGATGACAGCATGCTAAACATGCAAGAGCAAACAGTAGGATGCTCCAAGCTGCTCTATAGCAACCTCCTCCAGCACAACTGAAAAGCACCACCAGCACACTCCCAATGGAATCCAAGGAGTGTGAAGCTAAAACACTACCCTGGACTGCTTTTCTCTGATTATTCTTTCCCTCTTTAAATGAGGGGAAATGTGAAAACCAAAGCCAAATCCTGAGGGAGCGGGAAGAAATGGACAGGCAGAAGGGAAGTCGGAAGAACAGGGATTCAAAAAGTCTTGTGACTGAAAACTATTCCCCAACTGGGCTGCAACACCAATTTGAGTTATGGATACTGCATCTTAATGAACAGGAAATTATAAGGTACAGTTTATTAACGGGATTAAAAATGTGATAATATTACTGCTCCTTATAAATACTGATCTTATTTTAAGAGTAATTGTTAACATCTGCAATAAAAGCCAAATAGGAATCATTTATGTAGTTTGCTTGAGATTTCGTAACACAAAGCTGTTTAAAGACTTTAAGGAAAGCAGCAAAAGGAATGGCTGCCCAACAAAATAATTACAGGACTCATCAGCTGCTTTGCTTCATACTGAATGATGCATCAGAGATGTGTCATTACCCTGATCCTATCTCACGGTACTTATATAATGAATCAGCCAGAAGGCCTAAGCCCACAGCACACAGCAGACTGAGTCAGTCCAGAAGAAGCAGAGTGGACTTGCTGCAGGATTACAGGAAAGTGCCATTTCTGCACACTGTCTATTCTCCTTGTCCCTGTTCCTCAGGCACGACCAGGCTGCCCTTGCTATTGGGCACTCCCACCATGGGCTTGAGCCAGCAGCATTCAAAAGGAAGTGGCACTTCCCCATCACAGGGAAACAACTCTGTCCCTAAGTGACACCCATTCAAGCTACTTCTGTACAATTTAGAACCAAATTCTTCAATGAGAAGAAACCACTTTTCTATAAGTTAACTCTGAATACTAAAACACTCCCTCAAATCAGCTTGGAGCCAGACCTGTCCCAACTCATTCCTTGCACCCAACTACATCATCTTTTTGCATTCTAAAGTTAAAATAACAGCAGCTATGATTTTACTAATCAGAGGTAAAATTGCAGACTGCTCACAGAAAGTATTTTTTTTTGTAGCCACTAATTGACAGATTGTTTATTCTGCTCCCTCCTACTACTGTATTCTAGAAGTTCTTTGACTACACCACAAAGAGTTGTTAAGCATCTCCTTTTCTACACTGGGTATGGGAACTAGTACATCCTGGGGAGGAACAAGCACATCCAACTTTCCTATGAGGTATGGCAAATCTCCCAAAAACCTCCTTTGCCAAGGCAACTCTACATCACCTCTGAGAAAAAAACAGAAGTCATCTCTATTACAGCTCGAGGAAGATGTTGACACAAAATGACACACCACTCTCAGTTGCTTCAGTAAGTGGGAGAGCAGCCCCCGTCTGCAACATGCTGCCCCCAAGAGATGAAAGAACATTTTCAACAGGAAAAGTTGTGGGACCAAGGGGGCATCTACCACAGCTTAGCCAGTTTTCATTACAAACAAACAGTACAGACACTAAATAAACAGGCACATTATTTCCACATTCTTCTTCAAGGCAATAAAACATAAAACAAGCAGCAAGTTAACTTGCCAGCAGCTTCATTTTCTATCTCACTGAATGTAACACGTGTTACCAGTACATGTTGCTGAGGTTTTATAAAAGAAATACAATAAGAAAAGGAGCTGGCATAGTAAGGTATATGGTTTAAATATACTGTATCACTCCAGAAAAGATTACCTTTCCCTCACGAGTAAGTTGCATGGCACCCTAAAGACTGCACACAATGTTCTTGAAGAACTAGTCACACTAAACATGTACATCTATTTTGAGGCTTAAAAAAGTCAGACTTCATTAAAGCTCCAACAGCAAAAGTCTAACAGAAGACACCAAGCACAGCACTGAGAATCCTCTTTTGCCTATCAGTTCCAAAAGAGATTCCAAATAGCAAATGTTAAATAAATGGACTAAATATTACAGATTTATAAAATATAAGAATTTAATTGAATGGAAAATGTAGAGCTGTCCAGTTTTCTTTCTAAAATATCATTCACAATAACATTTGGTGCTGTTATTTCAAGTTCTGTATTGTTTAAGAGCTACAGCGTGGGCAAAACAACTCTCTCCTATTGCATTAATAGCATACAAGTTTAACACTGAATAACTATCCTAAAAGGGAAAAAAATGAAGCCTTTCTGTATCTATAGTTATACTTGCAATTTGTTAATAGCTGTTGGGAGAGTTGGCATTTGAATTCTTTCCCAAAAAGTAGAAACATTTATTTTCACCTTTGCTTATGCAAAATACAAACACAGTTTCTAGTAAAACAAATCTGAATTTAACTAGAAACCTGTGGGGTAAGCTTACAGTATCTGCAATTAGGCAAAGACAGCCACATCATTCTGTTTCATAAGAATTATGTCAATGTGGTGCACTAAACACATAGATTAGAAACTAAGCTAGAAAGAGCAAACATGTTCAAATTAACAAAAGGTAAATTTAAATCATCGTAAGAGTGTATGCTGTTCATGTACACATTGTGCTCTCATTGTTAACTTAAAATACCAAAACATTTTGTGACATTTTAAAATAAATTGAAAAGCAGCAGCTTTTAAAGTAACAGTTAGACTCTTTCTTTCCCAGAAAATCAGTATATTTAAGACAGCAGTAATAGTGTGCTAAATTCTTGCTTTTGGACCATAACAGTAATTATGGCTAAAAACATGCTTTGAAACTTGTCATTGCTTGAGCACAAATGCCCAAGGCAATGCTAAACCAACACAGCTTCATTCTGATCCGATTTTCTTAAACTGTGCATTATGCCCTTACATATTTTAATTCATGCTGGAACAAAGCCATTCAACTCTGCAACTTTGCATTCTTCCTTAAGCAGATGATGAGACAAACACATGAGCCTGGGGACAGGGTGTATAAATGAATCACAAAAGGTATATGCTTAATTAAAGAGCACTGCTGTCACTTTTTCCAGATAAAATTCGTATAGCCCTCATTTGAGTCAAGAATGAATCAGGTTCCCTGTGCCAATGTCAGGAAACACATGCTGCTCAGCACAAAGCAGCTCAAAGGGCCATATAGAACTGCTTCTGATGAAGCTCATTTGAGCTGACTTGTGACAAGCACACCAAGAGGAGGCCAGGGAACCAACAGTGATTCGTTCAAGATGAGGCCTTGCAGCCTGTGTATGCTCATGTCTTACTTGTTTATGTTGCTGCCTTCCTTCAGGCGCTCTCCTGCAGCTCCTGTTTTGGACACTCTCTCGCTCCCAGCCAAATCCACCAGGCTGACCTTGCTGACCTTCTCTCCAGAATTCTGCACACATGGGACATGGGAGAACAACATTTAAGAAATGCTGGCATGAAGCACCAACACGCCTGACACTGGCACAATGAAACACTGTTCTTCATAATAATGTGGGTTAAATGATCACACTTGAGACATGAGAGAAGAAGGAATTGTCAGAGACCTTACAGCTTTTTAAAAGTCACCCATATATTTTCTAGTAAAGGCCTGAAGCACTAAGGAACCAGAATCAGCCATGTGGTAACATCAATCATCTCATGGCAGAGTATGCCATTAAAACACGTTAACTCCAGGAACATTTAAGACCTAAGAAGGTTTCATGGTGCCAACATAATCTTAAAAAGTGATCCAACTGTTTGTTTTATCTGGTGTGCTTCCTCACTCTTCCAGGGTTCTCTCAGTCTTGATTACTGGACCCCATGGCATCAAAAGTCAAAACACAGTTAAACAGACGATCTGTGTGGAAGAGGAAGGAAGGAAGAAGAAGAATCTACCACAACTTCATAAATTAATCAACAGAAATACGTACACCAGATTGCAGGTCATAGAGTGTCTGAGTCACTATAATATTGAACACAGCATGAGAGCGGCTGCTTTCTTCATTCATGTTGGTTGCAGCAACTGTTCGTGACTTGTTTCCCTCTGACATCAGTGACTCAATATCCTAGAGCAAAAAGAGTGAAAAGTGATGCTAGGATAAAAGCAAACTATTGTGCTTGCTGAACAAAATCCCCATCTAGATGGAAGGGTGTGTGGGAGAGAGGAAGAAGGGAAGGTAGATGTAATGAGAAAATTTTTTGCACATTTTGAGATGTATTACTACAGAGGGCAGGTAAGTCCACAGAACAACGTTAAATCATATCTCTGTTTAAAGTGCTGCACTTAAAAGCCCAGCAACTACAGTCAATGCATCTTCTTATCTGCTGCTGAAATACGCTGGTGACATCCACATTACAAATTGTATTGTTTAATGCCAGGAATCAGGCCAGCACAGATTCACTTACACAAATGAGCACAGGGCATCTCTTTTACTGAACTGCACTAATGCTATCTTCACTTAATTGGCTCAAAACATTACCTCACTTCAACCTGTACCTTCCCACATGTGTAAAACAAAGATGACTATACAGAGCCTGATATATGTGCTTGCTGAGTCTTCCAAAACAGTTTCAGAAACCATCAGCCAAAACCTAAGCACGAACAACACTTACAGAATTTGCACAAAGGAGATGCAAAAGCAGTTTTTATAACTGTATAATGTACACAGACGCTGCACAAAAATAATAAAAAAACATAAAAAAGCAAAACATAACACTACCCAAAGAATTAATATTTTTTAAAAAACACTTCCAAATCAGTTTCCTCATAAAAAGAAAGTCTTACACAATTCATAACACTGCATTGCTTTAAGTGTTTCCATTGTGCCTATAGTAGTTGATTTGCTTCCACAATACTAATTCATTTGAATGTATTTTGGTAAATGAAGTGGGCTTAGATGCTGTTGTGATTTAAGTTACAAATTACCTACATACACACCAATGTAAAACAGAAGGTAGTATTCAACAACAGTATCAGAGAAATTCATGCTGGAAGATTAATACCCTTATTTTAGAATCTCGTATTTCCCATATCAAGAAAATATTGCGTTCATAGCATATATTATATGCATGGAAACTGCACATTAATGAGATACCACTACTATATTTGTAACTAACATAAGGGCAAACCCAGTGCTTCCACATGAAATAAATATTCCTGAAGAATTAGAGACATTTTTGCAATTGCCAGAGACGGTAATCACTCAAGAACCAAAATATCTGGCGAGACATCAGTTTACCTCTACTGAGATTCCGATTGCTCGTGTACATAGGTGTTATTTATAAACTTGCTCCAGGTTTAGATTTACCTCGAAGTTTGTAACAGCCAGCTGAGAGAGGCCATCGACATATGGACCCAACACCTTGTGCTCTCGAACCTTGAGGGACTGCCGACTCCTGTGGAATAAAGCACACCTCATGCACAATCTACTAAACATCACAGATGATATGCAATATGAAATAAGTACCTTGTATATAGCAGAAGTCAATTTATGTCTTTTTAAATTGTAACAGGAAGAAGAAATATTCTAGAATTTGTAACTCCAACAATAAAGATTCAAACCAATCTAACCAGTTTTGATCTATATTCATAAATTATTTTTAATGCATCCTCCCATCCCAGTATTTGCAGCTTGAACAAAACCTGAAATGCCTTAATTGGCAGAAAGAATGCTGAGCAAAAAAAAAAAAACAAAACAAAACAAAACAAAAAAAAACCTAAAAATCCTCCCCCCCAGCGATTCGCTAAAGCTTCAATTCTTCTCACATTTTCTACACTTTATTGACAAACACCGAGTAAGTCTCAAATCTATCTTTTAAACTAACTTGCATACAACACATTCAGCAATTATGTTCAAGGACTAAAATATAAACCACATATATCAATGCTCAGCTGAAGAAGTCCTATCAAACTACTTCCTGTATATACATCTCCAAGCCAGATCGCCTAACCACTATTTCTGTGTAGACAAAACAGAAGAAAGACTTTCTAAGTACGTTCTAAGGTGTCACCCTTCCACATTCAAAAATTTCAGCATCTAAACCATAAGGACCAAGCTGTAAATAAGCTTCAGATTTCTTCTACCTGATGAAAATTCCTACACAAATACTGACTGGATCATCTGGCAAAAATACCCAGGATTTACTTGTACGTGGTCTTGCTTTCTGGTGGTGAAGTACTTCATACAGTATTTGTTTGCATCAGTAGGATGGTATCCTAATGTTTCAATTAATCACACCAGTTACTATTTCATATACAAGCTTCACATGAATGTTCTCTTCTTTCTCATGTAAACTAATATACATTCCAAAAAAACCTTCTCAGGGACTTCCAAAAGCAGTTCCTGTTTTAAGAGTTTTAGACAAAAAGACAGAAGGCTGTGGAGGAAAGTGAAACTACTCACCCTTTTGGGTCAAGCAGATCTCTGACTTTCTCATTGTAGATTTCCATATAGGATACTTCAACTTTAAAAGAATGAGATTCATTTTCTTCTACAGAGATTCTCTGAAATAAAGCACAACAGAGCCGTGGGATCAGACCCAGCTGCTCTGCATTGCCCATCATGGAAAAGGATTTTCCTGAACCTAAAAGAAAAAAAGGAGAAGAAAATGCTTTAGAATATAATTTCTGAATTACTCATTTGTTCAAGAAGCACATTTTAATTCTCTTTTTAGTGCTCCAGGAGAGCACTAAAAAGTGAGTGAGTACACCCTATCAGAACAACATGATAGGATATCCCAGATTTGTTTGGATTATAAGTGTAGAGGTCAACAAAAAGAGAAATTATCCTGAAGGTTTCTTTCAGCAGGGATATTACTTAAAACACTAGAAACTGAATGGGCCTCCAGTAGGAACCACTCCTTTCAGGCTTTGAAAGAGGCCCCAACAGGTAACAACCAGGATCATACTGACAGCTGCTTTTAAGAAATTCACTTGTCACTGCTTGTGCTAAATGTATGTGTAATATCATGATATTTCAAGATATAATTTTTAAATGTTATCTACCTTAATATTTATGTTTTGTTGCTCTCACTTCCCATGTGCACAAAGTGTTCTCTCCCTTTAGGGCACTCACCTGTCTGTCCGTAGGCAAAAATACAAGCGTTATATCCCTGAAAGGCCTTTTCCAGAATTCCCTCTCCAAGGCACTTGAACACCACTTCTTGACCTAGAAAATAATTGGTGTTATTTTAAATTTTATAACATACTAAAATTGACAGAAAACAAGAATAAAAAAGGTTTGTGCATTATTTTTTGCTACTGAGAGCTCTGATGAATGAACAGATGATTCATACACAACTAAGTGATAAGATCAAAACTGTTGCTACCCGTGTTTAAATATATCACTGATTATCTTGTAAAGTGAGCAGTTCTTCAAAAGGCATCAGAGAAGCTGAATGCTTACAAAATCATAGAGATGTCTAAATTTTTTATTATTTCAGTGTAGTTTCTGCAATTAATATGCATTATTTAATCACAAACTATACCCAAAATTCTGTAACAAAATTGCAATGAAACTCATTGGTGAACTGGGGCATTAGGTGCACATAGGAATACAAGCAGTTGTTCTCTTGGGAACTGGCATCAAGTTTCACCATAAACCATTACGATTTACCCTGTAGCAAGGTGATGTTGGAATGAAGATAAAAGCATTCCAATGACATTCAGGGAGAAAGTGCATATTAGGAGGTTGTGAGACTTCAACAGAACTGTTTGAGGACACACTCTGCCAAATCCATAATGTGAAACATCAGCTGCAGAATTTCCTAGTCTGAAATTTGTTTCCCTGAGCCAGGCAGATTTTAGATTCACTTCAATCTTTCAGATGTAAAAGATAAAAATAGTCAGTGTGGTTGATTTTGTTTATTTGTTTTTCCAAGAGGAAAGCCCAGAATTTGTACGTCTCAAGGAGGGTTAATGTGTTGTCTGCTTTGAGTTCTGATCAGACAATTACACCAGTTGTGAGTACACCCGAAACAAGAAGAGCTGAGCTAAGGGCAGTATTTGTTCACCTTCTGGTGTATGGTTTTAAACTTACATTCACTGCCCGGTGACTTTCTGAGCTGTGATCACCTGCCTCTCTCATCTTGGTTTGGGAATCTCAGCAATTGTCAGTTAAGAGAAATTATTTCTTACTGTGGATGCAGTAGTGACTTCTGTACTCTCAAAATGACATATACTACCATAAAAAAAAATCTCACTACATGGTTATTTATGAGAAAATCTACATTCCATAGTCCAGAGAATTCCTGCAGAGCCACCTCTGGAATGACTGCAGAATGTTTTAGAGGCATGTAAATAGGACAAGAAAGTACATTACTTTTATTTTCCGCTAATTATAACATAATTTCTTTTCTCCTGTAAAGGAAAAACTAGTGTAGCAATGCACTATCAAAAGGTCTTTGTGTATCTTTCTAGATGAATTTCGAAAAATTCCAAAGTGTCACTGGACTTGGATTAACTGAATATACGAACTAAAGCCAGAGGAAAATCCACTGTATTCTGGAGTAATTCCATTTCCTTCACCATGCACATTCAGTCACTTCTCATTCAACTAGGGGTCATTTGGTAATTTTATAATCTATGCTGAGAGAGCACTGTTCAACAACCTGGAAGCAGAGAATGTTCAACTACTGATGAATGAAATATATCAGTAGAAGATATTACTAAGAATGTAGAATAAATGAAAATTTGCTTTCTGACTAGCTTCTGCGGGAGTCACTATCTTGATGAGCAAGAACACAAAATCAAGCAAAGACTGAAGCTAAGCATAAATATTAAAAGAAAAAACAAGTGTATATATATATACATTACACTGTGATTGTGAGTGGAAGACAAAACCATTTGTCAGAAGAGGAAAAAGCTTTTATCACCCACTTCTGACAAGCAATAAACCAGTAACCTCCTCCATGTTTCCTGAGGAAAAAAAAAAGCAAATACCAAAGTGTTTTGAAACTGTGCATGGTCATAATGACCACAAGATGACCTACAGATTCCTTTACAGCTAAATATCAGGGAAGGAATCCACTTTAAATGTCACCGGCAAAGCTGGATTTATTTTTCAGGAGATACTTAACTTTCAAATTTTCATCATAAACAAAAGCAATCAGACACTGATAGATAACTTAAAAATGGTATTTTTATTACATATTTTAAGAGCTTAGTAATACCAACATAGACAAATGAGTCATTAAAGAGCGTTGTTTATAGTAACCAGTCAAATGATCATGAGACAAAATAAGATTTGGTTTTAAGTGCACTCACAGCAAAGAACACAAAATGCTGAATTTCAATTATGGATACTTTATTAACTAGCAAATGCAGGGCACTGAGGGTAGCAGTGTATCATTCATGGTATTTTGCTATTTTTCATCAAGAAACCTCACTGCTTCCTCCATGAATTTTATTAGTGGGTCTGCAAACTGATTACAATTTTGTAGTATACAAAATTATGTCCCATATGTACTTACAGTCAAAAGAAATAATGCAGATCCAGTGCCTACACTGCTGCATTTCTGTTTTGCTAAATAAATCTATACTACCTTCAATTCATACTTTTTCCTATTTACAGGCCTTTTCTTCCACAGATGCCAAGCATTTAAAGAGGTAAGCAGGGGTTTTAACTTATGACTTAATTTCCAGAAAATTGGACAATTTTTTTAAAAAATTGCTTAACTGGATGATTTCCCCTACACCAACTCTCATTGTCTTTAAGATGGGAACTCCCAATCTTCCAGCTGGTAAAGACAATATAGCATCTTAAAGGCCAGAGACATCCATCCCCTCTCCCATCTCTCATGAGGGTAGAAGGGTAGAGTTCTTTAAGCCAATTGGCCTGGTTTGCTTCCTTTTAAAAAGGAAAGTGCTGGACTCAGCATACATATTTCCTACAAAATTACAGCTTAGCTCAAAGTCAGGTGTATGGCCTTTCAGGACAACACAGTCTGTAGAAACACAGGGCTGAGATTTCAGGCCAACCATGATGCAGGTTAGGGAGCTTATGAAAAATCCACGGGCAAGTCGATACAGCGTGGGGTCCTAGGAATGGACCTGCCTAAGTGCTGCAGTAGTTATTTATGCCATCTCTTGAATCCATCCCAAACTGAAGGGTTTCTTTTCTTCCTTTTAAAAATCCACTTCATTGCAGACTTCAATAGGTTCTACAGGCTGTCCAGGCTTGTAAAAAGAATCCTTTGTTCTCATCTCTGAGAATTTCTTAATATCCTCCTCTTCACCAAAATGCTGAGCAGTTATTTGTCTGTGAGCTTTTCAAGGCAAGCAGGTGTGTCCTTTATCCATGAACTGATTATTGAACCATTCAAGTCAAGAACAAATGGTAATAAGCTATTTTGTTTACTCTCAAAACACCTCTACTGCAGCCTATAGACTAAGCTCATCCCTCTTCCAGACCACGGGAAACTCATTCTGTCCTACAACCAAACCCCCCTCCCTCCTCAAAAACTACTTCATTGACTTCTTTTTCACCCCTTTCCAATGAGACATCCATATTTTCACCAAATACCCAACTACATCTTTCAGAAAAAAATCGTCAGAAAAAAGGTGCAGGAGCTAACATGTGATGATCAGCACAAACCATTCCTTGCTTGGAATGACACAGACACTAGCGTTCAGAAACGCACAGCATCAATATTCAGTGTAAAAAACAAACAAAACCAAACAAAAAGCCCCCCACATTGAAAGAGTGTAGGCTTAGATGGGATATATAGAAAAATTCTTTACTGTGAGGGTGACAGGGCACTGGCCCAGAGAAGGTGAGGAGGCCCCATCCCTGGAAGCGTTCCAGGACAGGCTGGACAGGGCTCTCTCTAACACAGGATATCAACTTGTTAAGAGCCCCTTTATCGTGAGGGACAGAGATCAGAGCACCAGTTCCAAAAAACATTGTGAAGAGTTTACTTCTCCTCTGTACTCCAGACTCCCTGCTGTCTTTATGAGAGATAGTCCTGCAAGGACAGCTGCAAAGGTGCCCTCTAGAAGTTTTTTCATCACATGAAGGTTACCTTAACTATTTCTGTGGGTGATATCACTGGGTCATTTGGAATTTTAGAATGCAGTTTCCATTTCAACAGAAAAAAAATTGCTAAGAAAGCAATTCTGCTGCCAACAGCAACAATACCCATGTTTTCAAGTGTTGGAAAGATAAGGTAGGTACTTCCTGAACATGAGTACAGAAATAAAATTAGTACAAAGAAAAGAAGCCTTATGTTCAGCCAAAAAAGCTGAAGATCTCTCATAAAAGAAAAAGATGGCTAATACCATTGCAGGGTCAGCCCTGCACCCCCAGAGCCTCAGAATTGTTTTCAATTAAGTTTATCCAAACAGGAATCTTGCTCATGAACGAACCATATTAGTAGGTGGCGGTAGTACCATAGATTAAACAATAAAGTGAGAAATAAGCCAGTCTGACAATGTGTGATAGTATTCAAGATCCTGTAACAAATATGTATTTCCAGAAGTGGACAAATTTTGGGTTTGTGGGCATTTTAAAAACAACAGCAAGGAAGAGTTATCCACATCTGTTGTCTGTGGTGCACACCATTCTGTGTTCTCATGTCCCACCTGTCAATCAGCAAAATCTTTAATACAGTGTGATATACACCACTATATATCCATTCAACATAATGCAAGATGAGTACATTTTGGTTTTGTACAGAGAGCAGTGACTGATAACCTAGTATTTACTAAACTTTTCACTGTATCATCTTCCACTGTATTTCTGTGATACAGGTAAATGGGCTTTTCAAGGAACTAAATCTGTCGCACATGCCTTTTGTAAGAATTTTACTTCAGCCTAAAGCTCATACACAACTTACATTTTCAAGCACTGGACTTAACTTTTAAGCTCTACATGTGTTTCCTTTTAATTGTGCAACTCATCCCTGCTCTTGGCAGTAACATTAAACTTACGCATCCACAGGGAGCTACTTTGGGCAGGGAGCGTTTAATGCATCTAGCCTCCAGATCAGCATTCCTTCTGAAGTCCAGCATCCCAGAGATACCAGTTTAGCTCAAAAAAATCAGGTGGTCAGATGGCTTGTTTGGACTCTGAGATTGTACCAAAGACTTACAGCACTAGGAGTCTCTGGATGTAAGACAAGATGGATATTTGCAAGGTGCCTAGGACAATGGATTTTTTGTTCCATGAGGCAAAGAAGTTATCAGAAATCCCAACCAAATCCAGTTATCGTAATTTTTTTTGTAAACAAATATGCACATTGAGGCCAAGCTGTGAAAACAAACTTAAGGAGCCTTAATATTAACAATACATAAAAACTGAAATATTTCCGTATCAGCATTTGGTTTGTTGGACCTAAACCAAGAAATGCTACTGTTGTATAGGATAGCATCAGCTCATGCACAAGCAGGTGAACAAGCCAACAACCCAGTAACTCAGTCCTGAAACACTTTGGGTTTGGTTTTTAACTACTTCTATTTTGATACTGTATCAAATTCATTATGTTCTAGAACATAATTGAGTCACAAGATAGCATCAAGACCATACAACAAACAACAACAAAATCAGTGAAACCATTGTTTTTTGTATGCAAGTCTTTAAGGTCACATTCTTAGCATATTTCTGAAAAGAAAAAAAAAAACTACCACCAAAGCCTCCCACACAGCCTTCCACCAAGAAAACAACCCCAACAAAAAACAAAAAAACCCCCAACAAAACAAGAAAAAAACCCAAAGTCAAAAACCAATGGGTTTGGTTTTCTTTTTCTCCAGGCAGGAATATTAACTGGAATAGGCAAAAACCATCTCAACTTTCTGGCCAGTAAGAAAATGGAAGAGATGTGAGGCACCATTTCCTAGAAATCAGTCCAAGAAGAGGCTAATCTACATACAGAAAATTTCAGTTCAGATAAGCCAAATCCAATTACAACTTCTGAAACACGCCAGAGGGATCCAGCTTTGACTCAAATGAAAAAGAAATAGATCTAGAACCCCACTGAATTCACCTGGAGATGGAAACAAGTTTAACTAGTTAGGAGTGTTTCTTGGGTCTATCCCTTCTCTGCAGTGGGTTAGTGCCATGCTGTACCCACCAGGAGCAGCTTCCACGTGCACACTGGAGGCACAAGGGGCCAAGATACAGGTGCACACCATTACCTCCTTCCTTTTAAAGGAAAGAGGAGTGTGCAGGCGCGTAAGAAGACGCTGTGAGCTCCAAAGGCTCTCCCAGCCTGAACAACAAATACTGTGCAGTGCATACACAGCTCTTGAAAGCTGAACCAGTGAAAAACTTTTTTCCTGAAGAAGCCTCTCTCTGCTCAGGCAATTAAGAAATATAGCAAAATCTATAACCAAGTGCAGTCCTTAAGATTTGGGATTTCATATCAGAGCCTACAGTAGTCAGAGATACATTTTTAACACACGTATATGGCAGTTCATTTATGAGATCACTGATCTTAAACTTAGAGGTAATGAACCCCATCATCCTTCAAGACTTCTTATGGGACTCAAAACTTCATAATGTGAGTATCTAAACTGAATGCTTGGGGTTTTTTCCTTTCCATGGACCACAGCCTTGAAATCCCAGTGTTCAGAGCTCTCTCTACCAAAACAAGTCCTCTTATAAAATATGAATATACTAATAGACAAATCCAGTTATGAGAAAACTGCTCATAACGATCTTGCGTGGATTATCCAGCTTTTGGAAGGTAGGAGTCTCAAAGCTGATCACTCAAAAGACATTAGGGATCTGAACAGTCAGACTGTGAATCCCTTGAAAGACCTGAGACAACCACACTGTCTGAGGAGAACACACTTTATTCCCCACTCATGCACAGAGATGCAGAGCACTGAAAACACACATATTCATCACTAGCATCAGTCAGAAGTCTTGCTGATGCAGAATTGAAATTCTAGGTGACAGAAACAATGACAAAAGGCATTTCCAGGTAATAAAAAAACAAACACTGCAGCTTAGATGTAAATGCATCCCTCCTGAACACTGTTTCAGACACCCTAAAACTTGCATTCCTTCTCAGCTGAGGGGCTAGCACTCAGATGATTCAAACCCTGTAAAAATGGTAAGTCTGCCACTGTGAATAAGTCACTTGAGCATCACAGTGCAAAATGCAAAGAAAAACCCAATTCCAAAAAAACAAAGGCCCAAATTCCCATAGGTTCTCAAATTATTTACACTATCCGATGTATAGAAAATAGTTTACCTGCATATTTTGTGGTGTTTGATTCATCCATGGACCAGAAGCAGTGATCAAAGGCAAACACCTGTAGAAGCACATAAAAAGACAAATTGGGAACCCTGGCTACAAGACATTTCTTTTAAAGCAGTAGATATCCATAACAGTGTAATTGCAGTTAGGCTCTACTATTTCTGCAGATCCTACATCAGAACTATAAAAACCGTTCATCGCCAGGAATACTTTTGTGTAATTGTGATAGTTACAAAGCTCAATACTTCTTTTCTACCTGTACAATACACCATACAGATTACTCCTTACTCTATCCCCTAATACAGATTTCAAAACACAGACAAAACCTAATAATTAATTCCACTCTTCTCCAGGCACCAACACTGACAAATGTTTCTGTCAACAATGACAAAACAACACCACAAGGACTCAATATACAGTTTGGAGAGATAGCTATTTAGCAGACATCAGCACAATACTCAGAAAAGTTTTACCATGGGAGAGACTTCTGATACTCATTGAAGAGCATTACTACTTACAAGCCTTAAGCAGCAAATGAACAGTACTAAATTATCCACCTAAACTAAGAGTATAGTACTGCATCTCAGTAGAGGAAGCTCAGGAACTACAAATAGAAGATGTAGGTCTATTAGAGAAACAAGCCATCAGCGCCTGCTCTAATGAAAAGACTTAATATCACTTCAGTCAAGCTTTCCTGCGAGGTAGAAATTGAATGAGATTCAATACAGTGCTCAGAGGGCTTGCAAACCTGGAACAGTGTCCTGTAAAACCACTTAACATATTGGGATTTGATCCAAGTTTCTTTTCCTGCACATTTGAGAACACAGACATTTAACTTTTTTTTTATGGCTTTAGATTGCTACAAACATACCTTAAGCAGCAGTGTATTTTCCACATTTTGCCATGATAAACAGACTGTGTATGAGTTAACAATATACATTCTGGTTCTGTTATTTGGTTTGGGTGTTTTCGGCAGGGAGCACAAAAGGTGGGGAAAATCTCAAACCACCTTTTGAATAAAACTTTGCCTGGGTCAAGATTTTCTTTGCCTGGTCATTCAACAGATCTCCTTTGTGAGACAAACTCTGCATGTCAGTGTAGAGCAAGAACCACAGGCTCTATTAGCCAAAACATGCAAATTCCCTGGAGACAAACCCTGAGGTGAGGAAGACAATGGATCATTTTCTTTTGGCATTTGGGGATGAAGAACATCTTGAAGTCCCTGCTATTCAGAGTTACTACACAACATAATCTACAGATATGCTGCAATCTAACCCTTTCCAAGATGTCTATTGCTGCAAATATTCCAGAAGGTAACACCGGGTTAGCACAGTAACCTCCCCTCCTTTCCTTTCCTCCAGCTTAATGCAAAACACATCAAATGGCCTGAAAGAAGACCCAATACTGAGACAACACTTAGACTGTAAGAGTGAAGAGTTCTGGAATTCCTTTCTGAATAAAAACCAAATAAACCCATAATAATAATCTAGCAGCAGGCCTGAGTCACTGCAGCACAAATAGAATCAGACATCACCATGAATCAGGATATTCCCTGATGTGACTGAGTCAAAGATGTCATTTGGCCACTGAACTGCAAGCAAAATGCAGCAGTTACTCCACCTTGTCTTCAGACATTCACATAAGTAAGGGGGCATTTTAAACTACTTTTTGTGCATTTGATCATCAAATCTAGGCATAAAACCCTGTCATCAGTATGAACCCTTTTCCTAACTTCTGTAGTCCAAGAACTACTGTTTCTCTTCTCATGTTCCAATTCTATGAAAATTTTCCTCATGGGACCTGGTAACAATACCTAGTCTCTCCGATGATCAAATGGCAAGCAATTAAATGACAAAAAAATCCCCACACCCTACTGTAAGGATCCAAAATTGACCATTCTTTCCTTCTTAAAACTAAGTGTTATCTGCAGGGGATCACACAGACCAGTTAAAAAGGTTACCCAGCTATACATGCTCGTGTGTAATGACTTAAATGTCAATACAGCACTACTGTAGAGGCCAATTTAATCCACTGTCCTACACATTTTCCCCCTGGTTAACACAGAAAATGATGACAGGCTCATTCAATGACTTCTAATTTAAACACTGATCTTTCAAAGAGACTCTTAAAACTAAAATATGGGCTTGCAGCCAAGTGCTTCTCCTAGAAAAGCAGATTTTATCAGGATGTTTTTAAAATGGCAAAAATTGGTCAGACTGGTTCAAAAATTATTATGCAATAGGAAGAGAAAAATTCTGTCTTAAGATACAACAAATGTAAATATAGCATTTTAATTTGTTTTCATAATAAGCATAAAAAAGCCAGGGCATGGGTTTGGTCTATTTATAAATTCTGTTCTGGAAAATTGCCAAATCCTTCTAACAGAAGTAACAAGATTACTTTAAGGAAAAAAGTGTCAGGCAAAAAGGCAGAAACTATCTGCAAAACATGCAGAGCAGCTGCAGCAAAACTCCCCTCTCCATTAAAACAGGCAGGCAAACACTTAAACATTACTTTGATTAATGATGACAAAACAGCAACCTTGAACATTCCCAGCAACCATTTTTTAAGGATTCACCCAACCAAAACAATTTTATGGACAATTGAGACCTTTGGGAAAACAGATTGCAAGCGCAGGAATTAACAGGGTAAAAATAAGGTGCACAGGTGCAAGAGACATGGTCCCAATCAGCAAGGCTCTTCAACACATACATAAGGAAGGTATTTTGTGGGAAATATCTGTAGGCCAGCATCCTACCAAAAGAGTAACCCTTGTACAGAAAAGATGATCAAAAAGATAACTATTTTATATTTTTCTGATGCCCAGTGCAGGAACGGCAGGACAAGCAATCCCAAGTTGAGCATGGAAGCATACTTGGGGTCAAGACACAGAACACATGCCATGAAGAAAAAAGTAAGTATTACAAGTACTATCTAACGTGCTCCCTTCACTGATTATTCTTCTTTAAAACTGAAATGGTGGGTATTACTCTTTTTTCTGTTGGAAGTGTGCAGAATAATTATTGTTTCTTATTATTTCTTCTCCCCAGAATCTATTATCCTGAAAAAGGTATTCACCCCCACCGTAAGTATGATTATCAAAGCCATGAGAAGTTCTGTTAATCTTCAAGTCTCAGACTAAATGGCTAATATTCAAACTGGGCATTACCAGGCACTGCAAATGCCTCTTTAGCAAAAATCTTTACCAACTTGTACCAAAAGTGTACCTACCAACTATATCAAAACTACTGAAATTTATTTGAACAGAGATATCTGTGACACAAAAGGAACATTTTATACTTCAAGCACCCGATGGGAATTAGCTTTTAACTACATTTTGGAAGGTGTTTAATATCATTCTTTATTCTCATTAATAGTGTTCTGGACTTTTAAACAACAGAGAGAATTAACAAACAAACCTTCAAATTTTCTTATTTTCTGCAAGATTTTGTATATCATACTTCATCCTAGCTTCTACAAGAGAAAGCTAGATAAAAGGAAGCTGACAGAAACCTGCCACACTAGGATAGTAGGTTATAAACCAAAGACTTCGAATGAAGGGATGAACTGGGTGCATTCAGCACAATCATATAAAATTTTATGAGGAAGAACTAGCTGGGCAGTGCTGGATCCTGGTACTACTGTATCCAGCATAATTGCAAGTGTGCACATTACCTTAAATAAAATAAGTTTTGTAGGCCATTTCTAGGTTATAGGGAACTATACTTGGAGTGTTAGCAACTATTAGAAACTGTACAAAATATTTGCTCTGGTAACCACAACATTTAAGAAAAAAAAATGATAGTGGCTTTGATTGCTTCAGCAAACACCTGCAGCAGTTTAAGAGAGCTGCCGGTTATTTTGCTAAGGAGATAACTAGAGGTTATGGCTTCTTCAACAAGGCAAACTGTGATGCAAGTTCGTGCATCCGTCAAACGTGCCAGTGAAAAATCTGGAGTTTTACGTCAAATTCATCTGTACCCGTGGCTTTAAAATTAAATTGCAGATCTTAATTAGATTTTAAACTAGAGGAGCCATTGTGCCTGCTGCTGCAGTAATGTCTCACAAAATCTGAAAAGACAGACAAAGGGGTGTTCACATTTTAAAGAGCCAAAACAACATTCTGCAGAACTTGTTTTCATTAAAGTTCCTAATCAATGGCTCGCAGAATTAATAATTTCAAGGGTTTATGCCTGCAAGTATACTTATGCAAACTACTTACAGGTAATGAGTACCATATCCAATATTAACTGCTTGCCAATTTAAGCCAAATTACATAATTAGTTTAAAAAGGAGTTTAATTTCACATTCATTATTATTTTGAAGTCTAATCCTCAGTATAGGCCAGGCAGAGTCTGGGGCTTCCAGCATTTAGCAATGCATTACTCAGATTGAAGATAATCCCTAGCACATTGCCTATGCCGCTATAAAACGTTCCAAATGTATGGCCAACGTTTAATAGCCAGTGTTTAATGGCCAATGTTTAATGGCCATTTCCATCTGACCAAGAGGTGGCCAATTAACCAATTAACGTTTTGCTTTCACTGAGAAGCAGTCAGTCTGACAGGTTGGGTGACTTATGGGGTTACCTGGTTCCTAAAAAGAAAAGGAAAAGTTTTCATTCACCAGGCAGCTGTTCCTACATCCCTCTTACAACTGCTGATGGAGATAAGCAACATAGGAGATACACGAGGGAATGGCAGACAGAGTCTACACCTGTCAGCTTAATGTCAATGGAAACAATTAAAGAACTGAAAAAATGGTGGTCACTATGACAAACACAAGACCTATGACAGAGCTGAAGAAGTGCAGAGAGAAAATCTGAGGGGACCCTGAGACACAGCTCACAGATTTCAGCTCTGAAAACAACTGTTTTACCTTTGTCAAAAAACTACACGTAAATGCGATGTTTGTAGAAATAGCACAATATAAAGTAAAATAGCACCCTAATATCCTTATATAAATTTTCCTATCACAGCTTCTGAGCTACCAAGTTGAATTGAGAAAATAATTTAGCCATGGCTGATGATAAAGTAGTACATTAAAGAGACTTCCAGTATTTACAAAATTTTATTTCAAAAATTTTAAATTGAAAAATCAACTATCTGCAGCACCCTAAAAACTGTATAAATCAAGAAATTTCATACCACATCTTTGCAAGCTCAGCAATGCCTATTTTCCACAGATGGTACTAACCTTCTTCTGTCTCAATCTGATAAACATTTCACATAACATAAGTTTCAGCACTATAGCTTAAGGATATTAATGACCATTCAACTATACCTAACAATAATGTGACATTTACGCACAAGCGTGCAGCTGTTCTGGTTTTGTCAAGGAAATACAAGGCCATACATAAACTTTTACATAATGCCTTCAAGAACTTTATCTGACTATAATGGAACACAAATGATGTACTATAAAAAATGAAAGCTCTTGTAAAAACTTTTTTTTTGGTGGAATTACAACAGCAGAAAGAAGGAAGGTTTTCTTCCTTTAAAAAAAATGTTGAACAATGATCAAACTCTCTTTTTTTAAGTATGTCAACTGATAGAAGAATTTTATTAAATGTCCCAATAGGTACATATCACTTGCTCTCCTGCCCTTCCCCTGTACTACAAACAACACAGACAATCTTTTCTACGTGAATTCTGGTGCACTTTGGCAACTTTTGCACTAATTACTAATTCCTGATTATCATCAAGTACAAACAAAAATGGTTTCTTTATTACTAGATGGTTTTTGTCGCCTTTTAAAAACAGTATTTTAACTTTTAAGCAGAACTGTGTGTAATGAAATGTTTTACACACAGTACTTATTCAATCTTTCAAATGTTTTTACAACTGCATTAAAATTTCGGCTTGTCCTGGTCACAGCTTTAACAAGCCATGTGCCTTGCCTGCATGTTAGTTGGATTAAAATACACTCTTCTGAAATTTGATATTATGAAGCTTTTAACTTGGAAGTCTGAAGAACAGATTTTTTTTTTTTAATATGTTTTCCTTTATTGTAGCTGTACTGATCACGTACTACAGCATTATGCCAAATATTTCTGCACTGCTCAATATTTTCAAGCAGATATGAATGTTAAAAGAGACAAAATACTTACCTTCGGTGGTTTTCTAGATGATTGGCAAAAAACCCAGCAACAGTGATGAGAAGCATGAATACACCATTCACATAAAGAGAGGGGAGCAAATAAAAAAAAAAAACACAAAGTCAGTGTATGTCATTTCTATAATCTGAACTTTTTTTAAATCCACAATGTATTTAAGAGTAATCAGATCAGAAGATACTTAAATGACACACCACATATTTTCAACCAGTAATTACTTAATTACTAATACAGTCCCACATTAAAAGAAAGCGTCAGATTCCTCATAGATATAAAAATCTAACAGAACTGCATTCCATAAGGAAGACCAGTATCTGTTTTGCCATGAAAGACAAAACACAGCCCATCTCTGGTGGCAAATAAATCGAGCCTGCAAACTGGCAGACCAAAGTGCCAGAGTGAAACCCCACTGACTTCAGCAGTGCTACACAAGCGTGTCCAAGGTAAGAGCCAAGCAAATGTTTCTTGCAGACATTACTGAAGTGAAGAAAAAGAAAACTGTGTAGGCTGTGTTCTCCCCAGCCACAGAAAGCCCACAAAGTGCATAAGAAACCACTGCAAAAACACCATCACCCTTCACATCCAAATTCAACAAGAGCTATCAGAAACAACACGGGGATGACAAACCCCCAGCCTAAAGACACCAGCTCAGACTACTTCAATTTGTCCTTAAGTGCTTTTATGCTTTTGCTGGCAGGCATATGGCCACATTATAAATTAAATGAGCTTGAGTTTTTCTGGTGGGATTGGTTTCAAGTGAGATTGCTGCCCTGTCTCACTGTGCAGCCCTGTGCTCACTGATGCCAATGCAAGAGAGGAGGTGAACATACAGTGCAGAACTAGACTGACTTAGGCCATCCATCAAAACCACAACCTTAGGCATATGTTTAAATTATATATTGAGATAAGAAATTTGCACTCGCTCTTCACATCAGCGGAAAAAAAAGCATGGATGAAGGAAAGCAAGAAAATGTGGATGAAGAGGAAGACAACGAGAAAAGTCTACGGACAAACACCACAAGCAAAGAATGCAGTAAGGTTTATAAGATAAATGAAAGGTATTAGCAACAGACAAACTACACAAATTCAAAGATATCAAGGGGCTACACTCTCAGTGCAGAAACACCTGGGACCAATGCATGCTTTCATCCACCCGTCTGTACATACCAATCCCACCAAATTGGGAGGAGGGCAGGGAAGACACAAAACACTTTGAGCAATTTTCTTAGCAACCCACAATACAAGGGCTCAGCAAAAAACTCTGAAGCGACGCAAATCCACTAATACATCTTATGCAATCTTTTCTGCCTACTCTCAGCTCGTACCTCAGATGACACATCTGCCTGGAACAGAAGTTACAGAGCTGGGACATGGGACTGGTGTAATGCAAACATTGTTTACCTCCCAGACAAACCACTTGCTGCAGCTTTACCCTTTCATTAGTGGTGGCTACACAGCTCAGCCCATGGCTAGCTCATGTACAGGTGGCTCAGAACTTGTGCAGAATGCACTCTTAGCTAATTGAAAAATACATTTAGTATACCCTGAATATTACCATTTTAATCCATTTTCAGATGTGATGCAATTACAATGTTATCAGCTTGTCTAGGCAGAGTCCCAGTACCACCTCTGAACTTCCAAGAGAAGTTCATATTGAAAGAAGTCATCCAAAGTTTTTTGGAAAGCTTTTAAATACACTCATACCTTGAAAAATAATTCAGGATTATATCAGCTTTACTAGAGAATTCCTGATAGACTCCTATCCTGTACAGATTCAGTAGAAGTCCCAAACCATTTATTTGGAAGTAAAATCCAACAGAAAGTCTATCAACTGCTTTTTTCTTTCTGAGATCATTCTTATAAGCCCTAATTGGAAAAGGTACAGAACCATCACTGAAGTAAACAAATGGTTTGACACATAATTCTTAAGATACTTACTAAAGCAGTGTAAGCCACTACCTTTTTGGAAGTCTCCTCTAACTTTACTTTGATGTTTATTTCAAGAAAAGCATAATAGTTACTTTTTAAACTCTTGGTGGGCGGCAGAGCATCCCAGTAGCATCACTGATCACTGGGATTTCAAAGCACAAGGAGCTGCAGCTTCCTACCATATGCCACATCCAACTGCTCCAAACTCTTAATACCAACTTCAGCAACTCCCAGCATCACCAACAGCAATATGATCAAAAGCTTCTAGAATAAGCCAGCTATATTAACTCACAAGATAGATTTTTTAGCTATTTGGATATTTCAGCTAATCAACTCAGTGTAACCATCATTCTGGCAGTGATTCAGATGGAAACATCCCAGAATTCTTAAATCAAAATACACAAACTAATAACTAAAGAACTGTTTACAGTTCATCAGAAATCACATCTGTGGCAGCTTAAAGATGTGCTATAAAATCCAGCATTAGTCTAACCAATTTTTGACATACTTTTTTTTTGTTGTTTGCTTTGTTTCCTTTCTTTTAAAAGTATGTGCTTCCTTACTTCTTTCCATTTCCAGAAACCAGCAGTTTTCAGCTTCATAGATAACTGAAGCTGCCCCAATTTTTAACAAACAGTGACCATACAAACATGGTCATTCAGTGTCACAGCTGGGGCTGGAGAGGCAGAGACATACACACAACACACATATGGACATGAGATCAGAGATGCACCAACTGAAATGTTTATTTCCAGGAATTTTTAATTCCATGTCTAGTCATCCATGGTGTCAATGACAAGATGCCGGTATGTCTTTAGAGTGACAACAAAATCTCCAATAAAACAGACAGCTAGTATATACTTTAGGAAATTATCAAAGTTACCTAATCTTGTAATGCACCTGCACAACAGCAGATTTTGGTTTAACCTGATGGGCATCTTCAATCTGTACACTCAGACAGAAGACTGACTTTTTTCACATACCTGGAATTCAAAACACAGGCAAACACAACCAAGAGTCTGAAAAATATTCTCACAGGTCAGAGGAAAAGTATGAATTTCATGACCACAAAGCCCACTGAACTTCTGGACTTCCTCCTGCCTTTGTCCTTAAGCCATCATGACTTTGGTACAGTATCACTAGAATGACTTTTTAACTTGACTGAGCAGTGTGTCTGCTGTGGGTATCTACTCAGGCTTTTTGTTTCACAACAGTACCAAGCCTTGCTTGGCTAACACACATCAAGATCTCAGAGTGTTTAACTACCTCAAACTCTAAGCCAGATAAAGAAAGACAGGTTACAGAAAGGTTTGTGCTAATGTCAACTCTTTTTTCTGTCATCTCTTGCTGAAACTAAACTCAGTACTTCCCACATTTTCCAAAAGAAGTGACTCACAAAATGTCAGTTCTCATGTTCTATGTCAGTACATGAATGAGAAGTCTTCCTGACTGCACTCACATTTTCTCTCTGGCACCTCAGCCCATTGCCTCTGACAGCACACCACGAGAGGAGTGTATTTTGCTAGTAATTTAACAGCAGCAAAGGTTCTTTCTTTGTTTTTTTTTTAACTATCTACATAGGAGTCCCCCTTTGCCATACAAAAAGTTGATACAAGATGACATTGCACAGTCTGACTAGAAAACATCCCATGCAATAGAAAGCAACAGAAAAGGCTCTTGCACAATGAGCATCCAGAAGTATGTGATGCTGTCATCTTAAAGACTTAGTAACAAGACTTTTTTTGTCCCTTAGTGATTGTTGTCAGCATTCCCAACCAAATGTTGCTTCCGCCAGAAGGAAAGACATTTTGTACATCAAAAAAGCCTTGAAATAATTATTTTTTCTCTTCATTTCATATGCTTCATATAATGAAGCTTCATCACCCCACCTACCCTCACCCCCCAGTCAAAATAGTCACCTACAGTAGGGACAAGGTACATTTCAAAACGAGAAGGTAGGCGTAAAACCAGGTACTCCGCACTAAAGGAGACAGAGGAACAAGGCTCTGAAAAACAGGTCTTAGATTCTTTCGAACATGTACGCAGCCCAATTCATCTCCAATTCAACTGTTCTAAGCAGCCAAGTAGGTCACAATTGTACTATAAATATTTCACATCCTGGAATATATTTGGGGTTTTTTTCCTTTACTTTCTCACATTAGTTAATCAAGATGAAGCAACCATAACCAGTGATTTTAAATAACCACACATAATATCTATGAATGAATGAACCAGATGACTTTGCAGCTCTTGTAAGCTGACTACACTGAAAGTCAACGTAAGACACTGAGTTTGAAAAAACTTTTTGCTCTTATCACATGTGCAACCACAGCAAATTCATGGTACTTGCTGATTTCCCAAATATATAGTTGCTTACATTTAGTGGTTACATAGTCATTAATGTACTCTTCAGGGTCACTGGACAAAAGAATTATTACAAAAAACTATCAGTATACAAGAAAATGGAGAAAAGTCTTCAGGTTTTTTTCAACCTGTCGTATAAAACATTCTTTCCTCTGTAAGCATAAAAATGATCAAATTGCAAAGGCCATCCTGATAAAAATAGTATTTCTTACATTTCACTGCTCCAGCATCTCTAGAGTTTAAAGACCAGCTGTTCAAAACAAATATTACAGTATTTTCGCATCATTTTAAATTTTGTTTCATTTTTTAAAATCAGGCTGCCTTACAACTCAGGCTGAGCACATCACCAGCAGTATCTATTTGCCTCACTGAAAAGCAGATGCAAGGGAACAAACCTGTGGAAGGACATTCCATAAGGAATGTGCCTCGCTATCCAGGACAGAAGGAACTGCACTGTTTGTTTATCCACATGTGTGCAGCTTCCAGAGTGGCAGCAGCAGAGACAGCAAGCACTCAGCACTCCTGACTGCAAACAGTGTAAATTATGTACAAGAGAGAGATCGTGTTTCTTCTATCTTTCACAGTAAGGTCATGCTGCTCTAGGACCCTTCCTTGTCTCCTGGTTTATCACTGCAGGCTGTTACCTGCAGGCTTGATACCAAGCACCTGAAAAAGCATGGCTTTATATTATTGATGAACAGTGTACTAAACTACCAGATAAAGATCACAGTCTGCCACAGCAGCAGTTTCAGGTGATTATACACTGCTAACTACTGGTAGTACACCACTTTCTCTACAAAGAACACAGAAAAAGGACATGTATCTGCCCATTTCTCCCATGAATTTTCCAGACACAGAGTAAAGTAAATGGCAGGGGCAATGCCCTTAAAGGGAACAGCATCCCACCTTTGTGCTTGTCTGGGGGGTACCTCCTGTACAGCTGATTAACGAAGCTGGCATCATGATTCCATACTGGGATTCTTGGAAGAGTTACTTTATGTACTGTGGGAGCACACATACATACACAAATATAAATAATTAGTTATTTTATATTCTTGCATAAGGTGTCCTGTTTAATCCTCCTACCCAGTAAAAACCTGTTCTATAGACAAAATAATCCTTTGAAGAACAGCAAAAAAACCCCAAATATTTTAACAAGTAAAGCGATTTGAGCAAGAGCCTGCATAATAAGGTGGTAGCTGATCATAATCAGAAAAAACCATGAGAAACAGATGCATACTCTAATAATAAGTTGTTCTTACATGCTTTATGGAAACCTACCACATGCAAAGAGAAAAATATCAGACACTGAAATCAGAATGACAAATACTGCAGTGCAAGTTAAACAAAGGAGACATTACAGTAGCAGAGTGACTTCCATGACACAAAAGAAACAAAGACACCTGGATATTTCACCATAACAGGGTTCCACTGAAGTCCAGTCACTACAGCAATGAAACCAACCAGGTTATGAAACCAACTCAAGCTCACTATAGTAAGTGAAAGGCATTATATTCTGACATTTACAGGATGGAAGACAAAGTGACAGCTGTCCAGGAATATCACCAGCTGCTAACTTGCCTTCACTCCCAAATTCTGAGTATTTTTACTGCCCAAGGCATTATTATTCCAATGCCAACAATTTGTTGATGTGAAACTCAAGTGTTTCTAATCTTTACATAGAAGCTTTGATGTAATGCAAAAATGTTTATAGACATCACGAAAAAGGACTGATACCTGCCCTACATGCAACAGCACATCACTTTGCAAACAGCAACTGGCTTAGGAGAGCAGTCACCACCATCAGCAGAAAGATTCATTTATTACTCCAGTAGAAAACTCACTAAAAAACTAAAATCTGAGTACTCTCCCACATAAAATCAGCTGGGGTTTTTAAAACGCATATCAGCTCATTTGTTTAGTTCTACCGAAAAGGCAAAAACTTACTGAAATTGTGACTCTGCTCTGGGATTCAAGGGCTCTAACGCAATCCTGCTGAGACCCCATCTAGAATACACCAAGTTAAATGATCTATTTTCCCTAAGTCTTTAATCACACTAATTCAAAACTTATCCATGACTCCAGTTATTGTAATGAAAACCTGCTACACCAACTGCAAGTGCAGCATAACTACAATCACAAGGATATCAAGCTTGTTCTTACTAACATCCAGCTGCAGCCTCATGACAAAAAGATAAAGGAACAGAAGTCTACCTAATGTTCCCAGGTACATTACCAAGTAGTCCTGTCCCTTTTAAAACCAATTCTTCTCCTCTCCTTTTCAATAAATCTGCATGTGCAAGAATCTAAACAAGTAGACTTTTACCACCTAATCAGGTTTAACAAATCAGGATAAAGAAATGAGGGAGGGGGAAAAGAATCTGATCTCAGAACCCAAGATCTATTAGCCCTTAAGGGCAGTCTCCAGTGAATGAATCTTAGCCTGAATGAAATGAAACTCCTGTCACAGCAAACACGTAACAGTTACGGAAAGTATGTGGAAACACATTCTAGGAGTGTTAATAAAATTGCAGTGGCATTTATTAGGCATCTATTATTCTTATCCTGCTGCATTTATTACCAGTGCTCTTCAGGAGAAAACACCCCAAGCATTAACTGGCATTTCAACTCTTTGCATAAACTCTACGGAAACACACCCAATCCGTCACTGGAGTTGGCTACTCACAGCTATTAACTACATCCTAAGTTTCTCACGTCAATGGAAAATGTTCCCTTACAACACTACTATTCCTTTAGCATTCCTTCAGAAAATATGCTTTTAAGAATCATCAAAACACCAGTGAAGATATACCCCTTGTGGAGGTAGTGCTCAAAGCTTTTGAAAAATATACTGCTATTTTATCATTATATATGGTACTTAATCCAAGACAGATCACTTCCAAGGGCATGTGAAGGAAATTTGATAAGCAACACAGCATTCCATAATTTAAATCTAACTTTGTTAGCTTGCTGGTTCAAAATTCAGGCATTACAATTTGCTGAAAGGACATAAACAGAGCCATTAACAGCTTCATTAACAAGGCTGAAGACAGATTTCTCGTCAGTGGAAAGATCGTGTACCAGAAAGAACTAAAGCATAGGTGTAAATCAAGTAACTGGATCTGAACTTTGGTTGTAACATGTTACTTTCCTCAACGAATGGAAAAAAGGAAAAAAACACCCACTCTTCCTGCTGCAAGATAAGCATATTTTTCATACTCAGTCAGGACAAGGATATTGTTGGGAAGTTACTGCATGTGCGCCAGTCCTGACCATGTATTCTGACTGAACAGACAAGAACCCCCAGGTTTCACTGTCACATTCCTTTATCGTAACAGGGAAAACTGTCATTCAATTGTCATCTACTTTATTTTACTAATGAGATTTCAAGAGAGATGCTAATTGGGTTTGACACATCATCCTTTCACACAGCTCTGCAAACCTATGTTAACATTCTTCAAACAACTGTAGTATGAAAAAGTTGCCTGAGATTCAGCAAAACTCACAAATTACTGTTTTTGTTTCATCCTAGCATGTGTTTTTAGTGACATGATTATTAAATGAACTTATCAGAAGGAAAATATCGTTCATTAATTTGCATTTAAAATTAAAGCTTAAGTTTGATGACAATACACTTTAGCATAGCAAATTCCATCACTTCACCAAAACCATTTTGCTAAAAAAGTCTATCTCAGCTGCAACACCGGCTGATTTGGTAACTTTGAGATGACATTATTTGCTTTAACAGGCAGCGTTAACAACTGCTACCATTTACCAGAAAGTGGACATAATGCAGAGAAAGATGACAAATGTGATTCATGGGATAAATAAGGTTTATTGCATGGAACAATACACCAAGAATGTAAACTCAAATCAACTCTACATAAATAGTGAATAAGATCTCCTGAGCTGTTGCAGGACCAACACCTAGAAGTACTGAGAAGATTTTATTCTTACATAGCACTCATGCAAGTGACGCTTCTAGAAATCTTTCCACAGAGCTTTGCAAAGCTTAAGAAGCAACCCAGTATGTGCCATGAAATGAACCACACAATTAATCCAAATGATAGAAAAATTCTTCACGGTGTGTGCTTCAAGTTTATCAGTTAACAAATCAGGCAGGTAACCACCTTTACAGAGAGATGACATCAAGCACTAAGTTACTGAATTTATCCCAGAAAGGTACAACCTGAATGCATCTCTACAACGTGAGAATAGATCATTCCCAGCAGAGAGGGGTGGCAACTGCTGTGGCACTCAGGTTTTTTTCATCTGAGGACGTCTGACAGAGGTTAGATGCCTTTCTAGTAGACTCCAGAAAGGTAAAAGAGAACATCCTACATGATAAGGGGTGTGAGAAAAAAAGTCTTTAACAGGCTCCCCTTCTCCAAGGAGCTGTGAATTTGAGACAATTTGTATAAATATTATGTTACTTTGAGTCACAAGCATTTTTTATTTTTTTTTACAGCAAAGCTTGCAGGCCAGGCCCCTCTAGCAGACATTATGGGATGTGTGTAACATGTGCTTGGTGGAAATGACAACCACCTCCTTGCCAGGTGCCTTATGATAAATTACAAATTACAGGAGTGACACCACACTTCTCTCCAATCACTACAACGAGCACTGTGGGGAAAAAAGCCAACACCCCTAAGTCTTCCTGAAGTGAAAAATGAAGCATGCACTGCTTTTGTACAATGAAATAGGAAATATTTAGACTTCTAGCAACGCTACAAGTCTAACATCTTTGCAGGGCTAAAAAATCAAGGATCATCTTATGACTGAAATATATTAACAGATAACAAATTAAAAGACCCAAATAATATTTGAATCCAATATTAAGCAAATTTTTTTGCTAGATCTAATTGAATTCTAAATGGTTGAATTCATGTTCTTAAAGAAGCCTGGCTTGATATGGTGAAGAATAATAAAATCACAAGAAAACGAAAATTATATATAAGGAACTAGAGTCTTTTTCCTATGGGAAGAAGTTAAGAAAGCTGGCACTGTTCAGCAGGCTTGAGGGGAATCTCATCAAGGTATATAAATACCTGAGGGAGGGTGCAAAGAAGAGGGAGCCAGGCTTTTTTCAGTGGAGCCCGGTAACAGGACCAGAGGCAATGGGCACACACTGAAACAAAAGAGGTTCCATCTTTTCACTGTGAGTGTGACCAAGTGTTGGCACAGGCTGCCCACAGAGGTTGTAGACTCCCCTCCTCAGAAATACTCAAAAGATGTCGACACAATCCTGCTCAACTTGCCCTAAGTGACCCTGCTTGAGCAGGCGGGTTGAACCAGATGGCCTCTAACCTCAACACTCTGGTGAAAAAAGCTAAAATCACTTTTTAAAGATGGTACACAGCAGTAGCATGGACATTACATATATAAATATATAAAATATGAGCATCTAAATTTATAAAATATGATCTGCAAGGCTTGAGACTCAAGAAATTTTATCCGTTATTATAAACCCAGACTTATGTCAATTTTAAAGAAGTCAACTAAAAACCACCTTCAAAAATCCTTAGATCATGTGCTCCCACGTATACAACAGTTTCACAGGAAAAAAAAATTCAATGTAATACAAAATTTGTGGCAGCTCAGCAACTTTCAGTGGGGTTTCACACTTGGTTTTCATGACCAAATGTTTTCCACATCTCCAAAACATACAGGCAGTCTACTGTGAAGAATATTATTCACTGTGCTCATCAAGTGAAGTTACCAGGCAAGGCTGGGCATTCAGGTTTCACCTCTTATTTTCAGTGAACAAGCTGCGACAGTACTGCTTTTGACATCATGGTAGCAAATTCTCTAGTTCTAAGCAGATGGTCACAGTCATTACTAAGAAAGTGATGGTACAGCTGCAGTGGGAATGAAATGCCTGAAGACAAACGCTGAAAAAATACTCAGTAAGACTGAGAAGGGATAAGGTACAAATTAGAATAAATCTTAAAAGATTTGCATGTGCAAGTCAGCAATGTAAATGGGTAAAACAGACAAAGCTGATTTACTGCTGACTTTACATAGAGATTCTGCTATAGAGGGAAGACAGTTATAGCTTTGAAGTGCCTCAGTGGAGAATGAGTCCACAACTAAATGCAAGCATTTGTAGTGCTTAATTCAAAACCAGAAAAGCAGCATAATTTATTTGTTTTGTTACAATAGACTTCATTTTTACAATACCCAAGAGTTGGCTTCTGTCCCATAAAAATTCCAATTCATCTGAAAACCAACAGCAATACTACAGTGTAGGTCAAGAGTAAAATTCCTGATTAAGTATTACAAGCAGTTTTCAGTATAAGAAATGGTGATTTCAAAGAGTAAATGTGAACTCATGGGATCACAAGCACAGCAAGAATGCAGCTTACAAAATAGTGGAAGAGGAACAGAAATCATCTCAGACCTACAGACATTAATGGCTTTTAAAAAGTCTAGTAAGAGGTGACAGTATAATGGTACACAAGTCATTAATGTGATCAGACAATTAAGAACAAAAATGGATTTTCAGTATTTCCTGAAAAGACAGAAACAAAAAATTATTTATGTCTATTTTTACAGCTGAAGAGTGAGTTTACATCTGCCAATACACATTAGCTGGCTGAACAAAGCAATAAAACAGAGAGCAAGAATATCAATGCTATATAGTCTATAACTGTCACAGGCAACAGTGCCATTAAGTCTTTTGAGATTGAGTAGCCTTCCATGAGGCAGAACAGCATTGACTTTGAATTATTCTGACTCATTCTCCTGCTGTCCAGAAAGCTTTCCCAGATTTTGATAGTGAAGAAATTGAATCTCATTTATTTTGTTCTTATACCAACACTGTCCTGTAATTTAACCCTTCAATCAATCTTGGCTTTCTACATGTGCTGTCATATGTTACACTTTCCCCGCAGCTCTGAACACACTTCTACACAGGGAGCTTTCGCAGTTCTCCTCCTCTTCGAAACAGTTTGAATTTATATTTCTTAAGCATAGTGAACCTGAAATGTAGAGAATACAATAGAAGTCTAAGACATTACCAAGTCCAATACTACCAAAAATCTCTTAGAATGGCATTGTTCCTATGTTGCACTCATACTGAGCTGTTTATGAAGGAATATTTGCATTAAAATATTTGGAAAATATGGAAAGAAAAAAACCTTTCTGCACAGAAAGCATAACTCTTTCCAGCCTTTGCTATATTCCTTCAGTACTCTTGAAGAACTATTGCCTAACTCTTCTGTGAAATGCAATGGGAACAATCGTGACACATTTCAGTTTGCATTAGAGACCAGAAAGGAGGTGAGAACCATAGAAACTGCTTCATTTTTGAAACCTGAAGAACTACTTTAGCTACCAAATTCTTTCTGAGAATATCTCAGAGAAAGGAAAACTTTGAAAGCAGAGATTGTATCTTTAATTAGGCTGCAGGTGAAGTAGTTTTATCTCTGCCAGAGGTGGGGGAGGAGGAAAAACAGGTAAGGTTTCAAGTGTGTATGCTGTTTCAGGTCTGAGGCAGAATGAGTAAGCTTCAGACTAAAAGACATTGGCAACAGTTTCTCTAAGAATACCTCACTGTAATTGCCCAAGAGGCAAAGCCAGTTTAAGAAGTTTCTGCTCTTCTCCAACTTCTTGTCCCTAGCTCCATGCCACAGCCTCTCACACTCTGCTATGTTTCTGCCAGAAAAATGCAATGCAATGGGAAAATTAATTTGCTTTGTCACTCTTTATTTAAGAAATTATCTTTGTTTTGTAGAAGCAGAAACCAGCTGTACCAATGCAGACAATGTACACAGCAAACACCAATGTGCAATTGGGAACACGAACCCAATTGAGAGAGGGGTGAAGCTGTACTGACTGCTAGACCACTGCCATATCACAGATCCTGCCTCTGACAGCCATCAGGCCCTTTAATCAAGCCACCTGATGAACACAGCAGAAAACTCAGCAGCAGCCTAGTGCAGCTGCAGAACACAGGTGTTCTCACCAGTCACGGACAGTGAGAAACTACAGATGGAATTGACTGCTGTTTAACCTTAATGGTCTTCAAGGACTGGGTTTTTATATATTAATTTACCTAACAATTGTTTAATCAGACTATTCAAAGTTGAGATCCTGTGGAAAGTCCACAGTTTAATTCTAGACGTGTCTTTGTACTTGCTCTGAATCCACCTCCCGACAATTCAAGTTGAAGTCCCACAGTTCTTGTAAGGCAACAGGCAGTAAATCCTTCCTCCTGCTGTTCATGGAGCTACAGATCTCTAACCATATCCCTTTAGTCTTCTTCTAGACTAAAGACTTCTTGCTTTATTATCAGCTCCTCATGTAGAAGAGGTCTGTAAGCTCAGCACCCTTACTGCCATTCTCTATCTCTTCCTAGTTCCAGCAGACCTTCTTGAGAATAAAACACAACAGTCAAGAGCACTTTGCAGCTATACAGAGACATGAAACTCCCTCCCTCATTCCCTGCTCTTTCCCAACATGCTTTCCCAGTAGGTCATGACAGTCTCTTGTCATTTTTCACCCACTTGCTGAGCACTGAGCTGAGGTTTCCCTTGAATGAGCACAACTCCAGAGTGATTCACCGGGGAACAAGGAGCCCACAAACCACGGCTGGGTACATAAGGTCAGAAGAGCTTTGTGTTTCACAGTGAGTTTCATGCACCCTTTTATCATTCAGCCACAACCCACCTGAAGGTCCTCCCACAGCTTTCTGTGGCTGCCATGCTCCAACAGCAGCCACAGCAACACCTTCTTGCCAACATATTTCATCACACCCATATTCACCCCTTCTCCCATACATTTAGAAAAGAAGAAATGCCAGACCAAGCAGAGACCTCTTCAGTACTCCACACAAGATATTCAGGGATGAAAGAAAGGATTTTGGCTGGACATGTGGCTCATGCCTACTGAGTCTGTTATTTTTATTAAGTGGGAGAAGCTAAAAGTCACAAGTCTGTGGGTTGTGGCTGACTTTTTTCCTCCAAAACACTTGAAGCACAAGTATCAGTGCCTTGATCACTTAACTCACTGGAACTGTAAAATTATTTTGAGTATTGAGTCTTCCAGAAGTCTTTATATAAACGGGCTAAGGAAACTTGCAGAAAGAGCACATCACTTCCAAGGGGAATAAAATCGTGTGCAAAACCTTGACTAAACTATACACCCCAAACCATTCATATAGAGTTTGCTGAAAAGAAATCTAGAAAATAAATCTGAGTCTTAAAAATGCTATCAATATTTTTGCTAGACACTAGTTTTTAAAACAAAATTAAGTGTTGATAAGTTAACTGCAGAACCTCTTGATCAGCTTCTCCCAGTTATCAGAAATGATGGTGCCATTATTGCACACCATTTACGGTTGTTTCAGAACAAAAAGATGCAGGTTAAAAGAATCCAGCAATTAGAAAAGAAAGTGATACAGAAGTCCAAAATCAAAATGGCAGTACTGAGTTATGACATATCCTTCAAAAGCAAAATATCGTTCTACCTTAGGACCTGTATGCACAATCAAATCTAAAGCTTGGGACATGAAACAATACTCAGTACTCTTTTTTTTTTCCTTTAAATATATTGCAAACAAATTATGTGGCATCACCCAATTCAAAAGCTGTGTCCAAGAAATTGTACTGCAGAAAAAAAAAAGCAAGGCTAGAGACAGTATATTTAAGGGACTAAAAATATTTGCTTTTTTCACAGTTTTCTTCTCAACAGGTTGCAATGGAAAACTATACAAACATCTTAGCTTTTCTAACCCCGCTTTCCAATACTGAGGATCAAGATAAGTGAAACACACAAAAGCTTCCTTCAAACACGGCTTTCCATCTCTATTATTATAGTATAAACTGAGTGGCTACATTCTGGGATTGCAATTTTGTTTTTATTTAATGTACATTGTACTACCTCTGACAAAAAAGGATGTTCTTTGCTTGCCCTACTGAACACACCTGTACCTTCTCCTCTGTGCAACACCTGTAGCTAACTAGCCAACAGAAAAGCAGAAATGCAATTATTTCATATTCAGTGTGTCTTTCCTAATCTAAATGTCTTTGTAGGCAATTGAATCTACCCCTAAAAAACAGAACCAAACCTCAAAGGCTCAATACATTTCCTTTAATTATGCATCTGTCGTATAAAAATTACTGTCAAGCTCAGACAAAAGTAAGTTAACTGCAGCACATAATGATATATAAAATAGGTAACCTTTTAAAAGAAACCTAGCTTTTCCAAATGGCACTTTTTTAGACTAATCTGCATAAGATACTTAGGGTAATTACTTCAGTTACTCTGAGAACCATAACTCTTGACTCTTGAGCAGTTACAAATGCATTCAATTTTTGTACAGTGCTGCAGAAAGTATCAAGTGTTTTCTAAATCCTGTCTTAAAAAAAAGAAAATTCTCAGGAAAATAACATTGTATACATTAAATGAAATGCAACCTCAGCTTGTTAATAAAAGGCTATCGTATCACATTCTACCCAGGAAGGAAGGAGAGAAGGAAAGGGAATGAAGGCAAGTAAGCAGAAGAAAAAGATGGTTTTTTCCTTGCAAAAAAAAAATTACAATCAGTGGTCATCAGGTGGAAGACAGATATATTCCTTCAGGCAGCTGACAAAAAAAAATTAAACAAAAAAAAAATTGGTTTTCTCCTTTTCACCTTGACATATTTTATTACAACTACACATAAGTGGTATTCTTCTCCTGCCGGTTTGATTGTTTTCTGCTCCTCCTTTTCTACTCTCCTCAAATGAAACAGTTTGGCTGTTTTAGTGTTTAAAAACACTATGCTAATGAACTGGAGTAAACCTAACAAAACTGAAGAACACAGAAACAAAAAATTTGAAATAATGCCAACATTAATTTTGGCCAGTATTCTTAACAGAGTCTCACTAACTGAGCTCAAAATCATTTATGTCTTGGACATTTTGGATTAAATTCCACAGTACCAGAGTGAAGTCACAAACTGCAACACAGCAGTTTCAGTTTTCTGTCTTTGACCATTTTTCCATGGATACTTTTCAGATCTTGTTTTAACTGCCATGTGTTTTAATATTTGTTGTAGCAACATGATAATGAAGTGTATACAAGTCACTGCAATCACATAACTCTTCCAACAACACAAAGACAGGATTTATTTCAGTCGCAGAGGAGTCACATCCTCAACCTCCAAGCCAAGCTTTATGTTAGGCACTAGGCATACAGCTTGGAAATGGAATTGTATAATGGAAATACTGAGAAGTTCTTTGCCATAGCATCACTGGCAATAAAATACCCAAGATTACAAACAATATCATCATGTGAGCATTCCAGGCTGGCCTATAAATAGAATTCAGAAAGAACCGGCCTCTCACAAATACGGTGCCTCAGTTCAACATGTATCTGCTAAAAATACCAAATATGTTCAGTAACATAAGTCCATCTGAAATTTGTGAATTAAATACCTATTTACATATCCTATCTCTTTTGTTTAACTGATGATACAATGGACTACCCTGATGGACTTCTGAATGAAAAAGTGTACACTTAGAATGTGTTATCTGTATTTTATTTATCCAGCAAAATGCATATATTTCAGGATAAAGCAATACTTTTCTTGATAGTACAGAAATACCATGACTAAGAGGCTATCTTGATCAACATCAAGATTAGAATTTATGATTCAGTAATTAATTTGGGATTCCACCCACAAAAGCAAAAAGACATTATGTTCTGCAGGGATTCTTAGGGATAAGATGCTCATCTGCATCTAACCTAGAGAGATTATAAAAATATACATTCAGAAAAAACTTTTTTTTTCTTGTACAAAAAAACATACTATTTCAATATTGTTAATTATTTTTCCAGAAAGAACAGGAGAACAACAGATTCATATTAATGGTTACACCACGTACTTATACAATAGAGGGAGTGGACACATTCCTCAGGTAGCAGATCAGTAGTACGCAGCGTTTCAGAAACAATCAGAACTTCCTGAGAGATAATGGAAAAGATAATTCATGTATTACTCAGGATAGGCTTATTCATTTTGCTTTGCCAAAAAAGGAAGGTGTTGGACACTTAGGGAAGAAAATGACAATTTACTTGAAAGTATTAATGACTTAAAAGTTTATCAATGGCTGTAAATGTCAATTTTAGCCGTTCATATGGATATAGCCAAAGGAAAAATACTAGTCTGGTGTCTCTGCAGCAAGACTCACAGCCTATACTTCACCAGCTTCTGTAACATTATTTCACACATCAACCCCTTCATTCACTGTAACAAACCAGTGACAATAAAGTCAAATGAAGAAGAATGAAAAAAAAATTGGATTTAAACACATCCCAAAGAATCTTCACTTGTTGTGGCACTTATCAAGCTGTCCATGCCAAGCACTTTAAACTTCCTGTTTAAAGACCTGTTGGTGATCTCAGCTTGGCACAGGAGAAGGTGCAGCAAGGAGTGCTCTGACTGCCAGCCCCCTTCCCCACAAGGCCCAGAGCAAGGCCCAGCTGGTGGCTCAGAGAGGAGCTCTGGAGAGATTCCCAGCACAGCACCAGCACCTGAGCAGCAGCACACTGAGCTACTGCAGACTCCAGGGAGTGACCCAGAGCCAGAGCTGAGCACCAGAGTTAACGAGCGAGACATCCAACCAGCACTGCACATATACTGCAGTGTCACGGAGTGCAGGAACTCCTGCAGAGTCTCCTCCTGTTCTCATCCCTCTCACCTCCAACCAGCAATCACTGATCTGGCTCTCGACTATTCCATGTTTTGAATGCGAGCTGCACAGATAGAAGAGTTTACTAGAAAACTAGACGCCACCTTCAGCAAACAGCTTTTAGAGCATTAAGGAGAAAAAAAAGACGGAGCAGATCTAGGAAACCGTAACTCTGTTTTTTCCTTCTTCAGTCACCAGTAAGTTTGGCACTGGAAACTTAAATTTACTAGAGAAGATATTAAGTGTAAACTGAGAAAAAGTAACTCCAACATAAACACAAAATACATGGAAATCTCTTTAGATCAGTAACAATGCTGAGACAGTGCCAAAAAATCTTGCAGCATCCTGGCTCATTTTTATAATCCTCTTTTTAGCTGCAGTTACAGACCTGCTTCAGAAACCCAAATATTTATACAGATACCAGAAATAAATAGAAAATACTCCCAGATAGACAGGAAACTACAGCATTCTCAGAGTTAAAGACAACTAATTAAGTCTCTGTGATGGACAAAGAAGTGCAAACACTAAATGGTTCTTATTTTTTACAGAACCATGCACAGCTTTTAATAGAATATAAGCCAGTTATCCTTGTAACTACATCAGTTGATTACTGACTCTATCTAAAGGAAAAAAAATAATAGGAATTTCAAAGTATAGATTTTATTCCCGCCTAGCAGGACAGATCTGTGCCATTACCAAAAAGTGCTCTGAAATACAGAGAATGTATGTAAGACAGTTTCAGTTTCCAAGTTGCATGTTGAAACAGGAATGTGCTCTTTTGTTCTATTTTTTTCCCCTCATTTAATCATAATGAAGTCACTTGCGACATTACAACGGTTTCCAGAGCAACAGTCCAGTCAGATGTGATGAACAGAAGATAAGGGTGTGTGGGGAGAGCTCTGTAACCCACCAGTGATCTTGGTGGGAAACCCAGCATTCTGCAAAATTCATTCTGAAATTCATATTCTGCAAGAATACCTTCATACAACAGGATCAACATTAAAGAAATACAAGGTGAGAGAATAGGTGTTTTTCCAAAATACCTGAAAAGAATGGGTAAATCAGCTGATCTGTTCCACAGGGAAAATACAATATATATGAAAACCGAGCAGGAAAAAGCTAGTGTAACACAGAACTTACAGCTACAATAATATGAATGACAATCCAGTAGCTGGCTAGACTCATCACCCTTCAGCATTTGCCTACAAGATTTTCCAAGAACTTAAAGAAATAATGCTTCATGAATCCAGAGCAGAAAGGGCAAGGTGTAAATAATAACCTTAGATCAAGTCAGTTGTATATGCCAACCAGACTCTGCCAGAAATATGAGAAACAGAGGATTGTGCCTTGAAAAGCAGGAACTTCAGCCTGAGAAATGCAGCCTGAATTCATCCAGAGATACACTTAGTCATATTTCTACAGACAAATCACCTTTAGGGGTTTCACGAGGTCTGAAATCTTTCAAAACAGAGTGCTTGAAATGCCACGGATTAACCGACTCATGCGTCTGTGTCCTGGGGCGCGTTACATGTGTATACTGCATATTAATGCTCAACCCACAGCACAAACAACACCAAAACTGCACACTCAGCATCATTTGAATACATGAAGCACAGGAGATGAGCTCTTCATTCTTACACTGCATTAATACTCAGCAGATAATTAATATTTTTCTAAAAGATTCTCCTCAGAAAAGCAGTGGTAAAAATATGTTGTAATATCCTCCATCAAAGTGCGTGCCTTCCTCCTGAAGGAACAGCCTCAAAGAAGGATGCCAATGAACAATGACCAACAAAAGCAATTGTTTCCTTATTGGTATTTTCTAACTATTGGCATAAAAATCAACCAGGAGTCCTGCCTCAATAGCAATCCTGTCCTTGAACCATCCTTCCAGACCTTTCATACTTCAGGTCAAACATGACACTAAATTACAGTAAAAGGGAAGGTTTGTGGAAAAAAACCTGTAAAAAAAACCCTGTATAAACAAATTATACAACTCAAGAATATTTAGTGTGCTAATCAGAGGCCTGGGAAAAAACAACCCCAGAAACTGTTAATTTCTCTGTTTTAAAGACAGAGAAACAGAGAACTTCAGGAAAAGGTCTAAGTTCTGTATAGTACAATGAGTACTGGCACACAGCATTTCTGCTTCTAAAGGTACTTCTAACATAGACACCTGTCTATAAAACCAGAGGACCACAAATGTGTCTGCATCATATCCCAAAACAGCAAGAACTTTAAATTAAAGTTGCATTTTATCTGTTTCATGCTTTGGGACAAGTAACAACAATGGACAAATTACAGCACCCCTGGTAAACTTGATATCTTGGCTACTAATTTTCCAAAGGAATAAAATCCAACCAATGCTAGTCCTAGAGAGCAGTTTCATATATCTAAAGTAAACCTATTGTTACTGGAATATGAGTAGCTATCTCCTAGTAAAGCTTTCAGAGGGACACATAAGAGCACAACTCCAAGAGAGATTTTAGAAACATATGATTTTATTGGGGGAGGCAGTAGCAGGGAAAATAATACAGGAAAATCTGGGTGAAGTGGTTGTTTCCAACAAACTCAGCAGCTTAAAAGTAGATATTGCAAACCCAAAATCCACTAAGCTTGTCTTGGCCCATTTTAAGAATTGTCTCAGAAAAGTTTTTCCTTAAGAAAATCTTGTGACTAATAGCTACGCTCTTCCAAAAGCACACCCCACACATGAAGAAAAAGGGGAAAAAGAAAAAAAAAATCACAAAAAGGAAAAATTATACTCTATACACTGACTATACTTCAGCCATCCCTGAATGCCAATTGTATTTTCATGGTCAGACCTGAGTTGTCCGCCACAGCAAAATATCTCCCAGATCTTCCTGAATGAAAGATTATTGCTCTTACACATCTTAATTTGGTATCAATACCTGGCAATCTGGCACACAAACATAAAACCAAAGTCAAAATTTTCTTCCTTGACAGTAAGTCTTCTCCAGAAGGGAGGCACAGCATGGCAACGTCGGATTGAGCGTCTCTGGTGCCCAACAGCAGCAGACACACCTACACCCAGCCTACCTTCACTCTTTTCTCATTGCCAACAGCAACACTAGATTAATAGTGGAAGAAGTGCTAAGAATTCTTAAATATCTCAACCTTAGAAATATTCTTCCAGTATATCACCCCATTAACCAACTTATGTGAACAACCTGTAATTCAAAGCTGCTCCAAAGACATACTCACTTCGTTTTACCTGTGGGATTGTGTGAGATGCCAGAGATTCTGCCTGCTGCCTACAGGAAGGGCAGGCTTGGTGACCCTGGCAGGGAACAATGAAAAAGCTCTTTGCCCTCCAGGTTTGCTCTGCCCACATCCTGCAAAGAGCTCCACAGACAAAGCAATTATTTAATGGTTTATTCTCCTCCATGCCATAACTTAAGAGAATAGTTAAGTCTGGAAAAATCTTAAAGAAAACCCCAAACAACACACAAGCAGATGTATTTCTTCAAAGAATAAGTTTCAAATGTTTTTGCATTCACAGAAAGTCAAAACAGACCAGTTACTTCTGTGAACTTTTTTTTTCAAACTAATTCCTGAAGAGCTTTTAAAAGTCATCTATTCTTCATTACTGTAAATTACTTCCATAATCTCAGAAAATTGTGATAAGGGATTTACAGCAATTTTCCCTTTCCAATAGCAACAAGTGCCTTCTGACCCAATTCCAACTAAATCACCTCATCTAAGCTTCAATTTGTATCACAGGATTTTTCTTCCAATGCTAAACACTGACCATTCTATTTACAACCTCCTGCAGCCCCTGTGTGAAACCTTGCCTCTGTTCTGCACCTCTGCCACAAGCTGAGGAAAAAGAAAACATTTCTAAGCAATTTCATCTCTGCCTTTTCCTCCAAATCCAAGACACTGATGACTCTAACTCATTGTAATTGCACATTTTCACTATCTGATCCATAAACATTGCCTCTTTACAAATACTTTACTTCCCCCTTCCTTCTTGAAGTAAGTTTATTATTTATTAAAAAGGTGCTTTTCTTCACATCAAGTTCATAATAATGAAGTTCAGAGAAATTTAACATTGCTTCAGGACTTGGTCTTACAGATACTCAATATGTCTTAATAAATACCAGCAAATACATTACTTGGGATCTCTATTTAACATTCCTCCATGTTATCAAGAGAGCAGCCACCTATCCTTGCACTGTGATGGAAACTATTACTGCCATCTGTGCTGACTCCAGCTGGTATAGGACTAATATAAAATTCTGTTAGCTGCTTTGAGCTGCTTGTTCAGCTGGCAATAATAAAAGTCATGCTCGTTAACAGCAGTCTTGCATAGCAAAGTTTCTGCTTACCTCAGAGAGACAACTAAGCATCTCCATGAACCTTTTCACCATTAAAAAAAAGATTACTCTATTTACTTGGCACCTGTTTTTAATAACAATCACAAAAAGCCTCACAATTACATGCTGGAGTTTTTTTTTTAAATATGTCTATCAACTGAGCCAAAATTACTTCAAAAAACAAGAAAAGCTGTTCCATCAAGGCCAATATGCTGTTTCCTGTATACAAACTGAAATAAATTTCTAAAACCAGAGACGTCTCTAATTCTATTAGAGGCAGTCGAAGAATGAGCATCTCTGAAGCAAGTGTTCAGGAAACAGTTTTTTTATCACTCAACCATCACTTAATTGCACAATGATTCAGACTTTACATGTCATTTTATAATTTAAACAGACAAGACAAACTACTGGATTGCTCAAGCAATCTGTCATCTTAAATACACACTGGAGAATTTTATGCTCCTCTGTTTGCAAATTGGAGAATTTTGGGACTTCGATCTGGGAGGCAATAAGGATGAAATTTAACAACAATTCTAGTGGGCTTTCCATTCTCCCTTCTCTCTGAAGTCACAGCAATGTTACTGTAAGCATCAGTAGGCACCAACACCAGGGAAACACAACTTGAACAGTTTAACTTATCTTAGTAAGTGTATAAATGCAGTAGAAATTCTCTTGTGAACTGTTACCAGCTTTTGATTCTATCATGCTCCCTCCCATAACTTTCCTTTCTCATCTACAGATTTTGTAAGAAACCCCCTTGACACAGCTCATAATACACAATGCTCTTCTATCTTTTGCCCTCCTCCAGCTTCTGTCCAAAGCTGTATTTGTGTCAGTGGTCAACCTTCTGCCTGCAAGTGACTCCAATTTTTCATATTCAGAAGTCATCTCCGATTCTTATCTTCCATTAAACTGCTGAATCCAAAGGCACAGGGCAGACAAATACCAACAGAAAAGCCACTTTTAAAAGAAGGTGGTCCCAGCTGATAGACATGGGCAATGTAAAGAAGTTAATTACCACCTTATATTTCATGGTTAGCAAAATGTGTTATTACATAGCTCCTCTCAAACCTAGGAAATACCATACTGTGACTCAGATGAAACTGCTCACTTTTCAAAAATTTTATTACTGTAATTCTCATGATTGACCACTATCCCACACCATCAGCAACTCGAGACACAGTACTAAAGAAGGAAAATTTTGTAGGTGTAGTTCTTAGTGCAGGCCTTGAAGACTGAACATTTTTTTCTCTAATACCAGAAGCTCAGAAGATGGTAACTACCCCCCAGCTTTGTCCAAGCAGCAGGAGGTCGAAGTATTCCACATTTCAGAAAGGAGACTGACTTGTCTCAGCCACCATACAATCCAGAAACAGGAGAAGCACAAGATGATCAAAGGCAAAAGAAAAGACCTATCTTGTTTCCTCAAGTTAGCAGATATATTCCTTCTTTCCTTTAGCAGTTTCTTCCAATAATTAAGTAACTGTGCACTTCTGGCCTCCCCTCCCCCATCCCAAACCCTTCACTGGCCTTGAGCTTTCAGCTATTAGTCTTTAGTACATTAAGAAAGCTTCTGTTCCTTGTATGAAGTTATTCATCTACCATTAGCAATAGTAGAATACCTATTTTCTAAATATTCTTACTTAAAACCTAAATATCACAGTTGAAACAAACTAACTGAAATTAACTGAAATACAAAGAACCTCATTGTCAAGAGAACTGTGTAACACTGACATTACCCCTCAGGGCACAGCATTATACAGCTGAAGGGCAGTAACTTCTGATGTCACCTCACCTGATGTGCAAGGCATTACCTGACCACACTCCTGAGTTCAAGATCAGTTGTTCATCCAGTGCAAGTTAATGGTCTACAGTTTCACTCACTTTTCTGTGGAAAAGCCCTGGAACTTCCAGCAGTAAGTCACGCAGCACTTCAGTTAGAAAAGCCAGAAGTAAGAAGGTGCATGGGAAAGATTTAACTACTAAACCAAAGTAATCTGGCCTCTCATCAACTTGGTGAATTTCAGCACTCATTCGTATCTTGACCTTTTAAATTCTTAATGTTCGATATGGAAAAGCATCCATAATACATTTTTCTTCTTCAGAAACTACTTCAGGTTGGATCTGCCATATGCAGAATTATTAGATTACAACAGACATTTTAATCATCTTACCTCTCAAAAAGAAAACCCACAGATCATAATCTGATTTGACCTGTTAATTACTTGTAATTGATGGTATCTTTACTGAATGAAGACAGCTGGAACACTTTGTTCAAGAAAATTGGGAACAGGATGAAAAATATCCTTCTGACAGCAAGAACATGCTCAGAACTGATTAATCCTCACCTGTCTTTGAGGTCCCAGAGAATTAAGTGCTCAGAAAAGGCAGTTCTGGCAAAGGGATGGAAAACAGGAGCTATTAGATGTCTACTTTAAAAACATTATATAGAATATAATGAAAAAAAACCCAAAAACAAACAAACTAAAACCAGCAACACACTGTTTTTACAATATTTTAAAATCACAACCTGCATAGAACCTACAGAGACCTACAACTTACTACTACATCTGCTTACTAAAATATCTGGATTCTTCTTTTTGGTTCTTGACTTGTAAACTTTAAATCTATGAAAAGAAGTATTTAAGCTTTTGCAGCCCTTGTTACAAAAAAAAAAAACAAAAAACAAAACCCAGTTCAAATGTAACTTTAACAGAAACATTAAAAATAGATTTTAATTTTTAATTCAAGCCTGTCCTACTCCCCAAAAGCTCAACATTTCACACAAGCATGCCCAGCCCAACTACTTCTGTAACTCCTGTCACATGCTTCACCAAACCTCTCATTACCAATTTATTCCACGTGTTGCTCTGCACATAAACACTGAAATGCACTTGGAACAAGTCCTAGCAGGTTTTGCTCTGAAAAATGTCTACGTGGGATCAACAGCTTCTCTCTCCACAGAACTTGCCTGGTGAATTTGCAGTGGCATGCTGGCTTTGGTGGCAAAATTACTATTCTTATATTCAAGGCCACTACCAGAAAGATGGACAGATCTACTCCTTTCCAACACAGCAGCTGCTGTTAAGCTCCAAGAGACACAGTGACTGACAGTACAGACAAAATGAACCGACAACAGGAAACAGGAAGGTAAAGAATCTAGCCTCTAAAATTCCACAGGGCTATAATCATTAACAGAAATTTGATTTTGCATCTTTTCAGGTTCTACCATAGTTTAAAGGCCGTACTGACAAAGTCAACAACTTTGCTACCTAGTTCTTGACAGGGTTTCCTCAAAGATTGCCAGTCCTCATAATCACCTTCTCAAACTGACTTCCTACACTATCCAACTCCCACATTTATTGATAGCAGACATCATAACAGGAACTTGGACTGGTGGCCTGCACAGCATGCTGCTGTCAGAAAATACTTTTTTCCTTAAACAATTTGTTTCTCTGTACACACACTTTGACACTTAAAAACACATATTTAAACAACATGCAGTATTCTCACTGGAATTTTACTCAAATAGCCCAAAGTCTATATACTGCTCAAATATTTTAGAGACATGATAATCCTTCTTTTATAAGAACTTGTTCATTCTTCTTTAACTCCTGCTGGAACTTTTTTTCCTCATTTGCTTGCAGCTAACCATATCCCATCAAAATGTTTTTTGAGCTGTGATCTTAGACTGCAAAGACAGGCTTATCTTTTTATGAACATTTGTTTACAAAGAGTGGAACACTACTGTATTATAAAACTGAAAGGTAGAATTTTTTTTTAAATATCTTCCCACTGCCATTACCTGTGAGAATTTTATCCATGTTGCAGGTTTACTGTGCAGGAAAAAAACCCAGACACTGAATTCAGCCAGGTTTTCTTTTAACTCAAGGAACAAAACAAAGCAAAAAAAAGTGGCAAAGAGACAAGTCAATGCCTAAAAACAGAGAAGGTGAATGGACACTTCCATGCAGAGGAAAGCACCTGATTAGGTACTAAAAAGGACATAGCTTCAGCATGGACAGCGTGAGCAAAGGAGCACTCCAGATTAAGAGAGGAAAAGTTTGAGAACAGGAGAGTCTGTACCATCCTGCAGAAATTCACTGAGGCCTTTTCATTCAGCAGCAGCATACTAAGCATAGGAGCATTATGAGAAAAGTTATTCCATTATAAGATTTGTCTTATTGTAGCAGAAAAAAACACCAAAAAGCAACCAAACTCTAAATTAGATGTCTTAAAATCAAACCAAGCTGTCAGCCCTGACATCTTTCAGAACAAGAGAAAGATATGTACCAATTAGCATACAAAAACATAAACACAAAACAGTTAATAATAGGATAAAAAAACCCAATCTCTGTCAGTGAGTACTCACTAAAAGGGAAGTTATTCAGAGGACTGAGACACAGAAAGCAGACAAAAGAGCTGAGACACAAGCCATACACATACAACCGTAACAACTACAGATGATTAAATGTAATCAAAGCTTCCAATTTAGAGCAAGCAGCAGAGTGCTGCTGGGAGTTGCTAACAGCATTCAAGCTCATTTCTGAAGCACCATCATTTCTGGAGATAACACTTTACATGGTATCAATAAAGAGAATGGGAGAATGCAGGTAGAAGGTCAGGAAAATGAAGGGTAGAGGAAGAAGAAAGTTAAACTTGAGGAGAACAGAGAAAGGCATAAACTTTATCCATGGAACTGCTTGCACAGAAATTACAAGGTTTAGTGCTTAGATTAGCTGTGTATGTTTAAAGAGCCTGCAGGGTGATAAGTCAGGCCTGGCTACCTGGCCCAGCTCCCTGCATGTTGACCCAGAGACTGCAGGAAAGTCCATGGCTGGTGCTGGCACCCACTCAGAGGCAGTTAAGAAGGGAGTTCTGGGACTCTGCACTGGGATATGAGGTGTTCACAAGTGATGCTGTACCACAGTTACACAGTGGAAAGTCTCTTTCATAGAAAGATTGAACAGTGAAAAATTTATTTCTTCCTCATGATTGTTTTTTTCCTCGTACTGCAAATAACTGTGCTTTAAACTTAACATTCAGCTCCATCAGTAATGTCAACAGGAGTATTTAAATCAATCTGTGAGTGTCACCCCACTTTTTGGCAAAGCATTTCAATTACTTAGTTTCTAGTATTCAACAGAATACTTTAAATACTACTCAAGACACAACTTTATAGCTCCATTTAGTACCATCTGTGTTGCCACTGCAGTCAGCTCTACTACTCATGATGGGAGTAGGCTGAACCACTCTGGACAACAGAAAATCCCAGATAACTGAGTGTACACTCAGAAGCATGTTGCAGGTATTCCCAAACACCAAATCAACACCATGGTGTCCATCAGGTTTCGCTATATAGCCAGTCCTCACACTTGAGTTTTAGGAGACCCTCATCAGCTTTGCCTCGTTCCCTGAACCTGTGCTCCTCCTGCACTACATCTGAACTAGGAGAGCAGTAGTGGAGGCCCACACCCACCTACCTTTTGCCCTTTCCTGTCCCTGGCACTGCTCTTGACTCCAACACTGCCACAAACACCAGGTACAGCATGGGCAGCACAGGGCAATGAGCTTTGCTAGACACCCGGACTGTGGGAGTCCAGCACTCAGTCTCCTGATCTGGCTCTGCACAGGAGGAGCCGAGGCCCCACAAAGCTTATCAGCTAAACTTCCACGACACTGAGCCGCAATTCTTCTGTTTCAGGAGCTGCAACTCAGCTAATTACCTCTGCCATAAATAACCCACGGCCTAAATGATCTACCCAGGGATCTACCTGCATAGCAAATACAGTAAGAGAAAACAAGCAAGAAGAAATAAAGCAGAATTAAATGTGGTCTCTCAAAAAGCTGACAAAAATCCTTAGAAGAGAATGAGATGCCATATATCAAGGAACAAAAAAGACTCTGAGCAAGTAGATCAGTCAGAAACACCCTGAAAAGTCACATGAAAGGGCACACAGGTTCTGAACTCTGATAGGCATTACATTAATTAGGGAGCAGTATTAATGAGGTCAGCAGTTCTGGGTTAGTAACACTAGGATAAGAATGTGAAGGAGCAAAGTAGGTGATGAGCAATACTGCAAACAAAACTCAAGTTTGACAAATACAGCATTAAGTTCAAAATTATTTTTAAAATTTGTCACACTGATTCTCCAGTAACTTTCCCACTTTGACCACCATCGCTAATATTTTAAGTGAGAGCAACCCTCAGTTCTCAATTTTCAGCGTAATAAGGAGTTAGCTGCTTCCTTTTTTTGCCTAAATAGACATTCTACAAAAAAAAAAAGGCTAAGACATGCTGTTTGATTAGTAATTCCCCACCAGCTTAATTTATTTTCATCTACTACACCTGCAAACTGAGACATGAAACTGAAAGAGCATGCTACAAGACAAGAAGCAGCTAAGGCAGGTATCCCATTTCAAATACTTTTAGATTAACTGTACTTTAAGAGAAAAAACTAAAAAAAAACCCCAATCAATGTAAAATGCCACAGAAGACCGACACAAAGCAGTCTTCGCTCCTTCTGTTAAGAGGAAAAGTTCTGCAGAGAATTTATAACTTTTCTTCTATTTTGGATGCTAAGTAGAATGATAATTACAAAACTATTTCAAATATGAAATATTTCCACCATTATTTGGAAAAAATGCACAAGTTTCCTAATCAAATCAAACACTTTGAGCTCACTGAACTCTGACATTGCTCATTACAGTTACTAGTCAACAGATTGTCAGACTCTTATCACTTCCAAATGTTTCTTGAAATTAATGAAATTAGATCGTTTTAGTTTTTCCTTTCCTACACAACAGAAGCTTGTTGTCAGTATTTCTATTTTCTTCCCTTGGTACACACTGCTAATGAAAAATTCCTGGCTCAAAATTCAGTTCTGCAATTCCATTTTATAATATCCCATTTTAAAGTCCACAAAGATCCAGCATTTACTTTCCCTTTCCCATCTGAGCAAAGGTAAGTTCACTTGCCTCTCTTTTTTGAACCATGATGAAGACGCCAATACCTTGAGAAAAACATTTGAACCATGAAATCCTTCAGAAACCATCCTACAACAACCTTCTTGACAAAGGATGACAGATAAGATCAATTTGGCTTGGAGAGATTTTAATAAAACTAGTTTTACACTTTGGTCATGTGAGTACAAGAGTGTTTCCAGAGTCTATTTGATCTATCTTGCACACAAGCCATGGATTTCTTCCTCATTCAGGTAAGAAATTCTGAAACAGCAACCAATAGTACAGGTCAGACCACACACCAGAAAAACTATAACTCAGAAAACATATGTGTGTTGCAAAATACTAAGGGCATTCAGCCTGCTCAACATTGCCAATCTGTATTTCTGGGTTTAAACTAGCCCAAAGTTGCTAGAGGACATCCTGAAACTCCAAAGAGAGGTACACTGCATTCCTCGGAGCACACACAAAACTTCTGAGTGCAGCAAGGACAGAAAGCTTGCACATCATTAGCATTTCTGACAAAAAGAGTGCCGCTGTCACATTCACATCTGCAAAACTGAAACTTCAAAACCTCCTGGAGAGGATGCAGCCTGCCCCAAGGAGTAAACAAGGAAGGAGCAATCAGACTGATGTCTATCCTGGTTCAGTACTCATCTACCGCACCCTGCTGAGAACTTCAAAATAGAGCTAAATTCTAACTTTGACCATAGGGAAATCAGACATCTCCCTCCTTCAGTACCCAGCAATCCTGACAGTAACGAGGAATCCAATCATGGAACTGCACAGCTAAGAGAGACAGAACATCTACTAAATTTATTAAAAGATTCAAATTACTGTTTCATTGAAAGGGACCAGAGGCCAATGTTTAAATGCTCCATCTTCAAACACACTTCATCATCCTTTTGAAGGACACACAAGTTGTTTCCCATTACAAGTCAACTTACAAGGATTCTCATTCATGACATTTAATGTAATAAACAGTAAAAATTCAGTGTTAAAATACGGGTTACAGCCATGCATTAAAACATGCCATGAACTTAGATACAATGTCATAAACACCTCAAACAAACATTCTAAGGACTTGGAAGCTCTTGACTAGGAAGCTACGTAGCAAGCTGTCCAGTGTTCAATGGTCTGTTTACAATAACTGATTTTCCTTTTTGTTTTCAACTTGGATCTCAACCAGAACACCCATGAAGACTAGTACCACACCAGAGAATGCCAGTTTTTCAGGAGGATGAAAAGAAGCTTTTTTTCCTTTTTTTTTTTTTTTTGGAGGGGGGAGAAGGGGGCAGACAGGAGAGGTTGTTGCTTGGTTTGATTTTCTCCAACATGTATTTTAAGGAGTTTCATCATGTTGTTGGGCAAACATTTCTGCACCTCTCTTCTGTCTTTTGTTGTCCTGGTTCCCAAGTATCCTTTCCCTATTTTCTACCACATCAGCAGCAAATCCATTAACAAGCCACCTCTTGGGTTACCTTATGTGTCAGTTTCTCTGCAGACACTGAAGCAGCATTTCTCAAGGGCACTCCTATCAAAAATGCAGGTACAAGGATTAGATTTACACCAGAAGAATTAAAACTATTCAAAAGTTTCTTCTTTTTAAATGTAATGGGCACTATGGAAAGTACTAGCTTGCCTTCCAGAGAGTTTGTTTCAGAATAGCATAGCTGCTGTGGACCCAGAAGAAGCTCCAAAACAGCAAAACATGAGTGCTGGGATGATGTTCCATTACACACTTAGAGCAAAACTTTCAGAACCATATTTTTGTCTCAATGTAATAAAACAGCAAAGTGCAGGATGTCTGCAAACACATTCTGCTCTTGCTCCCTTACATAACAGCACAAGTCTCTTTAAACAAACTCAACTACATTTTGCTGAGCATTCAGAGGATACATAAGTAATGTATTAATGTCTCCAGCTACATACAGTGAATAAATGAATGTTTCTCTGTTTTACCAAATGGCCAATTTCTATTTCAGTCTGATTACACTAGATAAAATTCTCTGAAAACATATTTGAAGTCTAAAAGAAATTGAGAAGTATCTCAAAATAGGGAATGACAACACAGTATGACAGGAAGGAAAAAATACTAAAACTCATCAAAATGTTTAGAACTTGCATCATTCAGGGAGGTGGCACTACCGAGGCAAAACAAGTCTGGAGCACTGCAGACTCAAATCACACTGCGTATCTAAAAAAACTCACATTGAGAGATGCTGACAAAGAAACTTTCCAAAGCAGAACAGGACACTGCTCATTGAGGGCCATAAAGCAGCTTTGCCAGTAGAGAACTTTCACCAGCTCTGTGCCTCCACTGGAATGCTCTGTTGATTTATCTTTTGCAAAATTTTATTAACTATATAACAAGCCTGGTCTTTTGAATCACAAAGTAAAACTGAATTTGAAGTAAATATTCAACAAGAATAAGAACTCTGAAGTTTTAAAAATTACATTGCAGCCAGTGCCAGTAACCATACAAGACAATTTGTTTGGCAGATAAATTACCCCTCATACAATCCTTTTTGCTTCAACTCTGAAAGAATCAAGTTTATGAAAGACCACCTCAGCTACATTGGACACGATTTTAATCATGAAATCAGACAGAAATTAGAAACCACATGAGAAGAAGTATCAAATCCTCCAGTTTCTTATCTAAGATCTGCTGTTCCTTGTCATCATGTAAGAATTATCAAGCAAAACAGACAGCTCCACATACTATTATTAACACTAGAAATATTATTGCAGTAGCTCAAGAGACAGATTCAGAATTTTGAAGCCTTACACTGGAAGCAAATTTAACCTTGGCTAGAGGCTTTTGTACACTATTTACTTGGGATTGACATTTGTGTTTAAAAAGAGACGGTGGAATAAACTAAGAAAATGTAAGCTCAATAAATAAAATATGATGTATATTTTTTTCATTGTATTTCTAGGCCTAAAATATTCTCTAATACAAAAAAAAATCAGAAAAAATATTCAAGTGTTGACATTTTCAGCAATGTGTTTCTAAAACAAAGCATCAAGTTACTTTTTAGAAAGTTTACAGTTCACAATGCACCCTGGCCCTTTTTTAAACATACGGAACAGTATCTTCCTAAGTACATGCAGAGATAAGCATGCCATTCCAGCCACAGCAGCTGCTTTGATTTGTGCTTATAAAATGCTGAAAATTCTTGGAATATACATACACACTGCAAAAAGAAATTGCAGTGACACCACAGATCTCCAGTCACTACTAGTCTGCTATCTGTGCTGTTACTGAACATGAAGAGGCAGCAGCACAGTTTAAAAACTAGGGGACTAGTTTTTAAGAAACAGCTGAGTACAGAACCTGTTGCTAGTGCACAGTGAGCCTCTCTACACCCATCTGCAGCACCATCACTGACCATGTTAGTTACCATGCACTAACACAAGTACCCAGAAATGTTTCAGGCACACCTTTCTGCTGCTGTCCTGACTGATGCACCACAAAGTAAGAACTGTACCATTAATAAGCACCAAAATATATTCATGGCTTAATTTGTCAAAATGGTAGTTGTGGTATAAATTTCTGTCCTGAGCTATAACACTTTAATAACAAATAAGTCACTATAGGATGATAAACCATTAGGGACTTCATGAGGGGATGTGACTACACAGATTTCTCTATAGTGATCTAAGTGAAATGAGACAGAACATTCAAATTACCTCCTATTGAAAAAGTTTCACCTTACAAGCCACTAGTTTCACATTATCCAAAGATGATGCAGGAGTATTTGGTAAGCATGTATGTGCTTGAGGATGTCTCTATTTAGGATGCAACAAAATGCCAAATTAAAGGTGTGGCTGATGACTACAAATATACTAATTCAGGATATGGTTATGAATTTATAGATGCTTTAATGGCTGGGGGTTAGGCTTTTAAACTATTTTTTTATATTAGAAGGCAACTATCAAAAATAAAGGCCAGAATTACAGATGATAACACTAACCAAGCACAACATTATTACAAAGCTACTTATTCCCTTTTCACCCAAAATAAGAAATTCCATAAAGGGACACTCTCCTCTGGCATTGAAAACAGCCTGTGCAACTTTGGCTCTTCATCAACACAGATAACTTAAGCTCAAGTCATTGTTTTTCAACTTCTGTCAGCAATGCACTTTTCTGGTTGCCCATCATATTCTAACTTAGCGAGCTCCTCTATCACCTCCCAGCAAACACCTGTCTCAAGCTTCACACAGAAGAACTACAAAGGCACACATGATCACCTCAAGCTCCACCAAACCTCAATTACCTCTGATGACCAATTTTGCATCAACCTGCAAAGTCAGGTACTGGCTAGACAAACTGATGGCCCTTGTAATGTCTCTTGTAACACACACAGCAACATCACTTCCAGGCAAGGACACAAGTGGTTTAGTTACCTTGGTGCTTTGGGTCACAATTTAACTCAAGAGTTATGTCCTGTAGTGCCCATCAGCTGCACTCACGGCCTTCAGCCAACAGTTTACCCCTTCCTTAAAGAGCCTTCTTCACTCTACCATCAGTAACAGACATTCTCCCAAAATACCAACCAACCAGAGGAATTACTCAGTTAAGCAACAGCATCTGCACAGCACTGCTGCAGCAGTTGGCATCTCACTACAGTGGGCAGTAATTGTTTCCATTAATAGATTCAAACCATGCCCAGGGCAGGCCAAATAAGCAAAGGCACTGCACTACTTTCCCTTCATTAAGGACAGTCTGTCCATACAGGAGACACCGGTGCTGCAGCCAGAGGCAGCCACCACTACTCAGTCTGCAGAGGAATGAAGGGGTTCAAATGTGATAAAAGTCTCAAACACAATAGCAACAAGTGCATTCGTCAATTTAAAGATTTAGCTCTAATCTTGTTACTAGAAGTACCACCATGCTGAATGCCTGAACAGCAGCTGCCTGCCTGCACGTGCTGCCCTGCAGGCCTGATCAAACCGAGAAGGGATTCGCTTTGTCCCGGAAACTTTGTGCCAAGATTCACACCCAGCTCTGCTCGGCACTCATACCTGCTAGGAAGGGCAGCTGGTGCGCACTGCTGCTCCCTGAGCTGGGGTTCTGCAGCACCGGGACCTTTTAAGCACTTCCTGAAATATCTTGAATCTAACCCACACCTTGGTCACAACATGTTTACAAGCATCATTTAACACTAAGTTTTTCAACTATTAAAATACACTGAATTAGAAATCTGGAGTCTTACCATGTGCACATTTAATAAAACTACTAGATGCACAACAGAGCAGAGAATCTTGTTTTCAAAACAAGACAGCTGTCTCTACACTAAGGGGTTAAGAAGGTGAAAATAAAACTTTTCCTTTAGTCCTGACATCCCCTAGAAAAGGACAAAAACCCCCTCCATTTTAAGAGAGCTGCAATTTTTTTTAAATTCATAATTAATTTCAATAGACAATATATTCAAGGTGTATTGACTAGTAACCCAGAGCTCAAAAACACCCCTGGCTGCAAAAGTAAACAAGTGCATGCATGGCTGTACCTTCCAAACACAAATGCTTAGCATGTCTAAAGGCCTACTGATCTTTTTACACATATTTTTGTGTCCCACAACTTAGATACTTCCAACACAACAAAACAGAAAAATTGGACAAGTTTGAAATTGAACTTCATTCAACTGTGTTCTACTCAGAAATATTTGAACATAACACTCAGTAGTCCAAAAGCAGAGAATGGCTATAAAGCAATGATTGCCTAAACATGGTCATTCTAAGAACAGTTTTCCTTCTCCTCAAACACTTTATCCATTTTTGTTCTGAAATCTTGCCAGCTGAGTACTACAGGCTGCTCACCCACAATCCCAACAGCAGTTTCCTCTAGCAATCATGTTTAAAGACCAAATCACAAGGTCCTAACAGCAGTCTGGATTTTATTAACACAGTAAAATAGTGGATGATGCATTTACTCACAGTACAGGTCACCTCATGAAGAACCAACAGCCATATCACACAGTATTTTGGACTACAAGCTTGTGCCTCGTCGTGTTCCAAATTACATGGAATTTTAGAACAGCAGTTTCAAGGAACTGCATCTAGTGTTGCATCTGAGGCATGAATGAACTAAAGTAATGCAAAAGTAGCTCCCAAAATGACATCTTCCAACCACACATTTCATAATTCAAATTCATCTCCTCTACCAAGGTTCAAAGCTAACAGTTCACATCCTGAACACTGATGTCTAACAGGAAAGTTAAACAGGTCAAAGTCAGATCACTTTTACAATTTCCTGCAAAGATAAAAGTTGCTGCCTTCTACTATTTTATGATCCATCTCTGACAAGTGGTAATTTGAAGTTCACACATCAAAGATGTGACCTGGCCATTCATTCTTTCAGATACAGAACTAATTAGCAGCTGACCTATTTCAACTTCCAGAAGTTTCAGTTTGAAAAAGCTACCATGATCATGAAAGCTTCCAACAGCGCTCTTCTCTCATCTCTGATGCTACTCAAAAACCATGAAGTACCACAACCACCAAGGGAAGGAACATGTACTAAAGACCATCCAGAATCATGTTTTCTCCACAGCAGAAGGAGCAACAGCAGTTTTCTGGAAACAAGAGTTTTAGGACAAGCTGCCTAGGGATGAAATCTGTGCTTCAGATATTAATCTTTGAAAGTATTATGACCTACAAAAACTAGATAGGCAAACACACATCTGTTCCCAGCTATTATTTTATTAAAGAGCTTAAACCTATGAAAAAAAAAAATAGCCCCCATATATTTTGGAATCTTTAACCATTTAGCACTACAAGAAGAGGGGTTTTTTAAGCAGAATTGGGCTTTGGTGCTACCTGTGCTATAAAAATGAGGATGGAAGAGAACAGAACAAACAAGTCATAACATGCTGGGGTTTTTTTTAGAGTTAAGACAGGCAAGAAAGACACTTTCAGGAAAAAGTGGGATTTTGAGTTCAGCTCTACAATGTGAGGACTTCTTTCTCATTTTCTGCTCTGAGATTTTTAGTAAGGCAAAGTTTGCAACAGGCTACTGTGCTCTAATGGAATGAATTGTCATTAAACAAATTTCTGTTTCAGATAAAACTACAGATGAAATAGCATTTCAGTCCTACTGTCTCCATGGTTCCCTGTTTATTTCTGTCAAGACAAATATTTTGCTTACTACACGAAAAATCATGTCACAAAGAACTGTTTATCAGGGAGCTAAAATAAAACATTTCAGATCCTTTCCTTTCAGTGTAGCTGAAACATTTCAGATCCTTTCCTTTCAGTGTAGCTGAAAGGAAAGGAAGGAAAGCATATTTTAAAAATCAGAAGCAGAGGAGGAACCAACCCAGCAAGACCTTATTTGTCCTACTGAAAAATAACATCTGTAATGTAAAGTCAGATCTTTGGTAGGCATAGAGATGTGAAATCTCCATTGTAAAAAATTACTGAATAATTTTGCAGGATTGTCTGAGACTCCATACTCTAGTTATCTCATAGTTACATTTTAATATGGCACCTCGTTGCCAACAACCAAATACAAACACTTGCAGCAGGACAGCAGGATGTATTCAATTGGCTTTGAAACATAATACCCATTTCCAAAACACTGTAAGTTAGAACAGGTTTTTTTCTGTGAAGAGAGTACTTTGAGAAAGGAAATTCAGGTTGCCAGGTGAAGACAAAAATCAATGAGGAAAAAAATCAGAGAGTTCCCAGAAACTTTCTTCTTGGAAAGAAATGGAAATCTGTATTGGTTTGGGAAGGAAATGGCTCAGAGACACAAGAGGTAACTAAAAGAACACACAAGCACACTTCAGCACATATAAAGGAAACTACTGCTACCAGTTAAAGCAAAACAAGGGTTAAAGGTATGAAGTCCAACAACGATCTTCCAAAAACTTTGCCAGCACCAGAGATTATACCTGAGAGCAGCTAATGAAAACAGCTCCTTTCTGAACTCTGTCTCCTATTATTTCAGTTGATAAAGATTTTCCTGTGCCTTTCAGACTCTTGACTGTTCAGTTTTACTACGTTCTGGTTTTCCTCCTTCATTAGTTTAGAACACTGGAAGTCATGTGCCTGTAGGCAACAGCAGGCCTGCTGCTTATAAAATGACAAAACACTTGCATTTAATAACAATTACTATTTTGTAGCTGTGTTTGTTACAGTGTGAGCGCTGTGTGGTCTAGCAGTCAGAAATGCAGTCAGAATCCTGTTCTAATTTATGGTTATAATTTCACCTCTAATACAATAGTGAAAGTTGGACAAATGACAGCACTGTCTGGGATTTTAGGCCTTTTACATCACCTGTAAAACTAGCATTACTTGCCCATCTAAAATCCTTCAGAACTATCCTTAATAATGCGTAGAGACTAATTAAAATAATGCAACTGAATTTAGATGTAATTCAAAAACTCTGAACAGCATAGGCAAAGCTAGTAAAATCTGATTTTCCTAAGCTTGGATGTTCTTCCAAGAGCAAATTTTATAATTATTAAGGAGTTACCTAATTTTACTTTAGAAAATTCTGTCAGTACTTTTTAAATTATAACTGAGAGAACAAAGCAAATAAAGAGCACAGTCCTGAATTCTACTCCCTACACCCTATAGTCTCTTGGCTTCAACTGAATTAAAAAAAAGCAGCCCTGGAAACCAAATTTGCTTTAGAAGGCTACTTATTCTTATTCCAAAATGCAGCACAAACTTGTACTTCCATTCAGCTAGAAAAGGGAAATTTCCATATAAAAAGATAAAACACAAAAAGGGAAAGGTAAGACTAAACAGAATATTAAAATAATGCACAAATAGAGAAAGACTAATTAATCACCCTAACAAATTAAATCATTTTTACAATGACATGGTTGCTCTGAAAGAAAAATCCAGTTAAGCTATATAAAAACAAGCTACACAAAGAAAACCAAAAATCCGTTTGACATCTCTAACCCTGCCAAGGCATCAATCCAAGTACAAGCAGCAACTACTCAGCAATTCAGAGCCAGTTTATACAGGCATTTTATGGTGGGTACACATAGAAGAGCAGAATCCATTTCTCATCATGAGAAACTGAACTACTTCTATTGAGTAAAAAATATAAACCAGCAGTTCACCACTGAAGGAAATGTAAGGATGTTCATGAGGCTCTAGAAAGCCCATAAGGAATCTTGACAGATTACGTGAAACGTCTGCCATTAAGCAGGCACCCAAACTATCTGTGTGCACTAATGAGAGTTACTTCTGATCAGTATTTCTGACTGTTCTTTCCAATAACACATCTGGCAGTTGTTTCAAAGACACAAGTTAGCAGCCAGCCAAATTCCAGCCTCACACTGATCTGCAAGCAGGACAGCTCTCCCTTGCCAACACAGCTGCCGACAGTGAGGTCGCACACAAGCGTCACAGCTCACCCATAAGGCTCTTGACAGAAAGAGTAAGAAACAGAAGCCAGTTCCCACCAAGAGAATTTATATATTTTATAGATATTAAAGCCTGATAAACACAAGACACACAAGCTCTCAAAACAGTCACTGCATAGTTTCACTGAATACTTGTGGGCCAATGTGCACAACAAACAAAATTCCCACGTTACGGGCTCACATTACAGGCTCTTCATTAAATTACCTGGCCCTTAGTCTCTCAAGTCTATTGAAATAATGATTTTTACATCTTAATTCTGGGTTTGCTTTATGAACTTTATGTGTATTTTATGTTCCATACCTGTCAATTCCACTCACTTTGAAGAGCTTGTTACTCTTATTATAGTGTTGTGATGGAGGCTACACACACACTTCAATAAACTCTTGTTTATTGAAAAAAAATCCCATACATTCTAAAACAGAATAGTTTTTAAAAATCCCCAAGATTTCCGTTTCACAGATGAGATGCTAAGACCCAGAGAGGCAGCACAACTTACAGAAGACCACACAAAGATCTTTGAAAGAAGCAGGAAATAAGCACAGATCTTTCAAGACACAGGCCAGCATTTTAGCCACAACAATAGTTCTGAAGACAATGCAAGTTGTATATAAAATAAACTGGTGTGATTACAGCTATATTCTAGTACATGGGTTAATGTGAGAAGCACCTTCACAGCTTGGACATGCAAAAATAGAAAAGGTCTCAACTTTTTCTCATGGAAAGCTATAAAAGCATGATATTCTGCCTCTAAAAAAAAAAAAAAAAAAAAAGAATATTCTCACACTACAGTTTCTTCATAACTATAATGAACTGAATCAAAAATATTTTTCAGAAAGGCTTAAGTAGTAGGACAGTGCTAGGCTGGAAGTCTCCATATCCATTAAAATGATTTCTCACTCCTTGGCATTAAATGCATTTAACGGATCAACTGAACTTGAGCAGTCAACAGGTAACTGAGCAGATAAGAATACAAAATAGCTGAACACACAAGCATACAACATAACTATACCCCTTGCACCTCCCTGTCTTTCCCCACACTCCCTCAAAGGAAAGAAATCTTTTCCTGTTCTGATCTATTTTTACAGTCTAGTGCATTGGTATTTTGGATTATTTCCAAGGGTATTCTTTACTGGGGCATCACAACTAAATGCCAGATTTCAAAATTATTTTAGCATATTCTCATAGGCTACTTCACAGAACAACACTGAATTAATAAATGATCTAGCAATTACAGCCTTTTCAAATGCAAATAGGTTAAAACCTAGTAAACAAAGTTATATAAAAAAAAAATCCATCACTAGCATAAAAATCAGATCTGCTTCTTGTTCCCCCACAGGTTACACCAAGCTGTTAACAGCCTACACTCAAGGGAAATTTCTGAAAACAGCACACACAGTCTAAGTCCTTACCTACTCAACAGTTTATTTTTTGACCAATCAATCAACAACCAACTTCCAAACCTGGGAGACCTTCTGTCTCCACACTGGGTACCTCCGACTTCCCCAGGAAGCCAGGTAAAGAACCTACCTTTACTTCCCATGGATGCAAGCCCAAGGCAGCAGCCCCGGTCAGCACTCGCCTCTCGCCCTGTCCCTCCCACTGCAGACCCAAAAAGCACCGAGCGACACCCTGGGGACCCTGCCGCAGCCCTGACAAAGCCAAGCGAGGCGTCTGCGAGGGCTAGGCGGAGGAGCCGGGGCTAGGCTTTCGCTCCGGGGTACGGCGACTCGGGGTTTTACCTTTCTCCCTGCTTGGCGTTGGAAGGTGGCGGGTGAAGCACAGTCTGGTTCCCTTCCATCTCCACGATGCACTTGGTATTCAGGTCCAGCTCTGCAAGGCGACACGGCGGGGGGCTGTAGTCAGGGCGAGCGAGAGCACCCCCCTTCTCCCGGCACGCCGGAGCAGCTCGGCCCCCGCCGGCTCCCCCGGGAGCGAGGGGCTGGAGCGGCGGGGGCGGGCGAGGGGCTCGTCCTCCCGCCAGTCCGCGCTGAACGCGGGCGGACGCCGGGCCCCGGTGCCGCCCCCGCCCCGAGGTGCCCCCAGACCCCGGTTACCTCTCCTGTTCATGGGCCGGACCCTGACGGCAACTTTCACCTTGGTGTCCGACATCTTCCCCGCTCCCGGGAGCGGCGGGCGGGCGGCCCCGCTCAGCGCCGGCGGCGGCAGCGACACGGCGGAGCGCCAGCGTCCATGCCGGGCCGGGTGCGAGGGCGGAGGGCCGGGGCAGGCGGGGAAGGCGACAGAGGGAGGGAAGGAGAGGAGGAGGAGGGTCCGGCGCCGGGGAGGGCGGTGGTGGCGCAGCCCCAGCCGCCTCCTTGCTCAGCCGCGGTCCGCGCCGGCGCTGGCGCTCGCTGCCGACGGGCTCGCTTGCAGAACCGCTGCCGCCGCCGCCTCCCTGCCAATCCCCACCGCCATCTTCCGCCTCCTCCTCCTCCCGCCGCGCCGCCGGGAGTGCGGGCGCCCAGGCAAGCGGCGAGAGGGCGGGGAAAGGCGGCGGCGCCGGAAAGCGGCGGAAACAGCCGAGCGTCCTCGGCACGGGGGCGTGGGGCGACTCCCTCTCCCCCCACCCCATCCTTGGCCAGCCGCTGCTTCCCAGGGAGCACGCGCGGAGGGATGCGCGGTGCGCGGGAAGACGGCGCTGGCTGGAGCGGGGATACTGCGGGAGTGGGATGCGCCCGCGGGCCCTGCCCGACAGCCACTGTCCTGCCTTGTGCAGGTGTACGCCGCCACCGCAGAGACACCGGCTTGCCCGACTGTACACCGAGATTCCTTGTGGCAAGGAAAGGAAAAGCCACAATCTGCTCCGGAAAAAAATGTCGTGGCGCCAGGGGATGTTTTTTGACAAAATATGCACAACACAGGATGATCTGGTTGCAACGTGCGTGGAGGCCTGGAAGCGGTGCAGCACCTCGAGGTGATGGAGCTAGGAGCCCTGCCCGGGCTCCAGCCTGCATGTCATCTCCTTGGCTATGAAGTATAACCTGCAAAGTGCCGGGGTCATTCGCGGTCTCCTGCTGTTCCAGGCAGCGACGGGCCACCACTGACGAGTGCCAGCCCAAACACTGCAGGACAGGGTAGTGTCCAGTAGCCAGTTCAGTATTGGGGGAAAGCATTACAAGTAGTGGTGCTTTATCCAGCAACCGAGAGCTCCAAGGATGGCTCCAGTGGACAAGCCAAGAAAGATTTTGAGTTTAAAATGCAGTAGGCCTCTTTTCAAAATGTCCTCTTAAAACTTTTTCTCTCTGGAAGTGTTTCCTTAGCTTCAGTAAAATATCTTTCAAAGAATCAATCCTTATTATCGATGCAGCTAACTGGCAGGAATCCCAGTGCAAAACAGCAATGTCTGTAACATTTTCTTTACAGAAGACAGGCTCAAACCCAAATGGGATTATTCTGTATACTCTGGGGCTAAACCACTGTAGGGAGAATGGGCTAAACAACCAGTGATGAATAGATAGCTGAACTGAGAAAGAGCAGACCTTTCAAACAGAGGTGGAAACAATGGAGGGAGGCTTAGAAGATCAACCCCTTCCCAGCTGCCAGCACACCAACCAGAAAAGTCCTGCAAAGCGACTGAGAGGAACGTCTCTGGAGGAGGCCTGGCTGCCCCAAATGGCCACAACTCACAGGAATGCTGAAAGGAAACGAGACACACACTTAGCACGGCAAAAGAGAAAGGTCACCAAATAGAGCCAGGCATCTGGAAAACGTCAGCAGAAGTAGCTGGTGCACATGGACTTCTTGCTGTAGAAGTAAGCATAAGGAATGAAGTTCATTATGAAATGCATCATAAGCATGTGGCCCAACGAGTAAAGAAAAGAAGTGATGTTGACATGAGACATCCTATTTACTGATGTAGACTGTAAGAACCCAGATCAAAGTAAGTGCTGGCTCAAGACAAGGCATGAGGTCTGAAATTGCTGTGCAAAAAGGGAGTTGTTCTGTGAAACTTGGACACTGCTGGGAAAGAAAAGACAGCCAACAGATGGAAGGGAAAATACTCCCTTCCGTCTCAATTTTCCACCTCTTAGTGGAAAAACTACATCATTGCAAGATTAAATAAAAACAATTACATTAGCTGAAGAGAAACTAAAGGGAGTCTTTATGAGATTGACTATGATTTTGGCTGTGGGAAGAGTCTTGGGAAGAATTTTTTACGAATGTCTGGTATAGGCTTGTGAATTATATACCACCATTTGCAGGTACAGAAAGCCAGCCATGCAAAACTGTTTGAAAAGGCAGATGCTACCTAGTTTGTTTTAACTCAGATTGTAACTGTTCACGTCTTATGAAATTCTGATTTATTCTAGTGTTAGGTAGTTGACAAAGGGATTTTTAACCTTTCATTCATGTCAACGTACCCTGAGAAACAGCTGCCAGAAATGTTGTCTTAGTTCCACCAGGTTTTTCTGCCTTCTCGAGAAAGGGCTTTTGGCAATATTTGTACCATGACCTGACCACACCTATTGGGCAGCAAGCTTATAGTAGAATGTATTTCTGGTCTTTTGCCATTAGGGCAGAATAGGAAGAGGGTCATGTTATAGAGGCCCCATGAGATCATTAGGTAGATCAAAGAGCAATCTCTGAATTGAGGCCGATGAGGCGTTTCTCTTCTGGCATTGTATCTCCTCATTGAGCACCATATGGAACCCTTTACATCTCTGTCTTTGCTACCGGTAGCAACTGCGGATGAATGTCTCTCACCTGTCAGAACTTGTTAGCTTGATCAGTTTACATGCCCCGTGGGAACTGGCAAGGGATACTGATGGGTCGCTAACCCATTGGAATTAGCTGCCAGCTATCCCAGACATGCTGATGGATGGATGGGAGATACCGGATGAGAAATGACAGCTTACTGCTTCAGCAATGAGAAAAGATGAGAGCTGGAGAAAGTGGAGACTGATGGTGAGTGAGGGGAACTCAGATGGAAACATGGGGATAAAATCATCTGGAGCCATCCTTCCCTGATTTCCCTTTTCTCTCCCTGTGTTCCTCCACCCTCTATTTTATTCTGGCTCTGTACTACTGCAGTCAACAGGAATTTTGGAGCTTTACTAGGGCCAGGATTGAATCTTTGTCTGTTTCTTTTTTTCCATCTGTTTCATTCTTCTTTCTTGCCTTAGAGCATTTTGACCATCAATTTGCCCATTGATCCACAGTTCAGCAAAGAGCATAAAGAAAACATTGCTCCTTCTTTGGTCTGGTAGGAAGTTCCAAATGCTCCTTATCTTCCCAAGGCATAACACAGGGAATGGGATTTGATGTGATTTGCTCATGCATTCCCATATATTCTGAGCAGGAAGATCAATTGCTCTGCTTCATGACTTGGAAATGGGGGAGGGATGCTGTGCATCCAGGTTAATGCCTGAAGCCCTCATGGTGTTCCAGTGACCTCCTTTCTTCAGCAAAGGGCAAGGAGAAATGTCACGGAGCCTGCCAAGAATATCCATCTTGTCAGCAGCATCCCCAGCACATACCTTACTGTGCCTGACTGATGCATGCTGTCACTGGGAGGAGCTGGCAGCAGTGAGAGCATGGGAAAGCAGTCCTTTTCTTCTGGTGTTGAAAGTGATAAAAGAAAGACAAAGTGTTTAATTTTACAGCATCTGAAATCCAAGAGATGCTTAAAATGAAGGTTTTTACCACAAAATTTAACCCAAGGAGTGTGCTTTATAAGACTGACCAAAATAAGAGTTTTGTGTTTCCAAAATTTTACTGAGTATTTTTTTTAAATTTCAATTAACACAGGAAACAAACTCTATTTTGAACCCAAGCACATAACAGCATCATCCAGTCAGAAAGAGGTAAAATGAATGAACACTGTAATATAAAATCAATAGATATTTTTAAGGTTAATAATCTAATACATTACACTTAAGTTAGGGGAAAAAAAGGAAGAAACCATAACTCTAACAAAATAAATGATAAATTGTTCACTTTTCGTGTTGGTGAAAAAGAAGAATGGATAATAATTCATGCATTTTTTAAAAATAGCATTTAGCACATAGGAAGGAGGCATGATCGTTATGTAAGGGATACATATTTCATATTGGAGGGGTGGGATTAAATGTGACTATATTTGTGTCAGGACACAAATGAGTGTCCTGTTATGCAGACAAACTTGAATTTTTCATTGAATAAGATGCATTTAGAGAGCACCTGGGGAAGCAAATGTCTGCCCATAATTGCACTTGCTTCTGGACAGATGCACTGAATTTACAAAAAAGTGTGAAGGCAGGATTTTAGCCAGTGATCTGTCTGAGGACACTTCTCAGGTCGCTTTTCCACCTCCTTCTTGATCCAAATTCAAGCTGGACATTAGTCAGGCTGGATGGATGCCACCTCTGTCTTATCAAAGATCTGTTTTGACTGTCTCTAAAGCTGTGCAGGAGGCATGAAAATTGTCCTCTATGTCCAGCATATTTATGGCAACACTCTGGGCCCAGAAAGGGGCTGCAGTGACAAATGCTCTTCTGACACTCAGAAAAAAAGGAGCGGTTTGAATTGCCAGCATTAAGAACAAAAGCAGAATATATGCACCTAAATGTTATCCTGCCTGGTAGGTGCTGCTCAAAGCTACACAAGATATATAGCTTTGAACAGGCACTGCAGTTTAAACCTACCTCAGCTCTGAACAGAGTTGGCTTTCTGTGATGTGCAGACTAAATCTGTTCTTACAGGTTACTTTACAAATGTTTTGAATTACCTGATTGGCTTTACCTGGCTGGGGTGATGACCTCTGCTAGACCCTAGCTCTGCCTCTACGCCCACCCTGGCTGCTCAACAGCAGATCTCATGCTGAGATCAGAGGTGAGCAATTACAGCGAATGAATGTCCCCAAGAAAGATGCAGTCACATCTCCATCAAGCTGAAACATTCCTTGCTGGGGGGGGGAATATCTCATGCAATTCACCAATCAGATCCGACGTATTCTCCCTGCCTCTGATACAATATTGCAATACGCTTTTGTAAACTTCATCCCAAGATCAAGCTGTAAATGAAACTAACGCATTTCTAAGAGGAGCTGCTCAATTCTAGCTACATTCAACTCCATGACCATTTTACAGAGGATAATCTCTTTGCTCCACTCACTGAAGAAGAGGGGGCAGGGAGCTCTGTTCCCCATCTCCTATCACTTAGAACAGAGAAATAGTTTCAAATTACTGTGGGAACTTTAATGGTCATTACTACCTACAGATGAGAAGTCCTATTAATAGAAATAAATGAGCTTAGAAGCAAAGTAATGCAGCTATAGCAAAGAAACTGATGGGAAGTAAAAAAGGGGGGAAAAGATAGCAAGGAAAGTGATGGGAAGTAAAGAAAATTTCTTTATATTGCTCAGGTACATTTCCCTGCACTCCAAAAGTGTGACTAAAGCTTTTACTGAATCCAAACTGAACCTTACTGTCATCTTGGGAAGGATTTGGTTATGGCAGGGAATTTAACATCCCTGGAATTGTAACCTCAGATGCAAGCAACAGTTGTGTCTTCCTCTGACAGCTAGTCGTGTTCTATGTAGCTTACATTCCTTAGTTGTCCAGGAAAGAAATGGTAGCTTTATTTACATTTTTGTTGCTATTGATGTTAATTATCTCTATGCCATCCCTTTTTCACTTCAGGAAACACTCCACCCCCAGCTCAAATACCTTCCAGGGAGAACAGGGCTGTGGGTCTTCATCCTGGACTGACCCAAGTAATACCTGAATGAAAACCTATGTAGTTCATTTATCACTTCGGTTATTTCCTACAGTGAAAGAAGAGGTACAGATGACATGGTAAAAAGCATGGCTGAGATTCCACCTAGAAAACTCAGTACAGCATTTAGGAAGAGGAGTTCAAAATAGAATAGACCCCTTAAAGGGTTACTGGGAGAACTGTGGAATGGTGAACATTATCAAAGAAGAGCAGACTAAAAAAGTTCAGTTTGTTTAGTCTAGCAAAATGAAGACTGAGAAGGGATATGGCTGTTTATGCTTCCTTTCAGGCCAGTCAAAAACATGGTGCTACTGAAGTTCCAGGAAAAACACTAGGACAAGAACAAATGGGTGTAAACTCTCTTTTATACAGCCCTTTTATTCTGGGCTGCATTAGAAGGAGCACTGCCAGCAGGTCAAGGAAGGCGATCCTACCCCAGCACTGGTGAGCCCACACCTGGAATGCTGTGAACAGTTTGGGCTCCCCAGTACAAGAGGGACAGGGACATAATGGAGACAGTCCAGTGGAGGGCCACAAAGATGATTAAGGGACTGGAGCATCTCCTGAGCAGAAGGGCTGAGACAACTGGGCTATTTGGCATGGAGGAGGGAAGAATCTTATCAATATGTAGATACATCTGAAGGGGCGGTGCAAAGAGGGAGCCAGGCTCTCTCTCTTCAGTGGTGCCCAGTGACAGGCCAGGAGGCAATGGGCACTCACTGAAACACAGGAGGTTCCCTCTGAACATTGGGAAACACTTTTTCACTGTGAAGATGACTGACTACTGGCACAGGTTGCCCACAGAGATTGCAGAAGCTTCAATCTTAGAGATACTCAAAAGCCATCTGGACATGGTCCTGTGCAACCAGATGGTCCTGCTTGGGAGGGGAGTTGGACTGGATGGGCTTCAAAGGTCCTGCCAAGCTCAATCCTTCTGTGTTTCTGTCTCAGAAATGAATTGACTTCTACCCCCAGAGGAATGAATGGCTTCTTACACAGAAGACCAGAGGACTAAATTAAGCTAATTTTAAGAGTGAGCTTGATTGGGTTAAGTGATGTGATAGCAGGGAACCTTTCCTGCTGACCCTACCAGACATGTGCCACTGTACAGTCTTTAAACATCATGGTGATGTTATAATAGTTTATGGCAGTGGAAAGGGAAGAGAAAGGAAACAGTTTTGTCCTGTTAAAAAGTAAGATCACAAGGTCCCAAAGGAACTGACATCACCTATCTGTAGTTAATATAACTATTAAGTTATGAAAAGGGACTGACATTAAATTAATAGAGATTTTCCCTTTTTTTCTTTCCATTTTCTATTATATTTTAGTAGAAATCAGATGCTTTGCCTAAGAAAAAATGAAGTGCCACAGCTGGTTTATAAAGTTATTTACAATTTAAATCAGTATGCAGGCCCCAGTGAACTGAAGGAAAGGACAACCCTGCCATTATTCCCCCTACCCAGAAAGCTCTCACCCCTCTTCATCTTTATGATTAGGAATGTCTGGTATGCAAGCATCACTCCAGCACATCCATACAGTTCTCTTGTGACTGCAAGTCCCAAATTGAGATTAAGGGCACTTGTGAGCAGGGAGTTGGCTCACATTGTCAGATCATCACTAATTATTATGCATTTGCTAAGTGCAGGTGTGTGCCTTTCCACAGGTAGGAAAAGTGAGTCTGCAGCCTGCAAGTGTCTTCAGTTAACAAACAGATCCTACATGCTGTCTGTCAAACACACAGCAGTGCTCAGACTGTCTTCAAAGGTGAGCTTTATGCTCAGCAGGGATGAGTGGGAAAGCTGTAAATATAAACAGTCTGATTAGTGGCAGCAGCCTCTTGGAACAAAAGAGCAGCATTCCAGTTAACCCTTCTGCACTTTGTCACAGTTCCCCTGTTGGTTTACTCTGCTCTGAGTGAGAATCTGAATTTTGCTGGCTACCATGGGAGAGACTTGGAACTGGGGCCCTGCCCTTGGGAGGAAGAGGAGGGTGGGGAGGGAGGAGTACATCCACCAAGCTTGCTTACTAAGTAAGCTGAGCTGTTAACCATGCTGGCCAAGCCAAAATTTCTCCTTGCGCAATTACTTTTTAGTGATGCCTTCAAATAAGCACTGCAGCCAAATGTGTTATCTTTCTAAAGTGTGGAGAAGGAAAGAAGCTCTTGCTTGAAAGAGATTAGAAAGGAGAACAGTACACACCAGCACGTCAGCAAAGTAAGGAAGCTGAGTGAGGCAAAGTCTTGAGGGAGGAGATGGAATTGTGTTTGTTAAAACATATGGAAGACAGCTCAGCACAGATCTTGGATCTGTCTGCTGTCTATTGAAGTCATCAGGAAAATTCACATTAAGTTGAGCAGGTTTCATCAGCTCCTGTAGAAGGTAGAAACAAGTGCTGAAGGTGCTAATTAAGGTGGATAATAATACTTAAAATCTTTTATTTAGAAAACAAAACACCCCATCACCTCTCCTCCCAGTTCTGTCCAGTCTGAAGAAAACAGACCAAATATAATAATCTCATAACTAGCACCACCACCAAAATTATCAGCAATGGATCATACTCTTATTTTTCTACTGAAGACTGTGAAAGAGGGCAACCACTGGGTATCCTTTGTTGTCACGTCACTTCAAGTTTTGTACTCTCAGTCTAAAGGACTATTAGGAACCAAGCAAGGGTTCAGTATGTTATGAAAGAATAAATAAGAAAAGCTGAACTATTACAATAAATTTCTTTCACAAAGAATTTCTGATGTTGAAAGATAATTGCTTTAATATATTCTAAACATGCACAGGACTTTCAGCACATAAAAGCCCAAAGCAGCATTCCCAGAAATTGTCATCGTAAAGTCTGCTGCAAAGACTTCTCCAGGGCAAACCCCTGCACTAGCCTGAATCTCCCTGACTTCAAGCCCAGTCCTGCAGCGTTTATTTATGTGGACAATTCCATTTGCAGTACTCATGACTGCACAGATAAACTACTCATGACAGAGCAAGCCTCAACTCAAACAAGTCAGTTCAAGTAATATTAGGAATAAAAAAAGACTAATACACGTACTTTAAATACTTCTGGCTCCATAATATCATGCTCTAAGTTGAGGGGAAGTTGGCAGAGAACTCGCTGAAGAGCCCTATTTCCTACCTAATTAAGGACAATGACAGATAAGGGAGCCAGGCACATCCTTTTCATATTGAAATGATTATATATTTTTAATACTTAATCTGTCTGACTATTTTTGATAGATTTCTTATAAAGCATATTTTAATGACATCATATTTTTTCTCATGCTAGTGCCTTAGTCTGTGATAGTAAAAGACGGAGTTGTTCTTTGTTTCTTACTTTTAGTATAGATCAGTAGTTACTAAATACTAGTTAATACTGGTTAAATTCCATAGTCCATATTATTCATGAAATTATGCTAAGTGAGCATCAAATGGGTTTTATCTTTCATCTATTTATATTTGGAAAAATTCCCAGTAAGTGTTACCCCCTGTGATTATGTAGGTGTATAGTTCTTTCAAGATCATTTTCTTTGTACTTGAAGTTTTAAAAGCAAGCTTTGATAAATAACATTTTATCTTCTTCTTTTTTTTTTTTTTTTTGGTTGGTTGATTTTCCCAGTATCTTCAGAGTTTTCTCAAAGTAAATTCTTTCTTTTTCTCAGCTATAATTTTAGATCTCTAATCCTATGTCTTCCTTTAAATTGCCTACCCTTTATTCATTACAGGGTATATAATGATATTTAAAGTATTTAAAATGTCACAGAATCCTGTGACAAGCAATAGTTTCCTGATTTAAAAAACAATATATTCCATGAAAGCAGGATTTGTTCTCTCACCTCAACTGTCTGCCCATATAGTGTTCACCTGTGAAAAAAGAGTAAAAGCTCCTGGCATTTAGAGTGATCCTTAGAATAATGCTACGTATGTATTTGTTCAATTCCAGGGACCTTAAAATGCCTCGTTTGCTCCAAATCTTCATTTCACCACAGTTTTTTGCAACAAACTAACAGATAATAAAAGTTACAAGTAACAGATAGCTCTCCGGAGGATTGCCATCTGAAAAGTGTCTAATTGTAGCAGGAAAATCTGGTGAAATGCAGGTCATTCCTCTGCCAGAGGTAAATTCTAATCAAAAGGCAACAGCCCTTATCAACTTGTCCATTTTCCAGGCTGAAATGCTTCACCTCTTAAGAATGCATTCCCTTTACTGGAATGATGGGTGTGCTCTGTACTCTGACTTGGTGGAGTTCACCCTCTGCTCAAACCACAGACACCTTTCATTAATTTTTTCTCAGATCAGAGTTGATCTCCTCGCCTCCTTTCTATCCTCAATGTGAAATTTGAGCATTTCAAAACTGAAACCACACACTTTTGTGGACCAAAATGGAAGCAATTATCTAGGAATACATTGTGGTTTGGAAAAGTATTAATTTCCATGATTTGTAGGAAACACCAAAGGAATTAGTAACAAGAAGATCATCAGTATAGTGTCAAAACTTCTTCCAAAATCAGGAAGGCACCTCCCAGACAGGAGGGTGATTAAACACAGACTCTCCCAGCTTTATTAAAGTAACCTTGTAATGGGAACTCTGAGATCTAGCCTGAACTCTGCCAAAGGCTTCCCTTGATCCTCAGCTCTCTTGCCTGCAGCTGCAGGGCCAAGACATTTGCACTGTGTTTGCCTCACAGAGAGGCTGGAGCGCCAAGTTCTGGAATATCTGTAAATCTCTTGGAAAGCAGTTGAGAGAAAAAGGTGTAAGTGGAATGCATCATCTGCTCCCTAGAACCTCTCCACTATTAGAGAGCTTTGAAGCTGCCCAGGAGAGTCAGACATGTTACAGGAAGGAGGCACTTTAGAGAAAGCCTGGATGTTTATGTAACAGTATCAAAGAGGCACTTGCTGTTCTGTCGCTGGAGCTGACGATCTGTCAGCTCTCCTGAGATGCCTGAATGAACAGCGAGTTTAGAACCCGCTTGAAAATTATGTGTATTTTTGCTTTGCTCCTATGGAGGCAAGCTGTGACTCACAGGTGACATGTAAACTGTAAGGATGAGCATCTGAGAAGAGTCAGGGAAAAAAACCCAAACATTGAAGATAAAGAAAAAAAAAAACCAAATTCCTCCCATGCAGGGTGCAACAGGACTGTGTCCCAGGGTAGAAAGCTGCTTTTTGACCTCCATCAACCCTTCCAGAATTGAAAGGTCTCCTATATTAAAGGACATCATCTTGATGGACCTGCTCTATAAAATTCTTAGTGGTTTGGGGGCTAGACATTACAGGAGATCCCCTCTTCCCCTGAAATCAGTCCATGTTAAAAAATGTTATGGTGATGTTACATCCATGCTTTGGGAAAATGTAAAGATCAAACTGATGTGCACAGAAATGTGACTGGAGGGACTGGACAGGTGCTCAAAAGGACAATGGCCAAAACGAAGTAAATTTTACATTTTTTTCACCCTTTCTGCCTTATTCATCAATCTAAAAAAAATATTATATTCTTCATCTAAAATTATTTTCTTCACAAGCAAAACAAAAAATATATCTGTTACAGAACACCATCTCAATATACATTTCTGAAACTCTTCTGACTCCTTTAGTTCCTTAAGACTGTAAACATACCCTGGTATATTTATATGCAGCCTGAGATCAGTGCTTAAAAATAAACCAAATAGGAATTGCAGCGTGTGTGTGTGCGCAACAGACATAGCAATCTCTACTAGGGGCTGAAGATATGACACTAAAGGAATACTGTCCATTATATTAATTTGGTTTTAATCCAATGGCTAGAGCATGAGGTGCAGAGAGTTATGCAAAGGTGGTGGATTTTTAAAAAATAAACTCCATAGTAATTGTGACTGAAGCAACTAGACACAGTCCTATGTTCCTTTCTAAATGAAATGGCCATCACTCTTTCCCAAGGGTAAGCACATATCTACCTATCCCCATTCTAAACACAACCAGAGACCCCAAACCTAATGATATAATTTCAAGAATGGGCCCTTCTGTGTTTGCCATTCCTCTCTTAGAACACAAGATTTTGTGTCAAAAGAAAGATTTCAGCTTTACTGCTGCATTTTCCTTTACACACCAAAGAACTCAGAGTAGAGTTCATTATGCCTTCTCAATTTAGGCACCTGTATCAAATGAATTAAGACAGAATGTAATGGTTCCTTTGATGCAGTGTTGCACAACACTAAGCACCAAGCTGTAGAATAAAAGGAAAACAGTTGCATTATTCACAGAAAAAGTCTACATTTCCTTTCAGCAGGTAGGTAAAGTAGAGACAGCAGGAGATGGCACACAGAAAAAAAATTATATTAGGTAGAATAAAGTCCCAAAGTTTATTTTGCTTACAAATTTAAAAATCAAGTGATTTCTAGTTACCAAAGGAGACATGAGCAGAATGGGCAACAAGGGGACTTTTTGTAGATTTTAAAACAGTATGAGTCAAATGTTTAAAAAATCAGGATTTCAACTACTGGAAAGTTGCCTACATCGAAGTAGGCCCTTGGAAATTTGTCCGTCCATGAATTCAGTAGCAAAAACAAGCTCCTGGTGCACACAAAGGTTTGAGAAGATGAAAGCTCACAGCCCATGGTTCAGAGGAAGCGTTACTGTGACAAGGCATTAATTATGTATGAGTACAGCATTGATGGCCTTGCATGCATTTTGACACACAGCAGTCCCCCAAAGGAAGTGTTATCTAATTGGTTCTATCAAAGACAGGGGTCTCCTTGGCATCTAGAAAGGAATACGTAATCCAGGGGTCTGCTTCTCGGAGTAAATTTCCTTCCTGACCTCCCAACTGGGCTCCTGCTCAGGGCCATACGGCTCCTACTGCAGAACAGCCAAGGAGGATTTCTGGTTCTTCCAAAGGCACTTGCTGTATGGCCCGGCAGCAGAGAAGGCTGAAAAATAGCAACTGTGCACATCCATATAATTTTCAATAGCAACAAATGGCCCTACAACAAATTCTGCAGGACATGGCCAAACAGAAGAAAAAAACATCTACAGGGCAACTGCAATACAGAAACGGTGGTGTAACCAGGAAACGTGATGAAAAGATATGAGGAATTATCACTAAATTATGAAAATATAGGAGTAAGCAAATCACACTTTATTGGCAGGTCACTGTTCAATTAACCTTTACAAATAGCTGCAATTCATAGATTTGTTTTGTTTATATAAAGGTTGATGTGAGACAGATTAACACATTGGCTGAGCTAGAGGGCTAAACTGCTCCAATTTAATGCAAGTATTTGGCAAATCAGTGGTGCTGTAACACATGCAGTTATTAAGTGCCCTGAAATCAGACCAAAAGCCAGATAAAAAATTTACTGATAGATTGCCTGTGAATTTCAAATTATGTTAGTTAATATTGATGATTTCAATTACTAAAAAAAAAATTACCCCAAAAGTTTTATGCCGTTTTAACCAACTCCTCTCTACCTCAGATAGCATTTACATTTATATCTAACTTCATTTTAATACTGAACCATCTAAGTAATCATTTTAGCAGCACATAAATGCCTAAAAATGCTGCAGTGACTTCTAGTGGGGGTATTAAATCCTTCTCAAAATAACTCATATAGCACAATTTCCACTATGCAATGAGGCAACAGGGCTTGTGTCCACAGTAAATCTGTGAGAATTTAAGTGAGAATATAATATTACTGTGAGTAAAACAAGAGAATATAAACTGATCTAATCCCCTGTGTGTTCACAATCAACAAAACCTCATTTGGAAACTCGAAGAGAAAAATGAGGCTTATGTCCCCCTTTCTCTATTACTTCTCACTAACATTTCAATTTGCAGTTGAATCTTGGAGTCTGGGGTGCAAAAGCACCATGTTAATGACAAAACAGGGGCAGGCAATGCTGAAAACCTCCTATGTGTATCTGTGTTAGCAGCACAGCCAACTAAAACTTACATATGCAGGAGTATTTGTGGTCTAAACGTGAATACTTCAAGAGACTTTTAGGCAAAGCAGCCCAGGCTGTGTAACCATACACCAGATTATCTCCAGGTAAAGACACAGACTTGGGCATTTTAGGGGAAGACAAAGTGCTCCAGTGCAACCTTAATAAAGGTGGGAATAAACTAGCAGGAAAAAAGAGTGCCCCCAGAAATGCATTTTCCTGGTATAGAAAAAATAGGCTTTGAACACAAATTAATTTCTCATAACTCACTCATTAGTGGTAGCTCCTTCGTCACAATGATTTTAGTTGGATTTAGGCAACCTTGAACAGAGGTTTCCAATTCTCCTATCATTCTGTCAAGGCAATCTCCTTCCTTGTGCACAATTCCTGGAAACAGTTCTGTCAGGAGTGTATCTATACTTAATTAAGAACAGTGAAAACTATGTGCTGGGAAATGTAAATAAATAACACATTACTTTCATAGGTGCTGGTCTTTGATTACCGTCAAAAAGAACCAAAAACATTTGGTTGCCAAGGCATGGAATACTTTTAAAATGCCAAATTATTTGTTTGGTTGACTCGTCGTTGGCTACAGGCAGCAACAGCCAGGTCCTCTCCCACACGTAGGCAGGATACAAGTTTTGCAGAATGCACGGCGTGTCGGTCAGACGGTGATTTCACTGAAAGCCCCAAACCGCCTCCTCCCTCCACGCCTACAAACACCAGAACTCCGCATGCTACATGCCAAAAGCAGCTTGAGTCTGCAGCAGTAAGCATGTAAGCCCATTCAGGTAGAGCTATATACTTTTATTGAATGATCACCGCTGTCTAAAACGACGAGGGAATCGTTTGCCATGTAAGTCAGTCCGACAGGATAGGAAAGCCCGTGGCTAATTAGAGGATTAAAGATGGGAAATTCCTCAGGCTTCCCTAAGCATATGACAGCCTGGCTACAGACATCCGTTACTATAACACGACCTTCTTTGTCAAAGGCCACAGCGGTCGCATATATTCTGGAGGGGAAGACGAGGTTCAGACCGAAGCTGTCCATCTGGCCGATAAGATCCATCTCCGCACTGAATATCTTCACGCGGGTGCTGCCCCTGCTCGGCCCTCGAGGTTTCAGGTGCTCAATTACCACGACAGCACCCGAGGTCTGGCAGACTGCGACAGCTCTGGGGCTGACAAGCCGGGACCGGATCATCTGACACTTCTTTAATTCCCCCCTTTGGAAGTCTGCCGTCAGGCGGTACAGCGCGCCCGCCTCCGAGTCGGTCAGGATGACTTCGCTCTTGGGGGTGGCATCCAAGCCCCAGGGCAAACAGAAGCCTTCCCGGACAGCCAGGACCCCCCTTCCCTCAAAATCGAAGGCCTTCACGGAGCAGTCCCCGCCGTCGGTGACCACCACGTGTCCGTCCGACGTGACCGTCACATCGAGCGGATACTTGATGTCGTTGCCCGCTTCCCCCCGCTCCCCGAACCGCCGCAGGCAGAACCCGCTCGGCCCGAAGACGTGGATCCTCTTCTTGCCGTCGTGTGCCACTGCCAGGCGGCCCGAGCCGGGGCAGGCCGCCAGCCCGGTGGGGTTCAGCAGCGACCCCCAGCCCCCCAGGCACAGCCGCAGCCCGAGCCCCGCGGGGGCCGCCGCCCCTCCGCCGCTCCTGCCCAGGGCCGAGGCGAGGCCGGCGCCGGCGGGGCCCAGGAGCTCCAGCAGCTGCAGCAGCGGGCGGCAGTCGCTGGTCTCGGCGGGGCAGCAGCGCCGCCGGCAGAAGGGACACTCCAGCCTCCGGCGCTCGGCGCCGGCCAGGGCCCCCACGCAGCCCCGGCAGAGGACGTGCCCGCAGGGCAGGTTGAGCGGCCGCCGCTGCCCGTCGGGGCCGTACGGCTCGAAGCACACCCGGCACTCCAGCAGGCTCAGCTCCGCCTCGTCCTCCGCCGCCATCCCCGCCTGAGGAGAGCGCTCGGCACCCCCGCGGCCGCCCCGATCCCCCGGGCCCTGCGGGGCGGGCGCCGAGCGCGGCTGAGGCGGCGCGCGCCCCCTGCGGGCCAGCGGGGGCAGAGCAGGGCCCGGGCCGCCCCTCCCGCCGGGACCATCCCAGTCTCCGCTACAGCACCCGCACATCCACCGGTGCTCACATGTCCACCAGAACGCTCTAATGTCCGTCGCAATGTTCAAATACCCAGAGGAATATTCAAATACCCGCCAGATTATTCATATATCCACCAGATTCTTACAGACATCCAGTTACCAAATTACCATACCACCACTAGCTCCATTTATGCCTCTACCAGAGTAAGGAATTAAGCCACAATTTCCCAGAACCATGGAATCACTGAATGGTTTCGGTTGGAAGGGACCTTGAAGATTATCTAGCTCCAATCCCCCTCCCATGGGCAGGAATGACCAGGATAGACCAGCTTGCTCAAAGCCCCATCCAACCCAACCTTGAACACTTTCAGGGATGGGGCATCCACAGCTTCTCTGGGCAACCTGTTCCAGTCTCATCACCCTTGCACTAAGGAATTTCTTCTTAACATATCACCTAAACCTACCCCCTGTCAGTTTCCCCCTTGTCCTGTCACTACAAGCCCTTATAAAAAGTCTCTCTCCAGTTCTCCTGCAGGCCCTTCAGGTACTGGAAGGCTGCCCTAAGGTCTCCCCAGAGCCTTCTCCAGGCTGAACAATCCCAGCTCTCTCAGCCTGTCTTCATATGAGATACACTCCATCCCTCTGAGCAATTTTATTTCATTGGACTTTCCCTGCTGTTTTGGCAAACTTTAGAAAATATTTACACTCATCACTAGCAGACGCATTTCTCAGACAGGCAAGTACACACATCTTGTAAGGTGCTTGGACAGCACATGCTCCTTCTGCTAGGTGTATTTACAGGGTATTCTTAGAGTAATTGCAGGGTACACACAGAGAGCCATCTTACACATCCTGAAATGGCTATTTGGGCACTTGGCATTGCTCTTACCAGGCTGTCGCATGCCTGGGAGTCCTGTGCAGGACACCCCAGAGCATGTGGCAGCCTCGTGCCAAGCGCCTGGCCTTTTGTGGCTATCACGTATCTGGAAGTCTGAGATAAACTTCAGGAGCTCTCATGTTGCATCCGGAAAAAAACTTCCTGGGTTGAAAAGAAAGAGATGCTTTAACCTCGTAGCTGCAGTACTGGCCAGGAGTGAAAACAAACAAAACCAGCAGCTCCCAGCTTGCACTGGCCCACCGGCTACATCCCTTTTTCTATCAACCCAACCTTGAAACTCGATTATCTACAAGCAGGACTGAGTGTTCCAATGGGCTGTGGGCATGGGGACTGCTGTGCTAAAACCAGCAGACCCGTTTGCAGCTCTAGGGCTACGGCACTCTAAAAAGCCCCATGGCTTTTACTCACCTTCTATTCTTGATGAATCATGATATACTACATTGCAATCATACCTTTCCTTTCAAAATAAGCTGCAAAGGGGAGAAGTTCCTATCCTCTTGTCAACTGCCCTTAAAGATATTTGTAAGCATTGATGAGTACCTTCTCAGTTGCCTCCTCTCTGGATAAACAATTCTAGCTCTCTCAGCCTTTCCTCATAAGCAAGATGCTCCAGTCCCTCAGCCATCTTTATAGTCCTCTGCTGGACCTGCTGGATGTCGAGGTCTCTCTTGTACTGAGGAGTCCAGAACTGGACACAGCACTTCAGATGTGGCCTCACTAGGGCTGAGTAGAAGGGCAGATCACCTCCTTTGTCCTCTTGAGCACACTTTTCCTAACGCACCCCAGGATACCCCTGGCCTTTTTGGCCACAAGGGCACACTGCTGGTTAAGTTGTTCACCAGAACCCGAGACCCATCTCCACAGAGCTGCTTTCCAGCAAGTCAGCCCCCAGCCTGTGCTGGTGCCCTGGGTTTTTCTTCCCCAGGTGCAGGACCCTGCACTTGACTTCATTGAACTTCACTAAGTTCTTGTCTGCCTGGTTCCTGTGCTTGTCCAGGTCTTGCAGCTTGGCAACACAGAGCTTTGACTTGTCAGCCACTCCCCCTAGTTTTGTATCATCATCAGACTTACTGCAGGTAAACTTACTGTCCCTTCATTCAAGTCACTCATTAATAAGGTGAACAAGACTGGACCCAATACTGACCCCTGGGAATACTGCTTGCTACAGCCCTCCAACTAGCCTCATCATAACACTGAGCTCTGCCACTCAGGCAGTCCTCAATCTACCTCACTGTTCACTAGCCCAGCCCATTTCCCTAGGTGAATCTGTGTTGACTACTCATGACAACCTGCTTTTCCTCCACTTGCTTAGAAATTATATCCAGGATGGGTTGTTCCAAGGATGAAGGTGAGGTTGACTGGCCTATAGTTTCCTAGGTCCTTGTTCTTGCACTTTTTCAAGACTGGAGCGACATCTGTTTTCCTCCAGTCCTCAGGTACCTGTCCTGTACTCTGTGACCTTTCAGAGATGATGGAGAATGGTTTAGCAATAACATCTGCAGCTCCCTCAGCACTCTTTGAACCCCCCTACCCAAGTCCTGCTGGTTTGCCTGCCCACAGCTGCGCTCTCAAATAAGGGAGCAGCAAACTTGTGAGCAACTGCCAGGACATTTTCTACCCACACTTTCCCCTTTACTGTCACCCAGTCTATTTCCCTCCAGCCTTTCTTGCCAGATGGTAATTTCCTCTTGGCAGCTGCTGCCTTGCCTTGCCTTGCCCACTCACTGCCAGCTCTTCACTTGACATGTATTCACAGGGATGGAGAGAACCAACTTGCAACAGCTTCCCACCTCTCTCTGCCCAGCCTGGTGCAAGGCCAGTGCCCCAAAAAAGTGTTTGAACTTCAGCTGCCAAACTCCCAGGCCTGCCAGCTGATGAGACTGACTTGCAAAGCGCCAGACAGCATTGGCCAGCAATGGCTGAAAAGGACCAGGAACATTTCTTTCTCACAGCTCTCATGATTTGAATTAATATGGAAGAAAAAGGTATACTTTAGTAATAGTTGTTTATGCACTGAGTTTAAGGAAAGCTGTTCACATCTCAAGACAGTAAAGGCAGCTGTGTAGGAGAGCTGACTTGGTAAGCAAAATGGACAAAAAGCCTGCTTTAAGAAGGCCCCATTTTAAAGTGAGAGATATAAGTAAAAGCAAGATGGGAAGCAAGTTATTTTAATAAAATTTAATCAAGCTACAAACTTCAGTAGATATAGCACTTCCAGAAAATAATCTAGTCCCCATTGTCTGTGCCTTTCCGAGAAGTCATCAACTTTTTCAAGGCACTTAATTTCACAGCAATTGCCTGAAAAGGAGGTAAGAATAACAAATTAGTGAATGATTAGTCATTGAAAAATGCAAACTGTCCAGAAAAAAAAAAAAAATTATCCACAGATTTCCTCACAGTGCCTAACATGATAACATAAATGCACTGGGGGAAACTTAATCTCTCTCTTTTGCACCAGGATGCAACTGTCTATGGCAATGATTCACTGCACACAAACACTGCCAGGGTCTCAGAAAGTTGTAAATTTAAAAGTGAGAGATTACAGCATGCCAGGAGGAACTCCTAAAATTAAATTCCTGACGTAGCTCCAAATTTCACTATTTTGATGGATCTGACTTGTACATTTTTAGCATTTTCTCTGAGCGCCAGTTTCTCTTTGTCACGAAAGTACAGCAGAAACTGTAGCACTGGTAGGACTTGTATTAAAACCAGGGTAACTGGTTGATGAGGTGCAGGCGAAGACAAAATGGTCAAACAGGACTCCAAGACTGCAGCTACAGGATTACTGGGTGCAGTATGAATCCTGGGAGAATAAAAAGGTACCAAAGGGAGACAAGAAACTGTTTGTCTCTTGGGTTTTCTTGGGGTATCTTTTGAAGAACTGAGAATTTTCCATTACAGCAAAATCCCTGTGGCTACATGGTATTTATTTTTCCCAGCATTTTTTCATTGCTCCAGCCTTTAGATAAGAAGCAAAATACTGTATCACTTGTCACAGGACATGGTAGAGGCATGTAAACATCTTGATGTGTTTTGGAAAAAATTCCTAAGAGTTAGGTGAAGTTTTACTCACCAAACAAACTTTTAACTTCAGATTCAGGAACATAAAATGGTGGGCCTGAAAGAAAAGGGGTGAAGCTAATCAGAGAGGAGACATGGGAAGAAGACAGAATTTACACTTCAGTAGGAGAGCCAGCCCCTTCACTCACAGCACCTGGCATGTAATTGGGCCCCAGGATGTAGCACCATAAGCAGGAATCAGAAAACATGTCCAGGAACTCAAGGCACCTTGGTGGGCCACACAGCTTCAGCAGCTGCTGCTGCTTCATCTCCAGCTGCAGCAGGGAATCATGAATGTGACGTGGATATGACCACTCTCAGTGTACTGTGTGAATCCAGTCTACAATCCCTTTATACTACAGTGGCATGATTAAGGCTAAAAGCTGAACAATGTCAGAGGGAAACCAATGAATTAAACTCTTGTTGCTTGTGATAGCAAGACCTATTTTTGGGGGGAATAATTATGCTGAAGGGCCGAAAAGCAGAAAAAAATCTCTGTCTTTTGTGAGTTAATATTAACTAAAAGATCTCCCATTTCAGTACACAATACAAAAACTATAAAAGGAAAAAATGCCTTATGAATTTGCAGACTTTCACCTCTTCCAAGTACATTCAGAGCATGGTAGTGGCTGAGAGGCACAAGATGTGCAACACATTGGGTTGCAAATACTGGATAAACAGCATGAAGCTGATGTTCTTGGGAGTGTTTCAAGCTCCCGAGGCCAGACAGGATGTTACTAAGGACTCTGACTTCCAGCTTCATTGAAGCAGCCACACTTACAGTTTCATTTCATTGTTAATATACCATGACTGTCCTCAACTTACCCTTAGCATGTCTGAATGCTAGAGAAAACACAAATTTAGTCCCAAACTTGGTCAACATCTACACTTTTTAAGACACAGTTATACTGGTGTCACCAGCTAACAAAGCTACGCAGAAAAAATCTTGGGGAAGATACTAATACATCTACTATATCTTAATACAATTTGTATTAGAGCAAAAGCATAACATCAACAGTACAAAGTTCTCACCTTTGTGTTTGTTTGGATCATATGAAACTGTAACAAGGAGATAGGAAGACTTTTTCTCCACTAGGCTGATCATCAAACTGGCATAGCTAAAATGAAAACAATTATACTTTTTTATTTTTGTAAAGCATTTAAGCATAACATTCAAATATTCAACAAAATGCATTTCTATGCAGACAGAATCTGAACTGAACTGCAAGGAGACTAAGCAAAACTTAGTTTGAATTTCAGGAGCATGAAATTCATGCTACAGATGAAAAACATCAAAAAAGGGTTATATTTATTCCTCATAAACAAGCATTTATTTTTTTTTTTTTGCACATTAAACTCAAGATTAACAGACAAACCAAGTATTCACCTGCCACAGTCTAGAATACAGTAGACATTGCATTACTGATCTTTTAAAATTACTGTGAATTGATGATTATGTATCTAATTTAAAAAATCCCAGGAGCAGGTTCAAACTGACTTTGGCCTGGCTATAGGCAAGAACAAAAATTTGTAATCAAGGAGAGTGAGGGGAAAGAGAACAAAGAGAGAAGAAGTAAAATGGGTGAAAAGGAAATAATAGATGAGACTTGCAGCTCTGCTTCTGCTGGGTTGGAACAAACCACATATTTTCCCACCAAGAGGCAGGGCAGCTTCCTGAAGAAAGAGTACAGCACTCTGCAACTGCAGCAGATGCTTGTGGTAGAGAAGAACTTGAGTAGGTTGGTCCTTTAAATGAAGAAGGACTCATTAACAAGTCACAGGATCAAAACTTGTCACTGATACATCAGAGAAAAGACAGTAACAATGCAATTTACTAACCGTTGTCTGTCACATGGATTCACAGCTACAAGAGCTCCTCTGTCCCAAACCCCATCAAACTTGCCAACTATCGAGCTATAGGGAGATAAGGAAAGGGGTTAAAAGCAGTAAAAAGGCACCTTCATCTTCTTTCAGAACCTTTTGTGAGGTCACAAGGATTCTGCAGCTAGTGGTGCAGATTCCCCACCACCTTTTTGTTATGGTGCAGCATTTTCATAATCCAAACCAATGGGATCTGGACCTCAAGAAACCCTCCTGGTTCTTGGTTCTGCTGCAATAGCAAAGAGGTGCAGGAACTGATCGCTGCTTCCCCATCATTAGAGGCTGCTGAGACATGGCAGGGAGGAAGGAATGCAGTTTTAACGCATTCGGGCTACAAGTCTGGGTGTTCAGTAACCACATCCTTCTGTCTAACATGCACTCAGCATATCCACAGTTCCTGACTCCTGACCACCTTCTAAAACCCATGCATGATTTCAGATGCAGGCTAAGAAAGGTGCCTCGTTGCTTTATTATCATTGAAGTCAGCACATTCAGTAACTTTACACACCTGAATTCCCAGCTACATGCCCAGGACAGTTACGCTGCTGCTTGCAGTTTGTTTAATGCAAGAAAAGCTAAGTTATGCTGCTGCTTGCCTCAGTGCAATGCTGAGGCATTGGATATGGTGGCAGATGGATTCAATGACCACCCAAAGCCTGCAAGTGGCCAAGACTATCAAGAAATGCCTTTATTAATGGATGGTAAGAGCAGCCAGAGTGACACAAAAGACAAGAATACTTGGGGGAATAAGGAAGAGCCTTGGTTTTGGTAATTATTAAAATAGGAGGTTAGACAGTAAGGTAGTAATGAAGTAAACTGTGTAATTTTAAAGAAAGTTTGAATAAGTTTACTTAGAAAAATGTGGCATGGAATTGTGCAATACTCTTCTGCCTACTGGGCAGGAGTCAGAGTCCAAATGCATCACATCTGTCTTCATTTCTGTACAGGTTTTGGCTAGAGTAGAGTTACCTTTCTTCATAGTAGCTTGCATGGGGCTGTGTTGGATTTGGGCTTGAAATCATGTTGATAACACACTGACAATTTAGTTACTGCAGAGCAGCACTTACACAGCACCAACACCTTTTCTGCTTCTCACACAGTGGCACCAGTGAGTAGGCTGGAGAGCACAAGAATGAACAAGAAGGTGGGTGGGGACACAGCAGGCACAGCTGACCCCAACTGAACAAAGGGATTTTCCAGCCCATCTGGCTCCATTCTCAGCAATAAAGCTGGGTGGGAGGTTGGTGGATGGGGGCACTGCTTGGGGACTGGCTAGGCATCAGTTGCTTTGTTGTTGGTGGGCAATGGCTTTCATTTGCACCACTTGTCTTTCTTGGGTTTTATCTGCCTCTCCCTTTGGTTGCTCTTTTTTGTGGTTTTTTTCCCCTTACAACTTTTAAAAAATTCTTTTTAGTTATTAAATTGTTTTCATCTCCATGCACATGTTTCTTTCTCACTTTTACCCTTTTGATTGTCCCCCATCATCTCATGGTGGGGAAGTGGGCAAGCAGCTGTGTGGTGCTTAGTTCCACCACCTTAGCCAGAGTTAAACCATGAGAACTTCTCTCAGCCCACTGCTATTTTCATTGCAATGGCATTGCTAAGTCTCTGGCATCTAACCTACAAGCTGATCTTGTATTTCCCACTCTACTGAGATGAGAAATGATAACACTTTCAAGTGCTGACTTCTTTTAAAGTTTGCCAAGTCTAAGCACCTAATTTAAATAACCAGTCTCGTAACTGAAAGGAGATTTTGAAAGAGACAGTTAAACAAGCAATGGACGTGCAGGGCACAAAGGAACATTTAGTGGGGCAGGTGACAAACTTGATCTTCTGAGGCTTGGAGGCAGGTCTCCTCTCTGCATAGCTGAGTCTGCTGTGTGACCTCAGGCAAGCCACTGAGGCTTTCTGCACTTGGTTTTTCTTTACAACTTTAATCTGGTCTAACTGGAATGGCGGCGGTGGCTCCATACAGGCATTTAATGTACTTTACCCCCCAGCAATTTCATCTGGGCCTAATGACATCCCAGGCTGCAGGCAGGCTCATGCTGTGGCCTTGTCCCAATCCTGGTCTCCTGGCTGCCCAGATTTCAGGTGCTGAGTGTCTGGGTGCTCCTTGCCCCTCTGCACATCCAATTTCCTTCGCAACACAATAAAGGCATGAGGAAAAGGTCAAAAAAGGCACACAGCTGTCTTTCATCCTGATGTGGAGTCAGGACGAAGCTAAGGTATTAGGAAGCACTTCCCTTGGGTGTATCTTTCACTGTATCACACTGCTATGTGTTTATATAGCATTCAACATGGGTTAGGTACTACTGCAACTAAAATTTAACATGTAAATCAGAAATTCACACATCTGCAGAAAGCCCACTGGGATTTAAGAGTAAACTTGTGAGTTTCTATCTCTGCATATGTTTAGTAGTTTCAGTTAATGCAATTTTTGATTTTCTTTGAAGTCTTGCAGCCATAATTGTATTAGGAGGTACAATGATTGTGTAATATAACTGTTTTACATATGTCCCAGAATTCCCAGAAAGAGTAGCAATTCCTGTTACTCTTTAACTAGCAAGAGTCTGACAAAGGTCAGGAGCACATCTGAGTTTTCTTCTAATGAGTGCTAGGCTAATGGAGATCAAAGGGAGCTGTTAGTAGGCCAGCCTCAGCAAGAGAGAAATAAGTTTAATTTCCATAATTACTGGGTAATTAATCAAATTGTCTGTACACAGAAACTAGAAATGTGTATGCATTTTTCTAGTCACAGGTATCTGCTGACTGCTGCTGAGAATACAGTTCATTCTCCATCCAGAATGTCTATCTGCCAATTTATTTTGTGATGACAAACTATGCACTAGATCCAGTGATATGCACTGAAATTGCCACTAATTACCTAATTTTGTTTATTTCAAAGTATTATTCCACCATGTTGTGATAGAAGGTAGAGGTCTCACCACACTACTTGCCACAAAACTTATTACGGAATTTTTCAAAAATTTCTGAGAAGCTTAAGCAATCCTTGGGCAACTTGTCAACTCCCAGCAAGAAAGATTTAAAGGGATCTACAGTGTAGCAAGTAGCTACACTGGAGGGGCAAGGCAGGGAAGAAACCAGGCAGTATCTACAAAGCCACATGGATACTTTGCAAGACTAGTTACATATACACTATCCAAACCAACTGGAGTCAGCTGCAGCAGCAGAAGTCTTAGTCATGGTCTACTGTCTGAAAGACTCTGGACTCTAGTAATGAATAGTCTTTTTTCCAGTGATTTGGCAGATTGAAAGAAAAAGAGCATATAGTAAACACTGTGTTCTGGTGTCCTAGCTCTGGAAAGCCTACCAAAGTAAATGTTAAGACTTTACCTCCTTCTTACTGAAGAGCCACGAACAAATTCTTATGCCTGACAGTTGTTTGTAAGAAGAGCAAACAAACACAAAAAACTTCACCAAAACCTTATAATCTAGGGAAAATCCCATCTGAGTAAGAACTGCAAGAGGAGGCAACTATTGCGCTAAGACATCTCTGGATATATTCTCTTTACTTTTACTAAGTTACTCTGAGTAAGGGATTGTGCTGAAGTTTTGCTTCATAGAATTCATCAGTAATGTTAAAGATAATTTGGTTTTACTGTAAAAACAAAAATGTTTTTTGATAACTTTCACAGAATGGCTTGGAATAAGAAGCCCATTTAAGGATAATTAGTTGTCATCCTTAACGATCCGCAATGGAATTAAGCTTTTGTTGGAGATTGGCCATTCAAATTTCTCATACAAATTAAGTTTGCTTGAGAGGACCTGACAAATCTTTGCCTGATTCAAATAAAATAATAGTATTGGAGAATACTAATACCTATTCGATTATGGAGACTTGTAAAACACAATGAGTATTCCTACCTGGACAAGTCATAAATACTGCAGCAGTAGAGGGAAATGTTGCCAGAGGTACTCTACAATAAAAAGCAAAGGAAACAATCCTTATCAGCTAACTATCTTTAAATACACGCTCATAAGCATATATTTATACTTCATATCTTAAAATATAGCCATATACTATTAAAAATGAAATTTTAAAAATACATTTACATGTAATGGGGGAAAACAGTGAGAAATATTTTTAGTTTTAGTTTACTGAGGTAACTCTTCTGATCCCCTCCAGTGAGGTTCTAATCTATCAAGGCATGCAACTGTCCAGTTTTAAAATACATTTCTTCTACATTCAGGTGCTTCACTGTCATAAGAAGGCCAAAGTAGTAAGTTTAGAAGAATAACTTCTCAGCCCAAAAATACAACTCAGAGCTTCCTTTCAGTCCTCTTCAGGAAAGGTGAATGATTACCAGTAAAACAGAGGTATAAAAGCAGAATGACTTGTTTGCTCACTTATGACGGCATTGCATGATTAACCACATCAGATCATTTGACAACACAGGAGACATACCTGGAACATTTTTGCTCCTGAAATCTCAGGGACTGGCTCCTCATAATAAGGCAGACTGTGTTCTGAAAAAAATTCTTTCACTGCTTGCTCGCTGACTTCCACACCAACAACGCTGTGTCCCATGTCTGCCAGCCTGCACACAAGAGAGAGAGGGTCCAAGTTTACATGAGGCCCACAGGCTGGGCAAAATGTGTATCTTGTGTGCATTATTTATTCATTTGGGAAACCCTAGTTTTAGGATGCCCTGATATGTCTAACCCTGACTTTCTGAAGCATTCACATTATTTTGAACACCTCCTTTTCATGATCTGAGCTTAAATTAGCATCACTCAGCATACAGTTGACAAGGACTTACATGCTTTATTTAGATTCAATGAATTATTCATTTATTCCTATGAACTCAATGAATACAGAGGTGATCACACTGAGAAACTGTCCATTTCAGATAGGTGCTCTGAACTGAGGTGACTGAGGCACACTGTCCACCCAGCTGCCTCTGTGGCTTGGCAGGAACAGGCAGCGAAGGAGGTGTGGTAACCTCTGCGCTGCTGCAGCTCAGCAAAACACCAATGTGTGTCAGAGCCCACAGTCAGCCTAGAAAGTAGTTACTGTGATAAAACCTGAAAGCTGGATTACTAGAAGATGCAGTTCAGGTTTTGGTTTGTGCTCCCTCCCTCCAAGAAAAAACACTAGCTTATATAGGCCCTAATTATAAATACAACTCTCCCCCCCAAAAAAAAAAGGTGAAAGTAAAATAAGATGTATTAAAAAAAGAGGAAGTTACATTTAGCCCAAATCATTTACACTTCCAGAGTGGCATGCCACATGGTCTCTTGAAAATGTCTGACACAACTGACCTCATTGTGGGCAATTGAAGCAGGCATTGCTATGAAAAGCAGCAGTGGTTAGGGCATAGCTTCAGTCACTTTGTCCATCCATATTCAGCATTCCCCAAGCTGAACTTGGGACAATCAGGAGGACTTTCAGGTCAGACCTTATCCATTCAGCTTATGCTATTACACAAAACACCAGCTTCTTCCTCCCTTCAGCTTCCAGTGACGCTGCTTTTGTACCAGTGGAAATGTGGCACATTTCCACTGGCTGATATAAGGTCGGAAATTCCCCCTCTCCCTCTCTCCCTCCCCACATTAAATAAGATTTTTGTTCTTATTAACTGTGTTTTACCATTTCATCTCTACTGCTTTACCACAAAGTGGGAAAAATATCCTCAGTCCACTCCTGCCATTTAAAAGAACATCCAGGTACTTTTGGAGGAGCCTGCAGAAGAACAGACATGTTTTACTTAACTCTGCAAGTATTTCTGCTAGCACATGAAAAGCCAAGTCCTACACATTATGCCAGGCAGCATGAAAACTCCATGATGGCACATATGGTATTAGCTCAACCTACTTCATGCCATCAGAAATAAAAACATAAAATAAAAGCATTCACCTTCCATTTACATAGCAAGAAAATCAATTTCATGTCATTCAGAAATTAACACATTTCTGTTTGTTCTATTTTCTGTTCGACTTCACAAGTAAACAATCCAACCAACCCACTTCTAAGAGGGTCAGAACAGAGATTTTAAACAGAATGATTATCAAACTTCTGCATCAAGCAAATAATTTCTACAGTTCTTGAAAGACTACATAATCAGGTTTGCTCTCTTAGGTCCTTGTCTTTTAGTGCTCTTTTAGTTGCTCTGATGCCCACTGAACATTGTTTCAAGCCACAGTTTCTCAACATGAACAATAGTGCAAAGGTTCTCCATCAGAAAATATAAGATTTTCTAGCCAAACTATGCCAGCTTTAAGGTTTAAAACCTGATTCAAGAGTAAAAGCTCTAAATGAATTTCAATACTTTCATTTCTCTGTTCTTTGACAAACGTAGGTCTGAAAAAAATCTGTATTTATTTTTGTTTCAAGCTGTGACCATGTAAGATAATTTGCTTTTTGCAAATGTTCCATTTTCAATTAAGAGTTTCTCAAATGAGCCAAGTCACTCATCTTATGGCATTTCTTAAAACAGCTTAGGCAGAAGAGTGAAGTCACGTACGGATGGCCTTGTTCCTTGTGAAACCCGATGTTACCCATTTCCCATTTTTGTAGCCATTCCTCCTCTGTCACCACTCTCTCTTTCTGAGACCCAACATCAGAGCCTTCCAGGAGCCCGGATGCATCAGCTGAGTGGTCCATGTCTCCAAGGAGTGCTTGTAGCTGTGAAAAAAAGAGAGGAAAAATTACCCCCACCCAATACGTAGATTGGAACTGGCTCTTACTTCTCGAAAAATTTCGTAGATCTCAAGAGATCACAATTCGGTGACAGTCGCAATGTAGCTGTACCGAACGCGACAGAGCAATCAGCACGCTCGTGCTACCGATAGCTTCGGCCAGACGCCGTTTCCCGGGGCGAAGGCGGCTGAACGCGCCCTGTGCAGCCCTACGGGACGGCCGGTGGCCTCCCTTTCCGCACCCACCGGGAAGCCCCCCTGCCCCGGGAACGAAGGGGGGAGATGCCGACATTTCTCTCACGTGAAACCCGCGGGCAGAAGGCGGGAGCGAGCGGGTGCCCGGGGCCGGGGGACCCGCGGGGTGACCCGTGGTGGCTCAGCACTGTCCCCCTCGCCGCCCCCTCGGCGCCCCCCGCCCGGGCAACGGCTGCCGCGGTACCTGCGCGGCCGCGGGTCCCGCGAGGGCGGCGGGGCTGGGGCGGTGCCTCCCCGCCCTCCCCCTCGCTACGCACCGCGGAGAGCGGAAGCGGCGGCAGGAGGAGGCGGGCTGAGGGTGCACGGCACCGGGGAGGAGGAGGATGGCGGTGGTGAGTGACTCCCTCCCTCCCTCCCTCAGCTGCAGCGCCCAGCGCGGAGCCGCCTGCTCCTCCCCGCGGCGGCGGAGCAGGTGCCAGCGCTGCCCCCGTCCTCACCTCCCCGCTTCTCTCTTCCTTCCCCCTTCTCTCTCTCCGTCCCTCCCTTCCTTCCCCCTTCTCCACCCTTTTTTCCCCGCTGCAGCTCTAGCAGGAGGCGGCGTGGACACGCGTGAATGTGTTCTTCGGCCCCCGAGTGACCCGGCCCCGAGGTGAGTGCCAGGCGCCGGCCGCAGCGCCTGCCCCGGGACCGCCCCCGCCCGGCTCCGGGGCAGCCCAGCCCCGGGGGCTCCCCTGGTCCGGGGGCTCCCCAGCCCTGGGGGCTGCCCCTCGGGACCTCCGGCCGGCGCCAGCTGTCACAGCCGCGGCCCGGGGCGGGCGCTGTCAGCCGCGGCCGGCGGGGCTGGGCGCCACCGCTTTACTCGGGATGAGTTGTAGAGGTGTGTGCACTCCCTGCGTTAATCAGGCTGCCTCTCGCTTCCTCTGCGTCTCTGGTGTGGGTCTGTGTGGTTCCTTTCTTTTTAAAATTTTTTTTTCTTCCCCAAAGACAAACTTGCTGCCAACTGTGCAGGTAAACCCCACAAAGCTTTCCAATATAGGCCATGCATTACAGACGGATGAAACGTTATTGAATGTGACAGCGCATTATGCATCTCTCTCTCCTTTTAAAGGGCTTATTTTCTCAGCCCGTAAGATGTCTACAGGATAGCATGCAAAGTCATGTAAAGCTTAGGACAGTAAGCCATGTTTGCTTGTTCTCTAAAAATGTGTGGGTTTTTGGGAGGTGTTTTTTGGTTTGTAAGGGGAAGTGGGGACAAAGTATCATACAACTGATCTTTTTCTCCCTTTCTCCCCACCTCCCTCTTACCCCTCCAAGAGTGCTTACAGCAAAAATATGTCTGCGATTCTGTACAACTGACCTCTGCCTTTCAAATTGGGCGGCCTCTCTGAATCTGAAATATTTTTGCTAAACTTCCTAGTGATTGGTAACTGACACTTTTTCTCCTCCCCACATACGCGATGAAAAATGTGCAAGTTCTTTTACCTTCTTGGATAAAAGGGCCCTACAGCAGGAGCAGACTGTGATCACCTGATGGTCACCAAAATGAGTCACCTGGTGCCTTGCTTAGCACTCCTTGCTCAGTTGGAAACCTCCGACTGTAAGGACCATGGCATGTCAGAAGGATTATTTACCATCAGAAGCTGAAGTGACACACAGAGATACTGTTGTGCCACTGATCCATAAAGAAAGCTCTAGGAGAAAAAAGCCACCATTTTCTGGGGCATTATGCAGCAGTTTAAGGAAATCTCATGTAAATGAAACTGGTTGGTTTTCTTTTCCCTACTCTCCAACCTCATCCACCCCCGTAAAGTGGTAAGTTATAGTGAGGTGATGCTAATTTTTTTTTTTTTTAGGTGATAGACACTGACTTAAGAATTTTTTTTCCTACCTCTGGCTAGTTGTAATTGGAGGGGATATATACAAGAAACAAAGTTTAATTTTGTATTGGGTTGTGTGAACTAATTTTTCACTTATGTGGATATCCTCATGTGATTTCTCTTCCTCTCACAAATAATTTTTTCTATCTTGAGAGGAGAATGAAGCACCAGTTTGCTTGACTTGAATCAGCTTAATACAAAATTTTGTAAAAATTCCAACTCTCCTCCTGTTTCTTTGACTTTTAGCAGAATTTCTGAACGAAGATACTGCTGCCTTATCCATCACTGACAGCTTGAATAAGGAAGTTGCAGCCTGAAACAGGGAGAATTGAGAAGTCTCATATATATATATATATATATATAAAACCCTCCCAAAAACATAATTACAAACTGATTCCTATTACAAGATAATATTCATGATGCAGTGCTGTAGTACAAGGGCTTTATTTCCACTTTTCTGAATGTTGTAGAGCACTCTTAGATTTACTTCTTCCTCTAGGCTGTCTTTATTTGTGCTTTACTCCCTGTGAAAAGAATGCCTTTGATTTTAAGTATGCTTTCATATTTCTGCATCATACTTTCTCACACTCTGTGGTTTCCAGTTTACATGGTTAACTGTGGGCCATTCTGTGCTCCTACCAATGCAGTCAAAGACAGCTACAGAGCACTCTCATGCTGTAAATCTTTTATTTTGTCCTACAGAATACTTAATAACAAACTCTGTAATATTCCAGTCACTTATAGCTGCAATATAATGGCAATCGAGACTTTGAATTGTGATGTATTCTCATAGGAGGCTGTGCAAGTCTTGGAACTGGTTATTCATCTAGTATTAAATGTCTCTTCAGTACACTATTTGGAAAAGTGTTTTACAGTGCAAATCTCTTGCTGCCAATAAATCAGTAGTTAGCAGGACGAGTTTTACTCTGAGTGGTATTTGAATGCTTGCATCAGCATTGAGCTGATATCTGTTCACTTTGCCAACCCAAATTCCAGTCCAGGTCTTCATGTAATGCAAATCAGATTACTGAAATCCAGGATATGCTGATCTGGAACAGCCTGTCAAGATGTACTCAGGGATCTAATCTTAACTACGAATTTAGTTTAAAATAGTAGTATTGTTCCTTTCCTGTAATGCCTCATTCCCGTTTTCCTCTCGAATGAACAGTCAAAGCTGAACAGATTCTTACCTAGGTAACTCTGTGAAAAGTAGTATTGTGAGTGGCTATGATTAGCTCCGCAAAGTCAAGCAATTTAAATTAATTAACTGTTGCCTACCTTTTTTCAGATCTAACAATACAATGTCAACGGGAAGGCTACGAACGAAAAAAAAGGCATGTTCTTTAGATCAGTCTCCAGACAACCTTCCTGTGAGGAGTTCTGGAAGACAGGTATTTATAATAATTTAAAAACACGTGGGTTTGTACTTTGCTATTTGTTATTTTCTGCTGACATTTGTAAAGCAAGTGGGCTTCATTGTGGGTAAGTTAGGTCTTCGAGTATTTATCCACAGAGAGGGAGAATGAGTTAATTCTGTGAATAAGCAGGTCAAGTATCTCATTTTGCGAACAATATTCAGTAAAGATAACCTGTAAGTACTTAGTGTGTTAAAAATACAGTCACAGATTTCTGTACAGTCAGACAAATCTTTCCACCCATCCAGACAGAGGCCTAAAACAACATAATACACAGTACCTTTGAGGCCCATAAGAGACATTTGGTACACAGTTTTGTATCCAAAAAAATGCCCTAAGCCTACCCTAATATTTCATTTGAGGCATAGACAGGATTGCCACTAATTAATATCAATAAGTATTATAAAAGAGCAGTTTTTCTGAGGGAGAAATAAAATGAATGCATGAGGCTTGACTCATTAACACATGATGGAGCTTAAAATACTATTTAAACTGTAAGCTTTGCTTATAATTTCTTCAATGGCATCAGTTAGACTAAGGCAAGACATTCTTAGATATAAATTATATTTGCAGTCTTACTGTGGGCTTGGGGTTATTTTTTGGTTTGATTTTTTTGTGTTTTTTTAAGTAGAAAGAAGTGACCTAATTTGACAGCTGTTTTATGCTGCAGCTATTTCACAATGGCTACAGAGATTTTCATTAGGATAGTTTTAACTATAGGATGCCACTCACAAGCTGCAAAACTGTCTGAATACCACTTCATAGGAGATGCATTTGTGTCATTTATGGTGAGATTTCAGCTATTCTTATTAGGTGAAGAAGAAAGCGGCGGAAGCAGCAGATGATGATGATGAAGCATCAGAGAAGAAATATAGAAAGTGTGAAAAAGCTGGATGTACTGCAACATGTCCCGTTTGCTTTGCCAGTGCAGCTGAAAGGTTTGTTACTTTTTATTTGCATTTTTCATGGACTTTCTAAATCTGCAGCTGAAGTTTAGGATTCTAACTATATTCTGAAAAATTCCTTCATTTCTAAATGTAGAGGGAGAATTGAAAGATACTGCTAATAGGAGTCTTAAGATGCCAGGAAAATGTGACAAGTTATTCCTGGTGTGGATAACTTTCTCCTGTGCAAGTTGCTAATTCAGATACAGAGTATCTTTGGGATATGCTTATTTATGTTATTAATGGTGTCCTCTGGAACATGCCTTGCTTCTGTGAAAATGAGAGCACATTAGCGTACTCTGAGAAAGCTAAACTTACTTTCAAGATGGAAAATGAAAGTCATTTACTGCAGAAAGTCTGTAGCAGTCTTTCATTGGAATGCTTTGCAGTCTGAGGTGAGATTCTGGCCTTGAAATTTTAGGTCTTAGGAGAGACAGTCATACTTATCTGAACTCTTTGTTCTTGTACACTTTCTCTGCACTTTCACAAGTGCTTTTTCATTCTGACCCTGGTGATTTTGAATGCATTATACTGGCAAGGTGTATCTATAATAGGTAACATGTTAAACTTCATTATGAAGCAGGCAGTTATGTAGCACTCCTCCCTCCCTGATAATTGAGACAAACTTTCATTCTTTATAGCATTGAAAAATAAATAAAACTAATTAGGTGTTTCATTTAGTTATATCCAAGGATTGTTCTTTGGTAGCAGGAAGTCAGTGTATTCTGGATGTTGTCATAGGGAAGCCAAGTGTTTTGGCAGTTGCCTGAGAGACTTGTCTGGGAAGTGAGCACCTGTGAGATCAGCACTGGTGATGTTACAGTTTTTATTTAGGAAACAATTCATACTGCTTACTCATCTTCTTGAATTCTTACTTTAATAATTTGATTTTCAACTTTTCCACCATCCTCAAGTACATACTTTCAACTTTATTTATTTGAGATGAGCTCATTTCATGGCTGTTTGAGTTAGCAGCTTAGGTCACTGCTTTTTACCTTGTGTATTTATCTTGAACAGTTTCATTGAGTTCAATGAGAGTATTCTAAGTGAAGAACAATTGCTTTGTCTGATGAATGTAATCTTTGTAATGGATATTTGTTTTTGAAAGTAGTAAAGAACAAATGCCCAGAATGTGTAACCGCTTCCTTAGGGTTTTGTCTTGCTGGGTTAAAATCACAAGTTGTTCGTGAGAAAAAAATAGGCAACATCTGTTTTGTGTTCAGATTTGCCTTTATAGTTTTGTCAGTTGTTCTGAGAACATTGTAATGACTTATGAATTAATTGATCACATATACAAGAAAAATGCTAATTTAAATGATCCCTCCCAACTCTGCAGTAATATTGTAACAAAATGCAACAAAATAAAGGAACTCTAAGTGCCTGTGGAGAGGAGCTTTGTCATCTTACACGTTTCATACTGTCTCATCTTACACGTTTGCAAAATGCTTTGTGTTTTATATGTTCACAGCACATATTCACTGTTTCATGTTCAGGAAATGCCTGCTTAAAGGGTACTAAAGACAGGCTCAGCTGACCATTGTTAGAGGGAGGCTGCTGGAAGCCAGACCAACTATAAAACTGCACATTGTGTACACTTTGCCTCCTTTGCATCTGGTGTTGCTTAGTTTGGAAACTGGAAATATTTGAGACAATTGAAATGACCTTATTGTTATTTGTATGGCTGCAGTGCCTTGTGTAAGTCAGCCATCATGAATTTAACATAAAGCCCTGGCTTGTTCTGAATATTCTGCTCACATTCTAGAACATGCTACTGTAATAGAAAGATTTTTTTTTTCCCCTTAAATATACTGTAAAACTATTTCTGTGTCTTCTGCATTACAGATGTGCAAAAAATGGGTATACGTCGAGATGGTATCACCTGTCCTGTGGGGAACACTTCTGCAATGAATGTTTTGACCACTATTACCGAAGGTAGATTTTCCAATTAAGGTTGTATCCTTTCAGAGCTTATTAAAGTTTGGCAGCTGTTACAGCTGTTGAAACATCATGTACATAAACATAATACAAAGACTGGTCCTCTGTGCTTGCTTTGGTCAGAGTGAGGCTTAGACACTGATGCTAAAACTGCAGGTGTTGAATGGCCTAAGCAACTTAAACAGGGCAGCGTGAACTAAACTGGTTCATTCAGGCAGGCTGTGTGCAATTATTCTGAAGCTTCTGTCTTTTTTAAAAACAATGTCAGAGAATTTTAAATTATGAGAACAATTATGAGTAAATGTGGTTTCCTTTATAAGGTAAGTTCACTTTACATTGTGCATTCGGGAGACCTTGCTTCTCTAAAGCAGTACAATAGGAAGGAGTTAGAAATCAGTAAGGAGATTTAACTTTTGCGGTTCAGTGACCATGAAGACTCTTGTCAGGCTGACGAAGTGCTTTCAGCTCCAAGCTCCTTCCCATTTAAGTGGGAATTACATCCAGCTCTACCGAGACTTTTGTGTGCTTATGTGCTCAGCAGTACCCATCACTCAGTCCAGGCCTTAGATACTAGGAATTGCTCTCATAAGCAAGAGGACATAATGGTCAGGATGCAATTTATTGCTGTTGTAAGAACCATGATTCTCTCCTTTCAACAGCAAAAATATAGTGCTCTCTACAGACTTATTTCTCTGTCCTTATATAAAATGTTTATTTTTATAGTAACTGCTATTGCTTGAAGTGAACTAGATACTCAGTTTTCTGACCGCTTGCTGTTTTCTCTTTCTTCTTAGCCATAAAGATGGTTATGAGAAATACACTGCCTGGAAAAGGACTTGGACAAGCAATGGTAAAAGTGAGCCCAGTCCAAAAGCCTTTATGGCTGATCAACAGCTTCCTTACTGGGTAAGGTGAAAGGTGATTTATTTAATAGGAATGTGATGTTCTGATGTGTTTCTGATGTTCTGCTGTTCAAGCAGCAGGTCAGCTGAGTTTTTGTGGGTTTTCTTTTTTCTAGTATTAGAGGATTGTGGAAAAGCTCAAGATAAAAATTCTGATCAGCTCCTCCACTGTTGGAGACTTTCTCCACACCCCACAAAGACCAATCTTCTCTTACTTTTCAGTGAAGCAGCAGCTGTGATTTTCAGGTAGAATAAGATTTGTCAGGGAAAGTATGAGTGTGAAAGACATTGAAATCAGATTTTGTATTTCCCTGGTAAAGAGAGCAGAAGAAAGATGGGAATGGAAGGAAGTTTGGTGGTAGTGGTGTTTTGTTTGAGGTTTTCTGCTTTTTCTTTAAGTGGTGAAGAATATATTTTTGAAGTAATGCTTGCAAAGTCCCTGAAGACCATAGTAATGGGGAACTGAATTAATTTTGGCCTTAGGTTCTGTGCAGAAAATCCGTTTTTTGCAGGACATGGGTACAAGATTTCTGTAGATCAAACACTACTTATGATCTGATGATTACACAAGAATGTATCTAACAATTATATTTTAAAACTTTCTCACGTCTCACTTCCTTTCTAATTGGTTATTTAAGTTGCATTAATCTTATCTGTAATCACAAGCAACAAGTAAAAACATGTTTGTTTTTTGACATGTAGGTGCAGTGCACAAAGCCAGAATGTGGTAAATGGCGTCAGCTGACAAAGGAAATCCAGCTGACACCACAAATAGCAAAAACCTACAGATGTGGTATGAAACTGAACAATTCCACCAAGGTACCACACAACAGTTTTGCTCATATTGAAACTTAAAAAGTTGGTATTTCTTGTTTGCAGAAGTTAATTCCTTCTTGTTTGCTGCTCAGTGTCTCTAATGTCAGAGTGATAGTCTGATGGCCTGGAGAGCTGCACAGTGACAGGTCTACACGCTGCTTGGACTTTTTGTTTTCTGACAGGAAATGTCAAGAAAGAAGTATCTGAAATATCTTTGTCTGCACAGCCAATTGTAAAATTCTTCAGCTATGGGTACATTATCAGCATGGACAAAATAGACATACACCAAAATACTCATTTCAGTTTTGTTTGGCCTTTCTTCATTATTGAGGAAAGCATCTGAAAAGCTCAATGAGCTTTTCCTAGTTGCTATTAAGTCTGTCATGGAGCTTTACATGAAAAGTTTCAGCTTTGGCATGAAGATAACTCCTGAAATTTGAAGGAGTCCTTAAATTGCCATAGAATCTATGTGGCACTTATGAAAAAAGCAACATGGAAATAGTGACCATATGAAAACCTGAAGGGTCAGCATTTCATTTTGAAATTCTGTGATAAAGCTACTCTTAAAATAAACAAACTCTTTTATAGTCTAGACTAGAAGAGTCACTCTGGAAGAATGTGAGATATTTACAGAATTTATAAAATTCTGTATTTTTTCTTTATTTGTTTGTTTCAATGTTCCATTCCATTTTATGGAATAGAATGTATATTTTAATGTCTGATCAGTAGAAACTAACTTAACAAATGAAAAACATTTTTTAAGTGCTTTTGCTTTATGCTATGTTGTTTTTTTAACCTACACATCCCTACTTTTGTTAAAAAAAAATAATCATGTCTACCACAGAAGGCTAACTCTAAGCATTTTCTTTGTTTTTTTAATTTAGAGAATGATGCCATAGAAAATTATTTTGCTTTATACTTAATTTTTTCCATACAGCTTAAGAATAGCTCTCACACCATTCACTTTTTTTTCAGACTGAGGGCTCAGACCAGTGTTCCATGCCTGAGGACTTGGTGAGTAGTGGCTGTTCCTCCTCATTTGTCCTAGAATATGAAAGCAATCTTAAAGTATGGCATATTTCTTTCCCTTTTTATTTTGGTTCTTTGGCCAATTATGTCAGTATTTATGCATTTTGCTCAGGAAACTGTCAGACGCTATTTGCAACAGAGCCTAGGGCCTTTTACTTTCTCATCTTTTTCCTCTTTTCCCTTACTGTACCAAGTAGCTATGTTGTGTCCTTCAGTCGTGGCCTATGACTCAAAGTTTACTCACAATTCTCATTTTTCATCAGGCAAAATAGTATTCAGTTGCCAGCTTTCAAGTAAAATTCCACATCCTGAAATTTCCTTGTCTTTCAGGTGGTTTCTATCTTTAGTCAAGCTAGTCTCCTTTTTTTGAAGACTGCAAGAGAACACCTAAGCATGTTTTCTCACTCCTCTCCCTCATAATACGAAATGTGCATACAAGATGTATGTTGGTGTTTCAAGGGGTTTGTGATCATGTCACCCTGCATTTCAGCTTTCATAGAATCTTATGTTCAATAAGACAACATTCACAAGTGTACCTGAGGTACCTCTATCACAGGGAACATGTTCAAGCTTACTGTTGACTCTTTGTGGCTTTGTTTCCCTAATGCATGTCTGACTTGTAAATTAAGTGTGAATCATTCTTAGGGTTCTAGAAGGTCTTTGATGGGGATAGCAGAATCTAAATTAAATTGATCAGTTAGTGTGGACTTTTCTAAGTTCAGATTTCTGGATGCATGAGTGACTGTAAATGCTTTATAAAGGGCCTGATAAGGCATAGATGTGTTGTTATGGCATGTCTTACTTTTTTGTTTTTCACATGGTGTGGAGTTTGAGAAGTTTCAGCTCCACGTCTGTTGAAGAGATCAATACTACAGGTTTTCTGTGTCAGGCTGAGGAAGGGGAAAGAGGGAGAGAAAATATCTTTATGACTTGCAATTCTGAGATTGGTACTTCTAGTGCTTTATGGTCTCGGTTTTGGAGGGAGGGGGGAAATTGGTACATTTTTGAAGTACTGATGTGTTCTCTTCTCCCCTCTTTCCTTCACTTCTCCGCTTGGCCAGAGAGTGGCTGAAGTTTCAGACCATTGGTGGTACTCCATGCTTATACTCCCTCCTTTGCTGAAAGACAGTGTGGCAGCTCCCTTTCTAGCTGCATATTATCCAGACTGCGTGGGCATGAGTCCATCCTGTACCAGCACTAATCGGTTACCTGGTGAATCCAACCTTGTGAAGTTAGAGCACTTAAAGAGCGTGCCTAATGTGACTGGTAAGGGCCTTCTGCAGGGCTCTGTTGCTTAAATAGGTGTGATAAATTTTGTCTTATAACTGAGTTTATAAGGCACATTAATTCTCCCGATTCAGAGCACTGGTTCTGTTCTCAGCACTAATACACAGTCTCAGTGTGACTGCCTCTGTAGTTTGATGTCATTTGCTTGTTTGTAAGATAAAGGTAATACATTTCTTGCGGCTTTTCTTTGGGGAGTAAGCACAGATTGCAGAGGCTTTCTGTGTATCACTGTCATTTGTGTATAGAAACAGGAAATTATTATGCAGGTACTTAAAGACTGTTTGCATTCTTAAGGAAATGAAGATTTCTCAAAAAACTCCCAGGATTCTGCTAGTTTGATATTGTGGATCTTTGAGGCATTGAAGAAAAGAATTTGGTTTCTTAAGGCACTCAGATTCTGTTCAGGTTAATTTTTTTTGCTAGTGACAGCCTGGGAGTAGAGATCTGCAGAATAGGTCAGGTATAGAGAAAGGTAATTCAGGATTGTCATACTCATCTCAAAGAGAGTACTTTGAGGAAATTTCAGCTTCTATGTTGTCTCAGCAGGCTTTGTTCTTCTTAGGTGCTGAAAAGAAATCTGTTCATGTGTTCAACAGATGTTTATCTGCTTAACAGAAAACTTGATTACACAGAGTTACCAATACTGAATGTGGACGATGATTAATTATTACCCACTTGGGGCAGTATTGGGAGTTGAAGAAGAAAGGAGTTCAGAGCACAGCCTGAGTCTGTACAGTGATGCTAGTCCTCAGACTTGAATTTAGATCATACTCCTTGTTGGACACCTCACGGCATTGGAGCACCATGAAACATTCCTGTTTCTTTGACAAAACTTCAGCTCTGATAGGTCCAAGGCGTACCCATCAGGCAGCAGGACAATAATTAATGCACAGCCTAGAGGGCAGGAGAGAGGAGAGCCATATAAATGGAATTATTCTGGAGGTGCCTAAAGGCTGGATAGCTTCCGTACTTGTTATCTGTGTGAGGTCACTGGATTGTTTTATAGGGAGAAAGATGCGATGAAGATAGGATGGAGTATGACTAATTCCTGGTGTGTATTTATTCAGTTGCAGGCATGAACAAATATTTCCAGCCTTTTTACCAGCCCAATGAATGTGGGAAAGCACTTTGTGTGAGGCCAGATGTCATGGAACTGGATGAGCTCTATGAGTTCCCAGAATATTCACGAGACCCTACCATGTACCTGGCATTGAGAAACTTGATTTTGGCTTTGTGGTACACAAACTGCAAGGTAAGAGGTGTTGATAGTTAATTTGTTTGTTTAAAAATAACAGCAGCTTTTCTGGGATGTGGACTCACTTCTTGGATGTCTCCTTATGCACAAGAAAAATTGCTCCCATGTTTTTGAAAATCCATTCTAAGATTGGTTGGGTTTTGGGGATTTGTTGGGGTTGAGAGTTTTTTGTTTGTTTGTTTGTTTGTTTTAATATTTAATACCTAGGAGCTTCTTCTGCATTGAAAATCAAAAGTTTTTAAATTATTAACACTCAACAGTGCCTGCCCAGCTATTAACTTCTTAAAGGAATGCCTGAAGTCATCTCAACAGTGTTTTGTGGGTGCTTTATGGTTTTTTTTACCTGATTGTTGGACAGGGAAGTGATTGTCTCTTTACTTAGGCTAACCCTATGGCACTGCCTTTGATACAACTGCTGACAGTTCATATAGCAAAGCTTTCTGATATGGATGTCTCCATATATGTGAAGGTTTTGGATATTAATCTCTTTTTCCCTTGGAATGCCATTTTGGAATGGATTTTACTGGAATGTCATTGTGAGCATTGCCACCATAAAGAACAATTTTGTAAACAGGAATCCATTTCAATACTATTCCTGTACTAATGGAACACACCATGGAGTTTGCAAAAGTTTCTTGTAGACTCATTTGGTTTTATTCCTTGCTAATCTTAATAAATTGTTACCTTACTGTGTAAAGCTGGCTAACAAGAAATTTCCACAAAAATTCTGTTTAAATACTCTCAGAAGTGTGAGCCATGATTTTTTACCATTTGGTTTACAGTTTAAATATGATGTAAACATATGAAAAAATGGAATATTAGAAAATCAACAGTTTTTGTTCCTCCTTTCTCCTTTGCAGGAGGCTCTCACCCCTCAAAAATGTATCCATCACATCATTGTTCGGGGGCTCGTGCGGATCCGCTGTGTACAGGAAATGGAGAGGATCCTGTATTTTATGACAAGGAAAGGGCTAATTAATACAGGGATTTTGTCAGTCAGTCCTGACCAGTACCTTCTTCCTAAGGAATACCATAATGTAAGTTGCTGTAATAATCCCTACATTATTATTGCTATAAAACCAATTGGCACATACAATAATTATTTTGGTTCTGGATTTTTGGCTCATTTACATAAATGGATGGAATGATAGGTAAAGTTACATCTAAAAGATAACAAGCGGAAAGTTTTTCACATTGTTCTCATATGCCTTCAATGGAAACTACATACATTATACTCCTTCCAAAAAAGATTTTTTCCCACTAAAATCTATGGAATTCATTCCCATGGATCTGTGCTTCCTATGTGCTGTTCAGAGGGATGGGAACTGTGTGAAAAATACACAGGTTCTGTGGCTCTTATAATACACCTTTGCTTCCATAGGTGAGGAAACTGCTATTCCATGTTGGTTTGCAAGAACTATGACTAAAAGGGAACATGTTTATGACTAGCAGGTTGTTAGATAGCACCCAAAACTCATTAAATTAATGTGTTCTGTAACAGAATACCTCCTAGAAATTGTAAGTCATGCATGGAAAGTGTATTTGTAGATGTATTTAATTTATAAAATAGTTTTTACTGGTCAACCCAATATATGATTGAAATCTTTACTAGGTAAGTTTCTTGTCTGATAAATTCAGTTAGATTCCTACTTTTGTTACTGATAACTTCAGCTCTTTCTGTTAAAGAAACTGAGGCATCTTCTATTGAAGTCCTTAAAAACTTCAACTATTTTCAGAGCTACCACTGATCTTTTTTTTACATTAAATGCACTGTCATTTTTAACAGTTATGACAGATTACTTCAGAGAACAAGGAAACCTAGATTGCTGAAACCTACAAATATTTTTACCTTTAGCAAAAAGAAAAATGAGAGTGAAATGACAATTTCTATTTTATTTCTAACTATTTTTATTTTTTTAATATTTTTTAGAAATCTGTCATTATTGTTGGGGCTGGTGCAGCAGGATTAGCAGCAGCCCGACAACTGCACAATTTTGGAATTAAGGTAAGAACCTTTAGAGTACATTACTAAAAAAATCAGACTGTGTCTGCTTTGAAAAGTATTGTTCATCAAAAAGAAACAGCCTACATTCTTGTTACAACATGTATTTATAGGGCATCCTAATTAATTTGTGAAATCTGGGGTTTTACTGAGTAAATCTGCTGTTTAAAAACAGCATTTATTTGTATCCAAAATTAAACAGCATGCAGCATATATTTTGTATAGACACCGCCCCCAGATCATTGTGTTTAATAGCCTGTAGCATGCCTTCAACTCCAACTTTGAGATTTCCTGACTAAGTCTTCAGCTTTTTTAAAAAGGCTTATTTTTGTTAGGGTTATTTCTAAAATAACAGCTATATTTGTATATGTATATCCCAAAGTGTAACCTTTCTAAGATGATTTAAATGCATAAATTAACTACAAATAATCCAGAAATTAAAATAAACTGCTAAGATTGTTAACATTGCTTGGTTGCTAGGGGTTTCTTTTTGTGTTTTGTTTTCTCCTTTGCTCTGAACAGATACGTTTAACAGAATTAAATCTTGCAATTTACTAAGCTGCATTTTGGCACAGGTCATTGTCTTAGAAGCTAAAGACAGAATTGGTGGCCGAGTGTGGGACGAGAAGACATTCACAGGAGTCACTGTTGGAAGAGGTGCACAAATCGTCAATGGATGTGTCAACAACCCCATGGCACTAATGTGTGAGCAAGTGGGTTCCTGCAGTGGTCATGATAATCACTTGTGAAAAATTCTTGTTAAAGCCAGGCTCAGATGGCTGGGTAAGGGTGGGAGTCCTTTTCCTGTGACATGATTAAAATCCTGTTCTGCATTGTAAGTAAACTACATGTCGCTATTATATTTTTTGTAAGAGCTGGGAACAGAGAAGGGCCGTAGAATGGTTTCAGGCATATTATGTAAAGAAAAACAAGGTGGCTCCAGCTTCAGAACCAGAAGAAACCACTTTTTTCCTCTTTTCTAGAGACAGTAGCATAAAAGGTCCCCAGCTGCCTCTTGATATTTCTAGTTAAATTCTGTACAATTCAAGATTTACATGTCTAACAACTAAATTGCTACTGATGCAAACATACTGCAGTTCAATTTCTTAAAAAATTCTTATTACTTGCTAGTTTAGTTTAGGTTTTTTGGAGGAAGGAATCTGTATTTCTTCAAGTGGAACCCAACTATGATTTTACTCAGAGAGACGTGTAAATCCAGCCTATGCCATTTTAATTGTCTAGTGGCCTTTAGTGCCATGAAGAAATTCTGGGTTTTTTTAAAAATCATATTTTATTTATGAAATGGGCAGCAATGACTTCTGGCTACACTTCAGATACTCATCCCTTTGGGGTCATTTAATGTAATTTTTCATTGAAAGTACAACTGTATCTTAAGATCTGCAGTGGTGACCAACAGCCTAGAGAGATTCGTGAGGATATGTGAAAAACGCTCGAGTGTGCCCTAAGTAACAAGGCCCTAGAAAGAAATTAGCACTGTGTTTGTGCTATTTTCTCTGGATTGACTCTGTAGAACACAAAAACATCTTTATTTGAATTTAGCTCTGTTGTGTTTTTGATGCAGGTTGGACAAGCAAAGGAAAGTTCAAGGTTTAATTCCAAATAATTTCTTTCTTTCTTTGGTTGTTAATAACATTGGTGGTAATTAGCAAGCAATATCCTGTCAATTCCTGAAATCAGGGAACTGCTTGGGCATCATAAAGTTGTAGAAAGTAACTGATTTTAATTCTGACTTAGAAAATAAGTTGAGGTAGAGATAAAGGAGACTGGTTCATCATGATTGATTACCAGACTCTAAATTTCTGTACTAGCCTTTGCCTGACAGGAGGGTTGCAGAGGAAGTTTCTCTGAATCCCCAATAAAGGAAAGAATGGAAAAACGGAAACAATTTGTGGACAATTATCAGATAGAAAGATTGTTGGTATTCCAGTTTGAAGAGAGTAAGAGTTACTCTGACTAAAGTTGTTGATGTTTTTTAATTGGCATCTCTTAAATCTGAGGCATTCACCTTATGTTAAGTAGCTTTGAGCAGGCTGCATGCTGGAGTTTTTCCATACTAAAAAAAGCAATAAAATGTCTTTTTCTTAAGCTTGGCATTAAAATGCACAAACTAGGGGAGAAATGTGACTTGATCCAGGAAGGTGGAAGGATAACAGACCCCACTATTGATAAACGTATGGACTTTCATTTCAATGCCATCCTAGATGTTGTCTCTGAATGGAGAAAAGATAAAACCCAACATCAAGATGTTCCTCTTGGTGGTAAGTGAGAGATGTATTGCAAAGTGAAGATGTTGGCTGTGTCCATAAAGTTCTATATTAAATTGGATCTTACATCAGACATTTTTAAAAGTGTATGGCTGTCCATCTGACCTAAAATCCAACAGATATTTCTGATATTGTACCTTGTTTTCACGAGGTAGCTTTTTCAGTATAACTACTGTCACTAGCAGTTCAAAAGACTTGCTTCTGGTTGAAGCAGGCCATAGCTATCCTTAGCTCTTATACTTCTTGAATAATCTGCCTAAAAAAGAGCCTGATCAAAGCCTTCTCCTGGAAAGAATAGTCCCATCTCCATTGGCAATGCCTCCCACCACACTTACAGCTTGTAAACTCAACAGCAAAAAATAGACTTGCTCAGAAATGTCTGCCTCCCAAATCTCTTGAGCATGGATTCTGTAAGAGAGAGTTAACTCATCCTATGTACTTCAGTGAACCCTGGATCAAGTTTCTCAGTTCTTGATTCTGTAAAAATTAATTAGGATTTATTTGCAAGAATCCTCCATTATCGTAAAGTGGATTTTACTTGAAATATCTTCAACTGCATATTGATGATAGCTGAGCAATTAATTTCTCTCCTGTCTCACTCAGAAACGTATGAGTAAAAAACGAAGTTGTACTCTATCACTGGAAAGATCTTGCAGTTTTGGTTTTTTTCTATGAGAAGATAAGCATCTTGGTACAAATTAACAATAAGCTTGACAATCCCGTGATCCAGGGAACAGCATGTTGAATTGCAGTAGGACTTCTGACAAACTGTGATATATTCTTATTTTAAATATGTTCTTCCACAGAAAAAATACAAGAGATCTATAAAGCCTTTATTCAGGAGTCTGGTATCCAGTTCAGTGAGCTGGAAGAAAAAGTACTACAGTTCCATCTCAGTAACTTGGAATATGCCTGTGGCAGCAATCTCTCTCAGGTGAGTTTTGACAGCTGTGTTCTGAAGTGGTTGAGCTTCACAGAAGATAGGATCAGAAGTAACACTGAGAAATCATCTGATCCATTCTATGGCCCTAGAGGAAGAATCAGCTATCGCGACTATTCCTACACTATTCCTGTTCTTTGAAAGCACTGAGACACTGACTCCAGCACTGCTTCATTTAATCTGATGGGAGTTCCTGACGTGCTTCCAGTGAGATGCTCTTTAAGCAGAAGTTGAGAGTAGATGGTTAGAAGGGAGCAGAGCATTTTGCTGAGATGCTGGGTGGTATGATTCACAGGAGAGTTACTCCTCCTCAGCTCTTGAGTGTGACTACTGCTTCTCAGTTCTGCTTAAAAATGGAGGTATTTCTCTACCCTGCTATGGATCTTGAGAATAAATACATTTAACTTCTTAAGTGTTCCAACCCCCTGAAGGTGAGCACCAGTTCAACACTCCCAGGTGATCTCTTGGCTACATGATACTTGGCTGCCCTCCTGACTCCAGTTTTAACCAAGGAGCTCCAGGAAATACCAAAGTGTGATACTGTTGTCAGTGCATTATTTACTCAGTCCTGTTGCTACATTTAAAGACATTTAGTGTCAATTGTACTGCAGCAGTGGGATGGGTGACTGGTAAGTGCAGATGCACAAATCTGAGTTGAGAAGCACACAAGGACATAAGGAAAATCTGCAAGACAATGCTATACCAGAGCAGTCACTGGAAAATATTTTGGTAGGTCAAGTTTTCATACTCCATGAGCTCCCAGGGGAAGTAAGAAAGATGCAAAAATCTACCTTACCTTCAATTTTAAAATCAAAATATGATTGATTTCATGCAACTGCAGTGATAGGATGCATGCATCTGAATAGCAGTTTGAGAATTCTTGTAGATCTTTCACTGAGAAGTGGCAATTGCTTAGTGCAAATACCACTGTTTTATTAACTGTAAGGTTGCAGGGGCTGGGGGACAAGGTCAATGAAAGGTATCATGGAACAACCTCCAACGTGACAGAAAAATTCCATCGAGTTGGGGTTTTTTGTATCTTATTTTCCCCTTCATGTTGGGAAATAAGGTATTTCCATTTTTATATGAAGTCCTAAGGCTGTAAAATCTGATTACTTTGCTAGATACAGACAACTGAAATAAATACACTGCGATTCACCTGGTATTTGTTCTACTTTCCTTGTTTTCTCTACTAAGCAGAACTGTAAATTCCCTGCTAGTGACCAACCCATGTTATGACTTTTCTTAATCTAGCAATTCATATGTTATATACTAGCATTAGGTAAATAAGCATTTTGATTTTGTCAGCATTACCACAAATTCTGGTGATAAAATTGTTTTTTCCAGTTGCGAAGTGGACTAGGGTGGCTTCTTCTAAACTGGAACTTTTCATAGTACCCATGTCCCTTCACCAGTAGAAGTAACCAGTTATGTTCTGTCCACAGGTATCTGCACGCTCATGGGACCACAATGAATTTTTTGCCCAGTTTGCTGGAGATCACACTCTTCTAACCGTGGGATATTCAACTGTGATTGATAAATTGGCAGAAGGGCTGGACATCCGGCTGAATTTCCCAGTGAGTCTGGAAAACGTTGATGCACTGCCTGTCTTAGATTGCGTTGAAACACCCAGTCATGTATTTTGATTCTCTGGGACAAGGCGAATCTGTGTCTGTGATTGTTTCAATTTGTCTTTAAAAAAACCAAGAGGACAATTTCAGCATTTCTGAAATTCTCCCTGAGGACTAACAGTATTTAAATACTATGGTAAGATGATCTTACATGTTAGAATCATGATGATTTTTCTTTTTCAGCTTCATGGAGGCTATTTTTTGTCTTTCAGGATTTCTCTGGAGATTTGAGTTATTCACTTTCTAGTTTGCTGACCAGTGCTGTATTTAACTGTTCTTGCTGGAATTTGCATTGCATATGTACATTTTGTAGTACAGTCTTTCAATGTGTCTTTCAATAGGTACAAAGTATTGACTATTCTGGTGAAGAAGTGCAGGTCACCACTGCAGATGGAACAGTGTGGACAACACAAAAGGTACCAAGTATGCTTCAAGACTAAGAATTTTAGAGAACACATAGTACATGTCCTTTTTGTCTTTTCTTTCTCTCAGAAGAATATTTAGTCCAATTTCTCCCCATTCAAAGATGAATACTCATGTATTTTGTGGCCTGTAGTTGGGTGTCCTAGAGCTAATTCTTGGTGAGCTTGCTTGAGATTTGAGCATGAGTTGATTTGAAGAATTAAGGACTATAAAGGGGAGTACTAAAAATGTGAAGCAAATAGATTTTTATCTGGTCTTTGAAGTGACATTTATGTTATCGATGCTCAGCTTTACCCCATTTAGCACGTGTATCTGCCCTGTTAAAATTTCCAGGATTTGATAACCACTATTTCTCAGTCTCTCTTATTCCCTGTATCCTCACCTTCTTCATGCCGAGTAATTTAGCTTTTAGTAATTTTTAAAATGTTAGATAAACTTGATAAAGACTGGATTGACATCAACAGTGTTACTGAGTGTATTTTAAAGAGAAGGCATCTCTGAAGGAATTCAAACCAAACTAAGCCACTGACTCTCTCTCATTTTGAACAGTTTTGTTAATCTGAGAGTCACTGACTATCATTTACTGGAAGTATTGGTAGCATGGTTAGCTACCAGTGATACAAATACTTCAACAGACTGTGACTTAAAATCAGTGAACTGTGGGTTCTGTTCTTACCTGAATGTAAGGCATGTGTTTCCCATTAATGGGAACTAAAAGCAGACACTAATCTAGAAATGTTTGGTGCATTATTATGCTGTATCCTACAAGAATAATCCAAGATACTTAGGAAGATGGTGTGAGGCTTAAGTGCTGTATTCAGGTTTTGGTACTGTTGTGATTGTAGCTATGTCTTTCAGGTATTAGTGACTGTACCACTGGCTCTTCTTCAGAAAAATGCCATTCAGTTTAATCCTCCACTGTCAGAAAAAAAAATTAAAGCCATTAATAGTTTGGGAGCAGGTGTTATTGAGAAAGTAAGTGATTTCAAATTATCTTTAATTTTCTTTTCATAGAAACATTGGCTGCTTTGTCCCTGTTGCTTTTGCAATGTATTTATCAGGATTTATAATGCATAAACATACATTATGTTTTACTTGTATACAGTGGCCCAGGAGAGCAAAATGTTATTGGGGACCACATGTATTCCTGTTTCTTAGATGTACAACTTAATGGTGTTTATAAAGAAACTGTTTGCAGAAGAATTTAATGGCTTAAACATTTTGTGCCTAATTTTGACCAAGACTTCATGATGGTCTTGGATCTTTCAGAATTCCAATAATTTATTTGTATTTATTTCAGGTCATTTTAACCTAGTAAATTAATAAACTATTTGCAAAGAATACTGAAAGTTGTGTATTTGACCAGTGTAAAATCTCCTATCCTTTACCAATATAAAAACATCGCCTCTCCTGAAAAGTTCCCCAGTAAGATGCATGCTGAGAACAAAACAGTAACAAAGTGATGCCAGAAACAGGATTATAACAATGTTGAAATTTAAAGACAAGATTAAGAAGCTTCAAATACAGGATGTAGATAACTTATCACATTAGGTTTCAAAAAAATGCTGAATTTCTTGAGCATTTTACACAATTACTTCCATCATGGATTTAATATTCTGCGCATTTGCAATTTATGAGATCAGCATTTTTTTTTCTTTGCCTGTCCCACTTGGAGGACAGGTCCATATATTCTCTGTTGAGACCCACTCATAGGAAGAGATGTGTTTCTAAGTGAGTGGAAACAGGAAAATGTATTAGAAGAACATATACCATATGCTGTTATGAGTTTTGTGGTATGAAATGCTTCAATTCCATTTTTCTATATCTTCCTAGATTGCCTTGCAGTTTCCATATAGATTTTGGGACAGTAAAATTCAAGGAGCTGATTTTTTTGGTCATGTTCCACCCAATTCCAGCCAACGTGGGCTCTTTAGTGTCTTCTATGACATGGATCCAGAGGTATGATATATATGCCAACCATATATTTTCTCTCAGCCCTTCATAAATTGAGTTTGAAATCTAGGTGCAGTAATTACTGAACAACAAAATTTTTCTTCTTCCCCCTCCCCTGCCCTCCCATCTGCAACTATTAAAAGCAGCAGAAGCAGTGTTATTTATCAAGAAAAAGCTGATCCATATTTTGTTGTAATAAATGGGAATGTTTTCCATTGCTTGGATACAGACTAATATACAAGCAAGTACATTCTCAATCTCTACTGAAGACAAGGCTGTAATAACTTACTAAAGTCGGAAAAAGTCATTTCCAGTTTAGGACTTCTGTTCCCTTATTCAATCAGCTAAAAGTCCTGTTAGAAAGATCATGCTGACTTACTAATGCTTACTGACTTGCAGAAGTCTGAATAAGTACGTGGAATAGCAGAAGAAAACACAAACACCAAGTTCTGCATGAAACTGAGACCTATAGGTTCAGTTTCATACTCATGTATTTCCAAGCAGTGGATTGACATCATGTTTCTCTTCCCTGCCAGTTCCAAGCAGACACATTACACATTATATTATACCTCTTCATACTTTTACAACTGCTGCTTACTACTTGGCAGCAATTAAAAGGCTATTTTGTAACCTGATGTCTTACTCCAAAAGGAAACAATCCAGCTCTGTTACTGCCTGATTTGTGTTTGTATATAACTTTGCTTAAATGAGTTCTCTCCAGTACTCTTAAGCTCATGCTACAAGAGGTTCAGTGTGCTGGTGCTGTCCAGAGACATTAAATGCTTAATTTGCTTGATAGCTATTCTCTGCTAGTTATAAAATTTAGTAACAGAAGAATTATTGCCTAATATAAACAAAGGAGGCAGAGTTCTTTAAAGGCACTGAGAATCTGTGTGCTCTTCCCTACTCACCACTTCACCTCTAAAACTTCTGCATGTCATGAAGTGGAAGGAAATACCAGTGGACATGACCTTTCATTTCTTGGTCCAAAATCTGCTGGTAAGAACCTAGTATCGGTCTAATCAAAAACATATCCAACTAGTATTTAAACAGACTCTCTCTGTCACCACATTTTTTTGGAGTACAGCATTTAAGTAGGTTGATAGGAAGTTTTCAGTGATTTCAGCAAGTTGTAAAAGGAGCTGACTGTAACAGATCTGTGAACAAGACATCAGATGTAGTAACTTGAGCAAAAATACTGTACAATATGTACCCTTTATTCCAAGGACTCAAACCCACTTTTCTCTAGAACAATAGTTGCTTTGCAGCTGAACATACCTTTGCAATACCAGTTAAAATACACTTTTTGTGAAATACTTAATAAGGTCTTGTTTTTAGGGCAAAGAAAGCATTTTAATGTCAGTGGTCACTGGAGATGCTGTGACAACCATTAAGAATTTAGATGATCAACAAGTACTGCAACAGTGTATGACTGTACTCCGAGAGCTGTTTAAGGAGCAGGTAAGAGAAACCTCTTTTATTAAGAGATGAATTAACTTGTCACCAGAATGAAGCTTTCAAATGTAGTACTTCATGATGTATAGGCAAACTTTTGCCATTTAAAACTATTTTTCTTTTCTTGTTGGTTTGAGGGAATAGGTTTTCTTTGAGACGTGCTAAAATCATAATTTTTGGTCTCTTGTGTGAAAAATGTGTATTTAAATATCTTAGATCTCTCTGAAAGACAGTAGTAATTAACTGAAAAATAGAAAGGAACTATTGTCCTTTAAAGTGCCTTTAAAAAGCAAAATTAATTGAAAGCAGTACTTCAGGCAGGTAACACAACACATACTTCTTACACAGTTGTCACTTTTTTTCTGGTCATCAACACTTCTAATATGTGGTAAGATCTTAAAGCTACATGAATTCGCTTGATTTCTGTCTTCCCCCCTCTCCCAAGGCAACTGAAATTACAACTTCCCCAAACCAATCCAATTCCATCCAATCCAATCCAATCCATTTCTCTTCTACTAACAACCCCAACCCCTTCTCAGCTGTCTTGAGGTGGAAGTACGGGCAAAATGATCTAGCAAGGGCCCTACATCCTGAATGTAAAAAAAACACCAGGTAAAAATTTCTACCTTTTTTTCTTCCCCCAGATTATGATTAGGATAAAAACAAATGGGAAAATCTGGGAAATCTGGGGCAAGCAAAACACTATCCCTTAGCAATGTCATTTGCATTTGACTCTAGAGACAATAATGCCTCAATTCATTTACTTAGAGCAGTTAGATCCCCAGGAATTACTGTGTTCAGGGGTGATCTCTCAAGTTTTACTGATGATTCAAATGCTAGGATTAATGATCTTGGAAGAACTTCAGTATCTGAAAACTCAACTATTCCTAAAAGCACACTTTTGGTAATGGCTTTATTGTTACTAGAACCACATGCAGTGGAAGTTCACATACCTGTATCTTGATCTTCTGAAAATGTAGCAAATGGGTCCTTGGTTTCAGTGCCACTCTGGTCCAGAACAGTGATTTTCATGGCTGTCTCCATGGTTTACGGCAGTCGTGAATTTCAGTCACCTGAGGACAATGCAGTGGGATTTTCAAAGACAAGACAGCTTCAGGGGTGTACCAGAGCTACTTCTGGGACATCCATACAACTTGTCATACTTGGCTGGTCCTTGTCTTGATTGCTTGAGCTTGAGTCTCTCATGTGCTGCCTGAATGGAACAGTCTATTTCTCGATACAGATGTTGTGCAAGAGGCAACCAGAGCTGCTTCTGTTTGCTTGTCTTGAGCTCCTCCAGAGTTAAGACACAGCTGCAGTTGACTAAGCTTTCATTAAGTGTTATTCAGGCTCTTTTTGGTAGAAATCTGTGGGATTTTCATGCTGCAATGTGACAAAGAATACACAGTATTACTGTCATGGCTCAGCCAGACCCTCACTTCCTGGTTTTTGTTTTCTTACTGAACCCAGTTTTCAAGACAGCTCATTTTCTGATCTTAGATAAGTAATCTTATTTCTCCATTGGTATAAAATTATCTCCAAAATGAAAACTGAATTTTGAGATTTAACAAGGAAGATGTAGGCAAGCATTATGCCTAACCAAACCAAAAATTGCTTACATTATACATGCAAACGTGTTGAACAGTATCAGTATTATATTTGTTTACAAGAGCATGTATGTATGCATTTTGGGGGGAATTTTTTTTCTCATGCACTTCTAGGTGTATTACAATATGCAGATTTGTTGCATTCAGAATAGTGCAGCTGTGATGTTTCAGGCATCAGGCGAGTCTAGCAAACGAAAGTATTTTTGTGGTTAGTACTGTAATAAAAAAATAGGAATGTAATTCTGAAATGTGCTCTAATCTGTATCTTAATACTAAAGATTACTCTAAAGATAACAAGAAACTGTTCGAGAAGAAGCTGTGCAATCCTTAACTTTTCTTTGCAGTGTTTAACTTCTGTTTTGGTTATGCAGGAGGTTCCTGACCCAGTGAAGTTTTTTGTGACTCGATGGAGCAACGACCCTTGGCTGCAGATGGCGTACAGTTTTGTGAAAACAGGGGGCAGCGGTGAAGCTTACGACACGATAGCTGAAGACATACAAGGAAAAGTTTTTTTTGCTGGTGAGGTAAGTATCTTTGTTACTGTTGATTAAGGTTACTGGGAGCAGTTTCTTATAGAAGATCATCTCTTGCTAACCAACACCATTAACCTAGAGGTAGTATATAAATATTCTGTCACATGAATATGCTAATGACTCTTGACACAGAACCTTCTCTAATCATATAATTACTGGGCATGGAAAGTCTGCCAAATATTTCAGGTCAGGAGAAAAATGCATTTTTAGTCAAATTGCCTTTCTGTTACTCCACTTGTGGGTAACATAACAAATGCACCATGATGGTGTAGGTGCATTCTGTACTGGGGCAGAACTTAACCTGCCCCACTGAAGTGCAGATAGCAGAAGAGATTTCTACTTTTGTAGCTGACTTGCTTGCAAATTTTGAAGTTGCTAAAAATCTTAAGTGTTTCCTATAATGTTCTTTCTGAGGAGTTTTCCATGGCTTTTAAAAATGCAGGTATATGCTTAAGGAAAACAAAACTGATCTTATAAAGTAAAATTTTGTACTATTAGTTCTAGAAACAATTGACTTTTTTTTTCTTTTTCTTTTTGACACAGGCCACAAATAGGCACTTTCCTCAGACCGTTACAGGGGCTTACTTGAGTGGGGTTCGAGAAGCCAGCAAAATAGCAGCATTTTAAGTACAGAAATTTTGTGTTTATAGATACATTTTTAATTGATTTCTGTGGGTAAAAGTATCTTCAAGTTTCCTGTTGCTGCCTTTTTCCTACGTGGTACTTGAATAGTATGTGGTACCTGAAGATAAAATCTTCATCTTCCTTTTCCTCTTTCTCCCCCACCCTATTTTTAAGCCCTGATGGATATGTATTGTTGGGGGCTTTTTTCCAGCTGAAGTATTACTAGCAGGAGTGATATTGGAATCGCTGGCCACAGCTTAACTAAGAGAACTTTTGTCAAGAGTCCTCTTCTGTATGGCTCAAGTCATGCTATTGTGAACCTTCATTTCAGAAGGTGAGATTAAAACAAGACTAAGTTAATATACAGCATTAAAAATGCTGGCAGTTAGTAATGATACGGGAATTTTCCACTAACTGTGCTTCTCAGGTTGAATATGCTCATAGGAGTTCAAACTGGCTTCCAAGAGCCTGAATAGCCTAGAAAAATTCTAGGATTGATGTAGGAAGGAGCTCAACTATCACTTTCCCCACTTGCAATCAATAACCTTTTCTATAATATATTTTCATATTCTTAGCATCCACTAAGTGGGCTTTGGGATATGAGGTTTGTTCCTTTAAACAAGACAGCTGGAACAGTTTACAGTGCAATCATAGAAAGGTTATTGTAGCTAATCAAAACTTGAAAAACTAACTTTTACATTATTTTAAAAACTTTGAAATATTATCTCTGCTACTTATTCAGAGGAATTCTTGTTACAATAATAGGCTGAGTTTAGATTTGCTCTTTGCTTCTAGTCATGTAGAAACAGGACAGCTTAAAAATAATATATTGCTATGATTATTTTGAAAACAAACTTCCAGATTCATTTGGGCTGAGTAGAGGAGGTATCTGCTGATATGACTGTACAGCGGGGGGTACAGGACTGTAAGTTCCTAATAGCTCATTCAACTTTTATTTTAAAAAATAAGTGAAGATGAATGAGGAAAAATATTAACACTCTTATGAAGGGCTGAAACAAGGTGGCTTGCACTTTGACTTGAAGTTTATTTTTTTTCTTTTATTATGAAAGTATTATTTAAAACAGCTTGAGAGAGTAATTCAATAAGGGCTAGACATCTATCTAGTAGCTTTTTCATGGGACAGGGAGGAAAATATTTTTCAACAGAAATTAGAGATGCAACTGGGATACCTATTGTAATACTGTTCCACTACATTGGCATTAATGAAAAAAATTGAAATCCACTTTTAGATCTCTTCCCCCACACTTTCTCTGTAACTTGGCTGCATAGATGTCATGATTTCTGAAATGAACATAAGCACTTAATCTATCCTGCCCCATTCTCATGCATAGGCTTTTCTCTTTTATTAATCCCTTCATTTAAGAATGACACAGCAAACGTTTTTGACTTGGAGTGCTTATTTCCTTAAAGCTGCATCCTTGGAAATAAACAAGAAAAAACATAGAATGTTAAGGGGTTGGAATGGACCTTAACAAATGTCTAGTCCCAACCCCCCCTGCCATGGGCAGGGACACCTCACACTAGACCAGGTTGCTCAAGGCCTTATCCAACCTGGCTTTGAACACCACCAAGGTCTACTAAATAAATGCAATTCTTCTTTTCAAATATGTAGTACTTTTTTTTAGAGTAGCTATGATATTGTTAAAAACCCTTTATTTAATCTCTAATTTACAAGGTGAAGATGTTTATATAACTAGATGTTCAGCTATATATTCTGTTCTGCTTCTTAAAGCTGAGTTATATGGACTAATAGGAAGAGTGTAACAGTTCATAATTTTCCTCTACACAAATTCTAGTATGTACAGTTTTAAAGTATTTCCAATTATTAAAATGCAATTTGAAGGCTACAAGAAGCAAGACAAAGCCTTCTGATGATAAAAAATAATCAGGATATCAAATTTTGCACTTTGTTAATTTCATATATTACAGGCCAATTTAGGGCATAACTAGGAAACATTGAGAGCTATGTATGGGTTCCAAGTTTCTTTCCTACTTTATCATATATGACAAATTATTAGGAGAGGAGCTTCTGGTGGTGGGAAAAAAAGCTTATTACTACAAGCCTAAAACCTTATATTCAATGGCTGCTTCAGCTAACCTTGCTTAAAAACTTCAGTCAGCTTAGTAACAGATACAAACATGTCATATTTCAGGTAGGAATGGTCTGGAAATTTGAGCTCAGCATCCACTTCTCCAGTCCAAAGTTTGTATGAACATGCTTGATATCATTCTGTTAATTTGTACTTGGGGTTTTCAATCAACCTACAACTTTGCAGCTAGATAAACGATGTATTGTAGAGAAGAGAGATGGACATGAAGAAATACTATCACATTTGGCTTTAGATCATGCACGCCTACAGCATTAGAAAAACTGATAACAAATGATAAATTTATCAATGGCCTAGCCTACTAATTACTTGTATATTGTTTTGGTGCCAGGGCACTTAAACTGTGTTGTGCTGCACTGATGTTTGAGGAGTAAATGAAATAAGTATGTTCCATTTTAATTCACATTCATTTGAAATATGTAAGAACATCAGGCTGGTTCTGAGACTTCATTCTTTAATGTTGCCCAAAATTTTTTTAATATCTATGTTAAAATTTATCTCAAGCATGTATGTATCTTTTCTTTTGTGTTTAATTTATTCCCTCAAATAAAGAACTGGGAATGTTTTCTTGAGTAGGTTTGTTTAAATATTATTAAAAAGATTTGAATGCAGAGCATGATCTGTTACACTTCAGTTCTTCTGTGTGACTGTGTTATGGCAGCAGAATAAAACTGGAAAGTATCCATGGGATTCCCCTCTTTTGGTTGGTTTTTTCTTTAAATTTAACTAAATTTAAATTAAGCCTACTTTTTATTACACTTGATATTAAGACTTCATTTTAGTATATTCTTGCAGTTAGACTATTCCTCAAAAGTGGTGCTTTACAGTCTTCTTTAAGTCCTAACTGTGCTGTTCTTTGGACAATACTGTAGTCACTGGTTTTTGCCTCCAAGTTTTACAAAGCATTTCATAAGCTTGTGTTGGATTATTTTCCCTAGGCCAGAGGAAATTTAAGCTAGTAATAACTGTTGAGAAGCATGGCCCATAATTTTCAACTATCACCTAATAACCATTTAATGCATTTCATGCAATAACTGTACTGTGAACACTTTGTAGAATCATGGTCCTGAAAGATTCCTACTAGCACAGACCACTATAAGCATGTGCAAGCCTGACTGCATACTCAAAATGTTTAAAACACCATGACAAATTCTAGTAACACTCATCTACATTGTTCTTTGTGAAAGGGAGGGTAGGTGTTCATTCATTCTAAGTCTGACTGCAGCTGCTTTAAGAGAAAAAATACTCTTACAGCTCTGAAAGTTTATTTCACCCACATGTAGGTCTGAACCAGTGGAAGTATTACAGTGGGCAAGAGTCACTGCTTTCCCCTAACCCTGTCATACTTGGTGAGCAGTTCAAATTATGGATCCTGAAGATGTGTTTTTTTCTCAAACGTCTTTTGAAAAATTACAGCTTAATTCTGAGAAAAACAAGCTTTAAAATAGAAATGAAATACTGCTTTTTACCATAATGTACAAATCAGCAGATTTCAGCACACTCCCCCGTAAAAATTACAGTCCTTCAAGAAAACAGAGGGTACTTTTTTCCTTTTAGCCCAGGACACTTAGATCAGAAATAAGTGAAATAGTGCAGTCCAGTGAATGAGGTCAGGTGAAAAGGCAGGGCAAGTTACATCATACTGCCATCCTCTTACATCCGGAAACTCCGGAGATCATCTGGTACCAAAGCTGCTACCTGGAACAGGGCCAACATGGAGCTGGTTGCTTGGGCCCCTGCCAGGCTGATGTCCAAACATCTCCATCAATGGGGATTCCACAGCTCCTCCAGGCCTCAATTCTGTGACCACCCTCATGGGGAAGTTTCTTCCCCTAACAGGTAACTGCAGTTGCCCTGCTGGCAGCTTGTGTCTGTCACCTCTCACTGTGCACCTCCAAGCAGAGCCTGGCCCTGCCTTCCCCATACTCTCCCATTTGGGAGTTGCACACTGCAGGATGATTCCCCTTCATCTGTCTCTTCTGCAGGCTGAACAAGCCCAGCTCTGCCTTCCCTCCTCCACCCTGTGCTCCAGCCCCCTCACCATCCTGGTGCCCCTCCCCTGGACTCACTCCATGATGTCCATGCTTGCCTTGCCCCAGGGAGCCCACAGCTGAACACTGCTGCCAAGGCTGGCTCACTGTGCTGAACAGGGGTGACAGTTACTTCCCTGAGCTGCTGGGAAGAGCCCTGAGTACTGTACCTTATCAGGAACGTTCCTTATCAGGAGTGCCCACTGCTGAACGGCTTCAATGAGTTGTCTGCAAGAACCACCTGCCCCTGCCCAGACCCTTCTCATCAAACCTGCTTGGGAAGACACCACTGGCCCCACCCACACTGTTTAGTGGAGTTATCTGTCCCAGAAGGAGGATGCTGCATTTGCTTTTGTTAACCTTTATGAGATTCCTGTTAGCCCATTTCCTCTGCAAGTCAAGAATAAACTTTTAGACCTGTAATTTCCAGCATCTTGCTTTAATAAATATTTCTGAATCCAAAGGCAGGAGACACATTTCTTTGAAGAAAAGAACACACTTGTCAGCATTCAAGATGTTTCTTTTCTCAGCAACTGGAGTATTGATTTTACTAAATTTCTTTCTGCAAGTTTTCAGACAGTATTCTGTTATCTTAGAGATTTTTCCACTCTTCTCCCTAAATAACCACCAGAAGTAATTTCAGGAATGTTTTCGTCTAGTTCAGTTGAAGCTACTGGATTATAGTCAACTTTCTGATTTAGAAACAAGGAAGATTACATCTACCCAAGTGGTCATGAGCCACCCTCTCTCTGAGATAGCAGAAGAGCTAATAATAAACCTTACTGGAATCACCATGCTAAAAGCCAGGAGCTTTATTTGTCCAGATTAAGTACTGGCCCCCAAAAGATTTATTTTCAAGTACAGCTTAGCAGTGGCTAATATAAACTGTGACAATTCTTAGATCTTGCTTTGTCAGGTGCCTTATAAAAGGGTAAGAAAGACCACAGATCCTATAAGCAGCCTGCTCAGGTCCAAGAAGACTGTTGGTCCTGACCTTCTGGAAAATGGTCTTGGTTAGACATGCCCGACCAGTATACCATGGGTTACCACAGAACTCTGAAGGCATGTAACCACTTCACTCCAAGTTGCTGATCTCCTTTTCCACCTAGTCCTCTCTGTCTTTCTTCTCCTATAGGCCCCATATACTTTTGCCACAAGTGCTAAGCTCACTCCTAAGAACAGCTGTTTATATCTGCAAATCACTCAGATTAACTTGCAGTTTTGCAAGTCACCAACAAAAATACTGAATACAAAAATCCTAACTAAAAAGAGGAACCAATAAACTGGATTGTAGGAATTATGCTGGAAGCAATCAAACCAAGATGTTAGGACTTCTTCCTCTAGAATACAATGGTCATTCCAGATACCTTAAGGATCTGGAATGTATATGCCTGAACAATTTATTCAGTTACCTTTTGTCCAGGTAACCCATTTCTATTTTTATGAGACTTTTTGAACAGGATTTAGATTCTTGATCAGATGTGTTTCTAATCCAACAGCATCAGGATAAACAGGACATTTTATTTACCTTTTAGTACTGTCTTGCAGCCTTTCTCTCAGTTGCAGAACTGGAATCCTGCAGCCAGACTGGTATGGATTAGCAAGGAAACAGCTCAGGCATTTCTTCTCCATTGAGGACTAACACTGAGTTGTTAAGAGATTTAAACAAAGTATTTGAAGGATGTCAAGTTAATTTCCATTCCATCTGTACAATTCCAAAGTGGCAACTAATGCATATATACAATAAATAGAAGTATGCCATCCTTTTCTAAGTTTTCATTATTATTTAAACTATAAATAAAATGTTTCTACTTTTGAGTTGTGAATCTTAAAAACACTTCCTGACCCACATAATTTAAACTGGCTAGTATATTTACATAAAAATCAAAAGGCGGTTCAAGTATTTGTAAAACATCCAAACTTAATACAAGAAACTTTCTGACTTGGACATTTTTGATGTTTTTAATTGCAAATTAAAAAGTGTTCTTTCTGCTAAGATAGTTCAGAGACAAAAAACCAAAACAAAACAGAAATCAACCTCACAGAAGATATAAAATTCTGGTGCAAGGACATATATTTCAGCAATAGTGTCTTTTAAAGTAGAAAAGTCAATATTTTCTAGCATATGAGATAAAGACAAACAACATTGTTCCTGTATATTTTTTTTTTTACTATACATGTAAGCAAATGTTAGATTCAAACTGATTTACATTTTTGAGAAAGACATTTATTGAATATAAAAAATCCCCATTACATTCAGCCTTATTATAAATGATTACACGCAAAGAAATTCAAAAGTGTGTGTAAGATCAACAGTCTAACTGGCTGAACATTTTCAGAATTTAGATAAATTTATGAACCCTTACTTCTCAACTGTACAATAATAAAATTCAAAAAAATACACTTTGTCTTTCCAGCAATACTAGTCAGAGGAATTCTGTGCTTACTGTGTCAATGGCAGCCCACACATTGGCAGTTTCATGATTATTACTGTAGGACTTCCCATATTAGCAACAAGGTGTATGGAGAAGAGAAAACCTAAACAACAAAAATTTATGCGAAGAGTTCATTTTGATCTTAAAAGCTGCCAGCCACAGTTCAAGACTGCAGGCCTACAGGTACCACTGTCCACGCTGAGGCAATGAAGCTCAACTTCAGAAAAGCCTTCCCACACAGAGGTTAAACACACCGGTTCACATCAGTGCTGCCTGATTTGGAAGCCCTACAGTGAATTTCCAAAGCTGTCAAGCCTCCAGCTGTACATCTTGGATACCCACTTCTGAGATGCTAGGCTGTCAGGTCAAGACACCAACATAAAAGTTACTTTGCAAAGTGAACTTAAGAAATTTTCCTATTGCATTTGGAGGGATTTTATTTACTACATACAAGACATTGAAATAATGTCTGTAATCTTTGTATAAACCGACAGATTAGTTTCTGTACAAGGTAAGATGAGACAAACATGATGAAACCTCAGCTCGCTTTCATGAAACTTCTGCACACCACTGGCTATCACTGCCTCACACTGACGTTCCATGTCATAAATTCAAACACACCAAGATCAAAAAACTGATTTTCACAAACGAAATTTGAAATAACTTTATATACACAACAAAAAGCCTTTTAAAAGTACAAAAATAACATCTATATGCCAATTAGTTACCATGCTGTGGTAGTTCTTTCAGTGCCTACACATGCAAGACTGTAATCTAGATTCAGAATAGTTCTGTATCTGTAGAATGTATCAGAATATAAAAGAGATTAATATGTGACTAACTCTTCTTATTTTCAGAATGAGTATGTATTCAAAATATCTTTGTAACCAATACTGCAATATTCCAGTCTCTGCATGTATACATGTAGATAAGCAGCTTTCATCTTAGTCGATTTTAAAATCTCCTATACGCTGGTAATCCACGCTAAAAAGCAATGATGGCTCTATGAATCTAGTTATACAACACAATTCAAAATGTACAAAACTATAAAAAAGGGAACATTTATTGCCATGCATGAAACTTAAGTATGTTCAACTAAAAATTGCATCAAATGCAGTTCTGTTTAAAAAAAAAACCAACAAAAAAAAAACCACACAAAGCAATTTACATTAACACTCTTAACATTAGATAGCAGAATTAGCTCTGACTAAATACCACAAAGGTAAGACACATTCCTTTTGCTGGTGCCTATCAGATCTTCAAATCCATGGAAACATAAACCCGGGAATCTTCATTTCCCACAGTCAAATCAGATCATGAAATCAACTGAAAAGAGAAGTGTATTAGTTTTCTCCTTTTCCTCAATCCAATCCAATCCAATCCAATATAACCTCTCCTTTAGTATCAAATTATCATGAAAATACACTCTCTTTTTGCTATCACAAAAAACCCAAAAACATCCCTAGAGCAGACAAATTGCTCTCTCATACCTTTGCTGACACAGGTATGCACAACACATAGACACAGCAATTCTAGGTAGCCCATGTATCAACATCTCCATGTGAAGCCACAAGAAAATCAAGTTACTTTATTAACTCCACTAAGTGAACCTCACTTCTACAGTTCCATTTTTAGTTTCAGGGCAAGCAAAAGTAATGAAACCCATTTTTTTTTTTTTTTACAAATTACAAACCTCAGATTGGACAATAAACCCTCTGTCGTAACTACAGTAGATAAGGCCTGATCTTCAGCACAGCAAACTCAAAGGCAACATCATCATAACTGCACTACCAGGACTTAGCTGACAGGTCTGCAGAGCTTGTACAACCTCCTGCCTTGTTATCTATGAATGTATGTGGCCAGTGCCTGAATCAGAGTGCATCTTGCAGCCAAGGCTGTAATTTAAAGCAATTTCATAACTTTCAGGGTACAAGTCATTACGATCTATAATAACGTTAATTCTAGTTTTGCTTACCAAAGAAATGCATAACAGTAATAGTGACATGCTAAGAAAATAATCCAAAGCAATTGTTTTTTTAAAGACTGAAACATAGGGGGGAAAAAAAACCCCAAACCAAACATCAAAGGTTTATGTGAGCACTAAACTTTCAGTATTATACAGGAGGTGTTTTTTGTTGTTATTATTATTATTAAAACTGGTGTAAGAGGATACCATGCCAGGCTGAAAAAAAAAAAACCACCCACCCCAACCGAGAGTATTCTCTAAATTACAAAGTCTTTACCTCTTTCACTGTTTTTTTAATGAAGTCTTTTCTGTCAGATAAATCATAACTAGGATATTTTTCATACACCTAAAAAGAAGTAAAAACATAACAAAACAAAAACACAAAACAAGCCTCAAATTACTTTCATTCAATGCATTGTATGAATAGAAGAAGCTTAAACGAAATTACGTCAAAAACTGATGTTGGTACTTCTAGCACTACAGCTGCCAAAATGCCCTTTTAATTGTTTTAGGAAAGACCCAAGCTTACTTTTCTTATCACATAAATATTTCCATAGATGTACCATGTTATATTTGGTCACTGACTAAACTGGTACTGTAATTTTTCACATCAATAACCTGGAATGCCTAGATTGCCATGTCACACAACTAAGAATTCTCCAATTTTTGTTTTAAATACTGTCTGAAGTAGTCAGATAGCCCTGCATTAGTGTAGGAAGCTGAACAATTAGCGAAAAATAAATAAACCTTGGAATTTGGTAGTAAGTAAAACTGTGATCCTTTCAAGAGACTAACAGAAGAGTCAACATATTCGAGTGCTATTCTACAACTACTCTTTGGTTAACAGGGTGGGAGAGGACCAAACAAAAAACAGATGCCAGCACTAACAACCAATTCACACTATTTTATTTCAGCATACCAAATTTCAGACTTCTACAATGACTATAAAATATGAAAAAACTTACATGCAGTTTTATCCTAACTTCTAGTTTAATTTTCTCAAGACAACTTCTTGAAAGTACCAGGAAAACCAAACATGGGAGTTAACCAGAAAGTATCAAGGTAACCGTATTGTTTGCATTTTGGTCACTTTTCCCCACCTTTCGCTTTTTTAGCGACAGGGTTCCCACCTGTTCTGCCAATTAATGGATTCCTTGCTGAACTGACTGAACTCACTAACTCAGCTGAGAACTATTCTGACAGATGCTGATAGGTGACAGTTGAATGGACTTACAAAGAGAACGTATGAAGAATGAGTGTGCAAGGTGAGCAGCAGAAATGTGCAGAGCACAGGACACAGCCCTCACCTACCGACACTGGCAAAGCTGCTGCACTGTCTAAACAGGTCAGATATTTTCACTGTCACACATGGCACTTGGCTTGGACATAATACTGCTACTTCCCAGGTAGCTAATTTTAATATTTCCCTTTTAATGCTGATATCAGTGCTGCATATCTAAAGATTAAAACTCTCGTTGTTATAACTACTAGCAAGTAAATAAACCAATGCAAAACTATTCAGTTTCTGAACAACAGTGCACAGTACAAGTCTCCATTTCTGAAATGATGATGAAAGTTCACAAACAATCCACTACCTATAAAGAGACTGCAAAATTGTATTTACTTACCTCCTTGCAGATTTGTTTCATGGTAACCTCCTCCAAGTTTGCATTGGCCAGCAAATTCTTGACAGTTTCCTTCAGTTCTTCATCTGTGGGTGGTTTCTTCAGTTTTTTAATTAAAGGTTCATCATCTGAACTATCCTCAGACTCGCTTTCTAAATATGAAGAACAATTTGGACTGTAATAGAAGGTTTTCACTTTGTCTGCTTTCTTCCTTAAAAACAGAAGCCATCAGAACTTTCCACAAACATCTAATCCAGATGCTTTCCTTTAAAATAGACATCTTACAAGACCATCCATTTAAAAACAAAGCAAATGCTATCAGTACAACATTTATTGATGAATTTGTGTAATTACTGATGAACTATCAGTTTACAAATCAACAAGAAGTTTTTGGGACTAATTTAATCTATCAAATAATGAAAAAGACTTATTACAACAATTCCAATTCAGGTATTATGGCCCTACAAAAAAAAAAAAAAAAAGTAATTATTTCCTTTAAAAAGGAGTCCAGATTAATTTTTTCCCTAGCAGTGCCATACACTAGGATCTTGTAATTTTGCAAACTTAGTATCAGAAGCACCATGAGAACAAATAAGGAGAACTTTGTAAACAAAGTTAATTGAAGGAGCACAGGACACTCCTACAGTCTTTTCCAGAAGAAAAGGAATTAGACTGAATGACTCCAACATCCACTCATTTTCTCTACTGCCAACAAGAAAAAATTCAGAGCAGATGCCAAACAAACTAGATAATGACCTTAAAAATGACCTACTTAACCGTTTGATTTTTGTACTGCAAATACACACTGGAAACAGAAATGCAGGAGGAGTAAGTAAAAAATTATGAATATATTACATAACTTATAGGAAAACCACATATACAACATTTGTGTGTATAAATATATAAGCTGATGACAAAATAATGTGTGCAGACAACACAGCCACATTCAGCAGTCAAACTGAAAACACTGAGTTCAGCACAGGCCAGTTACTCTGCTGAGAAATAAGGCTATGAAGAGAAATTTAGTATAATTCTCTGCCTAAGAGTTTACCCACACCTTTTCTCAAAGCACTGGCAAAAAGGGTTAACTAATCCGATGTGATGCTTACGCTGCAGCATGCATGTGCCAATGCTGGCATCAAATGTACTTTTGTAGTGTGGATATAATCTGTATTAGTAACTCGGACTACAACGGTAGACTTGGCAGCTATCTCAGTGTCAGATAATATAAGGTGGGAAAGGACCTCTGGAGATCATCTGGTACCAAAGCTACCTGGAACAGGGCCAACGTGGAGCTGGTTGCTTGGGCCCCTGCCAGGCTGATGTCCAAACATCTCCATCAATGGGGATTCCACAGCTCCTCCAGGCCTCATTTCTGTGACCACCCTCATGGGGAAGTTTCTTCCCCTAACAGGTAACTGCAGTTGCCCTGCTGGCAGCTTGTGTCTGTCACCTCTCACTGTGCACCTCCAAGCAGAGCCTGGCCCTGCCTTCCCCATACTCTCCCATTTGGGAGTTGCACACTGCAGGATGATTCCCCTTCATCTGTCTCTTCTGCAGGCTGAACAAGCCCAGCTCTGCCTTCCCTCCTCCACCCTGTGCTCCAGCCCCCTCACCATCCTGGTGCCCCTCCCCTGGACTCACTCCATGATGTCCATGCTTGCCTTGCCCCAGGGAGCCCACAGCTGAACACTGCTGCCAAGGCTGGCTCACTGTGCTGAACAGGGGTGACAGTTACTTCCCTGAGCTGCTGGGAAGAGCCCTGAGTACTGTACCTTATCAGGAACGTTCCTTATCAGGACTGCCCACTGCTGAACGGCTTCAATGAGTTGTCTGCAAGAACCACCTGCCCCTGCCCAGGCCCTTCTTGGCCAATGTGCTTAGGAAGACACCACTGGCCTCACCCTCACTACTGCAATCTTTACAGAGCTATTAGGAAACTCAGTGTCTGTGCACCCTTCATGCATATTGTGAGATATGAGAAAACCAACTGCAAAAGGACACATGGAGAATCCACATCATGTTAGCAGAAAACCTGTATCAAACTGCAGAACCAAAGACACGTGTGGGATATAAACAACTGGATCAATGAAAAGATTTGCATAAAGCCACTACAGATGCCCAAAGAGAACTTTACCAATGTTCTTTCAGCAAAACGGAGAACTTGGCTGAAACTTTCAGTTTATATGCAAATAAAAACTATACACGTGTACAAAGCAGGAATTACATTAAATATACCCAAACCAAAAACTTTTAAAATTAAATACTGTTTCAAGGAAAGAAACATCAAGGAGCAAACCAACAATTTACCAAATTCCATTTTCTTTCAAAATAAGGTGCAAAAGCTTGCTTTCTAATAAACACACCAGTTAAGCTACAAGGCAATGTATGATGAACGATTTAAAGCATTTACCTTTTCTAGAACTGTTTTGGTTTTTCTTAGTAGTGCTGCTGTCTGCCTTCTTGACATTTGCACTCTTCACAGCTTTCTTGGTTTTAGAAGTCATCTTTTTAGATTTTTCTCTTTTAGATGCTTTTCTAGGGGGCTACAAAAAGAAAACCAGAACATTAAAGTGATGAGTTCTATCTGAACAATCCATACCTCTTTTCCATAAAAGAAAATCTTCCGCTCTGAGGACAATTTACTCCAGCCACTCCATGCTTAAGTTTCCCACAGAGCTGGTGCAGCAAAACAGATACACTGCCTACATCCTTCTACCTGTAGTACATTAGAAGCTGTCATAAACCTAACTCCTTTAAAAAATGCTACAATCTTAAAGCTGTAGAGACTTCTTCCATTTCAGCACGTCCTACTTTCAAATTAATTTGACAAGCCAGTAATTTTGTAAAAATTAAGCATTTATTCTGTGTACCTGAACTTCAGTTCCTGGAGACTTCAGTTCACTCAGCCAGTGTGTGGCAGACATATCTAACACCTACCTTCTGAAAGAAGGCAAAGATGACTCACTTAGTTCAATGGAGTTTACTGTTAGGTCTTTTTGTGTGTTATGATTTTGTCTGTTTGGAGGGTTTTAGATTTTGTTGGGGTTTTTTTTAAATGACTGAGTTACTGGAACAAAGACAACTCCTGTTTCTGAAACAGATACTCCTCTCCTCCCAGCTGAAACCCTGTTTTCCTGAAGAAATTAACAAATATGTCAAATTTTAGTATTTCAGCCCTACTTCAATTTGCTGTTTGTAAGGAAAGAACAGTAAGAACTAAGGTTGTTTCATGGAGGCACAGGAATTTGCTTGAACCATTTTTTTACATTAAACCCAACACCTATCAAAATTACCCCAACAAAACAAACTGTTAAGCTACATTAATTGCCTTTCAACAAAAGATTGCTACTATTTCCTATAGCTCAGGCTGTTAACCTAACAGCCTGTCACACTTCCACTGCAACAGACAGGATGCAGCCTGAGTAAACAGTGGCCTTATATTAAAGCCAAGGGTTCCATAGCTTCCATAAAGAAATTTCTCAGTCACCAGCAGTTTCACTAATTGCAGTTTGTTGCAGGGGTCTGATATGGCATAATGGTTTTAAATCAAAGGAGGGTTGATTTAGAGGAGAAATAAGGAAGAATTTCTTTTACAATAAGAGTGGTGAACCACTGAAACAGATTCCCCAGAGAGGTAGTGAATGCCCATCCCTGGAAACATTTGAGGCCAGGTTGATTGAGGCACTGAGCAACCTGATCCAGTTGCAGATGTCCCTGCTCACTGCAGGAGGACTGGACTAGATGTCCATTAAGAGGTCCCCTCCAACCAAACTATTCCTTGATTTGATGTTTCTCACCTAGTATGCAAAAAGCTTCAAAGAAAACACAAAATACGGTGAGATTAAGACGCTTCAGAGATTGCAGGGATCTTTCTAAGGCTGCCTACTAGTTGCTTACTTTAATCTATGACAAAACCTGAAGAGAGATTAAGATATAAAATCTAGGAGGAATATGGAAACAAGATTTCAAACCAATGCGGTCAGGTAGGTCAGTGACTCCTACTGAATTCAAAGCTAAGTCCTATGTGTCAAATCAAACACTACATGATGAAATTACAATAAAGTTATCACAAGATGATACAAGAAATGCTATCAATTACATTAAAAATCCTGGCTGTGCCAAAATGACACATAGCAAATGGTTTTGTAAGGTGCATACATATCCTCAAGAAGCAGAATTTTTGCCTTTTATCTAAATGATTCTCTAAATTCAACACATGAAGAATTTAAGAAAACCTCTTATAAATTGCAGATGTGCTCCCTTTTCTTTCAGTTAAACATCACTTACACCCCAACTCTGTGTTCCAAGAGTGACCAATTGATAGCAATGACATAATGTTGAAAAGCAAACAAAACCCCTCATTACCTCATCTTCACTTTCTTTTTCTTCTGAAGACTCATCCTTTTCCTTTTTTTCATCTTCTTCACTACTGGATTCATCTGACAAGATCTCTGGGCACTTGGTGCGTTTTGCTTTTCTTGCTGTTCCAGAGCTACTGCGCTCTTTTTTCCCTCCTTTGCTTTGTGGTTTTTTGGACTTCGGCAATGGCTGAGAGGTAAGAGATGCACGTAATCCAAGTAGGAACACAAAAGTGTATTTTAAAAAGATAAATTCCTCCAAACCACATGAAAAAATACAGAGGTGTCCGAACACAACTAAGGGCTATTTAATGTACTACACTTAAGCCATAATATTTTGCAGTAAGTAATAATATTGAGATAGAGCTAAGCAAAATGAAATTTCAGTTCTAAGCTAAGTGCACCCCTTCACTAAGTAAACAAATCTTCAAAGACTGGGTATTAGAGAAGGGAAGCAAGAAAGATTCCTTCTAGGTTGTTCCTCTACGTACCAATCCATAAAAGCAAGCCTTTTGGTTACAAATCAGCTGACAACTCAAGACTTAAAGGCAGGAATTTTGCCCAATCTTATGCAAACCTGTATTTTGCTGTGACTCAGTGCCTGTGTCCCTAAAGCAGCATGCCGACCCCTTACTCACATCCCTTCCCAGTGTTTATTGGGAATAAATTTAATTTCCTGAGCAACAGTACAACTATTTTAGTATTACTTTATTAAAAACTGAAAGTCCAGGAAGATTATCAACAGAGTCTTTAACAGTCTTGGCAGTGGCACTCTGAACCTAGTGCACTGGTGTATACTAGCTAAATCCAAGTTTTTGTACCTTGCAACAAATTTCATTTGGTTATGTCCAAATGTGATAACATACATTTGCCAAATACAGCAAATATAAGTAACATCTGACACTTGATTTTCCAGTCCTTTCATGTACCTGCTCTCCTCCACCCACAAAGAAGCAGCTAATTGGTATTTGGGAATGGATATCCTAATTAGCTCCATGTGTTGAACTCACACTTATGTGCACTAACAATGTGTAATGAGTACACCCGCACGTAAACAGAACTTGTATTTAAGTCCTCAGCCCATCATGGATGCCTGCAGTAGTAGAACTACTCTCTTTCAAGAAGTCTTTTCTACTTCATTAAGTTAAAACAGTAAGTGTATCATCACTGGAAACATGCAAACAATAAGCAATAGAGAACAGATGTATTTTTCCATCAGAACAGTGCTATACAAGCAAGCATAACAACCTGCATCTCACCTTGCCTGAAGATTTTGGGTGCATTAGGAAGTTTAATATTCTGGTTACAAGCTCACTATTAACTCCTGATCTTTCCAAGTCAAGAACTTCACAGATACTTTTCAACATTGCATTTCTAAATCTATGGGGAAAAAAAAGGAAAGAAAGAAAGAGATTCAGTATCACATCCTGAACAGTCAACATTTGACTGCTAGAAGCTGCTGTCGGGTTTGTGTCTGCCACTTGACAATATATATCCACAGTCAACTACACTTCCAGTCTTATCTATGGTTAAGCAAAGTATCACCACTATATTACACAAGGCAAAATAAAACAGAATTCCCAAACCTGTACATCTGTAAAACAGGACATTAAAATAGAGTTAAGGAATCACAGTAAAAAAATATTACATTCTTTATAACCTATAACCTGAATAGTAAGGTTCTGCAAAATACATGTTGACCCTTGTTCATCTTGTTCAATGCTGTCAAAATATGACATGCAAGTGCCCAGAAATTTTCTGTGCAGAAATCAACCACAGTGGCAGAACAAATTAACACACTGATCAACAGTTTGTGTTCCCCACACAGCTACAAACAGCAGCAGAAGCCACCACAGTAATGCAAGCACACAGGGCTCTGTACCTCCATAAGCAACACAATGCAACCAGGTTTCAGAGTATATGCTGAAGACTAAACCAGCAGTTGTTTCATGTGGAAAATATGAAAAAACCCTGTGCAACATTACTTTATATTGCAACCTTCTTTTGGTAAGGGCAATGATCCAATTAAACCCATGGGAAACAGTCAAACCTTCCATCAGGAGACAGAGTTTGTCTTGTAGAGTCCCATGTATCTGACAAACTGTACTCCTGGAAAACTGCATTTCTGAAGAAGAAAAATTTGGAAATTCCGAATTCTGGAAGCCTTTCCACTGCACAAACAGGCACTAAAAATCCCCCCAGTTTTAGAATATATTGTGTAGACGTTTTAAGTTCTTACATTTGTTACAACTAGGTATGCAAATATGCAAGGGCACTTTAAAGTCTTTCAGTCCAGCCAAAGTTAAGTTGCAGCAGCTTCTCCTGTTGATGGAAAAGCAGCTTATGAAGGGAGACAGTAAAAATGAAAAAAAAGTTTGTGAGACTAGTTGCTACAGAAACTCTAGTATGTTTAACATACAAGCAGAAATGGCTTTGATTCTGAAGGAGGAAGGTTTTGAGGCATAGAAAGATACAGGTTTGCACCATGAATAAATTACAATGTGTTCACAACACCATGCCTGCCCTGAGGAAATAATGCTTTCCTCTCACTTGGAAGAAGAATCTGCTAGTTAGCATGCAATAGGTAAAGCCAGGAATGTAGGAATTGTGAACAAAATGTTCACAATTTAATTCTTAAAACATTTCAAGCTGTCTTAAGAGACCAGTTCGTGTGATTAAAATGAACACAGAAAAAAACTGTAGAGCTCTAGTGAACAGCCATCTGGCTTATACTTTAAATGTAATCACAAGTAAAATTTTGGAATAAAAGAAAGAAAAAAATAGAGTGCATAGCACGAGTCAAGCTATATCAAGTATCAAGAGATCATTACTTTTTTAACATTTCTTCCTTCTTTTTATATTGGTCACTTCCTTTTTCAAATGGAAACCCACTGAACTGACCCACATTCTTCTTTAGGGATGCAACCTGGAACAGAACACACAGATTACTTTTCATTGCAAGCAGTTTAAAATATTTCATCCCATTACATTTATTAACCTTTCATACAAGAAAAATCTGTTCTAGCATTTAGCTTTCTGTCGACAAAGAGACACCTTTTAAGTTATAACCTAACACGGCTTCTGCCTTTACTTATCTCATGACAAACTACAATTAACTTCTTGTGACTATGGTACTTTCAATAACTTACTAGACAAAGTCACCCGCCATTTCAAGCTCATTTAGAATGTACTGCATGATGATTTACAGGTTTGCAAAACTACAACATTATGTTGCCTATTGCATGCTTTGTATCATGCAATTTGTTATAAAATAAGGGATTTTATCTTTTATTCTATAATCTTCTAAAGTAGATTTCCTTTACTAGTTTTTCTGAAGTCTTACATAGGACCACAACTGAATTTTTGAACCTCTTATTTAGCAGGACCGATTTTTGCATTTACATACCACCCAATTTACAGCTTCTACCATTACACCTGATGTTTGATCTGAGTTGAACTTCCATTGCAACACCCATTATAATGGGAAAACTGCTTTCATTAAGATCACAAATGTATTTAAGTGCTCTGTTTTCACTTCATCTCCTTTTACAAAAAAAAAAAAAGTTAAAAAACAACCCCAGATCTTTCAATCTTCTGAGATCTTTTTAACACTAGCAAGAATATTTTGAACTCACTTTCAATACTTGTACAAATTTTCTTTCTGCTGTTTCTCCATTAGTTTATAATTTTACGAAATTTGAGCTCCTTGTCCAAAGAGCTTTGTCCAGTACCTAAAGGAAATTTGCAGGTGGTACTGGTATGTTTTATTAAAAATGCTAATTACAATTAAAAGCACATACAAATAGGTGCATACAAGGCAAGATCTGACCTTCACTATATTAAACAGCATTCTGAGTTCCCAAAAACTCTGATTAAATATAGCTTTGACTGCAACCATACTGGTATGTTCTTTTTCTGAATATTTGTGGCAACAGACCGTTCTTTGCCATTTAAACAAACATGGCATTGGAAGCAGTGGTCTGAGATATCAGAGCTAGCACACATCTGTACTAGTACTACTCAGTGCCTGGTTTCTGTGCTACCTGTTCCAAGTCTCCAAATACACAAAGGCATTAAAAAAGTTCCAGTAACTATAGTAAATATATAGAAACAGTACAATTTAATCTGCCTTAATTTCACATTTTGACTCCATTAGCAAGGAAAATGGGTCATATTTAATCTACATTAAAGAGACCTTCAATTTAGTACACCTTGCCACAGGATTTTTATAGGAATAGAGTTTATAAGAGTTAAAAGGAGGAGGCTTACTTAACTGGTCCTGCAAACACCCATTTTCTAAGTAGTTTGTAATAAATGGCACTTAAGAAATAGATCCATAGGTGCAAATGTAAAAAACTGCACTACAAACATTTTCACTATACAGGAGAACTAACGGATATAACAAGATTGAAATTCTTACAGTGCCTGGCCTGTTGTACAGGAGTTTGTGCAGGTTCCTAAGTTCGTCTGTCTTCTTTTTACTCAGAAAGAACTGTATCCTCTCAATTTCACAGAGTTTTTGTCCTTTTCCTGAAACAATGAAAATCAATTATGCTGTTCATCACATTAGTATTTACCTATATGTTTATAACTTAAAGTTTCTACTGTTTTCTTAAAAAGAAGTTACCTAAAAATAGACATCATAATAGGTCAAACATTAAGCAGGCCTCTTCCTATCACTTAGGCATCCTGACAGGCTCTTTACCCGCCTTACTCAATACTACTTAGATCAGGGTACAAGATCTGGCATTTCTATTCTAACTGCCCCTGCCTTTTTTAGTAGTGGTGAGGTACTGAAGATCTTATTCCAAGTTTATACATCATGTAACTTTTATGGTTTAAACTGATGCTACAAAATAGAGGGTTTTCATATAATAGCCACATTATTTTAAAAAGGATCATGACTCCTAAGTTAGGTCTCATCTACAACAAATGAATGATTTCATCTTTTTAGAGTTTTCATTATCATTCCTAACACAACTCATATGTGAGAAGTCAAGCTTACCTGGTGTAACTGTAAAAGGTTCCTTCTGCAGTGAGGACACTTGCATGGTCAGTCGGTCAACCTTCTTCTTCTCCCTTTTTCCTTCAACAATGAGACTCTTTTCTGCAAAAGACAGCTTCCTTAAACACAATATTCTTCATTGTAGCTTTGACTCAGGTGACAGGCAATACAACACTGACTCTTTGAAACAGCAAACCAAGAATGGATAATGATATAACCAGGCACTGTGACACTCTCAGACCTTTGGCTAGTAAGCCAACGTGGTTCTATGGAACGCAGATATGTAACTAGAAATCTTGCTATTTCTTAACCACAATCCTGTATCCAATGTAACCTTGAAGACAAGACTGGGCATTTCCTAAAGGTAACTTCACCCATGATGGAGACTGCAGGACTCTGCATTTTCAGAAACCCATCGTTCTGTCCTTTCACTGCCTTTTTCAGGTATAGAACTGATCCCGTCTGCACATTCATTCTCCTCCCTGCAGGCTGCAGTCCCTGTGCACACAGCCCCCCCCACAGCACTGTGAAGAACAATACTCCCACCAGATGGGCAAAAGCAGGGACCAATACGAGAGTCACTAATGCTACAAGAACATTATTCCCCGTAATTCTGGTACTGCTTACTAATGAATACATTTAGATTGCTTTATGTATACCCTGCACATCACTAATTTAACTATACCACTCCAGAAGAAAAAGCTAAAGCTTCACCTAAACATTTCATATTAAAATACCTGACCTCAAGTCATACTATCCTTAGAGCTAAAGAGATGGGCTGTCCTGGCTTTAACATCTGAAAGCAGCCTCAAAACCTGTATGAACGTAATCAAAACTGGTGTGTGACTGCCAAAGCCAGAGCAAAAAGGAAGTTGTTTCTGAAAATCCAATGCTAATTACTCTGCTGTTTTCTAAACAGTACAATGTGTCTCTTTCCTAAAGACAAACTTCACCTCTTTCAAGAGCATTAGTGACTTGGTTTTCACTGGGCCACATCACAGCTCTATTTCCAGGAATGCTTTCCTTCTGAAAACAGATGCCTGGAGACTTCACAATGGAAATTAACATTTTTGCATAGTAGTTCCTTCATCTTGTTTTGTTCTCCTTGACTACCCGCAATTACATGCCACAACAAAAAACTTGCCTTGCTTGCTTATTCTATCATATTGCCACAATTTTTATTACCAAAATTAGTCTAAAGGAATTTCCACTGACCTGATATAATTACATTTGGATATCCAGAAAATTCATTCACCATAGTTAAGCCAAGACATCTGTATTGTTTCCAAAACTACCGCACACTTAAAAGCTTCTCTTTTGCAAACACAGATCTCTTCAGAATGTTACTGGCAAAAAATAATTTGGTAAGGGACACTACCTCCTATAACCATGGAAAAATTTATATGACAACAACAAAAAAATCCCTAGTATAGAAGTCCAGGACACTGGCAATTCCTTCAATCTTTTCGGAGATAAATCAGCACCACTGTTTTTAGCACTGCTTGTTATAGTCTGCTGGGAAGCTATTACGACCCATGAGAGAGATGCACCATGGAATCTTCTCAATAATTGTACAATTAGCCAAAATCACAGGAGACTGCATTCAGTAGCTTGGCATTCATTAAAGAACAACTTATTCAATGGAAAAACAAGTACCCTTTTCTTCTTCCTCCTCCTCCTCTTCCTCTTCTTCATCTTCATCACTTTCCTTGGCTTTGTTTTCAGTTTCAGGTTGTTTCTCATCTGTTTTTTCTGACAACATTGTGTCTTCTTTTGATGAATCCACAGAAGACATGGTGTATGCTCCTGTAGAAACAATCAGGGGAAACCACCATCAATGGAACAACATGCATGAAAAACACAGAAATCTGGCTTTCAAAAATGACCTTCCTGTGCGGTAGTAGCAGTGTACTGGTACTATGACTACTCACATTCTCTAACCACTAAGGTGTTCTGCGTACACACGATTTTTAGAAGAAGTTGCCATCCATTCTGCAACTATGCTGGTTAAGAACACTCTAAAAGGTTATGAATTCTATTCACACACAAGTCTTCAAGCTGCTTTTGTGAAGAATTCGGAAACACCCACTCAAAGCAGCTGATCCTGTTATCTATTAAAAACTGCAGTGTTTTAAGATATCACCATTTTACTGCACCCTGCTATAAACTTAATACTTATTGCTGATCATGGTTAACTATGCATGCAAGTTTCCTAGTAACTTAAACAGGTTACTTATTTAGGTGGGAAATGGGAACAGGAAAAAATGTTGCAAGCAATTCAGGAAAGGATTAACACTGTTTTCATAACAGACAGCTGCTGTATCTTGGGGCATGAAAATACTTCCTGGTTTTAATTTGCAGATCTACAGCAAAAAAAGAATAAATGCTTCATACTTAGCATACTTAAGTGTCTTTTCTTAGCATCTCAAGTAGCCTATATGTAAACTTTAAAACTAAAATATCTTAGTTATGCATGTACCATTTCCCTACTAACAGAAAACATCTATCCAATAGAGCAAGATAACCATATGTTCAATTTCTTAAAATTCTAGCTTTCAGAAATTTTCACCGTTTAGATCTGGAACAGAATTTCACACAATTAACTCTTTTCTTTTTGCAGTATTAAAGCCAACATTATCTGCAAGAGATCAGGTGCAACAAGTAGTGTTTAAATCTGCTGCTTATATGAAGTATTAGCAGGTGCCAGAGAGCAGTGGTGTTCCAAATGACAGAAAACATGAATTAATACTTATTACCAATAGTACAGGGAAAAGTACTGGCTAAATCGCCAGAAAAAAAAATGTTTCAGGGTATTACTACCAGTATTTAATTTGTAGTAAGCAATCTGTCATTTTCACGGCAATTACTGACTTTTACTTGAAGGCATAAGTAAAAGCGAGAGAAGCACTACAAGCTGTCTTTCCTTCCCCTTTCAATGGGAATAGAAGGGAAAAGGAAAGTTAGAGACTTCTCAGCTTTCCACCATCTGGGTTCGTGACGACGTTTCGCTTAGGGAAAAAGGGTTCTGGGATCCAGCTTTACCGGCAGAGGGTCTCCCGCCCTCGCCTGCCGCTTTTCAGACGGGGACTCTCCACCTGTCCCCGCCTTCCCGAACTGTAAACTGGATGCCGGGGCAAAGCGACGGCGATGGGCAGCGCCCGGTGGCCAAGGCGCCATCGCCTCCCCGCTCCAGCGGGACGCATGACCGCTCCGCCCGCTCCCGCCGCAGGACACCGCAGCACCCAGGGAACCCCTCGGGCAGGGGCCGGGAGGGAGCAGCCCCGCTGACAAGCGCCCCGCACACGGCGCGTCCCCGGGGCGGGACGGGAGCCCGGCGCCGCGGGGGCCGCGTTCCGTTTCCCCTCGTCCCAGCCCGTCCCCGCTCGGCCTGGGCGCGGCGAGGCGGGACCGCTCTCGGGCGCCGTTACGGCCATGGCGGCGGGACCCACCTCAGCTCGAGCCCCAGCTCCCGGCTCCCTCCTAAGGCGCGGCGGCAGCAGCCGAAGGCGGCAGTTACCGCCGGATGAGACGGGTCCAGGCGCAGCGACACACACACACCCCGCCGCGGCGCAGCCCCACGGCCGCCAGCCACTCTCTCCCTCTCCTTCTCCCTCTTCCCTCCCTCCCGGAATCAACAAGGTTTTCAAAATGGCGGGTTCTCGGGCGGCGAGGAGGAAGCGGGAAGGCGGCGGCCAATCAGCGCCCGCGGCCCGGCCGGCGCGGGGAGGGCGGGGGAGGGCTGGGGAGGGTGCGCGTCACGCGCGCCCGCCCGCGCTGACGTCAGGCCGCGCGCGGCGCGCCGGAGGGCGCGCGCTCCCGCTGAGGGGAGGGGGGCGGGAGCGTTGTTGCATTTATCCCTTTCAAAACTGGACCGTCTTAAGAAAAACCTTTAAAATAAGGAATCTGGACCTCCTATCCTGCCTAAATTGGGCGGTGATTAGTATACACTCCCCAGACTTTCCTTTTGTACGCAGTATGTGAATTGTTGTGCTCGCTAGTGCCTCCGGAACACAGTGCCCAGAGAAGCTGTAGACGCCCCACCTCTGGAAGTGTTTAAGCCCAGGCTGGATGCGGCTCTGAGCAACCTGCTCTAGTGGAAGGTGTCCCTACCCCATCAGGTAGATGATCTCTGAGGTCCCTTCCAACCCAAACCGTCCTAGGTTTTAAGTATTTTGTAGTATTTGCGTTACACATATATCCTACTTTTACTACCAGTTCTACATGACTATGCTTCACGCGCGCCTACGATGAACAATTCCCAGGAGTGTGGCATTCTTCCCACTTCCTCCCTTTCACTCCGGCGCAGCTCCTCCCCGCGGGGGGGCGGTGCAAAGCTCCCGCTCCTTGCCGCGGTTCCGTGCATGGGGTCCCGGCGCGCATCCCCGCGGTCCCGGCGCGCATCCCCGCGGTCCCGGCGCGCATCCCCGCGGTGGCGGCGGGCGGGCCCACGCGGCTCCAACGGCCGCGCCTCGCTCGGGCCGGGCGGGCCAGGGCTTGCTGCCAACGGGAGGGAACGGCTGAGCAGTGAGGTGGCCTCCGTGTTCCTGCAAAATGTAGGGTGACAGGCGGCCCCCGAAGGAGCCGAGGGCCAGTCCCACTACCTGTGGCTGTGCCCTGAGTTTAATTCTTAAGTTTAGGACTTAATCTTGGAGCCGGAGAGGAGGCCAGGCTGGTCTCCCCGTTGCTTTCAACGGGAGTCGGGAGTACGTTGAAGGTATGTTGAAGGAAAGCAGCCCGAATTAGCCAGTGCGGGTGACTTGTCTCAAAGCCCTGTTATCCCAGGAGCAGTTTCTTGGCTAGTGTGAGGAGCCGTAGGTATATGGCTCTTACTTTGGGAGGGACCAGGTAAAGGGACAGTAAAAGAGAGGAAATGAGAAGAGTGTCACACTCCTGTGAATTGTTCATCTCAGGTGTATGTAAAGCATAGTCCTGTAGAATTGGTGGAAAACTCAGGAAATATGTGTAACACAAATACTACAAAATATTTAGAATCACAGAACGGTTTGGGTTGGAAGGGACTTTAAAGGTCATCTGGTTCCAATTCCCCTGCTGTGGGCAGAGACACCTTCCACCTTCCTTGCTGAGAGCCCCATCCAACCTGGCCTGGAACGCTTCCAGGGATGGGGCATCCGCAGCTGCTCTGGGCAATCTGTAGGATAAAGGTATTAGGAAATGCTACAATTTATATAGTGTGTACAAAAGGAAAATCTGGGGAGTGTATATTAATCACTGCCCAATTTAGGCAAGAGAGATGCAGATTCCATATTTTAAAGCTTTTTTAAAGCCGGTGCAATCACAGATGGTGGTTGTTTTAAAAGTGAAAATGTAAATTATTTACCAACAGTATGTAATTAGACAAGCTTACTGTTAACACACAATAAGGAGACAAAAATATCATTGAGCCATCGGCTACACAAATGGCACAAGACAGATGTTTGAAGACAACAAACTACTTCCTGCAAAATGAATAGGTTTGGATTAATTCAGAATTGTGACAGGCGACATCCAAAGGCTGTGCTTCAAGTTGTGATGATGAATTAGATCGTCATTTTGTAAAGAGGGATGTATTTACCCAATGGAGATGATTTGTCTAACTGAGGTACCTGTGTTGATATTCTACACATGCCACATTAGATGCCCCTTCATCTTGAGGAGAAATAGAAGATAATAGTTTCATTGATCCTTTCAGTGAAGTCGTACTTTAGTAGCTGACAGACCCTTAAACATAAAATGAATCCAGTATTTTAGGAATTTATCAATTCCTAAAATACTCAGTGCAGGTAAATTTCATTTTGTCACAGGTTCCTCTGGCAGAATTTCAACAGCTATGATAACCTCTCTTGATTGTGTTTTTTGAAACCTTCTCTGCCCTTCATTGTATCTTTTTGATTTACAAGTTTATGGAATAGTTTCAGTATGCTATTTACAGTTAAAAAACTGGTTGTTGCATCTCCCAGATAAGACAGGCAACATGGATTAGGAAGACTTCAGAAAAAATCTGCAAAGCTAGAATTTGAGAGGAGGGGACCAATTTGCAAAAAATTCAAATATGTTTTAAAGGGAAGTTGCTAAATTTAAGAAAATAGTTTGAAACTGATTTATCTTCTCATCTTGACTATGAGTAAGAATGCTTATTCTCAATATACTGCTTTGGAATGCTTTGCTGTATCAACACTTCTATATTGCTGCTTTCTCCCAGTCTGATAAAGTTTAACTTAATTATATGATTTCAGCTGAGATTTGAAAGACCTGGATGAGATAATTATATTGCTATAAAATATTAGCATTATCTAAGGCGTTAAGACAGTGTAGTGAAAGGTTCTAAATGCAACCTAAAAGCCTTGGTCCTGGAAAAAGGACAAATTGGAAAGGGATAAGTCATTCTAAGTGGTTCTTAAGAGCTGCTTCCTACAGCCTGGTCTTCTTATTCCATCACAGAGAGGCTGCTCCTCTACTGTCAGAGTCCTACTGTTAAGGACACTGAGTTTTGAGAGCTAGCTCTATCTGCAGATGCCAGTTCTATGAAACATAGTTCTCCTGGAGGTGCCCGGGGCTCACTTTCAGGTATCAAAGGGTACATTTCTTAGACATCACAACTCAGTAGCATTGAATGGTGAAAACTGGTTTGAGGGTGCTGTAAAAAGGGGCAGCTGCATGTTTGAGCACACATGACAAGCAGTTTTAAACATGGTCACCAGCCCCTGTTAATTAATAAAAACAGCTCTTTCCAGTTGGTTCAGAGCAGCTTGTATTAGCAAGCAATGTTAATTGACTCTCAGTGTAGAGCATAAAACAACGTATGAGAAGCTCTTGGGAGCAGAAATTTAGGCTTCCCTTTACAAAGTCCCTCAGGGTTGCCTTTAATTTGTTTCTGAAGTGACCTGTTACTGCAGTGTCCTGCCATCAGCACAGAAACTGTCAAGTCTGCTGTGGGCAGAACTACAGAAAAGTTCATCTGTGGATTGCACAGAAAGTGCCCTACATCAAAGTAGACACTTAAGTACCTCTCATTTGGAATTTTATCCATGGAGTAAAATGCCACAGCAATAAAGGATGGGATGCTACTTTTTAGTAGTGTAGGTACTGTTGCTTTGTGTTCTTGTATGAGTCATATAAATATATGTGTATGTGTGTGTGTGTCCACACTTCAGGGTTTTTCTAACAGTCGTGTGACAGCATTTCCTAGAAATGTCAAAATGCCTGGCCTGTGAAATTCTGAGAAAATTCTGTGCAAATGCCAAGTACATCTTTATTAACATTAGGAGCAGTGTATGGCTTTTGAATCTAAGGGTTATTTAATCACTGCTGAAAGCAGAAATCTAAATATGAACCGATAAGTGCACTAATTAATACAACTTAAAAGACGAGAACTTGAAAACTATTTGAGTAGTATGCAGTTAAGTTATGGTGTGATCAATAACATAAGGTGAGAATCTCCAAGTATTCACTGCATATTTGTGCAAGGTATTTTACATTTGTTGACTGATAAGAACACTCAATTTGCACAGTGCTTCCCTAAGGGGGTCCTGCATCCTGCATTCATTTCCTTTTTGATACCCCATCTAACTGTTTCAGGATAAGCAGGCTATTGCATCATCCATACTTGTCATGCCTGACCCTTAAGAAGCTTAAATACAAATACCAACATGAAATGGGTAATAGTAATCAATCTAAACAGTTTCACTGGACTTTAGAAATCCCTTTTTGTGCCATGATTCAGGGTAAGTATGTGCAAGATTCAACAAAATAATAAAGTACTAAGAAACATCAAATCAAAGTAGTATGTAAAAGCATGTTTTTCATCTGTGTCTGAATGGCAACACTGTTGTGTTGTCACACTGAGCTCTGTGTGGGGATTTCTGTTTGCCTTCCACTTACCATGAAGTCAAATCTTACTCTGCAGGGTTTGAAAATTAACACTTTGTGTGTGTTTGGTAACACCTACAGCCCTGTGTTCAGTCAAAGCACGCGGCTTTTATGTGTTCTATGAAGTACTTGGGTCTACTTCTAGATCCAGTATTTAGATGTACAGGAGGAGCCTGGAAACTCAGCACAAGAGGACCTGTAGGTCCCGCAGGTGACAGCCCTATAGAACTGCTGTTGACACCGAGGAGAAGGGTGGAAAAGGACCCTTGCCTTAGTGTCCCACGTGTTTCTCAGTATTGAGCTGTGTTCACAGGATGGTTTCCAGAGCAAAGCATGGCAAGGACAAATCTGACCCGCAGTGAATGCTCACTCAGTCACTGGCCCCCTGCTACCTTGGGAGAGCGTAGCAATGAATAGTGTGTGGATGTGCCAGCGAGCTATGCAAATGTTATGTAACTCACACTTTGGAAAAAGAAACACTGTCCATTCATTTACGTTTTAAAGGTTTGAGTCTGTAAATTTCTACTCAACAAGTCTATAGGTTTTTATACAATTCATTTACAATTACACATTTTTAAACTTATTTTAAATGGAAAACATTGCTGGGGCTATTACTACTTTGCATTAGGAGGAGTTTGCACTTAGCGTATCAAGTTGTGCTACAAAGGAAAACTGGTGGTTTTCCATACACATTGTGTGTAGGTATTGGCAACCTCTATTTAAAAATAAAAACACCAAATAACCAAAGATGAGAAAAAGGAAAACACTGTGGCTTTCTAATAATTTAAGGTGATCTTGGTAGTAACTTGTCGTCCTGACATGACATAATTCGACGTTTTCCAGAAGACAAGGGGCTTTTCTTTCCCGAGCGCGGTCCTCCCCCCACAGCCGCCCAGTAGCGGTGGGACCAACCCGGCACCGAGCCCTTCCGCCGCCGCGCTCGGGACGTGGAAAATGAATTTGTCTTTTGTGGGAGGCGGCGGCAGCGCCGCCTGCAGCTGCACGCCCGGGACCGCCGCCGGCAGCGACCTCGGCGGCCGGAGCTCCCCCGGTGCCTGCGCTCGCCGGCAGCCCCCGGGCCGGGAGGCAGATGCGCGACGGGGAGAGGAGCTGCGAGAGCGGCAGGACAGGAGCGCGGACCGGGGGCTCGCAGCAGCTCCCCCGCCACCTTCCCGCGGGATACCGCCCCCGGAGCGCCGCCCGCCCCGCAGCCAGGCGAAACCCGAGGCTAGGCAAAGGTAGGGAGCGGCAGCGGGCGCCGGGACTCGTCTGCCCCGCGCTGCACGTCCCGAGCGGCCGCCGCGCCCCGGCAGCGGGAGGCGCTGCGCTTTCCCCCGGGGGCCCGGGGAGGCACCGAGCGGCACCTGCAAGCCCCGCGAAGGGAGCGGAGCCCCTTCCCTTCCTCTCCCGGAGCTTCTCCACCCCCGCCTTTCAGGTGAACAGGAGGTGATTGCTGGCTCGAGGCATGCGTGTTAATTGCGTTATCTTCTGCAAAAGAGGTGAACTTTTAAAGTTTAACTGAAGTTTGCTTTGGGATTTACGTCTCGACTGGAAGCTTCGGAATGCAAGTATGCTCCGGGGTTAACATAATGGGATAATGGCATTTAGTGGGGGTTTCATTTTGCCTACGTAGAAGTAACATTCTGAAGCCTAACTGAGGTTTCATTTCGTTTTAAATAACATTCATTTAAGCATGCGCTCTCTGCAATTTTGGCGGTTGTTTTAAGCTGTTTTTCACATACCTTTTCTTTAGGTGTGCTTTGCTACATGTAAGGTGCATGTGCAACTCTACGAAAGCTTCTTAGCCGTGAAGAGACTACTGCTATGATTAACCTTCACACTTTTCAGGTTCAGGCCCTTAGTGTTTACTGTGAAATAAATAAACCATATGCAGAAACAAATACTAGAGTATCCAAGTATGCACAGTCCATAGTTGAAACAATTACATTTATCATATGGAAAAAGAAATCCCAACTGAAGTTGTTTAAAGGTTTATACATCTGGCTGTAATATTCAATCTACTTTAAAATTCCATGTGAATTCTGTATTAATCATGCCTTATTTTTAAACTAATGTAATTTTACACTGAAAATATTCATAGCAAATTAAAGCAATATGCATGGCCTGGCTTAGACTAACAAAAGCCATAAAGTTCAGTATGGAAGCAAAGCATTTATCCTCATGTCACCTCTGTATTCTGGGTTTCTAGCCATTTCTTCTCACATTATGAATAACTACAAATTATGTAGTTATTCATTGTTTGACCCTTGCAGGGCTTTAGGTTTAGTGAAGTGAGTAAATGCCAGGTGACCACGTTCTGTTCCCAGCTACTTCAGACTTGACACCATGGTAACTTTGTTTCAGAGCTGTTACCACAGATTTACTTGACTGTAACTGGAGCCTGAATTTGTTCAATAGTTTCTGTCATATTTTCTTACTTTGCCAGCTCAAGTCGAAGCTTTTAATACAGGATTTGTATGTAAATTAGATAATGCACAGTTTAATTTATTCCCCTCTTTACTATGACTTGCAGGATTGTCTTTTAGTAGAGACAAGAAACTGCAGTGCTATTTTGTGTGGCTTAAAGCTAGAGGATTTCAGTCCTGGTGGCTTTTTCGTGGAAATTCTGATATGACAGAGCTACAGGCTTTAGGGGAACTATTTTATGTGAACACACATTGAGACAAGAAAGATTTTTAAAGCTAACATCTTAAAAGAATTCCAGCAATGACATTCTGAAAGAGAGATAATTTAAATATAGGAAGCTCATATTTTCCACTCAAGTGGCTCAACTTAAGAGGCTTTACTGGTTTCTGCATCTGGCTTCCTCTTAGTGTGAGGTGGGCTCGACCATGGCCTAGGACACCGAGGAAAGTTGTAGGAAGCCTGTAGAGAGCTGCAGGGGTTTAGCACAGGACAGAAGATCAACTGTTTTGTAAGTCAAATCTTGGTTTGTTCTTGTTCTGTGTTATTGGATATTTAAGGGGGCATTTCGGTAAAGTTTGTTTGCAGTATAATAACCTAGAAAGAAATATTTTAAATTATTAAAGTATGTAAAGGGAAAATGTCTCATCTTATTTACTATGCAGAAATTAGATGTTCAAGTATGATTGAATGGAAACAGATTGCCAAAGTCTTACTTAAACGTTGTCACAATACTTTTAAGCGGAAACAAATTTTTTAATGCTTATCTGAGGTATCATTTTTGATAGCAGTATCTTTATTTTGGAGAAAACACGTTTTAAAACCTTACATGGTTTAACACCTATTTTGTTTGTGAGACTCAACTGTTTGTTACATGAAGGGGAAAATTAAAAGAAATACTGTGAAGTTTTTGCTGAGCTGCAGCCTAATCTAAACATTATAGAAAGGTTAGAAGTTTGTAATTGTAGATTCTGCCACTATATTTCTCCACCCTGTTGCCTTTTCATTCATCATTTTTCTAAGTAAACTTTAATTGAGGTGTTTTATTTAAAGTTTGGAGCATGATAGGTTTGCACTGACATGCATACGTTATGTATGCATAATATAGGTACCAAGAGGTACCTATATGCAATTATGATTATGAAGAACCATAAAAAGGGAGAGTGCATTTAGGCTGAGAGGACTGAATTGCTCACCATTCTTTCCAGTGGATGTACTGGCTGAAGAAGCTCATCATTCTGAAATGTGCCATTGTACAGTGCATTCAAATGATGTGGCAAGGTCTGAAAGCTGTGAAACTAATCATTCCTGACTAGCAGCTGTGGACATGGTGATAAAAATTTCTTTCTTACCAGAGCTTAAAATAAAGACTGCACCTTGGTAATTACCAGATAAAGCAATCTGGCTTGCAGGGAATATAATAGGTAAGAGAAAATTCCCCACGTTAAAACGTCAGGTGGATAATTTTGCTTGTAACAAGCAGGAGTGAAATTCAAGGACACTCATTACTTTGGTATGGTATAAAGGAATGAAGATGCTGGAGTAGGAGTGATTAGAGATGCTACTATGCAAAAGCTGGAGCCAGTTCTGCAGAATTTGACTTCTCCCAAATTTTACTCCTAGGGCTTCAGCCATTCTTTGTGGAGGAAGACACTGGCTTAAATTCACTGATCTTGAATGGTCAGTCAGCTTTTTTTTCTGTATGGAAGAGAAGCCTATAGCTGTAAAGTTTATTGTTCCTTTAAACAGACTTTTTTGTATTTCAGTCCTTTTTGCATGATGATAACAGATACATTCTGAAGTCTTCCTTGTGTAAAGTAGTGTATTTACATGTGTTGATGGATCTTAGAAAATATTTGCTCAAGATTAAATATGTTTTACCAAATATTGCTCAAATCTTCATCTTTGAAAAAGTGGAAAGGCTTTTTCAGTATGGAACTAGAAGACAAGTTGCAAGTCCTATGTGTATGAATCTGGTAGCCACCTCCTGTGTCATTAAAGACAAATTAGTGAAGGTTTCTGTACCTGGGCTTTGTAGGTAAAATATGGAGTAAACAATTACAGATTCACAGAATATTCTGAGTTGGAAGGGATCCACAAGGATCATGAAGTCCAGCTGTTAGGTGAATGGCCCATACAGGGATTGAGCTCACAACCATGGCGCTCTTAGCACCATGGTCTAACAGGGATATTCTGAAGCTCGCTCAAAAAATGAAACATTGTGTGATGCCCAGTGAATGGAAGCTGTGTAAGTTCTCAAAATGGTTAATGGAATTGTATATTGTATTTTAAGTCATGCCTGTAAAGTTGGGCTAAGCCTTTCTGGTCAAAATACCCAAACACAAGAGTATCCACTTACATGGAAATCAGTACTTTAGTATCCTATTTATTTTACAGATGCTATCAATACAGTGTTTTACTTGATGTCTAAAAATGAGATTGCTCTGTAAAATACAGTCAAAATTATTGCAAGGATGTTATGGAAGGCAGAATTTGAGTACTGAATTGCCTGAAGATGAGTGATGCCACTTCTGAAATGTGGACATTACAAATACACTTTCCAGGAATAACATCACATTCCTACCCCACAGGCATCTGTGGGTAGTTCGTTAAGCTTTTCCAGAAAATTCACAGACTAGCTAGGTAAAATCCTTAAACTAGTTGGAGTTTGCCAGTTAATGGCTCTAAGTGAAACCACCTCCAAAACAATAAATTTGGACTAGCTGCTCAGGTAAAGTCAGTGTTTTTTCTTGGTTGGTTGGCATTCTTTCTTTTTCCTATTTTATGTCTTAGTAAAATGAGGATTAACATAGTATGAGTATTATTTAATAGCAGAACTGGAAATAGGCTCCAAGTCTGCTGACTCCTATCCATACTGTGTGGGCAGTGGAAAAAGAAAATGGAAATTTACAACATCTTTCCTAAAAGTCAGTAGAACAGAGCAGAGTAAGCTGATCAAACTGTAGAGTCCCAGAAGACTTTTAATTGCTAACAGGAACAGTTTATCTGGAAATGGTTCTGATGCCCATTTTGTCTCCTTTGGTGGTTTTGCTGCCTATGAAGCAGCAGCCTCACCGTGCTCTACAGCTCGGTATGTTAGGATGAAACACTGGGTTGCGATCCATGGACGGCAGCTGGGATTTGGGACAGAAACCTGAACATACACTGGACATAAGCTAATGACTTTTCACTTCCAAATGTTCTTTTCTGTGTTTCTGAATGTGTATGTGTTTTATTATGCATGTTTTGCTGGCAGGAAAACTGCAACACAATTATTTTCTTCAGTTTTTGAGGGTGACTTTAGAACTTCAGCTGTTTGTGCTTTTCAGGATTCCAGCACAAAGCAACCAAACATCTGTTCCTGTAGGTGCCCTATTTTAGGACAAAGAGGTGTTAGTGAGTGTAAAGTATCCACAGGTTTGGTGTCTCCTGTATTCTCACTCCCACATTTTTATGTACATTGTGAGCAGATTTTAAGGTAGATCTTGAAATGCAAAATTAACTTGAAAATTGGTATTTTTTTAATGTGTTGGTTAAGATGGTACATTATTTAGAACATTATGTAGAACAGCTGTTTCACTTAAATCTTATTAATGATCCAACATCCACAGATAGCTATATTACAATAATTTGAAAAGATTTAAGAATTGTGAAATAGGCCTTGGGTTTGTTCATTTTCTGCAGAAGTTTCTGGAGTGTTTCATACTTTGCTCTACAGTTTTTATATAAATAATTTTACAAGACACTTCAGACTTTTTTGTCTTACAAAACCTTTGTTGTTGCAGGTATTTTTATTATTTCTTCAGTTTAGAGGAAGGTGATACATATTTCAAAATAAATATCCCAGCTTCTCCAAGTAATTATGTTATAAATAGGCTAAAAGTCTTTAATACTGGAAAAATGTAAACCATCAAACTTGTCAAAATCCTGTGATTCTCTGAAATTATCTACTGGTTTTTGGAACAAAACATGCATAGTTTTGTGGACAAAAGTGGCTTTGTGGAGTAGAACATAGTCCCATGCTTTTTGAGCATTTGTTCCTGATGCTGAGGATTAGTGTACAAAAATCAGACAGAAAAATCAGATTAGTGTACAAAAATCAGACACAATATAATGCCTGTGCCTTGAATTCAGTTGAGTTTTTTGAAAGAAATTATTATGTTATGTTCTTATTATAATAGGTGGTAGTCTGTAGTAGCTGCTAAGTGGAAAGTTAAATAAGAATTTTCTCCATCGTTCTCAGTCTGAATGTTGTCTTTGCACATTCACAATTTAATGAAATATTCTCCTTTCCTGATGAAAGTTTTATGTTTGGTTTTAGTCCAGAGGTTGACTTTCCTGGAAAGCTTATGGGAAAATACTTTGGCTGGTTTTGATTAAAAAAAAATTTGTATGCTTTTCCCATTTGAAATGTAGCTGGAGAAAGAGACTGGTGTTATATAAGCACAACTGTATAATTTGACAGTTTTAGCTTGGCCATTTCTCATTGAGGGTTTAATTTCTTTGGAAATAAAAGATTGAAAAAATATTTTAAAATTTTGGTGTCTGTTTCTAGTTTACTCTTATGCTTTATGCTTCTTTTGAAAGACTTGCACTCTGGTTGCTACCATTCGGTGAGGCTTGTACCACTGTGCTCTTAAACTGCTGTAAATTAGTACAAATTAATACCTGCTACACTTGCTGCTGCCTTTGGTGGGATGAGGCTTCCTGGGATGCCTAGTTAGGCCTTAAGGGAAATACTTAATACCCACTATATAAAGCAGCTTTTATTATTCGTGAGAATTAGACTTTTTGGTGGTGGATTGCAGCATTGATTACAAGATCCTTGATCACACATGAGCTGTGTAACCTGAACACTGGTGTGTTGGAAGAAGTCTGTCCTCTTGCCTCTCAAACAGGTCCTGAAACCACAATGCTGTAAGTACCCATGAGAGTGGTTTCCTGATTTGCTCACCAAATAAAGATGGATTATTCACATACTCAGAGTTTCTACAGTTGTGTGCAGGATTGTAAACCTTAATGTAACATAGCTGATGTCTCTGTAGCAGGCTTTAAAGCTTTATATAAGATTGTACTATCTAATATTATTAGGTCTGGTTGTTCTATAACACTTCCCGTTTTGGGCTTTAAAAGTAAACATGTCCAAAACACTAACAATTTGCTTAATTTTCCTTAAAATTTGCCATAAGATCTGTCAGGTCCTAAAGTCTTGTGAAATCTTTCCAATGTTTTAATGAAGTCCTGGATGTAGCAACTATGAGAAAAGTCTTTTTGTCCATGGTAAATTGCAATCTGATGTATCCTATTACTGACGGCAGCTGGGAGTGTACACAGACTGAGTGATTCAATTGCAGAGTTTCTGTGTGTCACTTCTGACTTGTAAATGTCAGTTCAATTTGTAAGTTTAAGCCTCCATCTAATCTGCTGCAGGCTTTGCTGTGAGGGAATGCAGATGCTGAAAAGTGAAGCAGGATCTAGCATTAACTACAGAACCTAAGGCTTATTAGAAATGAATGCCATGGTTCTCATCAGAGTAAGAATTTAGTTATGTCATGGCTATTTCTTATTTAAAATGTGCATATATATGTAATTTTTCTGGTTTATTTTCTGGTGTGTTTCAGAGGTGACTTGCCAAGGAAGAATTTGGCCTGCAGTACACATCAGAATGGTCAATAATACAGGGATGGCATAATATATGTATTTTCTAAGAAGTCTGAGTGTTGTTGGATTACATCTCTTTTATGTGTCTAATTGCCTAGGCAATTATCCTTTAGAAAATGCATTCACCTTTAGTTTTCCAAAAAAGTTTTGCTTGTCTTTTCAGAGTAATTTCTGCTTTTAAACTTTACTAAAAAAAAAAAACAAAACAAAAAAAGACCAAAAAAAAAACCCCAGCACAACAAAAAAACCCCAGATATGTGACCTTACTTGGCACAGAAGGTCACATACCTTGGCTTTCCATCTGGTTAAGTAATTCAGTTGAAAAATGAGCTAGGCAACAGAGCCATTTTTGTCATTTTTGCAAGTGCCTTACAAAAATACTTACTTGAAATGCTTTCACTTCACACTTCTTCATAGCTACCTTCCTGCCCAGTTCTAAACACAGCCCTCTGTCTTCACTGCATTTTGTGTCTCAGAAAAAATGAATAGCAGTCCCTAAGCTTGCATACATAGGAACACTCAGAAAAATATTCCAAATTACTTCATGGACATTCTGAATTATGAATTTGATCTAACTTCAAAAGTTTATCAGTTTAATCACATTCAAATCTGTTATGGATTCTTTTATTTGGAAGTGACTTTTGTTTGTGAATTCTAAAGTAAATTAAGTTAAATTTACTTCTTAAGTAAATTAAACAAGAGCATTTTACAGTCTCTTTTAAACTTTAGTTATGATTTCACTAATACATTTTAAAAGGTTTTTCAAATTAATCTTCCCAAAAGTTCTGGCTAGTAAACCCTTCTAAGTTGTGGTGGGGTGATGGCAGAGGTTACTATATCTAGTTCTCTGTTCTGCTCCTCTCTTCAGTCTGCTGGAGGAAGAGCATCAGGACAACGTGGATTCTTGTTGAGCAGCCAGGGTGGATGGCAGATGATACATAGCACAAACTTATGTTCAGACAAAGGAAATACAGTGGATTGTGAACTGGGGAGGCATGGAGAGATTGCTTATTGTGCTGCAGCAGGGGCCATCTTTTGCAGAAAGTGGGGCAGGCAGCAAAAAGGGGTAACACCTTCAGTGTTCCTAACATCTTCAGTGGCAAGTTTTGGCAGGACTTGAGTCAGTAGCAAGAAAATCTCTGTAAATGAGCTGTCTACTAACACTGAAGTAGGAATGTGCTCTCTACTGGAAATCTGTGTTAAACTGTGAAGAGTGGTGTTTTTGGTGTTTGTTTGGATTTTTTGGTGTGGTTTTTTTTTTTTGTTTGTTTGTTTGGGTTTTTTGTTGTTGGGGCTTTTTGGTTGGTTTGTTTTTTTTCTTGGTTGGTTGGTTGTTCGTTTGGTTTGGTTGGTTTGTTCGTTTTCTTTTTGGGGAGGGGAATTTGGATTTTTTTTGTTTAACTTTGTATTTTACTGATACTGAAAATGCTTCTCCCAAGTGAAGTTGCTTGGGGAAAAGGCAGAATGTACACAACATGCGTTGCTCCACACTGGCTCCTGTTTTGGATGTTACTGTATATTCTTGTTCAGTGTAAATTATACTGAATTATAATGCTCACTATACTGGTGTGTTCAGCTCATTGCATGTGGAAGTTGTGGTTGAGTGTTTGAATTTGTACTGTATATTCATACCCTCAATACAGAGTAACTTCTTTGTGTAGATAAGCTGTTAAGAGTCCTTTTCTTTCATTCATGCAATTCTTGAATGTATTCTTGAATATCTTCCCACACTTTTAAGCAGTACAAAAGTCTGCTTCTCATGTGGACATCCCTGATTCCAAAGATGCTCACTCAGTGAGGCCATCCTGGAGAAACTCTGCAAGAGGAAATTTTGAATGCAGTTAGTGGTGGGAAGGCATGCTTCCTTCTCTGGAGTTATGATTATGTTCTGTACAGATTGATTTGGATGAACATGTGGAATCTTTCTCGTTTATGTGGTTCTGGCTGGGAACACTGACTGCTTTTCAAACTTAGTGTGCCGTAATGCACATTGAACTTTTTATAAGTAGTTACACATCGCTTTCTTCTCCTATAATCTAGATCAAATAATCTGGAATTTGCCTGGTAGTAACCTGCAGACAGCCCCAAAATATGCCGCCTTAAACACTTCTGATAGTTCCCAAACCAAATACTCCCTTCTGACTAGTGAAACAGATCATGTTCTTTGGCATGGGCTCTGCTTCTGACCTCAGTGAAACAGTCATGAAAATGAATTTAAATAGTTCAGAGCAGTTGGAAGCAGCGTCTTTGGAAATACTACTAGGTATTGGTTTCTGCTTTCTTCTGAGGATACCTGGTTTTGTGCTTGAGATTCTTCTGTTGTGTTCACAGACTTGCAACTATTTCTGTTATGTATTTTGCTTGTGTAAATTAAATATTTCATCCTTACAGTATATTGAAACTTTTAAAACTTGTTTTTTTGAATGCAGGTTTTTTCCTTACTTGCATTCTGTTGTTGCAGAGCCCATTTTGCTTTCTGTGTTGCATTTATTCTGGCAAATATAGTATAATATGTAAATGTGTCTATTTTTGTTTGTGCCAATTGACATTTTCAGACACATTTGAAAAAGTACAGTAGAACTCAAGTATCTCAGGATGTTTTAAAGGCAAATCTGTGGGTAACTGAAAATATGTATTAATGTTTATAGCTGATGAGGAGAGGGGTGAGGGGACAAATGTTGCATGTACAGTTATCGTATGTTTTTATGGCAGGCAATTTCCAGATTCTTTCAGTGTACAGTGAGATAAAGATGGGAAGGAAAAAAAAAACAGAATAAGTAAAATGATTGGTTTTATTTATTTATTAAAATAGTAGTGGACTAGGAAGGGAACTCGTACTTCTTTATTCCAAAACTAGTGCTCTTTTAGCAGGATCACTTTGTCATTCATTAAACTGTCAGAAGAAAATGAACAATGCTGGGGAGTGGAGGGATGTGAAAACTGCAGAACCCACTCAAACCCTGGGAAGTTCCTCTTGTGCCTGACCATTCATCCATCACTCAGGGACTGTGCAAGGATTACAGGGAACGAATGTGCCGCTTGGTGCCTGTTTGCCTCACGAGGTGGAGCTCCTCTCCTTCCTTACCTCGCTCTGTGCCCTTGGAGGAATTGCCCTTGTCCTCGATTTTGCATGGAAATACCTTCAGTCAGTGCTTCTGCTCAAGGGGCTGTGTCTGTCCTCCTCCTGGCCACTCACCAGGTGTTGCCACTCTCTTTTATGCTACCTCTAGCATTTATTAGCAGCATGATTAACTGGATAATAGACATGGATCAGTTGGAAAGGGATTGGGTTTTTTGTCATTTAAGGCTCTGCTCAGTGCCCAGACCTTGCAGATCACATGCCTACACCAGTGCTATTCTGGCACAAATTAGAAGTCAGGACCCTCTTTATTTTGGGGAGTAAGATGAAATTAGATCAGTTTTATCTTAAAACTATGCCCTGAGCATGTGGCTGGATGTGATGCTGTCTAGTACAACTGCCATTTCCATAGGAAGAAGTGGATTTCTATTACATTGCTGTACCAATTCATAAATTTCCTCTGTTCTGGGACAAGTTCAGTAAACTGGTCTGATGAAAATGTTATTTCATTTTTGGAGGCTGGCAGAAGACTGACTAAATCTTCTGTCAGATGAGTCAGCTGAACTGTCTTTGTGGTTGCATAGTTACCAGGTCTGGTGAAGAGGAAGCTTAGGAAGAGAGAGGTGATGCGAAAGGAGGCAAGTAGGAGCTCTTCTTTCAGGGGAAGCCCACAGTTGCACCAGATTGGAAGGGGCTGGAGACATATTACATCTAAATATTTAAAACAATAAAGTAAAAATGTGAGTAAAATTTCCATTAAGGGTACATTTCTTTTTGTCCTCACAGTTTTAATGACTTGCTTTTGAATCAAAAAAATTGGTCTTTTGAAATAAATGGAAAATTTAATAAGAACTAGAACTACTTTGTCATTAACAAAACAAGCCACTGTTTTAATTATTTTGAATGCTTCTGGGATTTTTTCGCTCTTATGAAATGTTTCTCTTTTTTGTGTGTGTTAATAAAGTCAGTCTTAATCATTGGATTTTGCAGTATCCACAGAGATTAGCTGACTTGGGTCTTAAAAACAAATGTAAAGTAGTATGAATAATAGTTCTACATTTTATTTATTGAATAAAACATTAGATTTTTAACATAGTATAAGTGAACATATTTTTAATAGCAAAATAAAATAAAATGCGATTCTCATATCACTTAAAACCTGAAATGTATACTTGCTTGTTTTTAACATTTGAATACATTGATTTTTTGATTGACTGAGATTCCCACCAGCCTGCTAAGTATGTTAGTTTACAAAGGCTGTAAAAGGTAGGCATTTAAAAAAGTCACAGAGTGTGCAGCGTGCCCTTCAACACTGATTACGTGCTCGTTACCTCTGACTCCCCTTGTGTGGTTTGTATCCTGATTCTTTATTCTCACTAGACATGTGCGTGTGCTACTTTGTCCTGAGTTGCTGCCTGGGAATTAAGGGAGCTGTGATGGTCCTGCTGCCCATCAGCTCAGGAGATCCAGCTAGTGAATGAAAGGGTGCAGGAATGAATTAAAGCACAGGCAGAAACTGCACTGGCACAATGTATAGAAGGATGGAGAGCATGCATATGGTGACACCGTTGGGGTGGCAAGAGGGGATTTATAGCCCATGAGGACCTCCCTCATCCAGAATATTGGTGTGTGTGGATTTACTGAGCCCCTGCCTCTCTATGTCCATCTCCTGCATGACTGCCACCGAGCACTCGTTATTTGCCTGTTCATTATACGTTCTCTTCCCTTGGCCCTCTGACAGAAGAGTTTGGGATATAAAGCTTTTAGTTCAAGTTCAACTCAGACAACCTGATGACATTGTCAACAAGGGAAAGGGGGGGGTGGGACATGTTCTGAGAAAACAGTGAGTTGTTTGTTCACTGACATAATTTTAGGTTTAGGACTACTGCTTGTACTTGCGTAGCACAAGCAAAAACAACTCAGCAAGTTTGTTGATGACACCAAGCTGTGTGGTGAAGTCGACAGGCTGGAGGGAAGGGATGTCGCCCTGATTTTACAGTGTGCTGTGTTGATACTTAGTAGAAAAGGTTCTCATAGATTTTATGTAAACATAGCCCATGTTTAGCTAACCAGTCAAGGATTGTTTTGTACCTTTGGTATTGTTTGTCGTTCCTTTCCCAAAGGCGGAGAAAGTTGATGGGCTGTGTTTCTCACCTATGGATTTGGAGAGGTGGTAACCTCATTGTCCAATCCATGATTGTATATGAAAAGTTATAAATAGAATAAAGAGAGGCTGGCTCTCTTCTGCTCTTCTTCTCTCCTGCCAGCCTTGGTGGCTCTGTGACCTGAGTGCCCGATTTCTTTCATGTCCACCCGTGCGACAAAGGGATGCCATCCTGAGGGACCTGGACAGGCCTGAGACATGGGGCTGTGCAAACCTCATGAAGATTAACAAGGCCAAGTGCAAGGTCCTACACCTGGGTTGGGGCAATCCCAAACATGGATACAGGCTGGGCAATGAGTGGATTGAAAACAGCCCTGTGGGTCTAGGGGGAATTGATGGATGAAAAACTGAATATGAAAACCTGTTGCCTTCTGGGCTGCATCAAAAGATATGTGATGCAGGTTAAGGCAGGGGATTCTGCCCCTCTGCTCTGCTGTGGTGATACCCCACCTGGAGTGCTGTGTCCAGCTTTGGGGCCCCCAGCACATGAAAGATGTGGATCTGTTGGAGCAAGTCCAGTGGAAGGCCATGAAGACTGTTGGAGGCCTGGAGTAACCTCCATATGAGGACAGACTGAGAGAGTTGGTGTAGTTCAGCCTGAGAAAGGCTCCAAGTAGACCTTAAAGCAGTCTCACTGTACCTAAAGAGGGCTCACCTATGCCATAGGTATTAAAGTACACAGTGCAGCATTGTGGAGCTGGACAGCTTTCCAGAGTGGTTGATTTTCCCCCCCCTACTTCTTAATAAAACTTTAAACAAATAGTTAAATGTATATAATGACTTTTACAAGGAACACTTTTAAAAGGCCCAAAATCCTATTGCCCTTCCAATTATGTTTATTTTGAAAGAGAATACTTGTTGGTTTTAATGTATGGAGCTGAATTCTAATACATTGTTTTCTTTTTTATTATGTTAGTGTCAGTACATTTGTGCTTTGAAGGCATGACCATAAAGGTTTGAGTGTATTTTTGTAGAAAGGACAATTACAGACACAAGACTGTGATTAAAAACTGGTTAAAATCAGTTTTCATAGTGTTATTTAAATATTGGAGATTTATGTGCCAAATATTGCTTATCATGTGATATGGTACCATGAGGAACAATGCTGTAAATGCAGGGAATCAAAACTGCACTTGTCTAAAGTCTGTGAATAGCTGCAGGCAGCCCCTGGACATGTGCTCAGAATAGCACTGCTGGACCAGGAGAGCAGCAGTGCTGAGAGGTGAGCACTCAGCTGCCTCTGGAAGGTCCAAGAGTTTGGCTGCTTTTTGGGTTGTTTACTGTTACGATCTGCTCTGAAGTGCTGAATTTTAATGTCACATCATTCTTAATTCTGTATAATCCATCCAGTTTCCCATGTGAGGCCTGTGAAGGACTGATGACTGCTCTCTTTAAGGCTTTCATAGCTAGAAGTGAACATTGAGTACAGGGCTACAAACTGGTTTTGCCAGGCAGGATGGTGGCTGTAGCATGTACTGCCATTGTGCAGCAGCTCCCTGCTTTGTTCTGGGTTCCACAAAATTTGAAGTAGCTTCAGTTCCAACTAGGAACTCAGTTCATACTTGACTTTGCATGAAACAGTTGTAAAATTTTTAATGTCTGACTTTTATTTCACTTCAAATGGGTTGAAATCATCTTGAGCAAATATATAAATCTCCTCATCTTTCACATGTGATGTTAACGGGCATTTGAGGAGATCAGTGCAAAGTCTTTTGAGATCCATAAACCTTTTTGATTGCAGAAGGAAAATGCATTCATTTCTGAAATCTCTCTGAGACGTGGAAAAGAAAAATAGGTCATTAATCAAACATGGAACAGAAAGTGTGAAGTTACAGCTTGCAAATTATTTTTGCTCAATGTACTTTTAAAAGATGAAGACAGAAGCACTCATAACCTTTGTAACTACAGAATTACAGTTCTCTTTAAAGCATTTGCACAAGATGCATATTATATGGTTTTCAGTTTTCAGATGAAGAAAATATGCTTGCTTACTTGAGTTAACCTTTGCAGAGTCATCTCTCAATTGGAATCTGTAGTGCATGTTTTTTTTCCTTACCCTGGCCTTTTTTTCAAGGAGAAGAAAAAATGTTGAATAAATTTGGTATATTGTATTTTTCTCAGGGGATAGATTAGTTGATAGTTTTGGTTATGTCAGGGTGAAAATGAAACCTTGTGTTTATGACAGTTGACTTGACAGCAGCTGTCAAACATGTTTTTGAGTCATGGAAGTATTTGAAAATGTTCCTGTCAAATAATGGCATGTGAAGTTCTTTCCTGACCTTGGAAATTATTGCTTGTTTTAACAAAAAAGTCTTGTGACATCTCTAGTTTCTGTGATTCAGGACCAGTAGGGTTCTTCAAAATTAATCTGTATTATCGTTAATATAATAAAACAATCCAATCCCCCGTGTCAGAGCATCATAATTAATTTATTCTAATGTCGGTCTGCTTTCTTTCATGCTGCATTTCATTTTCTAATGGAGGTTACAGGAAGAAGGAAATCATAACAGGACACTGAGAATTGAACTCTAATTTACATGGGAAAATATAATAACAGTAAAGTAGCAGTAAATTTCCTTTGGGAAAACAAGGTTTTCTTTGGTACTGTTGTTCTTGGTGAAGTTGTATGCGCTTTGACCTAGTTGTTAATGACCTCAATAGAATAATTCCATCGACTTAAATTTACTACAGGATTTAATATATTTTCCTTTATCTTATATTCCCTAGATAATTTTACTGATTTCATAGGAAACATAGATTTAATTTACTTTTAGATAACCAGCTGGTGTTAATGCTAGAATGTTATGAACAGTTCTAAAGCTTTTGCACAAATGTTCTGTAAATGAGGTAAGTGAATTGACATTTTCATTCCATATTTACAATAATTTGCACTTCTTGTTCTTACAGTAAATGCAACACAAAAGTATCCTTTCAAGTACCTGAAGAAAGCATTCTATGCAAGAAGGAAAGAATCCATATGTAAGTAAACATCCGCGAGTAAAGACTGCTACATATTCTATGTTCTTCCTAATGGAAGAGTGAGCAAGAAGTCACTATGTGGCTTTTCGTATGTCCAGCTTGCCTAACAGAGCTCAGACAAAGGCTGATGTTACGCTTCCTAATCCTGACAATTTAGCAGTGTTTTTGGTTGCACATAATATATATCATTATACTACAGCAAATATAAAGGTGGGCTTTGAAATGACATCTCGAGGATGGATACCAGTTTTGCCAGAGGGCATGCCTTTGCTATCAAACTTTAACCTCAAAACTTTTGCACAGTCTTCCTGAAAATGGAGAAGTTATAGAAATCTAATATTTTTGTAGGAGTATTTAATATATTAGCTTTTATCTTACTACATTTCTGGCTCTTCTTCAATTGCAATCATGCAGTGGATGTAAAAATCTACTATAAATCATGAAAGAAGCAGGAATAAAATATCATAATACTTTGATATTTATTACATTATCTCCCTAAAGAAAATGCTTCTGTCTAGATGAAGAATTGCCTCTCTTGCTGACAACAAGTATCCTTCAGGTTGAAAAACTTTTAAATTCACTTTCAAGAGCTGTATCAAGGCTAGCTAAAGTGATGGAGATGTACCAGCGTAACCACTTAGTTCATACAAGTTACACTTCTATAGCTTAAAGAACACAGTAGTTTTGTCTTTGCCATTTCATTATCCTCTAGACACATATATTCCCTACTCCTGGCATAGGTAGAAGAGGTGCCTTGTCCTGGACAATTTTGGGTGCATACTGGGGTCTAGGAGAATTGTGAGAGCTGAAGTGACCTCATGATCTCCTGTGAAAGTTTCATGTCTCTATGAAGGATGGCAATGTTATATCCAATCCTTTGCTGTTGCTATGACCAAAGGCTCTGTCTGTGCCTCTGTAAATACAAGATAGACAGGTCTTCAGCTAAACTAGAGGGGAGGTTTGGTGCTTTGAGGGGCTTTGCAGGTTATTTGGGGTTTTGTTTTTGAAAGCTTTCTGCAGAATTTTGTATGATTCTGGCTGCACAGTGAAAGAATAACTTTCTGGCATGTGTTTGTAAGTATACAAGTAGTTTCTTAAATCTGAAGTGCAGAGAATGTATTTTTCTTTCATATCTGGATTGTGATTGCAGTTGACAAAATAGCATTTCTAAGGTGTAAGTGACAGTAACTTGCTAAGAAAAGGGAAATTTGTTACAATTTTGTACTAACTTCATTCTACTATAACAGCTGCTTGGATAAGAATCAGTTTCCCCTTAAAAACAAAAGTGTTATTCATTCTGTGATAGCTGGCAACCACCCTTCACTGGTAAATCCATTGTGGGATTGTTACTGGTGGGGGTTGGAAGATTCAGTAAGAAGTACTGTACTGCTAAACTAAACTTAGGAACAGGAACTCAAGATACTGGACATTACAGAGGGGATCAAATGCATCTATCAGCAGACTCCCTCTGGACAAAATGTAAGAATATTTTGTGCTATTTTTTGGATTGCCACATCTCTGTCTTGCAGCTCTTTTCAGTGGAGGAACAGGTTAAAATCCTTTCTCGGTGGATAGGGAACTTGAAGGCATATTTTCCATATGTTTTCTATACAGCCTGTAGTAGCACTGAGGAATGTCGTGGTGTGGTTCATAGCTTATCTCCACTGGCAATTTTGTTGACCCAGATGAGGGAACAAGGCATGTGAATGAATAAGGAATCTTAAGCTAATAGCACCTTTTCTCCATAATACGGTCTGAAGGTTTTTGCAATTAATTGTTTAAAGTGGAATGGGTTGGTCCTTCATGAGCTTACCTGAATAGAAAAAAAAACCTCTCTAGAAATAATTGTAGCGTGACCCATTAGTCACTGACTTTCATCAGTGGTGACTGAGAGAGTGCAATAATTTTGAAAACAGAAGGATCTTTTTCTATATATAAATAAATTTGTATCAATGAACATTATTAGTGGATGACTGAAATATTGTTTAAACCCATGAGTCCTTTAAAATTATACAGAAAGCAACGTAAACGTATTTTCCAAATAGCAGTCTTAACTATGGAATTAAATTACTTTCTTCATGCAGATGTAACACCCAGCGTCTAAAATTAATTTTTTTTCCCTTAGCTGGAGGTGTTTGGTAGAGCTAAAAAGCAGAGATTTGCAAGGAAATTCCTTACTTATTTGAAATAATATATTATGGCTGCTGTTGGTGAGCACTAGAGGGCTCTTTAGACTAAAGCAAAAGAATACAATGTCATGTGTATCATCAAGGATATGTCTGAAGCATTTTGGTATCTTAAATAATCAAACACACTATTTTCATTAGAATAGTGTATAAGGCTTCCCTTTTCAAGAAAAAAAAATACTGTCTTTGAAAGGAGAAGAGTATGTTGTTATGTAGAAAGTGTTTGAATTTTTGAGAAGTGTGGCCTTTATATGTAGGCATCCAACTGGTGCTTCCTTGGAAGTATTTTTCAATCACTTTGAACTTGCTTTTCAAAAAAGGGCCAAACATTATACATTTCATGAATGTCAAAAATGATTCTTAGCTGGGATGAATTTCTAGTGCAGCCTGAAAAGGCTTTTTCATCTTACACTGGCTGATATGTGGACTGAGTGTGTTTATTCCAGTGTTAATTGATACCATCTAGGGGGAGAGGAGGAGCTGTAAAACCTACTCTATGCTGATGTGAAAAAAAACATAAAAGAGGTCCACTCTATAAGCTGTAGGGGAACAATGATCTCGCTGTCTTGGTTTACACAGTCTTTGTAGTCAGGGATATTTTTCCACGCATCCTCTTGATTTTTCCTTGTGCAGTGATTCTTGTGCATAATTTGTTCAAGTGTTTTTCAATGACACTGTGGTGTTGCAGAAGGTAATTGGTATTAGAGAAAGGGAGAGACATTAAAAATTGAATTAGTTATTATGGTACCAAATTTACATCACTCTTAAGTAGCATAATTTTTTATTGTCAGAGGGAAGTCTGAAATTATGAACGAAAATTAATACAACTGTGCTTTCAAATGTAAAGCTTTTACATAGACACTTGTTTCAGTAAGACTTTGTAGAGAACAATGAGTAGGCTGCTTGTGTAGAAAAATGAAGGGCATTTTTTTCGCAATAGCCAGTCAATCATCAAACCAGGAAATGACACTTGAAATATAGACTGAGAGACAGTTTATTTGTGGGACCAATGTCCTAGAAACCAGTGGAGATTTTTCTGTCCTAAATAATGTTGGCAGCAGCAGGGCGGTTTTATCGGACACTTACTTTGTCTGTCAAACATTCTCCATTTTCTTGGATTTTCCTGGCCCTGATATATTGTTTCCAAGCACAGGTATATGCAACTTATTTTTAGCCCTTGGTGGTGGTGTTCTGTATAAAACATTCTGCCTCCAAGTGGAATTTTTGGAAGTAAAGAAATGTAATTGTGTAGTGGGCACAAGAGCAGGAGATCTGTTTGAACTGTTTCAAGATCAGAGTGATCTATTTCCATTTGGCTCTTCTTTCAGGTTCCTGAGACTTGGTGACTCAAAACACCACTGTTCAAAAGGAGACTATGAATTTACAAGAAGGAATTAAGCTGTTCAGCGAAGATTCTTCCTGATGGTGAGTGAAGTGTTAACTGACCAGAACAGCTTGCAAAGAGAGCAAGGAAAGAACATTGTGGTCCATTTTATAATTTTCTCTCCTCCAAGTCCTATCAAGCTCACTTTATTGTTCTTACATGTCAGAAGCTCTTGAGGGAAGTTGGAGAAAGAGAGTATTTGGAGAATGGTATCTAAGAGTCATGGAGGTGGAATTGGGGTGCTTTGCCTGCCAGGGAAAAAGATAGGGAAAGAAGATAGAGTGCTGAAAAGCAGTAGGCTGAGGGATACACTGTACTGAGGTCAGACTGTAAGGAAGAGGGGGGAAGGCTAGGGGCAAAAGAGGCAAAGAAAACCTGCTACAGGCACAAATCATCCCTGACTGCTCCTAAGCCTTCCACCCCTCTCAGAACCCTCTAACTCCTTGCTCTCACCCACTCCCTAGGGACATTTGGGAATCCCTCCAGACCTCTTTCAGGTCCTCACCCTTTCTCCACTGCAGTCAAATAACTTCCTCACCTACCATAACCCCACTCCTTTCACCTCTGCCCTATCTATTCCCTGCTCTGCCTCTGTTTCCAAGTATTGCTGGCACAGGATTGAGGATAGAAGTACTTGGTTTCTTCTCATCCTCGGGGCACTAGCATTTAGTTTTACCCATCGTGCTGAGGTGCCTTGAAGTGATTCCATGGAGGATAGCACAGCTCTCTTTCCCTAGACTCTGCTAATATTAGACCTAACAATTACTAGAATCAAAGTAATTTCAGTTTTCTTGGAGGATGAATGCATTGTCTTTGTAGTTCAGTTTGCTGTACACAAAGTGAATTTGAGCTATGGGCCTTAGACTTCATTAAAATGTCTTCTGGACACACTATGGCCAAAGACACGTCTGGCTGCTGTATTTCTATTTTTCATCACCGATGAAACACGATGTGTGTGGCGACTTAGATTAGAAGATGACAGACTTGGATTTGTCTCAGCTGCTGCTTCTATCACAGAACCAAAATAGCATAAGCTACAACACAGTTCATACAGCTTGAAAAACAGACTTGCCTAGGGAAAATGTCAGCCAGGTATCAAATACTTTGGCAATGAGAAGGTTCCTTTGATATAATCAGTAGTTTATCCCATGAGTGCAGTCTAGGATTTAAGGAGAGCCTGTGTTGGCACTAAGCTGAACAGACTGAATGCTCAGTGAAAAGAACATAATGCATTTTAAAATTATTTCAGTCTTCTGTGTCATGGTTAGTTCTATTTGACTGGGCTTTGTTTGAATAAAAAATAGAATGCAAAATCCTGTGATTCTGGGAAGCTCAAGCTCATTTCTTAGCTCTACTAAGCTTTTGCTAATGTGAATTAATATATATATATAATTCCTACTTGAAATAATGTATTGTAATAGTTTTAGCTTTTTCAGTTCTAGGTTTTAGGGCAAGATTCTAATAATTGCCAAGAATTGCAGCGTATCAGGAGGAAACTAAATTGTGACAGAGTCAGGAAAGATTAATGTATTTCACATTACTAGAAGGTAAAGGCTTATGTTTAAAAGAATCAAGTAATTCTAAAACGCTAACTTGTCTGAGGACAGGACTCTTTGAAGGAGAATAATTTTGTTCTGTATTACACAAATTCTGAAGCAAAACTTGCTGTAGACATTTGACAATATTGCTGGGAAAAACATTTTGAAAAATTAATGAAATGTGTAATTTTGACATTTTGTAAATAAGTGATTATGCCAAGCTTAATCATCAACAAAAAATCAAGAATTAAAAGCACATTTAGAATGCTGTCTTTCTGATGAAAGAAATTCTATTGGGAATTTTAACAACTGTGGTGATCGGGAATTTTAACAAATGTGGGGAATCTCTTTCATATATAGTATTGTTTGCCTCAATGCCTCTTGTAGTTTATAAAAAGTTATATCAATATCGTCCTTCAAAGGCACAGCTCTTTCTAGAAGAAAAGGTAATGTCTTCCTGGATTGTAGAGAGGGAATGAAAGAAAAGGAAGGGAAGAAAGTGAAATGTTAATGTTAGGCCCTGACTTCAGCTGATGGAAAATGGTGGTAATGGGGCCAAACCAATTCCTATTACTTCATATACCAGTAGGGGTGAGAATGCTGAAGAGGTCTGTGGTTTTGATGAAGTTTATAAAATCCACAGGCTTTAGTAGTCCATATAAGCAGTATAATTAAGGGTAAGAGCTTTTCATATAATTGCAGCTTATCCATAATCTCAGAAGGTGGGTGTTGGCAACTATAATCACAGCTAAATACTTCTCTGTGATAGGTATGCAGATAGATTTTTCTGTACCCATTATCTAAAATTAATGTCTCCCAGTTTTCAGCTGAGAAGTTCAGCTGGAAGTGGGAAATTTTATGTGGGTGGTGGTAAAAAATAACCCTTTTTCCAATGCAAAGCGCACAGACGCTCTTAGTGTATCCATGACTATGTCCCTATTTTTCCACTCTTGCTTTTTTAGTTTTCATGGGACAGCCTGTCCAAAGATTCACAAAGACAGGCTGGATCCTGTGGGCTTGCCTCAACTATCCATGTTGGTTTTGCCAAGTGTTTATACTTTTTCCAATTGCACATTTCCTCCACAGAGCAAATTTTGCTTTAGGCTCCTTGACACAGTTTAAAAATACAAACACAAAATCTGTTTGACTGCTATTGAGTTCTCTCTTACAACACAGCAGCCAAAACCTTGTTAAATCTCTTGCTGATACAGCTCTGATATCTCACAGCTAGAAGAAACTGAAAAGCTTGCCACAAGTCCATCTTTTTTGAGGAATTGTATAGAGCATCCTCTTCTGTCATACCAAGGCCTTTCTGTGAGTGGAAGATAGGGCTGAGAACCTCAGTCTGAGGAGCAGCACTGATCTTTTCAGATAGCTTCTTATAAGCATCAATAAAATGCATAAAACTTATTCACACACTTACTGGCTATTTTCTCTCTTTTGAGTTAGCTGTGCAAATTAACTCCCAGAAGCAGAAGTTGCGCAGTGAGAATAATTATCTCAGGACATTTTTGAAGGGTAAATTTTCTGGTAAGTCTGTCATGCTGATGTGTTTCTTGAAAAGGAGCACCAAGAACCATCTCAGCAGCCTTTTCCAGAGCCTAGACTTGCAGCTTTCAAAGAAAACAGTGTGTGCAACCACCCTATGTATCCCTTTGTCCATCTTCCCTCTAATGGTGCTGGAATCACTGCCCAGCTTGTAGTGGTTCCTGCCAGGTTGGAGGAGACAGAGTTCAGGTCTAATTCATTATGTTAGCTGCTGCTGGTGAGGCATCAGTGCAGATGTAGCACTAGGCTGGCAGGAGCTGGGAAGAAGGAAGGATGAGGGTGATGACTCTAGGAAGGGGAAGGCCATGGAGAGAAGGCAGAGGAGAAATGCTGTGGGAGGACACTACAGCAGAGCTCTTTGTGTGATGGAGAAGTTCAGGTATTGTGTAAGATTGCTGTGAGGGAGCATAGAGAATACAGCTGTGTTGCACTGGAGGACTCAGGGACTGCATTACACTGTGGGTGCTAAATGTAGGACATGATTCTGTAGGAAACCAGGCTTCATTATTCCTGCTGTTCCCAGGGTGACTTACAGAACAGTAGGCATGCTTTGACATATGGCTGTATACCAGCAAAACTTCCTTTGAATGGCTGCAAGACTGAGTGCTTTCTTTTGTTCCAAAGACACATTTTCATTTCTACAGAAAATGGAATTATTGAGGGCCTGCTGTGGATAGAAAGCCTGTAATTTATCGGGGAGCTGCACTGGTAGGCATATCTAATCTGCCTAATCCATTGCCATTAGCATTGAACAGACAAAATGTTGAAAGCATACCTAAGGCTGCTGGTGATATAAAAGTGCCTACAGCTAAATAGATTTTTTTTTGTTTCTTGAGATTTATAGCTCACATGTGTTTGCTATACAAAAAGCCAAATCCAACTGAATAATATTACTGTAACTTAGTTAAAGCTTTCTATTGACAGTATAAATCATGAGGACAAAGCTAGATTCCCTTTCATGTGCCATTAGAATATTGATATAAAAATAGATGTTTCTGTGTTCATATTTCTTCACAGTAGTTTAAAAGAATGCAGAGGCAGTAGTTGTACTGAAATGGATCTTGAAAATCAAGACTGGCATGTAGTTGCATCAAAAGGGAAATTCAAGCCTCATATGCACTACTGACGAGTGACAGTTTTGCAGGGGATGGAATCATCTTTGGTCTTTGTATGCAACTCCTCTGCTGATTACCACTGAATTATTTCAAAAGGATACTTTTTCCTAACATTCACAAATGTGATTATTTAACAACATTATCCTGCAAATTGTAATGCATGGCAAAATAAAAGGAAGGCAGAAAGAGGAGTGAATAAAGCTTAGTGAGCAAGCTCCAGACAGTGTGGCAAAATAAACAAAAGAAAAAAGGTAAAGTGTAGTTTGGTGCTCTGAGTCTCAAAGGCATTTTTCCTGCAAGTGAGCCACTGGGAACACCAGTAACTTCCTCCTCCAGCAGCATCTATCTGATTTCAGTTAACAAAGAACCTCATGAACCCGTTTGGTGTAGTCTGAAGAGATAATGTGTTAAACCTTGTGCTAGCTGGTCCTAATTGCACTTCTTTTCAGACATTATTCACCTTCTACACAGTAGTGTGTTTTTCTTCAGTCTGCTAATGCCAGACACTATCCAGTTATCTCAACAGCTCTTCATTTGCATTCTCTCTTTAACGTTTTCTGTGGTTTTTTACTGCAGTAGCTTTGACTAAGTAGTCTTCTATTTTATTGACAATTCCTCTTTTAAGCTAGGGTAAATAATAACTATGACCTGCATTTTGAAGTGTTCAATATTTATTTTGTTCTTGAAGAACCAGTGGATAACTGGTCAGAGCTGGTTTTCAGGTGACCCTGTAGCATGTTCATTTAGCACTTTGCTCAGCAGCTCTTTGAAGGAGATGGGGTACAAAAGCAGAGGACTTTTATCACCATTTTTCCCCCCACTTGGAAACCTTATTGGAAATTCACACACAGTGCTAGTATGCATTAGTGATTTTGTCTTTTTCAGAAGTTGAAAAGCTCATTAGATGCCACCAGGTTTGTTTTGTGCATGATATTAAGACAAATAATACAATTATCAAAGTAGTATGATCACACTACTTGATTAAAGGTTGTCCAACACTCCAGATGGTGCTAACATGCTGTGTGAACCTTTTGACCACAGGCCAGACTGTTCTGTCAGCTGTTTCTTGTTTTACTGTAGTTTTACCCCAAATGGAGCAGTTGTCCCAAGAGGAAGTCTACAAATGTAGCACGGCCCAGAAAAGGCTGAATAGCTGCAGGGAGCACAAATGGGCCAATACTGTTTTCTTCTAGTGGGTGCCAACATGGAGGGGGAGGGACTGAAATATTTATATATATAGAGGAGAGCCTGTTCAGTTGGGTCTGACTGGCAAAAAAGATTTATTGTTCTCACTTGGAAGTGGAGGTGGAAATGGAGGAGGAGCTCTGGAGCCCATGATGTTTCTCAAAGGCAAAAATCTTTACCAGTGCCTAAAATCATGGCAAGGCAATGCTCAAGAGTTACCTGAGCTTTGGGGGAACAGAGTACTGTTCTGCACACTCTGGGTTTCAATTACTCTGCCAGACAGTACTGAGTAGTATTGAATCTGCCACTTGACTGGAGGCAGGCTTGATAAAGACAGCATTCATGATAATTAAATGGCTCAAATGAATTTTGAAGAGGAGAAATGTTGTCTAGCTAAGGGCTGGGATAGTTGATTCCTTGCTGATTTTATTAGCAGGGCTTGAGACTTTGTATCTGAGAAGGCAAAGCTTTGTGTGACTTTGCAAGGGGGCTGAGTCAGGGGATCACTAACCTGTCTGCCTGGCTACTGCCAACCCCAGTGACAGACAGACAAACAGAAGCTTTCAGGGTCTCTGCATCCTTCTACGTCTGTTTTTCAGGAAGCTGACCCACACAGAACTGTTCTTCCAGAGTGGTCTGTGAAGCGCTCCTTGATTTCATGGCATTTAAACACTCTGCTTTGTTTCTATCTCCTAACTAAGAGCTAATCCCTCCTAGAATGGTTTCCTTGTATCATTTTTCAGGACAATCAGTCACAGAAGCTCCAATTACAAATGCCAGGGAAAGTTGCTCTCAGTTGTGAGTGTCAGCAAAATGTCTTCTTTTATTAAGGTGACTCCCATTGTGGAGGAAGGCTACATGGCAAAACACAAACTCTGCCAGAAACACCTCCGCATTAGAGGTGTTGGCAATATCTGTGTCATGATGAAGTAATTGGAGCACCCTACTGATTACTAAAACAGGTTCTTCACAGACCTGACTGAAACAGTGAGGATTTTTGAGGGGGAAGGGGTTGGTGGATGAACAAGGAAAAGCTGAAAAGGGGGGAAATCTCCCAGTAATTATTCAGTTAATGCCACGCAGGGACTGTCAGCTTTGTGATAAAGTGTTTGAGATCAACTGATGCAGGAGTGCTTCATGGGGCTCTTGAGTCTGAAAAAGTGTTCTGGCCAATGGATAAAATCTGCTTGAAAAAGTTTGTTGTTTCGTTGTTTTGTTGGTTTTTTTTTTAAAGTGACAAAATGACCGATTCTGGAAACAGTGAAGGGAAATGTGTGGTTTTGCTGTGAGTATTTTTCAGGCATTAGGTGTTGCCATCAAACATCCTGTGGTGCTGGCTGTGGCTGTTCAGCTGTCTGTTCAGTCTCTACACTGGCCTGTAGCTCATGCTGAGAGCCCTCTCTCCCACAGCCTTTCAGCAGGGAGGATGCTGCTTCGCCTCTCTAAACTTCTGGTCCTCCACAACTCACTGCTGCTCCCTTGTCTTCTGCCATCGATGTCATCCTTGCTTGTGTTGTTATGATTTTTTATGTGGGCACAGCTATAAAAAAAGCACCTTGCCTTATTATTCATAAGGGAAATATCTCCCCTTTGAGCTTCTTTACTTCCTCTATGACTTGTACCCGTGGCTAGCCAACAGTGATGACTTGTTAATACTGGTCAAGAATTGCAGCTATTCATTTTCTTGATGAAGAGGAAAGGAGGCTGAAGAAGAAATGTCAAATGTTCTGACTAATTCCATTGTTTACAAAGGTATCCTGTATCTTCTTCCTGTCACACTCTTCCTGCCTTACTTTTCATGTTATTTCACAACTCTTCCTCTGGTTCCCTCTGACTGCAAGTCAGACTGTGAACTCTTTGACAGTGCAGCTTCTCGTGTGTTTGGCTGATCCCTTGCAGGGGGACCACAGGCTGAAGTAGGATACAGAAAATCTACAACACAAAAAGTATTGACAGCAAGCTACTTCATGGTCTCACAAAGTACAGCCTCTTACCATTACTTTTAAAATAGAAACGTTAGCAGTTAGGAATTGTCAAATAGGTGTTACCTGAAGGAGTTGCCTTCTGATAATCCTATGCACACATTAATGACAAATATTAAAGTATCATGGTCATGCACATTTGCAGTAAAACAGGAACACAGATGTAAATACTAGAAGAAAAATTGTTTGTTCAATACATTTCACAAGAATGCCTTTAAGGCAAAACCAAGATCAAGCACACTGGAGCATGTTGTATATTTCTACAGATACAAAAAATCACGAGCCAGTGCCATATTCACAGTGGGATATTTGGGATTTTGCTTTCTGATGGAAGTAACTATTTTGAAGAAAAGGTGAAAAGATTTTAGACTTTTAAAGAAGATTTAGACAGGTTTCAGACAGGTAGTGCAGGAAGTTTTAGGAAGCGTCTGCCAAAGATTTTGTGTGGCTGAGATAACAAGACAGAAAGGGCATGAGTCAAAGGGAAGGCGATGGGAAGGTGGAAGTAAGAATACAGGAAGAGATTCAGAAATTAAAAGTATCAGTGGCCCCCTGTGATCCCATGGCTCCTCTGCAGGTACTTTATATTTATTTAGTATTGGCATCTAGTATTTCAGCAGGTAGAATGTATATGGCATTTATCTCTTCTACCTTAGTTAAGGCAGGGTTGACAGAAACACATGTAGATACTTTATACTGGTTGAACGATCATTTGTATTATCTTCCAAACAAATAGACTTCATCAGATCAGTGATGTTCACTAGAAAACTTTTTATAGGGACTAACTTTTCATCTTTTAATTCACTCCAGATTCCCCTGCTGAAAATTTGTGTTTTCACTGGTTTGCCCTTGAATGCAAGACACTTTACAGTTTGTAACAAAGCATACAGGACAGCTTGAGGCATGTGGTGTATACTTTGTATACAAGTAAGTAAGGTTGTGAGGCTTTTTGTGGTGTTACAGATGATAAAATTACTGTGCTTTTCCAAGGTCAGAGGGTGTTTGTGGCAAAACCTAGAAAAAAAGAAAATAATCTAAACCTTTTATCTGTGCTACAGGTGTTTTTTGTTAAAGAGCTGGAAAGCCTATTGCAAAACTTCTGAAGCTGACTTCCAGTGGTCAAAACCAGAATGTCAAATGAAAGCATTTCCTCTTTACTTCCTACTGTGTATAATGAAACTGAAAGGCTGTACGTAGTCACACGCCCGAAGAGGACCCAGTAAAGTGCCCTGACTTCTGCTATGATTTTGTGAAATGATCAGTCTAATCCTTAAAGGTTTGAGCTGATTTAAGTCTCCTGCTTCATGGAATTTCTTAGGGAAATAGAGCTCACGTGGATTACACTATTTGTCTGCTGACACACTTGATAGCTTTCTGAGCCATTGATGTAGAAAGGCAGGCAGGACTCCCCTGTTGTACATTTTCTGGTACATCCAGTCAAAAGCCAGCATCACTTATAAGGCTCACTAATCAGTGTGCATGTGGGGCAGTGCAGTTTATGACTGCTCCAGGGGCACTTTGGAAGCAATACCAGGGAACAAGGGTTTTTTTTTTTTAGTAGTGTCAAGGCACTCAAATCCTTAGAAACCAGGCTTCGTCAGTTTTGCTGCTCAACCATTTCTTCATACACAAGTTTGGAGCATAAAATCTGCCAAACTACTAAACCTTTATTCCTGAGGAAAACCATGGTTTACAATGCCTTCTGAATGAGGAAAATAATTTATTCACTGACTTTTTTTTCAGCAACATGCTGGAAACACTTGTACAAGTGGTCAGTATTTTAAATTCATAAGCTTTTTGTAATCTTTTTTTCAATAGAAAAAATTAAATTGTTTGGCAGTGGATGGTATAGAGACAGCAGAGATCTTGATCATCAGTTTAGGGACACTTTAATGTGAGAGAATCTTAAACCTTTAAACAGTGCTGATAACAGACTTTGTGTGGTCTAGACAGAGTGATGGATGGGTCTCATGGCCTGTAATAGTATTGGAACTCAAAACATCTTGGTATGTGGAGTGTAGCACATTACTACTAAAAGATAAAAAATTTATTGTGCACTTGTTGCCATTTGACGGAGGCTGAAGCAACTTGGCTCTGTTTCCTGGAAGGAGAATGAAAGAATGAAAGTACATTATTGGAATTTTTCCTTCACTGTCACTATCTCCATTCCCGTCATACACTGCTGTGTTTAGTGGAAATTAACTGCAGCAGAACATCCAGAGAACATCTGATTTCCTGTAAAACATTAATTTTATTTATGCTTCCTACATGTTTTTCAGTTCTCTCCTCTCCTTTCTAATCCTATTGACAACAAAAGAAATGACCCAAAAGATCAACTTTTGGCTTTATGTAAAATATTGCATCAAAATAATGATTCATTGGAAAAAGATTTCACACAGGAAACACACATACCCACTCAAGTCACAAAACCAAAACTGTTATCAATAAGGACAAAGGACATTGTTATTTTAGTTTTTGAACAGTCTTGATTCATGTTTCCTGTCATTTTACTTGGGAAAAGTAAAAGAGAAACAAACTTCCTAAATAAACCATTAAGCAGAACTGCCAGAAACTCTTCAAATCCTTAAACCAGTATTATCAGAAATAATTAATTATCCGTAGTTGAAATAAGCTATGTTCTCCTGCTGTCCAAATTCTGTTTCCACATACAAAGTTTGAGTGCTACATATCACATCACAATCTGATACTCTTTTTAACCCAAAAGCAAGAAGCCATTATTGTAAACCCCGTTTCTGTGGCGTAGTCTGATGATCACCATCTTTCAAGAGATCTCAGGTAGACTTGCTTCGCTCTTACCAAGTTGTGCTATATAATTACTCTGAGGTTTGCTCAGTAGGAAGTAGCCTATTTGTTCCAGTTTTGTCAGCCCAGAGAGGTGCTTTGTGCTGCTTTCCCAGCTGAAGCCTGTGGCAGCTTGCTCCCTGGAACACCCAGAGACTGGTGAGACTGGTGAGACATACCAGGCGTGCTGGGGACACTACATGTCTGGATTCTGACACTGAGTTTGTTCTCTGCAAGGCTACTGGGAAGTGCTGTTTGTCATATTTTTGTTTATGTTCAAAAAGCCATGAAGACAGACAAAGCTAAAAGGTCTTAGTGTTTTTTCATTGAATGTTAGAAATATTCTGTAAGTGTATATCATTCTTCTTCCCTTTCACTTGCTTTTTTCAGTATAGCAAATGTACTCTATTAATGAACCAAAACCAGAAAGACCAGAGAGTGTTGTGTTCAGTCTCTTCATGCTGTTAATTTCATATTCAGGAGTGTCAAATGGTTTCCCTGCCTTTGGCCTCTGTTAGAATCATGGAACATTTTGGAACAACTCCCCTGCAATGAGCAGGGACATCTTCAGCTGGATGAGATCTCTCAGAGTCACATCCAGCCTGACCTGGAACATTTGCAGGAATGGGGCATCCACCACCTTGCTAGGCAATGTGTTCCAGGGTTTTACCACCCTCAGTTCCTAATATCTAATTTAAACTGACTCTCAGTTTAAAGCCATTTCCCCTTGACCTTTCACTACTTGCCTATGTAAAAAGTTTCTCTCAGGCTCTCGTGTAGGTCCCTGGAAAGTGCTATAAGGTCTCCCTGGAGCCTTCTCTTCTCCAGGCTGAACAACCCAAATCTCTCAGCCTGTCTTCGTAGGAGGTGTGCTTCAGTCCTTGGATCATCTTTGTGGTCCTCCTCTGAACTCACTCCAGCAACTCCATGGCCTTTGGGTGTGTGGGACCCAAGAGCTGCAAGCATCACTCCAAGTGAGGTTTCATAAGAGCAGAGAGGGGGAGAATCCCCACCCTCACACTGCTGACCATGGTTCCTGTTATGCAGCCCTGTGTACAATTGGCTTCCTGGGTCATGTCCAGCCTCTCATCCACCAAACCTTCCTTGAACTTCGTGTTAAGTTCCTCCTTAAACTTCATGTTCTCTCATACCTCCTTGACAGATTTCAAGATCCTGGAAGTTTCTTCCCATCTGCCTTCTGCAGGTGGGATCTGACCTAGCTTTGGTCATATGGTAAGTGAGAGAGGTGTCAGGACTTCTTCCTTGCAAGTAGGCCAGTTGTTTCTCCTTTTGTCTAAAGTCTCTTTCTCTTCTTCCACAATGCAGTATTTCCATTCCCTATGATTTGGCATATTGTTTTTCCCAAGATATGTAAATTCCAATCATGTAGAGAATTATCCTAAGGATAATGTAAGGAAAAATTTAGTTATTTACTCACAGTCAGAGTTCACTGAATAGATTTCTTCACCTTGAAAGACAGAACTCATGGAAACTAAAAATTCAGAGTTCACACTTCAAACTTTGTTTATGTTATATAATTTAAAGTAATTCTCCGTGGGAACAGATTTATTGATGCATTTTTCCTCAACTGTGTTTTGTCATATTCCAGGAAATATGTATACATGTATAAACTCAAAACTTGGAGGAAATACTTGATCTGTTTAAATTTCTGCCTGATGAGTACAGGGCAGTTAAGTGGAGCCAGGGGCTTTTCAAAGACGAAGTCAAGCTTAACAAAAAGATGAGTTCACTTCTCATTCCTTCAATGACCGCAGATAGTACTAAAGCAGAAAACACTATTTGCGTGGATTTTAGCAGTGTTTGGAAAAGCAAAGGTTTTGGTGTGCCTCTTGCCCTTCTGCCCCTGATCAGTCTTGTAAAACTCAGGTTTCTTTTCCTAGAGATTTTCTCTGCTTGACTGGGTATCCCTAATTTTATGAGTCTAAAATAAATTACTAGGTAAAAACCGCATATTTTTAATGAAGTTACCTGGCAGTTGATTGTAACAGATACAAAAACAAACAACATCATGTAAACCCCTCCCAAATTATTTCAGTGCACCTGAATAAATCCTTATGTCACTTGCAGCAAGCAAGCAAGCAAGCAAGCAATGTGCTTGGCTTTGAGTTCCCACTATACTAATTTTGGGATTGTTGAATTTAACAACTGCTTGCTAGGTGGTGCATGTTGAAGGTGTCCTTTCAAAGAGATTGTTGTAATTGCTGTCTGCTCTGCTCTGAGCAGAGGAGGGAAAGAAGTTTTATCACTATCCTACCAAGAGACCGGAATGTGGAGCAATCTTGGATTTTGTTACTACAGCTGTGATGTGATAAGAATGGTGCCAGCAAACAGTTGCACATGTTTTAGCATGTTGCTGCTTCTCATCTGGGAAGTGGTACTGTGTCCTTGTTGGATGCTGCCATTACAAAGGTGGCCAGCCTAAAGCAGCAGGGAAGTCAGGCTCACTCAAACAGCCCTGCTGAGAGGCTGAAATCCTTAGAAAGTTAGGATTAGTTGTGTTATCTGAACACATGATTAAATTCCTTAGAGAGAAAAGTGGATCTGGACAAACCTTTTCGTATCCAGTCTCACCATAAATGGGTGAGATGTAAATTCTGGTAGGGAAAGGGGACTGTAAAAGGGGAGGGCAATGGCATGCAGAGCCTTCCTGGAAGTTGAATAAGGAGAGGAATGCTGGGAAAGAGGGACAAGTTCTTGGTTTTCCTCTGTGGGTATGTTTCAGTTCCATTATTTCCCTGCATAGCCAGTCTACTGGAGTAACCCCTCTCAACTTGGAAACTACTTCTCACCCTAAATTAACCAAAGGCTAGTGTGTCATACTTAAATACTAAAGAAAAGTTATGAATCAAAGGTCCGTATTAGCTCCACACCTTGGTCCTTCCTGCCAGATGTCTGTGAAAGCCTTATTGTGGGCTTTTATAGCCATAAAATTAAGTGCCTCAGCTCTGTCTCATCTCTGACCTGCCCATCCTTGACTTCAGAAGCTGGTTAAAACAACAAGGTCTGGGCTGAAATGCATTATTAGGTGCCCCCTGCCACCCTCCCCTCCCCAAATTCTAGCTGTCTTCTAAAGCTGTAGATAGAGTCTCATCAGGCTAAGGCAAAGCCATCACCTAGGAGACTGGCTTGGATTGGGAGGAATAAAGCTGTCTCTTAATATTTCCCAAAAAAGCAGCTAAGAGCTTGAGGCAGGACAGAAAACACAGCAGAATCAGAGACATGGAAACAGTGTGCACATTTTTATCTGATGACAAGGACAGGTTGGTGACCTCCTCTGTTACAGAGGAAGCTTCCTGTGTTGGCTGCCAGGATGGTTTTTCCCTCTCAATTTTTAAACTGATGGTGATTCTGATGTCTGAAATCACTGCAATACCAGGTACATTACCAAAACATTTTGTTAAAAATCAACAGAATGTGTCATTTTGGGCACACAATCAAAAGGAAGAAAAATATTTGTGCATAATTGAAAGTCTGTGCCAGGCTCTGCAGTTAGCTATGAGCACAGTTAATAGAAAATAAATTAATTTATCTGAGCCTTAAGGTATCCCCATGCAATCTTTATGTACTCTTGTTAAAAATGTGTGCTAACTTTAAGAGAAGGCAGGAGAAGAGGACAACTTCAGTGTCTTCTCTTTCATGTGTATCTAGTAAAGTTCCTTCAATGCTGCTTTATAAATGACTCTTTTCACAGCCAGAGAGTCTCACTTGTTACCTGATGCCCGTAAGAACTGAGCAACTCCACTTCTGTATGTGCAGCATGTGAACATGAGAGCAGAGCAAGCTGTTTGGTTTAATTTTATTTTTTCATCATCAGTTCACGAGGTGTTGCTGGTTTGGGGGGAGCTGGGGAACTGGACCTGCTTGCAGAGGGTGGCCTCTGAGGCACGAGAGGTGTCCTCTGTTAATCCACTGTTAAAGCCGTTGGCCTTGATCTTTAAGCTGAGATTTCTAAGCACCTGAAACCTACTCACTGAGGTAGCAGGCTGACTTCCCACAGTTTTCTGCTGAGGCTCTATTTTTTTTTTTTTCCCTCTAGCATGGTTCTGTATGGATCAAATACCAAAAGATAGTTTAAAGTATAAACACAGGAAAGATTTGGATAGAGAAGAAATGTAGAGCTTTTGGAAGCCATATGATTTTGTTTGGAGATCGTCAACTATGCCAACAAAGTCTAATGAATATTGCATTTTGCTTTGTTTGTAAGAGCAGGATGAGTGTAAGTCACCACTTTTCTTTGTGTCCGAGACAAATCCACACATATTGAGATCATAATAATTATAAATGTTCAGTAGACAGTGCACCATCCCACTCCCTTTTTAACTTTAAAATAAAAAGCTCTTTAGATTGTACCTGCTATTCTTTCAAAATAATTTAACTTGATTTATTTCACTCCATTAGAAAACTCCCTATAATAAAGTTTTATGTTTTAGCTAAAGGGATTAATGAAGATTTCAAGCCTGGTTTGTCAGTGAGTGACTCGCATACCAAGTCAGAATTGTAGAACAATAGGGTTACTTAAACAAGAAAAGATGTGGTTCTGATTTTCTTGTAGCTATACTGATTAAAGCTTGTCTGCATGCAAAACATTATATAGCTCTGTATTTTTTTACACTGATGTGATTTCTAGCATTGTGTGGTTATATAAATACATACATTGAATAGAGATTCTTTTTTAAAACATTTGGTCTATGAAGGTACCACAAATGACTTTTGATGGTGTAATCCCCCTTTAAAATAGTTCCCATTGAAGACAACTATTAATAGTCCATGACATCAGGGGTGTCACACTTGCAACTTCAGATAATATATGTATACTCCCTGTGCAAAACCCCTTCCTGTTTTGTTTTCAGCATTGGTTATGTTACTCATTAGTATTTATTTTTGTTGTGAAACTGTCTCTCTTACATCTACAAATACTTTCTTTTTCCATAGGGAAATGGATTATTTGCAAGTACACTAAGTTAAATGGATAAAGACTCATTTATTTTAGTTAGGCTCTGGTTTTAGAAAGCTTGTTACAAAACCTGTTTTTATAGCACACCTATGGACAGCAGTTGTTTTTCACGTTATTTGGCTTTTGTTAGTTGAAAACTGTGAAGCAGGATAGTGAAAATGTGGTTTTTTTCCCCTCATAAACTAGTACTATTTCCTTAGGTAGAATTACAATGAAACTGTTAGTTATACACTAACTCAGTGTTTTCACTTGCTGTTAATGGTATTTTGTTTGCGGGATGTAAGCAATCTTTTCACTGGTCACACTATTACTTTTTTACCCATCTATGTAAAAAATTAATTAGTAATTTCAGTAAATGCAGAGTGGCTTAGTCATTTCTGAAGTATTTCAAGCCACTGCAAGGATGACACAGCAACGTTAGTAATTAACTATGCCAGCCTTTATTCTTACTTGGGCTAGTAACTCAACTAAAAGTTTCCAGTGATGTTAGATTTTGACATCTCAAAAAGCTCAGCTATTCCCCCAGCCTGGAGGTACAAAAGCATCAGTTAAGAGTGTCCAAAAAATTAATTGGACCCTTTCAGTTTTGTTCTTCACATCACTGCTACCCAAGAAGAAAGCAAGTGGGGAGAACTTAGCTTGTGTCTTGTCTGGCATTGTGTGACAGTCTGAACTTCTTTTTTATTTGTTGGCTCAAAAAGTAAACCAATCAATCTGGGTTAAGAGATTCAGGGATTTGAGCTGGGTAGCAATTTTAGCATGACTCATAACACTTCACAAAATTAGCTTGCCAAGATGTGCTTCTGTGAAACTGTGAAGTACCTGGGCTCGAGGTGTAGCTGGAAGAGAAATCATTTTGACAGAATAGCTCATAACAGTCCAGCTCACGTCTTTTGGTGATGGCAATTGAAAGAATCATCAGTATTGATCATCTCAAGTCCTTCTAGCCTGAGCTCCTGCACAGTGCCACGTCACCTTCAGCTCCTCTTTGCTGCAGAGATCCTGGATAAGCACAGAAGTAGGGGCAAATACGGAAGAGAAGATGGAAGCAGGGGCATAGCCAGCTGTCCACAGAGCATCAGTAAGTGATTGCCCGGCATATAAATCCCAGCCCCACAGTTTAGGATTTGATATTCAAGAAGTGGAGTGCTTGGAACAAGCATATCTTAACATTTCCAGTTAGTTAAATGTCTTGAGAAACCTTCATAATTTTTCTCACCAATTTTGTGATGTCTAAGGGAAAATAATTTTGTTGTAAGCAGTTTTGCACATTTGTGCAATCACATTGTAACTTGCATGGAGACACGTAGTAGGAAATGGCATAAAAATATGGTTGGATGTTTGTAGCTGAAGTTTCCAGAATTTGTGTGCATTTTAATGTACTAAATCTAGTTTTCACAGTTTAAAAGAACAGCCCCCCTAGACAGAAGCTGGCCTTATCATTTATTTGAAGTGAAGTTGACTAATCTTTGTTGTATTTCTGTCTCTTCACTGGTGGAGGCTACTTCAGTGAAGCTTGTTTTTGTTTTGTTGCGCCAGCAAGGAGTAAGTACCAAACCAGACCCTGCTTTTTGCTACTCTGCTACTGGCAGCTGCCCTGCTCTGCTTCTGAACTTGCTGCCCTGCCATTTTCCCTACACCTGCATGAATGACTTGATTTCCTCCATCTTTCCTCTCTCACCACTCTCCTCCTCGAGATAATTGCCCTTTGCTGTTCAAGTGCTGTGGTGCTGAGCACAGGGGCTGAGAACAGGAAGAGTTTTCTTGCTGAGCTTCATCTCTGGCCTATCAAATACTTGTGTGATGGAGGCAGAGTACCAAAGGGAGCAGCTGCAGGAAAAAAATATAGGAACTGGAACAGAGGGGAGGTAGTGAAGAGAGTAGTGATAGAGGCTCAAGCTATTTCATACTAGAACAGAACATGGAGGATAAAAATCTAACCACAGAAGGAGAATGCCTTTCTACTCAGAAAGTTTTCCAAAGGATTCCACATTTTCACTACTGCTCTAGAGCCTAAAAAAATAGCTCTGAGCCCTCAGTGTTTCTTGAGTCCTGTCTAGGCTTGGCCACTGGTGAGAATATATACATCTGCTTCTGTTGGGAAATGCCCTGCTAGCTCAAGTGGCAGTCTGTGTGATGCAGCCCTAGTTTGCCTAATCCTGTTGTAACCCTTTTGATGAACACCATAGGGATCAGCAGGATTCCAAATGTGAACAGCTATATTTTTTTCTGGTGATTATTCCCTCCCTCCCTAAATATATATAAATAACATAAGTATAAAAAATTTGTATATATTGAGTTATATTAATTATATGTATATATTACATAAATATATCTAAACTTATAAACACCCAGTGTTAAATAGATAAATTCTAAGTTTGTACTTATTCTGAGAGGAAAAGAGTATAGGATGGTAATTCAAGCAAAGCTGTAATATAAAGGAGTAATTCCGCAAGAAGGCTGAATTAAAGTTGCACAAGCTTTCTGCCTTTTCCTTAAATTAATCTGATGCAGTATAATTGTCTGAATATAACTAAAAGCTCAGCTGTGAGCTTTTATACACCCCGGAAGAAATGCCTATATATAATTTTTTCACAGGAAAGTACTGAAGGCAAAATGCCAGCAATGATTGCATGAGGTACAAAGTAAATTTATTTCATCATAAGAAAATTGTAGATTAACATCTATACTTCCTTCTCTTTTTCTGCACCCTCTGCACTCTGATATATCTATACTTCTTATCTGTGGGTGTGGTGAATTTCCTACAGCAGGAAAAGTTGAGGGTTTGGTGTTCATGTGGCACAATTAGATATCCTCCTGCTCCTTGGCTGGCTGTGAATCACACCCTTAGGTCTGGAATATGGAACTGCAGTATTCCCAACCCCTCTTGCACACAGGGACAGCTTAAACAGTGAAATGTTAGTATTGTCAGAATAAGATGACCACCATCATCGTTAAACACTCAGATCTGAAATTACACTGGTACTTTACTCGTGAGTTTATATTTTTTTGCTCCCTTCCCCTCCAACGTGAAGAAATCACTTTTTTTTTAGATGACATTTTTCACAAGCAGAAGCCAGCAAGGTTTCAGACATCAGCTGCTATGCAAACCGCTCTCCCCAAACAGGTTAATTTGGGAGGGCTTTGCTGAGTGTCACATCTAATGCCTTGCTGCTTTCAGTTTTACCTTGTCAGGGCTCGGATGGGAGCTGTGGTTAAAAGCTGCACAGACACCCGAGTCAGATCGTAAGGGTGTGCATCGGCTGGGAGCTGACAGGGTTTAAGCGATCACCTGCAGTTGAATTGAGTCTCGGATGGGAAGTAGGAAGTGCTGTGCTCAAGCTTCCTGTATAAATAAATGCAGCTTTCCCACAGCTACTGCATACAAGCTGTGACGTGCTTTTAAGATATAATGGCAGCATGCACTTAATAGCAGGGAGGGGATGATTCCTCGGAGCGGCAGAGGGGCTGGGAGACGAGTCCTTGCTGCAGTCCTTAAAAGTGTTGAGCTGTCAGCCAGCCAGAGGAGAGGAAGGGCGTGTGGGAGCAGTCTGCTCCCTGCGAGCGAGCTCCAGGGGTCTGTGACACCGCGGTCCTTGGGAATGCCGGACTCTGAGTGCAGCCGCTGAAAAGTCACACAGCTGGCAGGGAGTGCTGCTCTCCTCTCCAGGTATGTTGGAGCACAGCTTTCTGTCTGCTTTTTCCTTGAGAGCAAAGGATACCCTAAAAGAACAGAGAGCGAGCATTTGCTTCTAATGGAAGAAAGTAGAAAAGGCGCTTTTTTTTTTTTTTTTTTTTTTTTTTTAAAGGTAAGGGCTAGAATGATTAAATAGCTAAAATAAATGTTATTTGTGGTTTGGCTAAAATCAAACTATGTGGTGCTTAGAGCTGAAGCAGAAGGAAACCCTGGTGTCCTGACTGTTAAAGGCTGAAAATAAACAGACATCAAGTACTTCCCAAAAGGGTGAAATGACTTTTGTCAGTGTAACTTCTAGAGTAATATCTGTGCGAAGTGTTTAAAAATGCTGCAGTATTAGGATATATCTGTGTGTCAGTATGTTTTAGTTTAAATAGGAGAACTTCTTTCATACTGAAAAAATACCTGATTAAGCTGGAGGAAGCTTGAGTTTAAAATGCTGAGATTTCCTCCTGGTTTAAAGGCATTTCTTCTGCCACAATCTCATGCAGCTGGTATCAGGAAGGAAAAAATATGTTCATCTGTATTGTAAGTGTTAACTTCTAATCCATGTTAATGTACACTTCTAATCTGCTCAGGGTTTAGGGTTATGTGGTTTATGTAAGCACATACCATACTTTTGTTTTCTAGTTTGCATTTAATTTTTTTTACACTAAGAATAGACAACTGCATTTACTGGAATGTTTGCACTGCTTTCTCATCATAAAGCTTTCCCAGTGCAAAGCTGCTTTAGTAATGAAGACATTTCAGTCTAGTTTATTTTAAAGCTCTGTATTTTCTGCGATACAAAAGCACTCTGCTTCCTAACTGCATACAGCAATATCAAGTGTCTTCCTTCAGAGAGCACTGTAAGTTGTGAAATATTTGGAATTAACATAGTAAGGAAAGCTTTGCAGGGTGACTTCCAGTCCTCTTGGTAAATAGACACCGAGTGCTTTAAAGAAGTAAATTTTAGCAGAGATACAGGCTGTGACTGAAACACCCCCATGCAGCTTTCCTGCCTGTGAGCAGGCAGAGCAATCTGATATGTTTGGCTGCCCTCAGCCTGAAGGGCAAGCGGTCTCGGTTAAGGGCAGGCATTGGGTTTGGGATTACAATATTTACGGAAACAGAAGTTTCAAAATCCTGCCCTTAAATATTTTTCAAAACAAATACATTGTCCTGATTCTTGTCCTGTATAGGACTTGTCTGTGCCTGAATGTGAGTGGGTGTCTGGGTTGTTGCTTTAACATGGAAGTGGCTGAAACCCTTCCATCAATGAACGTAAGCTATTTTGGAGAAAGTACCTCACATTGATAAGGGCATGGCTGCAGTTATGCTGCTGAAAGTAACGCTTTAGATTATGGATTGAGAAGTGTGTGTTTGCAGAGTGTCTAAAGCTGTAGTAAAGTGAAAGGTATTCTTTCAAAATAAACCAGAACTGCTCCAGAGCCGTGCCAGTATGATGAGAATCAGACTCCTTTTCTCCCATGCACCTTACTGTTTGATGAGGGTATTTCACCAAAAGTCCTGTCTGCTCGCACAGGGACACAGAAACCTCCCTAGGCTTCATGTGGAACTAGCATTTGGCAACCTGGTATAGTTTCTGTTCTTTATAAGCTTTGTAGAAATAAATAGTGTGGAAGTGGTTGTCTGGCCTTCCCCTTCTGGTGGAGAAAAGTATGTACTTGTCCATACTCTTATTGTGAGTTTAAAATGCAACTGTGAGAAGCAGCAAGGCACCCCATAGGGAAACAAGCAGTGCTAATGCTTAACCTGGTTTGCAGCTCATTAGTATGCCTCTGATGATATCTGTGGTGTGAGCCTGAGCCCTGTGCCTGCAGTTCACCCTGTCCAGGCCTTTCAGTGACTTTAGTGCTGAGACCCAGTGGAGTGTGTTGCTTTTGATGTAGCTTAAAAGAGCTGCTGTAGTCCCTCTTCTGGAGTGGGGAGTTTTCTTGAATGTGCCTGGAACTTCACAGTGCCTATAGGTTGTATGTATCAGGTCCGTAAATATCTCCTGGGCTAGTAGTACTGTGATATCTGAGACCATAATTACAGCTCTGGGCCCATGGATATCTCAGGCACACGTGAACTAAATACTATGGCAGGTTGCCAGTGTCGCTGTGCACTGAGTCCATCAGACCTCTTTGCATATCCCAAAGCAGACATTGCCTTCAGCTTTGTGAGGCTCAGAGTGATTCTGGAGCTGTGCTTTTCTCTGGGTGCTTGTCCAGAGGTGGGACCAGTTCCCTCCTCTTCCATGCAAAGCAGAGCCCAGTATAATGCACTTCACGAATTCTCTTCTTTGTCCTTACATTAATTCCATTTGAAAATTAATCCTGTTTTGATTTGCAAAGGGAAACATTGAATAAAACAAGAAAGAACAGATCCAAAGAGAAAGACAGCAATGATATTAAGCTCAGCCTCTAGCATTCTTATTTCTGAAGTACAGCTGAGCTCCAGTGCTAGACTATTAGCCTTCTCACTTGACAGAAGCACAGGTCTGAGGGCCATCGTACACTGCAAATTTACCTAGCCTTGGACAAACATTTACAGAGATGCTTGTGCCAAATAACTTTGTGCTGATCAGTAAGAAAATAGTGTTCAGTAATCGTTCTGTGTCTCTTCTAAATGGTTTCGGCTCAGTGGGAACTGAATGGGCTTTACATTCATAAAGTAGGTCACTGCTCGGAGATACTAAAACACTGGAAAAAAAAAGAGAAAAAATTGTTAGTATCTCAAATTACAAAGGTCCTTATCCTTCTCTTCCTGCTGAAGTAGGACTTTTCCAACTCCTGGTCTTCCAGGAGGAACAGAGGTGCCAAGTAGAAATTTCTAGGCTTGAGAGCATAACTAGGTTAACTGCATTGCAAACACACTTTCAAATAAAAAATGTAGCTATGTAAAAAACCACTTTGTTTTTGGAGTTTCCTAGATCTCTTTGTATGTGTTGGTACTTGTGCACAAAGACGTATGTGTTCCTCATTTCTGGTTTCTTTTATTCTGTTATAATAATGAATAAATGTCATGAGTTGCCCATGATCTGGGTGGTTTTTCCTGTATTTTTAGGGGAGTCTGCTCAGCCCACAAGAGAAAACCCGTAATATGTAGTTAGAAAGGTCACCAGTTAACCTTCTGCTTTGAGTGTCCTTGGTTCCTGCAAGTACAGTTTCAGCTTTGGTGGGGTTTGGGCTAATTAGCTATGGGACCTATAAGCATCCTTGCTCCTTCTGTTTCTGAGGGAGTCAATATCTCTGGAATCCCAAAGCCAGCCAGCACCAGGCACAGCGATTTGGGACACGTGAATCTGACTTCTGGGTTCATGACACTATCCCCTGCATGGAGTTTCTCCCTATGTAGTGCCTGAGCTTGTTGCAGACAAAACCATCACAGGTACTTGTTGTACATGCTCTTTGTTGCAAGGAGAGACAGGACATCATAGAATCATGGAATGGCTTGGGTTGGAAGGGACCTTAAAGACCCCTAGTTCCAACTTACCTGCCATGGGGAGGGACACATTCCACTAGACCAGGTTGTTCATAGTCCTAGCCAACCTGTCCTTCCAAGGATGAGACATCCACAGCTTCTCTAGGAAGCCTGTTCCAGTGCCTCACTACCCCTCTGAGGAAAGAATTTATTCCTAGCACCTCATGTAAATCTCCCCTCTTCTAGTTTAAAACCATTCTGCTTGTTCTATCACTGTCTGCCTGTGTAAAAATTACTTTCTCTTTCTTTATAGACCCCCTTTAGCTACTGGAATGCCACACTGATGCCACACTGATGTGTTCCTGGAGCCTTCCCCTCTCCAGGCAGAACAATCCCAGCTCTCTCAGCCTGTCTTCTGAGGAGGGTTGTTCCAGCCCTCTGATCATCTTTGTGGCCCTTTTCTAGAAGTGCTCGAGCAGGGCCATGTCCTTCCTGTGCTGAGGACCCCAGGGCTGGATTCAGATGCCAGATGGGTTCTCAGCAGAGGAGAGGGGCAGAATTCCCTTCCTTGATCTCCTGCCCACTTTGCTTTTGATAGAGCCCAGGGTGTGCTTGGCATTCTGGACTGCACACACTGATGCCGTTGGCTCATGTCCAGGTTTTCATCCATGAGAACCCCCAAGTCCTCCTTGGCAGAACAGCTCTCAGTGAGTTCTTCTGACATTTGGTACCCGTGTCTGGGATTGCCCTGACTCTGGTGCAGCACTTTGCACTTGGACTTGTTGAACCATTTAGTTCTTAACGCACCCACGTCTCTGGTTTGTCCAGATGCTGGTTAGGAGACAGAATACAGAATCCCTTTTTATTAGAAGGAAAAATTACCATTTTACTGTCATGCTCAGGCTTCTGCCCTTGAATTGAGACTGTCAGTATTTGTGTCTGTTGCAAGCTTTTCTGCCTTTTGCTTTGTTGTAAAAATGAGGCGAGGATGGAAAGTATAAGACATGAGTCATTACTCAAGGAGTGGACGTTGTCTGGGTATCTGACAGAAGCTTTGATGATGTTCATGTTTGGTTATACAAACTGTTGAATTTTCAGAAAGACAGGAGCGAAACTTGCAGATCAGAAAACATTTATGTGTTTTATATATTTACAAAAAGGAAAAACGATTGGAACAGGAGAGCTGTATCTGTTTTCAGGGACTGGAACAATTCCTTCGAGACTACCTCTGCTTACGCTCTTGCGTGCTGTATGTTGCTGTGGCATAGGGGAGAATTCTTTGCACATGTGTATATATAGCCGCAAAAAATTCAAAATTGCACGCTCTAAATCCCTGTGTACATAGAAGGAAAAACACATTTCATGACGACTAGCATCCAGGCTAATCCTTTGCATGCAAAGAAAATTCCAGAATTAAGTAGAAGCAGTGACACGCGGGCTGGCACTGGTTATGTCTGAGCAGTAGATGGGAGAGTTCATATGTTCTGTCTGTGATTAATTTTTTAAGCATTCTGATGGAGGTGGGGAGATGATGAAGGAAAACAAGGTAGCCTTTCCCCCCCTTCAAAAAAAAAAAAAAAAAGAAGGTTACAAAGCTGTAGTCATTGGGGAAATGGAGCTGATCCTGTGGGCTGTTTACCCTTGCAGTCACTGGAACATTTTTCACAGCAGCAGGCGCCCTGCCAACCACTGATACTGGAACTCTTCCCCATGGGGTTTACCCATTTTAGGGCTAAGATAACATCCACAGGGCCAGTAATAACTTGCTTGCTGAAATTTTGCACAATGGAGAAGATGCAGTCTTGCACCCTCTTGACCTCTCCACAGTTGCACTGATGGTTTCAGTGGTGGGGATTCTTCATCACAGTCTCTACAGAAAATCTGTGGGAAAGACAGTCATGCCCTTTGCCTGGAGTGAAGCAGAAGCCGCATACATGTCCATAATTTAGACAATACTACTACAAGGACATGTATTTTTTGGATTGGTCAATGTTTTTGTTGCAAATACCCAAGCCGTGTGCATGGCTTGAGCAATTTCAACCTCCTTGTTAACTTTGCTTACCACATTTTGGGAGAACACACCAACAAATTAAGGAAACGTACGCTTGTGAAGAGCAGAGAAAAAGTCAAGACTTCTTGTCTTTTCTCCAAATTCCACTATGATGAGGACAAAATGCCTATTTTACCTCTGGGTGTTAGTTGTCATAGTCATAATTAAAAGACCAGCAGGCAGAAAGGTTTCTGTAAGACTATCATCCTGTAATATAATAAGTGTATGAATTCTTTCAGTGCTTTGTTCTACATACTCATTTTTCTGAGAGCTTGGTAGGTGGGGCAGCTTTTTTTCAAAGATAAGCTCTCAATTGCTTATCTTTGCACACATAAAGCACAGGTCTATTGAAAAACACTTCATGGGAAACACTTGCATTTGGTAGGACTTGGACTGCATGGCTAAGATCATGTAGAGACTGGCCAGTTGTTACCAGATGCTGAGGCACTTGAGGCTGAAATCTCACATATTTACAGGTTGCTGTTCTCCCTTATAATTATATCTGAAATGAAAGTTGAAATTTGGAATTGAAGTGAGGGAATGATGACTGAAAACCTCTAACTGGGTTTGATGGACACTTCTGGTTTATTACATGTCTTATACTAACATCTGGATTTCTACGTAGTTGCATTGAGCCCCTGAGAAACTAACTGTGTTCCCTGTACTTCGCACAGGCAAAAATCTTCTTGTGAATGCTTGGAGACTGAAACACAAGAGCCAGAAGGGGGATGTGGAAAATAGGGTGGGAGAGGGCAGGGCAGCAATGAGACAACATTGTGTTGCGTGATAGACCGTGTCATCAGTCAAACAGCTTTTTTACTCAGGTTTAAGAAAATGTTGTGTTCATCTTGCACTGTTAACAAAATGCAGAGCAAAATAGATCATGTGTGTTAAAAATATTTATTTATAAAAGTGGGAATATATAACTGTTTTAAAAATACATGGCAGTTAAAGTTAGTCAAGAGTGTGAGACTAATGGTAGTTGAAGGTATTTTTGCTATTCCTGCATAGTTTGCAACTTCAGTTCAGTAGCGTGTACGTGAGGCCTCTCAGAGGTTAGAGGTACCCCAAATTCAAAGCCTGGGCACATGGGGCTCCTCCACACTGGAGCAGTAGGCAATATGGAAGGAATTGCCTGCAGCAGAATTCTTCCCAGGATCTCTCTCCCAGCATGCTGGGCTCTTATTTCCCATGCATGGGCTGGGAAAGAGGGAGATGAACACTGAGTGTACAAGCAGAGAGATAGTCAGGGGATTATTACTGGAGTTTACTTCACTTTTTTGCCTCTGCAAATCTGTCCAGAGCTGGAACTTTTCCTTTCCTCATCCCCAGTTGTCTTTGGAAGGGCTCATTGAGGAGATGGCAGAGCAGTGGTTTAGGGATACACTCTGACTAGTTTAATTACCAGTCATGAAAAGCAGTAGTAATAGTTACTTCAGTAAGTGTGTTTAGTTTCAAAACAACCTCATGTCTGGGTCCAAACCTCTACTATTGTTTCTTGCTAAATTTCAGTATAGTCAGTAGCTGTTCATGTTGTTTTCTTAATGGCAAAGGCTTATGTTAGTGATAGTGACTTCCCCAAGGTCTAATCCTCAGATTTGGCTCCCAGTCTTCGATTCACTGACTGTCCTTGTAGCTAAGGCTTGAAAGTTACCACTGGGTAGGCTTTCTGAGTCATTGAGATACTTTTGGATCAAGGACTGTTTTCAACGTTTTAATTGTTCTATTTTGGTTACCTTGAATAACATATTTACTGTATAATAATGAGCAGTGTATTTGACTGTAAGATTAGATAGGGGCAGATTAAAATGTATGTATGAGTTTTGTTCACTGAGAAGTCACACAAAAATTGTTATAGAAGGAAAATCAACTTATTCTGTGATTTCTGTTGATGTACATCTAAAATGGTTGAAAGTGCTTTTCAACGCTTGTAGTGAAAAAAGTCTGTAGGACCATATTCTTGCAAGTTTGTGCTTTCTGTGGCTTTACAAAACGAAATGACAGAGATGTTAAAGGTATCATCTTATTTCAAGCACTGCAAAAAAATTTCTCAGATCACCCCTTCTAAAAATAAACATGTCAAATTTTTTTTTTCAATAGTTGGCTTTCAGTACGTTTTTCAGAATTCAGTGGAGGATCAGTTTCATTGTTTCTGTCAGCTGAGTTGTTCCTTGGCTTCTGGCAAACTCCGCATGCTTCTTGACGCCAAGAAGTTTCTTGCTGGCTCTTTAGAGGCCTGGCTTTGTGTCACATCTCTATTTGCCTTGACCTGCTTGCCTTGCAGTCAGGACACTGCCTGCTCCAGACACAGCTTTGGCAGCCTCCAGCCAGGGGACCCTGAGAGCCCAATTAGTTTCTTGTTAGAAGAAGCGTGCAAACTATGGACAATCACATGAAGCTGGTCCCTCTGTTTTCCACTGCTTTTCCACTGCTTTCACTTTAACAATGTGTTTACAAATATCTCCTAAAAATCCTTGATGTTAGAACAGGCCAATGTTGCAAATGTCTTCTGAACACACCCTATGTAAACTGAAAACATTCCAGCTTAGGAATTTAGCATATCCCAAGGTTTTGTTATCCGATTAACAAAAATAAACATTTTTTCTGTGTCAAAGGCAAATCGTTACATCTGACTTCCTATTCCTGTTTCAGCAGAGACATCTAGCCAAGTTATCAACCCATTTGGCCTCCCAAAAGCTCAATTCCTTTTACTTAGTAAACGCCGCAGTTACCAAAGCCCTTCATGTGGTCAGAAGGGAAGATCTATCATTTGTCATTTTGAAGAATGTGATTTTATTTAATAGTGGTATATTACCTCTTGTCAACAGGATGTTAAAAGTAAAGTGCACCAAACTAGTTTGGGTGGAAATTCCTTGTAGCTTAGCATTAACATACATTGCATAGTGTCATTAAGAACAGAGGATGTTATTTAGAAAAGCTTTAGATTTTAATCTCAGACCTGGTAACCAGTACTTGGAATTCCACTTGGTATAATTTTGTTGTTTGAGTATACTTTGGAAATATTTGGAAATGTTTGATGCCAAAACACTCTAGTTCTCTTGTCTGACTGCACTTTGTTTCACTGCATTTTGTGCTGATCAGCTTTGCTGAGCACTGTGACCAGGATGAACGTAAAACCTTAGGAGATTCCTGCAGTTGACCTCCTGGAGGACCAGATGTGTCACCATAAGCCTGTGCCTGGGGCCAGCACCATCCCACTGCTCAGGCATGGTAAGCCTGATACATCTGGGTCACCCCAAGATTGAAGCCCACAGGCCTGCCCAGGACTCACATCCAGTAGATCTGGTGCAGGAAGCTGCGGCTTTCCAGCCTGTCAGTGTTATTGGAGCTGTCCCCTGAATGTTGAGATGTCCTAGTTTCAAGCACAGAACTGAGTGAAAGTGGTGGCTTCTGCAATATGGTCTGACCTTATCCCCTGCAGAATGGCTTGCTCCCATCCTCACGCTTCAATGAGTATTGCCATTGTGTGGCTCCTGTTAGTATTGAAAAGAGTCAAATACCATGTTTTGATGATGCATTTCAGTTTAGTAACGACTTGAGTTATTTCTCTTTTAGTTGACATGTTTTTATCTTTAAGTGATCCAAAAGTGCTTTTCCTAGCTCCCTTCAGCTGTGAGTAGCAACATTTATCTCACCATTAACTCCTAGATTCCCTGTTCTTGGATTTCCCTGCTTTTTAAGAGTGGAAGAGGAAAAACCCCACTTTTTTCCTTTTGCTTGTTCTCAAGCAGTATTGCAAGGAAATACATAAAGGATTCCCACAATTGCAGAGTCATGTCTGTTTCAGAAAATAAAAAAAAGGTTTGCTATATGCAGTTATTATCCATGGTCTTCTTGCAAAAAACCCCACCTCCCTGAGGACATACTGACATAGGGTCACAAGAAGTTACTGTGAAGAACTGGTGTTCTAAAGTCTCAAAGTTACTCATACCTCACAGTATTACAGTACAGTAGAGAAGTTATCTGACAAGTGTACTCTCAAAGCCTTGTGGAGACTGATATATATGTGTCCTAGTGGTGTTTTGGTTTATTAGAATGTTTTGGAATGATTGGGTGCATGTGATGTTCGGGAAGCTGTTCAGTGTCTATTTTAAGCATCCTAAAATGCTGGTATAAAAATTCCTGGCAGAAACCTGGATGATGTTCTGAATTACTATAGTCAGTCCCTTAGCATTTTTTTTGTGCAAGAGGCTTTGCACTCCCTACATTCCTTTAAAAGTATTTGATATATTTATTTTTTGGTTGCCAGCATGATATGAAAATACTCCTATAGCTACTACTTCTTGAACAGCAGCTCAAGGTTTTGGGTTTTTTTCCCAGGCATTCCAATGAAGACAAGTGAGAGAAATTGCCTTTGGTGTGTTCTCATGTACCAGACAGTACCTTTATTTAGGCTGCTTGTTCTTTAAACAAGTTTTCTGACAATAAGAATTTTACAGTGTAGAAAGCTGTCGTGAAATATTATACATCTGACTTTTTTTAAGCCTTGCTCAAAGGGAACAGATATTGAAATGCTTTTATTCTCTCTAATGCTTCAGCTTGGTAGCATATTACGGTAATCCAGAAATGGGCTCTTCTCGTACATGCATGTAATCAAGTGCTTGCTGTTTTAAGGCTCAGATGTAATACAATAATTCTGAATACATTAAAAATGTATTTAAAATGAGACCTTCTATTTGTGGATCTGGTTGCCTTTTTTGACAGCACGCACGATTTCAAAAAATCTAAGTACTCATTTAACTTCTTAATAACCTCGCTGCAATAAAGCAGAACATTCAGACTTTGATACACAGGAGCACTTAAACATATGATTAAATGTGCTTCTTGAAGATGAAGGCTTTTTTTAAATTGGAGCTTTAATCATATGTTTTACAGCCTAACTGAATCACTGCATGATAAGTAATGCTGTATGGACTGGATAGGTAACTCTGTGTAGGCTGTGCTTATCTTAAGGAGAAATTAATGCACTGCAGGTTAGTGGTCTGTGAGACCACAGAAGCTCTAGTGCACTTCATTTGGACTAATTCTCTGAGGAGAGCTGCTGAGTTTAAAAAAGCTTTCTTAGAAATTAATTTTGAATGACATTATCTTGAGAGAGTTGGGACCATTAAGGATTTGCAACCGAAACTGGTAATGATGGCATTTTGCTGAAATTGATAGAAATGTGAGTTTCTGACAGCTGTCTTCACAAGTCCTAATTTCATAGCTTGGTTTGTATCTTGTAATTTGACCCCATTATCTTAATACCACTTGGTTATATTTTTTAAATCTTCCTGTAATTGCTCTTTTTCCCCAAGGGTCTGATTTTTAGCATTGGTTTTGAGCACTCATATTTTTCAGGTAGTTTTCTTTCTCTATTTTATTTTTTAAGGAGGGAACCTTAGTTACGGGAAAAAACAGAGTCCTGAGTGAACAATGTCAAACCAGGTTTTTGTATGGCACTGAAGTAATTTCATAATGGGTGGAGTACTTGAAAAATCTCTAGGGCATGAGAAAGAATTTCTTGCAGTGCTTGCAAATGTCTCTCCAATAGAGCTTAGTAAATACCTGGTACACTAAATAGTGTAGCACACATACTGCGAGTTTATTTTGATACTACATTTTTTTTTTTTTAAAGGGGGAAGTGCTGTGCTAGGTGGAGGTGTTAGACCCACATGTATCCTTATACTTCTTTTCAATCTCACCATGTGGGTGCAAGTCCACATGCCTGGGTGCTGGTATATGGCAAGCCTGGGGTGTCCTGGGGCAGAGGGGCCTCTCAGGTCTCACCCTGCCCACAGGATGGACATGCCAGCCCACAGGGGAAAAAACATTAAGGACCTTTTTGTTCCACTAATGTTTCCTGGAGCAACGTGTCTCATATTTGTGCATTTCTTGGCTTCCTTTAAACTCTAATTGCAGGTAAAAGCATACAGCTTGACTAACTTCAGCAGAATTGTTTGTAAACACAAGACTTGAAGCAGCTTCTCCAAGAGCTCTGTTTTTGCAGTTGGATGCAGCATGTGAAAAATGAAAGGGTAACTTGTGGTGCTGAGCATACTCCATTCATTCTCCTCCAGCTTCAGTGCAGGAGGCTTTAATGATTCTATGTGATGTTTCTAAGTGGTGAAAGTCACATTCAGACACATTTTTTTATAGCTAAATACAGTGAGTTGGTTGCATGCACACCGACAGTGTCGTTCTGGTGTTGCATCTCAGGAGACTGCTTGGCTTGTTTGCTCTATCACATATACAGAGTAACTTCTGTTCTTTGGTAGTAGTCATGGTTTGAGGCAGCTGGGCAGACTCAAGTGAGCCTTTGTGTGACTGTAACAAGGATGTTAACTTAAAATTCTTGCTTACATGGCAAGTAGGTTGCATCGATTTTTGATACCTCGGTGGAGCTGGGGTGGCTTGACCTTGGCAGTCTGCCAGATGCCCACCCAGCTGCTCTCTCACCCCCATCACACCGAGTTAGTGGTTTCCACTTTGGGACACTAATGCCAGGATTTGCAATGGGTACGTGTCTAGAAGCAGTCATTTCAGATACTTGCTGTTAGGAAGTAATTTTCAAGGTTAGGCATGAGACACTGTAGTGTCAGGAGGCCCTGAAGGCAGACTAGCTCTGAATTTCTTCCTCCAGTGCTTTTCTTCTGTTTTTTGTATTTCACTCAAAATCTCCATGCTTTTGTGTTAGTGTTTCTGCTTGTACTTACCCTTCTCAGCCCTTTCTGCTCAGAGCACACTCTAATGCTTTTCTTGCTTCTGGGTAGTGTTGAGACGTTTCAGTGCTACAAGAAAGCACAAAGCTTTGTCACCTCCCAGAGACAAAGCGAAAGTGTCCGCAGGCAGATGAGTGAAATGGAAATGTTGACAGATCTGAGCGCTTGGCAAGCTGTGGGCCTGGTGACTGTGCAGTTTACACCCCCATAGGGCTGACCCTCTGTAACTCACTCACATTCATTCTGGTCCTGCCTTATCCTGTGGCATCAGCACCGTCAGGGTCACAGGCAGGGAAGTGAGTCTTCTTATGAGGTAAGCAGATACAATTTGAGGAAAGATGTCCAATTTCCTGGAAATCCTGTGCGATGTGAAAGGAGTATGATCTGTATGTGTGTGCATGTATGTGACTGATAGAAGTAGACAAAAAAGGTGGATCTTCAGAGTTCATGAGTGTTTACAGATGCCAGGGCCAGTTTGACCCCTCCTTGCCATGATCCACGCTGGTGCAGGATTCAGACCAGTATCTCTCTGGATTAGAATGCCCTGGAGAAGTGTTTGTCCGTATTCCACAACATCTCATGGAGCCTGCTGCTGTTCAGTGGAGGTTTTTTTGCAGAGTTAAGGTGCTGCACTACAATTTCAGTGACACATTTCTTGCTTTGTTTGGGATGCTTTCCTGAACAGGTCATTTGTGTTTGTAAGCATGAAAGGGAAGGTTTTAATGCTTAACAATGTGTTTTATTTATGTGAGTGTCCATTGTTTGTCAGAAACTTTCCATTTACTTTCATTTCCGATCACATTTGTTCATATAACCAAATATAGAATGGTCTTTTCCTCTCTGTTCCTAACACATTCTTCAGTGTCTCCCTCTTTCCCTGCACAACACATACACCCAAGATGCTTTATTTTCAATCTAACCTATTGGCAACTCACTTATAATTACAACAGGAATTTTAATCCTCTGTAAAGAGGACTGATGGATGTGTAATTAACTAATGACAGTCTGTGGGATAAGTGTAGCAAAGTGAAAGCCAAAAGAATTCAGAGCGACTGAGGTGGAACTTCACGGCTTCTCTGCAGCACCTGGAAAAGTCAGTTCTGCTGGGCTGATAAAGCTGAGGAGATAGCTGGAGAGCTTTAGAGAGGACAATGCATTTTGAAGTGTTGGGGAAAAGCAGAAGGAGTAAAGGCTGAGAAGTGGAGGAGGATGTGTCTTTCTTTCCCCATTGTTTCTACCATCTAATCTGATGATGATGAGAATGAACCTCCCCTGCAGACCTGATTTCAGAGCCCTGCTGCTGTTGGATGGGGCTACCCTTCTCCACAACCCTGAGCTCTCCCCCTGGCATGTGTCCCTTGGCAGCAGTAGCAGAAGTCCCAATTTTAACGGGCAGATGCAAGGAAGTGCCAGTGGGTTGGGTTGCTCTGGGAAAAGAAGCAGGCCATGCTCCTTGGCCTGCTCCTTTTGACAAGCAGGTGTTCAGTGCTAACAGGATGGCTTTGCCTGTGCCAGCCTGACCTGGAAAGCTGCTTGTGGACAAGCTGGCCTCTCATGGAGCATGGAAGGAGTGCTCTTCCTGGTAGCCACAGTGTTTCCTTTAAGGGCTGAGCAGGCAGGACATAGAGCTGTCTCTGTGTTCTCTGATCCTGTTCACTTCATTTGATGAGCTCTGGTGGAGTTAATGAGGCTGTGGTGAGGTGAGCCAGCCTGGGCTGTCTGATCTTCTGATGTGCCAGGCTTGCTTGGTGTTGTCTGCTGGAGATTTCCACAGGGTGCTCTGCCTATTTTAGGGAGAACCTCAGCTGTGCTCTGGCATCCAGGTGTGAGGGAAGGGCAAGTGTGTGGTTGGACAGGGAGCAAAACTGAATTTAACCTACAGTCTTTGGGGGCAAGGGTTATCATCAATGACAATGGGATATCATAATGAGTCCCTACTGCCATCACACTGTGGCATTAGGTTGCTACTAGCGCAGAGTGGTGTATCAGGAGCCTGCTCTTCATTGTCACTGTCACACTGAGTGCTGGATTTAGGCCATCTAAAATTAGCCCCTAGCCCTAAACCTCAATCACACACCTGAATCTTCCTACAGCTGCCTTAATGCTGCCTGCGTGCAGGGTCATAACCCTTTTAGTTATAAGAAGAACACTGGCTTTTTAAACAGCTGTATCCATTTTATATTCATTCCCACATCCTGAAATATTCTTACCTGTTCTTTTGTGCATCCTTCCTTTTAGCAATACTGCCTTTTAATGTGTAAATGAAGAAATTCCAGATCAATGCAGAGTGAGGGTGAGTAGCTCACCTGCACAGATGCAGCTGCCGTTGAAAAGCAACCTGAGTAAATGTGTTACAATTCTCCTAAATACTGAGATAACGTCTAGCATGTAGGTTTAAATAACAGGTAGTTCTTGATTTGCCATAGCGTTTCCAGTGACTCAGTGTTCCCCCGCACCCCGTTGCAGTAATTACAGAAGATTATTGCAGTTCCTGACTCAGAGGGAGGCTTCCTCCTAAGGCTTCTGGCCATGCTGTAGCTCCAGCTCTGCAGCTGTATGAAGCAAATTGTGAGGGACATCATGGTAGCAGGCCCCAGGACTGCAACAAGAATAATGTGGAAATAGCAGATGATCTGAACTAGTGATAGCAAGCCATAAAAAGAGAGTTTGCTTTGGATTTGTGGTCAGGAATTTGGTTGCCAGAATGTTGGCTAAGACTCACATCTCTTAAAAGTGTGTGGTTACAAGAAAGACATTTCAAGGTACAGATGTGATGGATTCTCTGATAGGCTTGGCTAGGAAACTGCCAAGTGTAAAAATTAAAAAGGGGTAAGCATACTCTGATCCAGATTTGTTGTGGTTTTGTGGCTTTTGAAGAGAAAGCGTCTTCCTGCAGATTGTGGGAGCACAGGGCATGAGGCTTAGGGGACAGGCCTGGGGATGGGCTCATCTGTGAGTAAGGTTATGAGGTGGGAGCTGTAGGGAAGGGTTCCACAAACTCCATGAGCCCCATCATTCTCCCCCTAGAGAGGAATTCAGCTGGCACTGCATGTCAGTACATCACGTATGCATTGACTGTCTGCAGCTGCTTTGGCCACTATGGGAGCCACAGAATGGCAGCAGGGACGTGCTGCCAAATGTGACCAGACAGCCCTGCCCAGAGCGTGCCCAGGGGAGGCCAGCAGAAGTGGACCAAAGGGCTCAAATTCTTGGTTTGCCCCATGAGATGTCAGATCTGACAGGCACATGGATAGGTCTTGGTTGGTTTCATGTTCATGCAGCCTTCATTTGTGATGCAGCTCTTCAGATTTAGTAGAGCTGCACTCTTGGTGTTGCTGCAAGCAGCTGTGCACAGCTGGCCATCAGATCTCTGCTTGTAAAATATGCGTGAAGGTTGTCTTGCCATCAGCAAAGTGTATTCAGGAGGTCTGTGGAAGTTGGGCCAAGATTCTTAGAGGCGGGGATAGATTTTCCTGTGCCTTAAATAGTGTAGTGAACCCCACTGTTTGTGCTGAGATGAGTAAAAACTGCAAATAGGCTTTCCATTGTTTCATCTTAAGCACAAGTTCTCTTTAATTCCTTTTTCAGTCTTACTGTGTAAGAATGAGGGTCTTGAGGTTTTTTGTGTTTTCAGATGCTTAGGCCAGAAAGCATTACATGAAAGGATGACATTTCCATTTGCTGATCATTAAAGAGTAGAGATTTCATCCCCAAGCACTGCTGTGACGTGTAGTGAAAACATGGCTCTGGTGAGCATCTCTCTGTCAAAGTACTATTGCACTTGGTTCACAAACATCAGTTAGATGCCTCAGAGGCCTATGAAATAAATAGAAGAGCTGGGTGCCAGGAAGTGGAATGCGCAAAAGCTACTTTCTGGCATCAATAAGGCAATGCAAAAAAGAGGACTGCACATGAAATGCTCTTACTAATTTGGTTTTAAGCTCCAGCCCTGTGTGAAGTAGCACATGCAATCTGAAGCCCTTTCCTGGGTTTAGATGCCTTCACCACCCCTTGTGAGGTAGTGTGCCAGCTCACTATCTCAGTGACAACTCATGGAGAAGTGGTGGAGTTCATGGTACCCACCACCTACATTACAGACTAAATGTTTGAAGAGCTTGCCTAGAAAGTGGGGATCTGTTCTTGTCTTGCACTGTCTAGGGGAGTTCCCAAGCCACCAACTGGAACAGAAGGTGGAGACACTCACTGGAACTGTGTGGGTGCAGTGATGACTGAAGGACCCCATTTGGGTGGGAGGAGTATGAATCTGAAACTCATTTGAAAAGGCACAGTGATATATATATATATATATAATGCCCCATCTGTGTGAGTTCTGTTTTGTGTTTGTTTTTTTCTTTATTTTGATGTTAAGCAGCCTGACTAAGGTGCTTTGTGCCAGCAAAGTGAATATTCTCAGAGAACCCAGCCAGTTCATGTCTTCTGGGGAGGTGTGCTCTCTTTGTAAATTTTGAATGGTCTGAAGTTGAGACCGGCCCCAAGATATTGAGTAGTACATTTGGGTGTGCAGGTACTTTTATGGATTTGAGATGTAAATTCTCAGAGCAACGGAAGTGACTGCATGGCTTATGTGCTGATTTCTCTTTTCAGGCTTAGTAGACCATTAATGACTGAGTGGACTCTGCTGGGAAGGCTTGTCCTCACACCATGACAGCTGACGAGTCAGAAGCTGGAGAGTTAGCTCTGGAGCCTCTCCTCACTTGCAAGCTATGTCTCTGTGAATATTCCCTGGATAAGATGACCACTCTTCAGGAGTGCAGCTGCATGTTTTGTACAGCGGTAAGATCTGTCAGTGCCTTTACATTACAGAAGTGGGGTAATGGGGGATGGACAGAGCTGTGAGATGGGGTTTCTTGTCTTGTGCAAGAAGCATGTTACCCATGCTGACACAGGATGCTTTTCTAAGAAGCATTTGGTGTTAGCCTGTCTTGCCTTATTTAAAAGATTTCTCTTGCCATTTTGATTTTGATAATTTGTAAATCTAACATAAGGTCCCATAGCAAGTAAGAGTAAAACCCAGTAATAAAAGGGGAAAAGTTGCAATTTAAGAGTGTTAGAGAACATACACAGTCTGATTGCAGTCTCAGTATTTACTTCTTTCCAAAGCAAAATATGGAAACATCATAGGATAGCTGTGAGCTTTTGTTTCCCTGCTATCCTTTTCTGACTTCTCAGAGACCTTTAAAGTCTTTTATGTAACTTTTAAGGGCAATCAGAAAACCAAAACAAAAATGAACCTTGGACTGTTGTACCTTTGCCTCCGTGCTGCAGAGATGTTGCCCAGGTCATGCATTGCCTGTAGTTGTCAGTAAAGACTTTCTCGCCTGCAAATTCAGATCAAATAAAGCTGGTGGAAATGATAGAGGCAGAGGTTGAATGAGCTGATAAAAGCCCTACAGATGGTAGTACTCTTCTGGTCTCTTTGTCAGCATGGGAAAAATGGACCTAGTTTCTCTGATGATAGCGACTTTGATGTACCTGACTAATGGATTTTGGAAACAGGTCAGAAGTCACTGAAGGATGTTGGTGTGGTGTTTTTTTGTTGTTTGTTTTTTGTTTGTTTTCTTGTTTTGTTTTGTTTTGTTTTGTTTTTTTTGGGGGGGGTGATGGTTTGGTTCTTTTTAACTCTAGAATAAATGTACTTGGTTTTATTTTTTAAAAACAAATTGTGGATAAGCATCAAGGAAGTATGTTTAAGTTTTACCCTTGGTTGTTTGACTTCATGGAAGAAATTTGATATTTGTGAAGCCAGCTAGAGCCAGAATATCTTCACTTACATTGAATTCAGTGTAGCTTAAACAGGATTAGAATCTAGCTGTGTGTTTCAAGAAACTAGGAAAAGATTGATTAAGATGCATTTCAACCTGAACTTCATGGAGTTCATTTTCCATACTGACTTGCACAAAACATTTAGGTATTTTAGTTTGTAACAAAAGTTTTAAGAGCACATACCTAAAAGGTAGGTGTGAAGATACTGCTTTAAATACAAAAAAAAAGAAGATCGGAGGTCCCACTCCTATCTAAGACCCCAGTGTCTCTGATTTAGTATCATTAATGGTGCATTAACCTCAGTGTTAGCTGGGCAAGGTAACCCTTAGGGAAGGGTGGGCTGCTGAGGACTGTGCCAGGTGGAGCTGGACTCTGCACTCCTCCAGGACAGTGGCCGAAGGGAGAGGTCAGTGATGGCTGGGGATGTTGCTGTCCCCACATGTGCCCTGTTGGTGCCACAGCTGCCACCACATCCATACACCCATCCCTGGCCAGCACCAGGAAGAGCATCTGCTGTGAACTTGGTGCTCCAGTGCCATGACAGCGACATGGAGGGTGCACTCACAGTTGTTTGGCATCTCCACAAACTTCGCTGACTTCATCTGAACCAAGAGCCAGCCATGAGGGAGCCCGAATGCAGCTGGGAGAAGCCTTTAGACACGCTCCATTTATTTCAGTGGGTGTAATTTGTCTCAGTTGTGCTTATGCTCCAGGTCCAGCCTTTGTCTGACTGTTGTCTGTGTCCAAGCGTCCTCCCGATGGATGTGTCTGGGCTGATGCATGCCCAGATATGTAGATCTTGCATCCTATAACAAAGAAGGCTCTGGAAACTTTTAATCTGGCTACATGGCTTTCTGTCTTGAAGCCAGAGCAGTTTCTGGGAGGCCATATGAGTTGCACTTTTGGGCAGCCTCCAAAAACCAGTATCAGGAGCAGGTCAACATTGAGTGCCGGGACTTGCACGGAGGATTGCTTGGGGCACAGCCTGCAGCAGCTGTACTGGTGTGCTGTGCCCTAAATTTGCTCTCACCTATGCCAGGACATCTAGATACCTTCACATTACACTTTAGAAAGATGCTGGGGTAAGAATATCTGCTGTGAGCTATGGGATTGAGCCCCTATCAGTTTTTCAGCTTTTCAGCTAGCAATACTCTCAGCTTGTATAGCTTATTCTTCTAAAGGTAATTTTATAGATCCAGGAGTAGTATTAAATTGGAAATAGAAAAGGGCTTGACATGGACATAATAGGTTCTGCTCCAAAAAGCTGAAACCATTGCTTGTGTTAATTTTTTGTTCTATTACATGTGAGGTCTTTTTTTTTTCTTCCTAACTGTAACAATGATGCTGCAACTATGACTGCTTTTCACAACAGCATTTGTGGCTGTGGAAATAATTGGAAATTGTTACTATTTAGATATCTGTGGGGGTGAGGTTATATTTCCTTACCATTTGTAGCTTGTAAAACCAAGGCATTCAAACTGCTTAGAATTGTGTGCAGCTATTTTTTCAGCTTAGAAACTCTTGCAATAAACAAAATACCCCATAAAAGCTGTGTTCTGGCCAAAGTAAGTAAACTGTGCTTTAGAATGCGTATGTTTGCATTTTGGTGGAATGTTGCTAGTAGGGCAGGAGTTTTTAAAAAAACTGTAAACATTTTTACTCTTTTTCTTCTGCAAAAGCAGATGGCTTGCAGAACATACTTGCCATTTTACTTGGTAGCCCAGTCAGGTCTGAAGAGACATCAGCCTTGTGTTTTTCAACATGTGTTGCACTTGGCATAAGACTCCACTGCAGTGTGAGATAAAGCACGCATTTACACATCCCTAGAATTTGGAAATGGCTGTAGTGTACCTAATAACTTGGTTTCATTGTGTTCAGATTTATATTAGTTTTGAGTGAAAGACTAATCTCTGAAGAAGGTCGGGCAGTGATATGAGATATATTTTATCTGTGAAAGTTTTAGAGGACTGCATTTTACATTATTCAGTTCATTTCCTGTATCTATAAAACCTTTACAGAGTGCCATGCTGTGGTGCACACTTTTACATGTGGATATTCAGCGATACATGTACTGCTCAAGCTGCATCATTTTATGGCACATGTTCCTTTGCCAGAAGGTGAGGGGGTCTCATCTGTTCCTTGCCTTCCCATTCACCCTTGTATATTTGGGGGGGAAGGATGTCCTTCTTATCAGCAGTCAGTTAGATTTACCTTTTGTTGCTATTTTTTCTTTCTTGGATGTGCAACTACTCAGGTTTTTGCCCCCATGGTGGTCATGGTGCTCACATATATATGTGAAATAATTATACACTGTGTTTGTCCACACCATCATAGTGTTAAAAAAATACAGTACTTCAGTGCCCTTTAGTACATGTGGGTCCAAAACAAACTAATATTAATTACATCTTGATTAATCCAGTTACAGAATAATACTTTGAATATTATACATATACGTGCATCTCACATCCCCTTGGCTAGCAATGCCCTGGTGTGTGGCTCAGCATACTCTACTCTTTGGAAGTGCTAGAGAGGAGTGCAGGACTAGCAGTAACATTGGAAATACCAAGGGCCCTATAAAAGACTTGGTGAGTCTGTAGCCTGTAAGCAGTTGTGGAGGTGAGGTTTTAGTAGGTGGTATAAGATTGCCCTGGTGGCAGTGGTGACAGAAGGGAGCCAGTGCAGTGCTGTTGCAGAAATGTGGTCTTAGGGGTCAGTAAAAAACCCAGTGCTGGCTTTCCCTGCACACCAATTCTTTCTGGTTTTGTCTTTCCTCTTTCTTTCTCCCTCCTCTTAAGCATTTCAGAAGCCCAATGAGAGTCAGGTGACCAATAAATGGGATTGCTGCTATTTATGTCAAGCAGCAGCTTATGTCTGTCTATCATGTGTGTTATTTACTGGCACAGGGTTTGAGATGCTGAAGACAACATTTAACAAACTGAAAACAGAAGATGTTTTCAAGTATGTTATTCTGTGTTGTTGGCACAGGTTTATGCAGAACTAGCATGATTCACCCTTCTTTTCCCAAGCAAATTCTTTGTTGAGTCTTGTACTTCTGAGAAGTGTATGAGGCAACTGGGTTACAAAATGTGCAAAACAAATACCATGATGATCTACCTGTTTGTTATTTTGGTGCACACAATGCAGTCCAAATGAGATTAAACTTCATGCAGCCTTAAAAGGAGAAGTCAGCATGCAAGCCCAGGTAGCTTCTGTGCTATCTTGTGCTTATACAAGTAGGAGGTGTTCCACAGGCAATTGGAGAACAAGATTTTCTGCTGTAGCTATGTGTGACAGCAAGGCCAGGGCTAGACATGGGCTCAGAAGGCTCCTTTGCTGCTGTGGACAGCGTGGTGCTGTGGGCAGCCACCTGCCTGGGCCTTGGGGGACTTCAGCTTCAGAAAGAGGCTGCTGCTGGCTACTTTTGCTAGAGGAGAAGAAGAAACTCTTACAGAAATAGGAGTTTCTCCACCAGTACTTCATCAACAGGACATTCTAAGGCTCTTCTGCTTTTCTTAATCTTTTCAAGAACAGCTGTGCATTGTCCTGCCTCCTTTGGGTGGCTCAGTAGTGACATTTTGCCCTTAGTGCTGTGAAATTTCAGATTGTTTGTGGAGGGGAGCACTGGAAAACTGGAAAAACTAATGTGAGGGGTCTTTGCAAAAAACACAAGCAGAAAAGTCTGAGAGCAGAGGAGACTGAGTAGATCAAGGACAAGGAGGAGGTGGATGGCAGAAAGAATGGGATACCTGCTAAATGAAGCAACTGTATCTGAATAATCTACTGAAATAATACTTAGTAAAACTTATGAGTAAGGGAATATTTGGATTTGCCATCATCTAGCCAACACTGGGTGTTAGTATCACTTCTGTTTCTTTTTGCTCATTTTCAAGAAGGGGTTTGTTCACCTCTCTTTCCTCTCTTTTTCCCCATCCTAGGAGACACCTTCTCACAACCGCACCAGAACACTCATTACCTTCTCCTCTTCCTAAATATACCTTGTGCTGCAATGCCCCACTTACTTTATATAAAGCTCACCTCAGGTTGTTTTCCATTTGGAAGTGTTGACATTTGGGATTATTTTTTTCCTAGCTCGACATTTGAAATGTTTCAGAATAGGTTTTTTTTCAAGTTTTAAAAATGATAATTTCTACATCTGCTAATATTGGCACTGAACACAGAGCACTTCTGTAGTAATTTAGATGGTTTCAGAACTTCTTGCATGTATTTCCGTGCAGAGTAACACCAAAGGCAGAGTTGGGGTACCAAAAGAGCACAGCTGTACCCATTGCATTTTAATGGATACTAGTATTCAGGAAGAGGGACTGCATGTTTCTGAAGTCTGTAGAGTTGGCACTCTCTGGATGATGGCCAAGGGAAGACAGGGGAGGAAGAGGGAACTAATGTTTTAATGACAGCATTGCATCGATGAAGTTGGTGTTATCTCCATTTAACCAATGAAGAAATGGATGTGAAATAAGTTGTCAGTGCCTCAAATGCCACAGTAACTGAGCCAGACTGTGACATAAGCCTCATGGTCATGTCTGTTTTGCAGCTGTTGGTAAGGCCAGGTTTGGCCTGACACAGATTTTTGGCAAGAGAAATTATATTCAGCAGCTGATTCCATTTTGTGAAGGGTGAGTTTCTCTGGTCCTCTTCTCTGGTCCTTTTCTGTTTGGTGGTACCACTTCATAGCAGTGATTACCAGGAACCTATCCTGACTTTCATGGAAGGCTGCCAGGATGTGTTGGATCATGAGTAAATTGATTTCAGACTGTGCTTCTGAGCAGAATTTAGCGCCACTGGTAGATTTTTTGAGGCAAAGCTGATGACACTATATTTCTCAGGTACATTTGAAAGATCCCATAAAAAATAGGTTTGTGGACCAAAAGGAGGCAATTATATTCTGGTCCATTGTCATGTTTGCTTGGTGTTTTCACTTGGTTGTGACAAAATTAAATTCTTGTTAGTGATGTTATTCCTTCCAAATTCTGGGCCATGAGCTGGCTGTATGTTCTTTGAAGCTACAGGGGCATTTTTTCACTTTCTTTCAATCATCTTGCTTGATAAGGCTCTTATGTGGCCTGATCTTCTATCCATTTGATCTTCTATCCATTCATTTATCACTGTATCTGGTCCTTAGCAGTTAAAATAGAAATTGGGCAATATGCATATTTCACTGGAATTCTGTTTCTTGCTTTAAACTGTGCCTATCATAAGTTTATCAGTAGCAAATTAAGAAATTACTCTTATTGTCATGTAGTTTCTAAAAGCTTTAATTGGAAAAGCCTCACTTTTTTTTTCCAAGTGAAGTGCAGATGCCTCCAAGCTAATTGCCAATACACTTGTTTAATCTAGTTTTAAGACCTGCTGAGAGATACTTGAGAGACTGCAGGAGTTTGAGTACTGCACATTGAAAGTGACTGATCTGTTCTGGAGATTGAACCATGTGGAAGTGCAGATGTCACGGCAATGATGAACATATTATTAACCAATGTATAAATCTGCCATAAACACTATGAATACTGTCTTGGGGGATATATTTATCTTAATACACAGTTGATTAGGTACTGGGTAGATCAAGTGGTTAAATTTAGAGTTCTGACGTGAACTGATCATCAAAATTAGTAATATTAGTTTGTGTATGCACTGAGGAACAGGTAACATTTCTAAAGTATAAGAAATAAATGAACGTCCTGTCTTACTGAATAAAAAGTACATAACCATGACCCAGAACTAAAACAAAAACTAAATGCCTATCTGCTCATCTGTTCTGAATCATGAGACACTCTGAAATGCCAACAGAAAAGTTAAGTATTCTTTCCATGTACAGTATTTCCGCACCCTGCCCCCAAACCTGGAGTTTGTAAAAAAGCCTAGGCTAAACAAAACCCAGACCCCTAAAAAATACAGTTTTGGGGACACATCTGGAAGAGAGATTTAACATTGTAAATAATTCCTGTGGATTTTAAGAGGGAGACCTGAGTTTTTCTTACGTTTTTTTAAATGGAAATTGTCTTCAAGTTCTGTGTTAGGAGGAAAGACCTTCTTGTTTTGGCAAGATGCCTCTAATAATTTTGTGCATTTTCACATTCAGTGTAGATTATGGCCTAGTACTGTCGGGGAAATACTGTAGATGGGTTCTTCACCTTTCCATAACTGAATTAAAGACAAATACTCTTCCTTACCCTGTACCAACTGCTACACAGTGGCTGGCAGCAATATCTGTGGCATTTGACAGGAAAATAAGCCAGTGTTTTCCATTTCTTTCTTCTTCCTAGCCATCCCTCCATGTTTCTTAATAAAGACACCTGTTCAGTTTTGTCATATGACATATGGGGTTTCTTTTATGCTTTTGCATCCAAACTAATGCAGGCTGCATTTTGGGAGCTGAAGAGCTGCAAGCAGGTGGGAGAGGTGCAAGGTAATGGAACATGTCTGGGTACTTGAAAAGCAGTATGTAGGAATGATTGAGATCCATCTTTTGTCTTTGATACATAAATTATCTGGAAGTGGATTTTAATAGAAACTTCAGATTTCACAGTGAAAGGGATATAGTGCCTTTGTCACATCATTACCTAGCAACATAATACTGAAGTTATACTTTGAGCTAATTTTTATGTTAAAATGCAGAACTGTTATGATCTGTTTGCAGAGTAAATAACATCACCAAACAGACATCTTTTTCATGGTCAGTACATTAAAAATCCACTCTGTACAATATACTTTTGGGGAAAAAAAAGTGGAAGTTGAGCAGCATGCAGAAGTGTTAAAATGAAAAATCCATGAATTGCCTGAACAGAATTTTCTTTCTTGGGCTCGAAGCTGACCACAGAAAGCACTTCTGTTTATTACTGGAGAAGGAATCCTTTATATTACTAGTTTGTGCATTCCTAGATTAGGCTTTTCAATGTATTTTTAAAGATTATTCCGTCAGGTTTTAACATCCTCTTCCAAACCCTTAGCTCCAGGAGGACAACGTGTACTTGGGGCATTTGGAAGCATTTGCCTAAATCAAAATCTTTCCTACAAGTCTTGCAAGATTTAAAAAAAAAAAAAAAAAAAAAAAAAAGGCATATAGGTTGCATGATAATTTGATCCAGGTACTCTATAGGCCTTAACTTACTAGATACTCATGAGTAGCATTTTGTGAAGTAGGTAGCTGCATATTGATCTTATTTTATTAAATAGAGGAAGGGGAAAGCCTGAAAGACAAAACCAGCATGAGAGGAAAAAATCTTGCCCCAATACATTTAGACAGTAAATTATTAGAAAAAAATGTCACTATACATTATGAATCTCAGGCAGAAAAAAAAATACTTGTAGTCCTCTTTCAACTGAAGTAGACATTAGTCCAGCAGGAGTAAAACGTGCTTTGCAAAGCTAGAGCATGATCAAAACATTCTGTCAGGTGTACTGAGTTTTACTAGTGGAATTACATTGTCACATTTGAATTGATCTCTCTTGCTTGAATGCCTCAGGATTTTATTATGTTTCCCAGAACACAGATATGTACATGATATAGTTGCTCAGTGGGGAAAATCTGAGTAAACTGGATGTAACTGATTAGAGCACACTTGCAAGTATGGGAATTAAAACTACCTGTGTTGGTGTCTGCCTTTTCTTTGAGGGGGGAACACAATGGAATCAAACCTCCAGTGTGTGATCTGTAGTCAGCAGGATTCTAACCTGTTCAGCAAGACCTGGGTAGATTTTTGGTTTGTTGTCTCAACCATTCTGCCTTGGCTATGTGACACATTTATGGAAACTTGGCTGGCCCTGGCCATGGAAAGTAAGAGGATGGCATTAATGTCACCATAAGCCACAGATCCTGTGTTGAGGCCACTCCAGCCACTGACTGCTCTCTGTGCTCAAAAGTCACCACACTGCAGGGAATTGGTGGGAGGGTGGAGCCCAAGGTGTTGAGACCTCTTGATTTCTTGCATGTCAAGATTAAGACCCTTTCAGGCAACACTTTGTACCACAGAAGGCAGAGCATCTTGATTTTTCATTCTCTCTGAAGAGCAATTAAGTAGCATATGTAGTGTATGCGGTTTTCCTGAGATACTACTGATTCTTGTACACAAAATGCACAAAAAATCTTGCCATTTTCTGTCCATAATAATGTGTTCTCTGAAGTGTGGGAGGACACACTGCTGAGGAGGTCAGTCGTGATTCATTATATAGACATGGAAACATCTTTCCATCACATTTTTGGCTTGCATCTTTTCAGATACTCTTAGCTGCCACTTCTCAAGTAAACAGCTAAATTAGTAGCTGAACTATAAATAATGGTAAAACCCCTCTGAAAACAGTTTTGCTGCTAAAGTGAAGGCATATTTTAAAATTTTACTGATTTTCCAATGTTTTTTCTTTGGTGCTAACAGGGTACCAGGAATTCACATCTTCATTTATGTACAACTTAATCCTTCAATATTAAATGCTTCTTCAAGTTTCCTAGCAACTTTAAGCCCTTCTTTCTCTAAGCACAGAAAGTCAAGACAAAATATTTCATACCTATAAAAATGATTTAACAGGGAGACTTTCTGGGAAATGCTTGAAGATTCATGGCACTGCACAATTACAAAATCTCTCCACGTTGAAAACACACTAACCTCTAAAAGAATCACAGAAGGCTTGTTTGCCCACCTATGCTCAACTACAACCAAGCCAGGGGGTAAGAAGAGAAGAGGAATCCAGATCCATTAGCAATCCTCAGAAACCTCTGTTCTTCTGGCTTGGTACCCCTAATGACTTAGATACTGCATATTGATACTGATTGCAAAATCTGTACTGTGGATCGAAGCTCCTTAAGAGCTTCATGCCCATCCTTGTACAGAAGCATAATTGTCAGTGCTCTGAGCTTCTGTCCTGAGACTCTAAATTAAGAACAAGCCTCTGGGCTGCTGCTGGGCCTGCAGTAACTTCTCAGGCTTTGTCCTCCCTCTGTAACCACTTGACCTGAGCTGCCCCCAGAATACAAATCCACTGTACCATGCTGTCAAAACAAATTACTGAATATCAGGCGGCACTGCAGAGGAGACAGAGCCCAGGATCTTAGCAAAACTAAAAGGTTGCTCCCTCATGCTTGCTGAGGCATTAAGGCAACCTAAATGCTTTGGTGGGAGGGAAACATTTGCCCTTCACCAAATGCTGCCCAGAGACTTGATCCAGAAAGTAATCAGGTCTCCCATGGGGAGATGGAATGAGATGTAAGGAGGCTCTGCCCACGTATCTAAGAAGTGCACTCTACACACTGCAGCATGTGCAGGCCTTGGGAAGGGGACTCTGACGGCAGAATTTTCTGTTTACATTATTTATGGAGGAGGCTGGGTACAGGTACAAACTGGGGAGAAATCTGTGCAGGGAGTGAGCACTTGCTGCCCCATTTCTCCTCAGTGCTCAGTGAACATGGAGCTGCAGGACAAGGTCACCCACAGCACAGTGGGTGCATCACTATTGGCACTGGGAGCCTCCCTGGGCTCTGGCATGCTATTTTTGGGCTTTCCCTGTGTCACCTGCTGCCACTGCCCAGACCATGGTGGCAGATGTGGGCAGCTCCAGTGTCACCAGGATTCCACTCCTAGGCACTACTGTGGTTCCACACCTGCTTCTGTTTACTGCTCACTGCTGTACTGGGGGGTGATTTGATCCTGTGGGTAAACTGCCTTTGCAAAAGCACTGTGCGTAGATTACTCTGGGAGAAGTGGGCGAGAAGACGGGACAGGGCACTGAGACTGCTGCTGGAATAATGAAAGAATAATTCCTGGTTAAATCTGGGCTAATAATCCCTAGGGAGCTAATACTGCCTTCAGTGACTGACATGATTTCTTTTTTGCTTTTCACCTGTGAGTATCTCCCTCACCTCCCACATACTACTTGCACCATCAATTCCTTACAACCTGCTCTGCTGCTTTCTTAAAGGGGTGCATGCTGGATCTGAATACATTAGTGCTTAATGAGCTACATGTTTAAAGCTTACCAGTTAGGTTATGTCCCAATGTTCTTCTAAGAGAATACACTTCAGGTATTTACAAATCAAAAGTAAGTTAATTTAAAATGCCACTAAGTTAAGGTGATTCTACTTGCTTGAACTAATATCTCTGTATAGCTCATCAGAATTAAGCAAAACATGGATGTGGACATTTCAGTAGAGAGACAGACAGAATAATAAGGATGTCTCATTTACATTCGTTAAGGTCCTAATTATCCTAATGGTTAAGAGGAAATCAGTTTTCCAATAAAAGATACAAATGAGAAAATTTCTTTAATCAGAGCACAGTATGCAAGGCCTTCTCACAATAGTCCAGACTAACACAGACTTGAATGCCTATAAATAATAAAACAGTGGTTTATGAAGAGTCTAAGGATGCTATATTCTGAAGGGTTGTGTTTTCTCCATCACCCACCTATTAGCTTTTTAACTCAGAGCCTCTTCCAAAAGTTAGCAGAGAGACAGATGTCTCAAAACCATATTTCACTTTGACATATTTCTTCAAAATTCATGGGGCCATAAGAGAAGAAGTCGACAGTACTGGGGAGGAGGTTTGTAATGTGGGCAAAAAGTATGTTAGTCCTACTTTTCATAATATTTTTATTTTAATTTACAATAAACTATGCAAGCTGACGTCAAAATCTGTCAGAAGTCCTTGGTTTGTCATTTTGTTAATGGTGATTTGCAATTTGTTGTATGCTTTGCCATTATTTTGAGGAGACTTCATTGTTTCATTGTATTTAGAAATGACCTTACTTACTTACCTGTGCAATTTGAAGAAACAATTCAAGCACTGTTCTTTGGTCCACTACATGAGTTTTGTGCTGTGATTTTACTGAAGACTCTATAGTATGTGCTCTAAAGACAAGTTGAATATATTTGAAACTGTCACATCAGATAAAGTGTGGGGAGAGTAGAGGGCTTTTTGAGCCTGGAGGGCAAGCCTACTGTTTTTGTGTAATGGAACAGTTTGGAAACATTCGTAAGGTAGCCTCCATGCTGGAAATTGACTTTGGGTAGAGTAGAGGCTGATGGTAAATTATGATAAATTATGGAAATTATTTGATCTATGTGGGGGGTTGAGGGGGAGGAAGAAGTGGTTAGCTGCACATCTTCTAGGGCAGATTTCAACCTCCCAGCCAGGTGCTAAACCCCTTTCGCCTTTTGTGCAGCTGAGAACAGTAGTGTCTTTCTTGTAAATGAGTTCTCCTACAATGGAGAGTGCTGGCTGAGAGTCTGACTTAAGAACACAGGAGGAAAAACAAAGGAACGAAGCCTGTTTAATTAGGATAAAAGATACTCCCCCGTGCCAAATCCTCCAGTCCCAGTTCAGCAGAGCATTGGTGTTGTTAGGGCTGAAAGGTCTGACTTGCTGACTTAGGTAAACGCAATGCTTGGCAGATGAAGTCATGCATAATTAATTGTTCTTTGTTACATTCTTTCCAATGTAATGACTTGTAGCTTTCATGCTTATAGTAATTGATATTTGCTGTGTGCTGGAGATTCAGGACAGCCAATTAAGGTGGTGAAGGTGGGAACTGCACAGCATCTCTGACATCTGGTTGTTACCAACATGTGGGCTATAACTTCTTATTTCTCTTTTCTTTCCTTGTTTCTAGTGTCTAAAACAGTACATGGAGCTGGCAATTCAAGAAGGTTGTGGTTCCCCTATCACATGTCCAGACATGGTGTGCTTGAACCATGGGACCCTACAAGAAGCAGAGGTATCTGTACTTCTAATACTTAATTCTTTCTCTCTCTTTTTTTTTTTTTTTAAACATATATTCCCCAAATTTCTTTATCTGCATAAGAAACATATCATGCACTTTTTCCTCCCCTTAATTACTTCTAATGAGCTTTTGGCAAGAGGCCTGACTGACAAGAGGAGATGGAAACAAACAGATGTTTTTCAAGGGTTTTGCTCCTTTTTTCCTCCCTCTGTGCCTTGGGGAAAAGTTCCCTTGGCATCTGGACAGCCTCTGAATTTACCATGCAGGTGACTTAACCAGAATACCCTGTATCCCAGAATTGCTGAGCCTCCATTAGACTGTAGTTCAGTCAGATTCAATTTGACTGCAAACACTGAAATTCTTGCATCTTTCTTAAGAGCAAGAACTCAAACTGACGGCATGCAAGGCCAGAATTGCCTTGTGTGTGTTAATCTTGGGCTGCAACAACCAATTTGCAGTCCAGTGTAATCACGCAAGGCTGCATAATTATATGGAAAGAAAGGCATCTGCACAGCACCAGGTAGAAGTAGGTCTTAAGAGATATGGAAGGTGTCTCTTGGGATACACCCAAGGGATGCTTGCTTGCCTGCTTTGTGAGGCAGGAATGTCCCTGCTGGGCCTGAGAATACAAGTAGAACTAAAAAAACCCCCAGGAAAAATAAGATGGCTAAGGGATTTTGTTTGGTTTTGTGCATTCTCTCAGCATTTGTTTGCAGGAATAAAATCAAGGAGGATTAGATCTCCATCCATGAACTGAAGAAGAGAAGTTTATCTCCTGGGTTCCCTTGAGCCCTGTGCATACAGATGCAATGACTGTGGCAGAAGTATATAATCCTATTCAATGCCATCAGTGACAGTGTGATTCCCGATACCAAACGTGACTTTTTCTCCAGAAAAAAATTCAGGATCTGCTCTCCAGCATACGTTCGAAATGTTGTGCTTAGTTGAATCAGGGCATGCGACTTTCAGCTGTGTTTGTTATGGCGTGCAGGCATATGGTGGAGCATTTTTTTTTGGCTGAATCCAGCTATTGTGAAAAGTAGCCAGCTGTTTCCCTTCCTTCTCTTTCTGTGAAGATACAGAGAGGGTGTAGCAATGTCCTTCAACCCATTGCACCAGATTGGAGGCATCTAGCCTTTATGGGAAATGTATTTTAAAGGAAAATTAACAAATGACAGGAATAATTCTGCTCCGTTTAACCAGGGTTATAATGCTATAGGAATTAAGAGAGATGTATTTCCCCTTAGTAAAGGACTCTCCAAGGGGCATGTATTAATGGACCACTGGCCAAATCCTTGGGTGTTCTTTGGGCTGACAGCAGAATGACTAAACAGTCCAAATGTGCATTAGTGTCCCATGGATGGCTGAATGTTCTGACGCTCCTTTTTGGCGACGTGCTTCAAACACAAGCCTTCTGCTTGAATAGCAAACAAATCCCCAACCTGGTTAAAATTACTGCTGATGTATTTTACCAAATACCTATTTCTTCACGGAAAAAAACCACTGAGGAGAAAACAGGAATGACAGAAAGAATAGATTGGCTCCATTAACAATCTGAAAGAACAGTATGTAAACTATAGATTTATGTATGAGCACTCTCTATTCCTTTTTTTCCTCTATAAATAAAGACTGTTCTTTGTGAAAATGTGCCCTTTTAAAGCTATTTCTAAAAAAACCAGAATCTTATCAGATAATAGAGAATGTGCTTAACTATGGCTATTGTTTGGCATGGGAGTACTATTTAAAGGTATAGTTTATTCCTTACACACTCTCAAACTCCTGGTGTAGAAGTATGAGGCTTCTCACCTCTGAGGGGTCTGGATGTTTTGTCTCTGGCTTCTGGCAGGACAAGGTTCCTCACCAGGGCAGTGGCATGAGGAATGACATGTTGCCTGTACTGTGGGGAAAAACAAAAATAAAAGGTCCTTTTTTTCTCCTCTAAGATATCATCAGTGTTTTGAAAAGGTGTATTTTTCACGTCATGTTCATTTCAGACTATGCTGTGACTGCTGTTCATCAGGTACTGTAGCAGTTTGGAGAAAAAAATAGCAGTTCAAGCTGTCTTTGTCATGGACATGGTGCTAAATTGGTTCCTGTACTTTGGGCTAAATGCATCTCCTTATGTTAGCTAAAACAGTTGTTTTGTTTGCTTTTTTGAATGCCTTTTGCCATAGCCTGCACAAGGGAGATAAAGGTGAATTTAGGCATAATTTGAAGTGAGGGAAAGTCTCTTCATTGACTTCAGTGCATTTTGGATTAAGCTTTCTTCAATAATGAAACTGAACAATTAATAACAAAGCTTATAAGCATTTATAACACAGTATAGCTAGGAATACAGTATAGCTATGAAAGTTCCTCTTCTTCTCCCACTCAAGGTCCTTATTCAAGGTGTGTAACATTTCTTCAGTGCTTTCCAGTGACCTGTTTGTCTTCATTAAGACTAAGCAGAATTAAATCCTGTTTATCTTCTTGGTAAAATTCTGAAGAGTTTGTCTAGTTTGGTACTAAATTACTAGAGCCTTTTCAAAGCTCTTGCCTTGCTTCTGATTCATGTGCTTCTTCTAGTTCTTTTGGGGGATGGAGAGAGGCAAAAACTCTGGTTAACAATTTAAACACAGATTAGAAATTCTTCTGGTATGTCTCATGAAGAAATGAGCAAGTGTGAATAGCAGGGATGTGTTTCTCTAAAACAGTTGAATATTTCATCAGTGCTTGGGGAGAAAACTGCTTATTCATACAGTACAGGAGATGTTGGGAATTAAGGCTTTACTTTCTGAGGGCCCTGTGGACCTCAGGAAAAAAACATTCCAGGTTTTTTGTTCTTAAAATGCATAAAGTGAAAAAGTCATTTGAACTAGAAAATTGTACTTTTCAGTACTTTGAAAATATGTTTTCTGAAACCCTTCTGGTTTGGGTTTCTTTTCCTTCAACAAAATCTTATTGAAACTGGTATATTTCCCAGCAGGTTTTTTTTGTTGTTGTTGTTGGGTTTTTTTTGTTTGTTTGGTTGGTTTTTTTTGGTTTGTTTTTTTTTTTTGTTTTGACAAATGGAGCATTCAAACAGAAGGAACTGTTCCACTGAAGTGCTTGAAATCAAGTGCAATCCTAGGTCGTATCTTGACCTATTACATCTAGATAGCAGCTGCTTGTAGTATAGCTGTCTTTTAGGAGAAATAAATGAGGGGTGGTGGTGGTAAGGCAATGGTTTTGGCTACAGACTCTCTTTCAAATAGCTGGTTACTCAAAACAAGGGAAGTTTCAAAGCAGTCTTGTTAAACAAAATGTTTGCGCTTTCAAGCTCTAATGGTACAATAAACAAAGATTATTTGGATTCCTTCCTGGAAGCAGAAGGTGGAAGGAACATCTTATGTTAATGTAGTTCTCTTTAAACATGCAGGCTTCTTCTGTCTAGAATATTCCTGTCTCTCTTGGGAACTTGCTCCATTGATTTAATTGGACCAGTTAATATCCCTAATCTAAATAAGGGGTAATTATTCATGGTTTGAAATGGTTTTGCCTGGTGGGAATCCAGTCACCAGTGTAAGCTATGAATCAGAGTAAATCTCTGCTGCATACAGTGATTTCTCATGCAATACTCACTTGGATAATATCTGGGGCATTGTGCTTTGCTGTTTCTGATTCCTGTATTCTAAGGTTTATACCATTGATGCAGTGATCCATGTATAGATAATCTGATTTGGATTAAAACTGTGCAGCAGTCAGTAAAGGAGGTACTGATTTGGGCTCTCAAGTTTGTCAAGAATTACCCCTTTGCATGCAGTGCAGGTCCTGCTCGTTGTCCCTCTGTCTGTGTAAATCTCTGATCTACACCGGGGCTGACCTGACAGAGGGTTGTCAGCACTTTGTAAAGCAATGCTGAAATAGGGCAGTAACCCAGATCTTAGAATGCTTAATTGCGTTATATTCCATACATAGCCAAACACAAAATCCCACTGGGACTCAGTTTCAAATATCAGTTTTATTTTTAATTTCAAAATCAGTTTACATTTTGCTGCAGAAGAGATTGAAATGGTAAAATGAGAAGGAACATGAGAAAATGTTGCAGGCTGACCTATCTTTTTCAGGGTCAAAGTAAAAATTTTTATTCTTCTTATTAACTTGTTTTTAAATAAAACTGAGGGGAACAAGTGAGAGAGCCTTAATTTTGTTTTTATTTGTTGCTAAATAAGAGAAGAGCTCTTTAATGGAGGACATGAATAATTTAGTATTTCATTATGACTCTAGTGAGCATGGTAGCTTGATGAAGAAAGTTGTGGCTGTAATTTCTAACAATAAAGAGATTGAGCTCCCATACCCCTTTCAAAAGTCAACCAGAGCCCCTGTTGAAACCGTTTTACACTCCTTGCAAAACAAGATAGTGCTTCTGAGTGTAGCTTTGGCAGAGGTTGGCAGTGCCACCCTTTGCAAACTGCTGCTGCCAGTGCAGGATCTGCCCTTGCTGCCTGTCTGCTAAAGTGAGAAAGGGAAAAGCTCTTGTCCTGTTGAACTTCCCTCCCTTGGCATTATCAAGGTTTGATTCATATGGGTGTGAAAGGAAGTAAGATCTATTCAATTTGCTTGATTGCCTCCTTGCATCTCCCTTGAAAGCCCGAGAATAGGTGGAGTAGTGATTTTCCCTTTCCACTGTGGTAGCCAGTGTTTAAAAACAGGGGAGTTGTTCTTCCTTGGTTCCTGGTTACTGCACTGCCTGGAAAAGTTTGCCCCTTTGGACATTGAACCAAATTATTTTGAACCCTTTGGTTTCCTGTCTTTGCTCTTTTGTCTCACATAGTAGAAGGAACCCTGGTTATTTTGACACATTTGATGACATGATCTTTCTGGATGATTGACGGGGGTCCAGCTGGAGCCTTTTGTTGTAGTAAGGTTTCAAAATTTTGGTTTTGTCCATGGATATTTTTACTTCAGGTGAATGCTGCTGTTCCTAGCAATAGCTCCACTGAGTTCTTGTGCTCTATAGCAAGAGTATTTTAACTGCAGATATTGCTTACAGGGTATGGAAAATCAGAAAAGTTATTTCAACTCCTAACAGCCTGGTAAGTCTCAAATCAAACTATTTTTAGGAGAGAAGAGTCCTTGCCTGTATTTTTTTTTATTAAAAGCCCCAGTATTAAAACAAAAAAGTTCCCTAAACCTGTCCTCTAGCATTTCTTCCTACATTGAATAATTTTGTAGCCTAGAATAAGAAAAACCTGCTTTCTGCTATGCTCATGGTCTTCTCTTTTGGCTTCTTGCCATCTCCTGGGTTGCTGGTTTGCTGCCTCCCCAGATTTCCATGCCCTCACCAGCCTAGAGACATGAGTGGTTGTGCAGGAGAGGAGGTGTTTGGGGTGGACAGAAACCCAGGTAGGGCTTGAGAAGTTGTCTGGAAATGAACATTTAGACTGATGCCAAGTAGGAGGAGATAAACACCTAATCCCCGTATTGTGCTTTTGACTGTCCTTGATTAGGTGTAAATGAGATTAAAAGTTCACTGAGGAAAGGATTTGTTTTTTTTATGGAGACCTGATATTCATGTTTCTTTTTTATTTCAATTAAGTTTCCACACACAGCTTTCACGTGGCACTGAATTCAGGCAGCCGGAATTTGTGCATTGTTTTCCTCATGCCTAAAGATGATAAATCTGTGAGAGGCTTTGGCTCAGCACCTCTCAGGCTGACCTGCGTGTGGGTGCCATCAGGACCTGGTCTTTCCAAGCCTGTGGGAGTCAGTGGCACCGGTGATGGGCTGCGTGCGTTCAGAGCTGCACACAGGGAGGGGAAGCTGAGCTGTGAGGGGAGGATATGTAGGAAAAAGAGTGGAGCTGAGTGAAGCCAGTGGGGAAAGCTGGCATGGTAAGCTCAAGTTTTTCCCGGGAGAGTGGGAAGCTTTCATCACTGCCTCTGCTTCCTATTGAAATCTGTGTTAAGATGCATAACTCTGGTCCCCCTGTAAAAAAAAAGGCTGATCTTTAATACATGGGAAATTCTGGGCTCAATAGAACTGCTCTTGAAAAAACTGTTTGTTAGAAGTAAAAGCAAGTACAGAAGGACCCTGGCCAACTAAACAATTCACTCAAGTGGCTCTTACAGCATTGAGACTCACTGTTTTAATTTAGTCATAATGAAGGAAAATTTAAAGTACTTGCCAATGCTCACCCAGCTAGAGAAATGCAGATGACTCTTTTCATTTTCCAAACTGTTTATATGTGAAGCTGCCCTGGGGAGGAGTGGGCAAAACTGAAATGATGTGTCTTTGCTGAAATTGCTAAACTTCACTCTTTTTATCCAGTTGATTTAGGTTTTTTTTGTTTTCCAAGAGCGTTTCAGCTGACTTCTGATGAATAGGTGAAGAGTTTCTCAGAAAAATCTGTGTGTCTTAGAGTCATGTTAATCTTAAATATTAATTAATTACAGTCATATGAACCTTTAAATTATTAGATCTTGACATAATTTGGATTCATTTTTGTATTCCACTGGCTTAGGTTAAACAAATGATCCAAGCATCTGCTACAAAATACTGTTGTGTGCAATCAAGTCCAATTGATTTGAGCAATTTGGTATTTTATAATATGTATTTTTTTCCCTCTGTGAAAGAAAATGTATTCACAGCATGATATTGAATATACATTGGATTTTTGTCATAGTATTTTTTCTCATGAATGCTATACCCCACAACTGAGGAGGACAGCAAGGGCCAGCATCCACTTCATTGAGGGCAAATTTTGCCCTTTACAGTAATCCGAAGGACAGTGGTTGGATAGTGGATATGAAATTTGAAAGCCTGTCACTTTGAAGCTGCCAGTTCTACACTGTCCCACAGTGCTTCAAATGATCAGGTCCCAGGTCTTACATTAGTCTAGGTTCATTTTCAGTACAAGAGAAAAATATTTCCAGTGCTTGTACAATATTACAAATAGATCAGAAAAAGAGAATGATCCCACATTCTAAATCTGACAAACATGTGACTCCTGAAGTGCCTGTGAAGTTTCTTCTGAACCCTTCTGCACCCTGCGTGCAGGTTTGCTTATTAGTTTTAAATAGGGCACTTGGTCTTCTTACGTAGGCTGTTAATTGGAGATTAGAGCATTTAGCCTTTTAGGCTGCTAGTTTAATTATGGTAATGTGTAAAAGATATCAGCAAAGCCTGTTTGTCTATGCCAACTAAATTTGTTGACTTCAGTCGGGTTACCAATAGGCTGCTCCGTGTCTAAGGCAAATTCCGACAGCAATGGCATTAGCTATCTTGGCCCAAACCCCATGAAATGAATAAAAAATGGAAACCAGACTGGCTTTCAGTTCCTGAGAGCTAAGTGACCCCTGCCATTAACACTGGGAGACATGAATGAAGAACCATTCACTTGAGCCGTATTGTTGTGCATGAACAGCATGCTGCAGACTCTAGGGCTGGCAACATGTTGCCCTTTGTTACACTAAGCCAGCATGAAATAAAACTGGGAAGCCTGAAGTAAATATGGAATCCACAGAGAGGGTTTTCCTGTGCATGGTAAGAAAGATGTGGGCTGATCTACTGGGCTGTGTGGCTGAAAAAGAGGAGGTCAAGAACTATTTCAAGCTTTGGAGAAGTCAGGGTATGGAGGAAGATGATGCTGACAGCAAGCAGGAGCAAAAAGGTGAATTTGGGAGCCAGCTCAGGAGAGCAGATGTGTAGAGCACAGGGCTTAGTACCTTTTTAATGTTTATGTTTCTAATACTTATTTTGTGTGTTTGTTTCTCATTTCAGATTGCCTGTTTGGTTCCTGTTGACCAGTTTCAGTTATACAAGAGGTTGAAGTTTGAACGAGGTGTGAACCTTTTTGTTCCTAATACCTTCTCTTTTGTCAGTGGAGGCAGCACTGTTATATACTGCAGAGACAGAGCCTGTTGAGTGGGTTAACGAAGAGACAGAGAAGATGTCTTTGCTTTGAAATAGTTTAAAAGCAGTCACTAGGTCTGACTGCGCTCCACAGACAAATTCGAAATTCTCTCAGTTTTGCAGAATCAAAAAAGCAGCATCTGACTGAATTATCAGGCTTTAACTCAAGCTTGTGGGCAACACTCAGATTGTGTGCCTGGGGCTCCATTGTTCTTCTTATAGCATGTTCATCTTGGGTCCTTGCAGTGGCTGTACTGGTAGAACTTGTCAAGGTGCTAGAGGCTGGTGCAGGCCAGGGCACACAATCCTTTTACACATCCATGGGGAACTTCAGAGCTTCAGAGGGACACATATTCTGAAATGCAATGTGGATTTTTGCAAGCATCCCTGCAAAATAGCTTTGCTTACAAAGAAGTCTCATATGTGTTCATCTAGCAGAGTTTTTCTTCCCAAGGAATAGTGGGTCCCCTTGTTCCTGAGTAAGGCCTATTTTGTAAAGGAGTTTGAAACTGAAGGTCTCACTGAGGCCAAGCTTTCCTATGCCCAGAGGTCACCCTTCTGCATCAGGTTCCTTGCCAAGGCTGAAGAAGAAACTTGCTAGTCAGAAAGATGAGATCCCATTCCCAGTTTTAAAGAGTGTCACCAACATGAAAGTCTCGTCTGGAAGGTGCAGTGTTTTTTAAACAACTCAGTGTGTGGCAGCATGCAGAGTGGTGTGTCTGAGACACTGCCCTGACTCTGCCTCTTTTCAAACTTTCCTTGAAGGACTGTATTTATGTTCTTGCTCTGCATGCCTGCTTAGATGCAGTGGGTTGTGTAAGACAATGCTGAGGTCTATAAAAATCAGGCAAAGTAATGCACTTGAAAAGTTGTTCAGATAGAAGAATACATAGTTTTTTACAGAATCTCATCTGACGTGAGTCCTTGTGAATCACCACAAGGTACAAAAACTGCAAAATACTCAAATATGCCACAAAGTTTATGGGCAAGTGCAGATTGTAGCTATGCTTTTCAGGCACTCAGGTCAAAAAAGAGGAAAAAAGTCCCAAACCTTTCTTTCTTTCTTTCTTTTTTCCTTCTGTTTTACCACCTTCTTGTTTATTCTTAATTCCTTATGAAGTCTCTCCAATTCATAAGCTAATCACTGGCTTGTTCAGTCCTAGACAATGGAAATCAGAGCTTGTTAAATCAGCATATTAAAGGGTTAAGAGAGACTTTCTTGCAATACATTAATTCATTTTATGTAAAACCTTTTTTAACTGAAGACTCTGAAAGTATTGGTTTCCTGGCATCTCCTCCTAACTAGCCAAAACTGAACTCATGATCTAACTCACTGTTAGATCTATTTTTTTTACTATCTCCCACGCAGAGGAGCTTGAAACTTATCATTTTTTAAATCCTCCTTCCCTTTTCTTTCTTGCCTAAGTCTGACAAATCCTCTTCCACCACTGCTATCTCTCTTCGTTATGATTCTAAGATCTGTCCTTGCTCCTTTATGATGAGTAAAACTGATGTCCAAGCAGCAGACTTAGACATAGCCCTTCTGCCTTGCCTTTTGGCCCCAGCAATAAATCCAGCTTACTGATGTCTGGGAACAACAATTCCTGCTAGCTAAAGCTCTGACCTGGACACCTGGCACTAATCCCAGCCCTAGCCAAGACCTTTTGCCTATCCTGGATTTAGTGCTGTCCCCAAGGCTGACCTTTCTGCACTCATCACTTGGCTTATTAACTTCTGCTGGCCTGGAGCTTTGATCTCAGGCCTGAGCCTTACCTGGCAAAGCCTGCCTGCCCTGGTCTGACAGTCTTTTTCTGAAGCTAGCAATAAAACTCGCTGATGGCATCTGCTGGGGATGAATTCTGACCCACAATCTGCCCAGAGTCTCCTTCCTGATCTTCAAGTGATTAGTAGAGCCCTTCAACACATTTTCCATTGTGAGATGAATTTGCGGAAAATTTGGAAAACTCCAAGAAGGACTTACACTTCCAACAGCTATTTCCCCCATCCCCCATCTGTGCTAGCTATGTTAATAGAACATATTTCTTCTCAATTTCATTGTTTTCTTTTTTTAATGGGACAATAATATTGTGTGAAAAAGTAGTGAGAAGTAATTGGTATAGAATGGTGTATCTATATCCAATTGTTACATTTAATAGTAAATGCACTGACAATATGCTATTCTCTTGTGGGTTTTGTGTTCTTAAAATGCAAATGTGTTTTTAAAAACAAGTTTTTTTGCATATCTGTAACTTCTCTGCATCCAGTCAGGGCCAAGCCACAGAGCTTCTGTGAAGCATATTTGTTAGAAGAAACAGGAATTGCTCTATGTCTGTTTAGGATGGGGCTGATGTAGTCAAGTAAAGAAATAGAGGAATACTGAGTGGTTAGGGCCCATGCATTATGTTTGTTTCTGTGACAATTGCTCAGTAGGCTGAGTGGTAGATTAAGAGAATCTCTGTTTCATGTCTGACTCAAAAGTAGTCCGTTTTAAATGGAGATTTGTGTGAAATGCAGTCATAGACTTACCCTTTCAGTGAGTACCTCTTCTGAGCCAGAAATTACTTCCTTCAGGGTGCTGCTTTTCCCCTGACTGCCACCCACGTCTCACCTGTTCGCTCACATGTTCTATGAAAACTGACCAGATCCCTGTGCAAAACTGGCACTGTTTGGGAAGGCTTTCCTCCTAAGAGGGAGGGGGAGTTGTGGCTGAACTGACTGCAGGGAAGCAGGGGAAAGGCTCAGGAGAGACACGGCCTTAACCAAGAGATGGAGCAACTTGCCAGAGCAGGACGATAGCCTCTTTCCTTATTTTGGCTGTGCCTTTTTAGTTTTTGTCTGGTTTCACTTGTACTCCATGGTAAACCAAACAGTGTGAGACAGCATGGATTGCAAAACACCATCTGTAGGTTCTTTGTAAAATGGAGGAAGTGGGAGAGGAGGGAGTTTCATCTCATGCATTGCATCTTGCTGCAACAAATTGGTTAAGAAACAGGTTTACAACCCAACTCCTCTCCTCCACAAGATGTCAAAACCAGACATTCTGTCTTTCACTCAAAAACAGGATAGGGGAATTTAGGTTTTCAAAGGTGAATTTTCAACAGAAAGCATGTAGAACCTGTTGTGTGAAGGATTAAATGCAATAGCAAGTACTATGCCATAGTCTTACCCAGTTCAGCATTTCTTTTAAGAGACACCAAAGGAAACTAGAGAAATAAAAGATCTCAGTCAGGACATTACTTTATAAAGTATGTAAATATGAAAAGTTACTTGTTTGGCCATGGCTCTCCCCACAAATGAAGCTGAGAACTAGTTTGTTTTTGCTTTCATTCAGTAAAAAGCAAAATGTTTGTTTGTTTTGGGAGGCAAAGAAAGCATATACAAGACAGTAAGAGAAAAGAATGCAACTAGATCCATTAAATGGCTGAAGGTAGATGGTACAGGTGTTTTGCTGTCCCTGCTTTAATTATAGTGACAGTCTTTACGTGGATATAGAAATTCTTTACATCTGTTGGAGCACTCTGACACAGACTCAGAAATTACCTAAAGTCAGAGCATTGTGTACCCGTGTGTCCTGCAGCCAGCCGAGAAGATGAACATCCATATGTGGTTTCAGAAAAAATTTGCCAGAGAACATATACATGAGGTCCTTGTGCAGCTTTTTGTTTCAAGAGGGACAACTTATTTTATCTGCTGGAGGTATCTTGCAATGGCTTTTGCCACCTCACAGCCAGGATTTCCACTGGCTTCTGAGACATCCCCTCCATCTATTTATTTTCAGTGGTGCTACCAGAGAGCTCCCAGGGCAGGAGCGGGGACAGGTGAACCTGCAGGCATGACAGCCCTTTTCTGGGGAGGCTCTACAGGGTGTGCGAGTTCAGCTGCATCTCGTGGAATTGAGTAGCAAATGAGCAACACTGAATGTGTCCCAGCTGGGTTTTTGTTGCAAATTCCTTAAATAAAGATTGGGAAGTGAGAGAGAGAGCATCGACATTTATCATTCGCTGCTATGTGATGATGACTGTAACTCAGTGTCTCCATCCTGAATCTTGACTTCTGTAATTATCTGATACCAGACAAATAGTAATGATATGGTACAGTGACTATTAACTGGAATTTGTAGATAGAAGAGAGCAAGGCATGGAAAGTGACTTGACGTTAATTTAATTACAGTCCTTCTGCTGTTTATATGGAAGTTACTGCATGGCTTGCACATGTGAAAGACATAGAGTGGCCTAGTGTTACAAAAGACATGTGTTTCTCAGCAAGGAGCAGTTAGGTTTGTATTTTGAACCTCCCTATAAAAAGTCAAGGAACACATTCTGTGTACTGTATTTGTATTGCTGCAATGCTTTCAGTGCAACTGCTTAGCAGAGCACAAATGCAGACCTGCCTAAAGAAAAGGCCCAAACGCCCGTGGGTGTGGGTGCGGAGCGTTTTGGCTCCCACACCCTCGTGCAGAATTGGGTGTTGTATACCTGGACACATGTCTTGGGAACGAGAAGGTGACTGTATAAAGAGTTTTATGTCTTTCTCTGTTGCATTTTAGAAGTCCACTTGGACCCTCAGAGGACATGGTGCCCCACAGCTGACTGCCAAACAGTGTGCCACATCGCACCCAGCGAGTCGGGAGCACCGGTGCCAGTGGAGTGCCCCGCCTGCCACCTGACCTTCTGCTCCTCTTGCAAGGAGCCATGGCACGGGCAGCACCTGTGCCAGGAAAACCAAACCACTCCAGTACCAACCGAGCAGGGGTAAGATGGGAATCCATGGAGGCCATGCAGTCTTTCGCTTCTTTTCATCACAGGGCCTCACATCAGGTTCATGGAGTGACTTCCTTCTAGGTCATAGGTTCAGCTCTGAGACTGTCCATATCTCCCGGTGTTTCCTGAATACAATTCCAGTCTAAATATTACTTTAAATGATAACTTTTACTTTTTAATACTTAATATTATTTGTGTATTTGTCAAGCTTGGGTTGCAACTGACACTTGTGAAAGGTGAAGCCCTCCAGATCTTCAAATCTGCTTAAAGGTTTTGTTCATGTGCTAGAATTATGGCTTGTGCCCATACAAAAAATCCAATATATCAATATTGCAGGATTCAAATTTTGCCTATACTGTGATTTAGAAATCACCCCTGCTTAATACTTATATCATCTGTGCATAGACAAACCTTAACTCCTACAGAGTGTAAATTTCACTTGGTGTGAGAAGCCTGATTTATGCTCATTTTCTTTAAGAGCAAACAACCTACAGATCAGGTTGTAGAAGTCATTAATCTACAGAAAGAAAGCACTTTTGTGTTTAGATTAGGTCATGTCTTTGACTATTCATCTTTGTTTCCAGAATCAGGTTATGTTGAGTCATGCGTTCTAAGTTTTCTGTCTTTTTTTTTAAGAAATGAAAGACTTAAAACCTAGAGTATTCTGCTTGATAGAGACTTCATTGAATAGGAATTGCTAAAAGCTCTTGCCATGATTTTTCTTTTCTAGGTGTAATCTCTGGTGGTGGTGGAGTTCAATCTGTTTTATTCAGACAAGGACAGTGCTATGAGTTGCATAATCCAGTCCTGTTAAATGAATTGTGCAAGGTCTCTGTAACAAAGACCTAAGTTTTAATGCTATTCGTGATTAATTGTGGGTGTAGCGAGTGTTGATTTTATGTGGCATAAAAGAACAAGGCAAGTGATTTTCACTTTTGTGTGATATTAATAGTCTTACACGTAGTAGTGAGTATGCTTCAATGTATTGTACTGAATATAAGGAGCTTCACACACTGAGTGCATTAGGACAGCATTAGATGTGCTGGAAAATAAGCACACTACACATTGGGCAGTGAACTTAAATGGCAACAGTAATTACATTCACATCTCACTTTAATGTTTCCTTACTTTTTTAGATTCCTTATTGGAGCAGAGACAGAAGCACCAATTAAGCAGTGCCCAGTATGTCGAATTTATATTGAGCGGAATGAGGGCTGTGCTCAGATGATGTGCAAGAATTGCAAGCACACGTTTTGCTGGTACTGTCTACAGAATTTGGATGTAAGTGCTGCAGAAAAAACGCCGAGATAAAGAATAACAGGGTTAGGGTTAGTTTGAGGTCCTGTGCAAGCTCTTTGTTGATTCATTGCTGTCCTAATGAATTTCTGGGCTCAATTCAACTTCTGAATCAGTTTCTCTCCTTTCACCCAGTGCTTTTATTTATATCAATATAGTTTTTTATTTCTTCTGTAAAGGGTTATAGCCATGTCTGTGGGTCCCATATTAGTTCTTTGAGGGTAATGGGACTGACACATTGCTTTCTGGAGGTTTGTCCCAGCAATACCTTGCCCTGATTCCCTCTTTCAGTAGCTAAAAACAGTTTAGTTGAGAGTGAGGGAAATAAATGTCTTCCACCTGTTTCAGCAGCAAGGGACACAGCCTATCCAAAAGGTGCTTAAGGGCTCCCTGCTAGGGAGGACTAGGTCTCCTGTACTAGTCCATCTGTAGTGCTGTGTTTCCTGAAGAGAATGATTGGTTATTAGGCTTGAAGAGAAAAATGTAGGATCATGAGCATGGATTATGAAGTGCATGTTGCTAGTTGTTTCTCAAAGGTTGCAAACCAGTCTCAGCTCATGTGGACTTCACGTATCCTAGCAGAATGGAGAGTCCTGGAAGTAATGCGCTTGTATATAGTGCAGTTTGCCCTTTTGGCACAGTCATCAGTAACAACTGTGGGAGTGTGAAAAGGACTTTACCAGTACTTGAAATAAAATGTTATGTGCTGCATAGCTTTTCTTGTCTTCTTTCTTGTACTTCACAGCCAGCAAACAATGAGACTTCCTCATTCTTCATCCTTCCTTTACTCAGCACGCTAAACAGGTTTCCCTTAGTGCTATGTCCCCTTTCTGTGTGTGTGAACGTGCTGTTTCAACATGAGTCTTAGGGCCTGCCCTAGAGTACATGCAGTACATGGTGATTGCTTAACACTCTGCTGAACCAGAAGAGTGTCAGCTTCTTGCAGACTCTGCAGACATGCCCTTATCGAGTTTTTGTCAGTTCAAAGGGAGAAAGAGAGAAAGAAACTGTAGTTGTGTGATTCAAATGTAGTTTCTCTAAACGTATGGGGGTTATAGGAGCTCCAGGCATAGATAAAGGTAATACCTGCAAAGCCAGAGGGCGGGGCTGAAAAACGAAAGGGGAAGCAGCATCAGGTTACAGCACAGTGGTTAAGGGAGGGTAATGCAGGGCATAAGTCACCTGAAGAAAAAAATGGGTAGTTTAATAAGTATTAATGGTAAAATTAATGGTAAGGATTTCTGTACTTTTTATATTTTCCTGTTAAGTCTAAGAAGAAAATTACTGTGAAGTAGGTACAGCAGGAGAACAGAAGGTAGAATACCTCAGGAAAATGATCCCTCACAGTGCTAGATTTCACAAATGCCTGTTGTTTTCAGTCCCCTTTATCATCACCAAATTATAGACCAGGTGTTTGTGCAATAGGTGAAACTCATGTGCTTATGCTTTTTAAAAGTGGGGAGGAAAGGTGCTGTACGATAGCTCAGGTGCCAAACATACGCCAATTTCTGAAACTGTGAGAAGTTACTCTAGGTAATTATTTAGCAGACAGGTGAACTTGTCTGCTGGCAGCTGACAATTTCGAAGCGGTGCCAGGAAAGTTGTGTTTCCACTCTGGTCTTGAACTTCTCCCTGCAGCTCTGTGACCTGCTCTTACAGCTTCTCCTTTTGTTTTTCAGAATGATATTTTCTTACGACATTACGACAGAGGCCCTTGCAGAAATAAGCTGGGCCACTCACGGGCTTCAGTGATGTGGAACAGAACACAGGTGAGTTTCTAGCCATCTGGGCAGAGCTGTCATGCATGCATGAAGCAGAGATTTTGCCCTTCAGAGAAGGACCAAGATGATTATTTTAATATTTTCTTTTTTTTTTTTTGTGACTTATGCTATGCTAATGCATGCACATGCATATTTTATTTTCCATGCTATCTAAATACGTATTTTTCACCACCCTGTCTTTCAGGTTGTGGGGATCCTCGTTGGACTAGGTATCCTAGCGTTGGTGACCTCTCCCTTGCTGCTTGTGGCATCTCCATGCATCATCTGTTGCGTTTGCAAATCTTACCGGAGCAAAAAGAAAAAACATAGCCTGCCGACAACCTAAAACTCTGTGTCTTTTTGAGTCTCCATCTGTACAGTATATGTATGTGAGAAAGCACAATGGTTGTGTTTGGTGCCATACCTACCTAATAATGCTCCCTTTTTTTTGCCAATTCTTGGGATAAGTGCCTATTCTTTACAGGCTACTCTATCACTAACAAATCCTAGTGGGGGAAAGGTCTAGATTATTGTGCAGTACATATGGTGTAGGTTTTTGCTCCCTGAAGAGGAAAACAGGACACCATTCAGTAGTTCATACCATAAAGATGATCTGCCATTCAAGACTGATAGAATATTCCCATTTTCCATCAGCTGCATGTGACTTGATCCTGCCGCATTATTCTGTCTTTGCAGATCCAGTCATTACTGCTGTGCTTGCAGTTGGTTCTTGGTGACACTCAGATTTCTCAGAAAGTTTTAGATCTTTTCTGGAAGAGGGAGAGGGAAAAGCCTGATTAGGTTCTTCTGTCTGGTAGCTTGTGTCCTGTTAAAGGTAACAAACCATTAAGAAAATATGTTTAGTAGTTTCCTGTCAATTGGCTGCCATGGCATTTCTTTCAGCATTGAAATCCATTTGATTTTTACCACTGATCTCAGCTACAGAAGTAAAAAAACGAACAGAACTGTTTCTAAGATAGGGCTCTTTTTTGAGAGACTGGACTACTTTGAGAAAGCTGCTATTTTTTTCACATCAAATGTCACATATCTACCATGAAATATTAGGAATATGCATATTTCCCTATCATTGGGCCTGCCTTTTGTCGGTAGGATGGGTGTAGCAAACTCACAGTGAAGATAATATTGTAAGAAAGACTGTGATACAGTTCCCATTTTGTGCAGAGCGCTGGCATCCTGGTTGTGTTTGTACAGGGTGGTGGCATGGGCTTGGACCTACCCAGTACATACGGGCAGTTAGTATATTTTTTAAAATAGTTTACATGGGGTGGCAGCAAGAACCCCGTTAAAAAGTTATTGAAACCAAGCTTAGTCAAGCCCTCCTTCAAAACCTCATGGACCTGCTGAAGTGAATACTTGAGAAATGTTGTGTAAATGTGAGCTCCATCCATTGGTGGGTATTTCTTTTGTCCTGCTCCAGGTTAACAAACTCTGTTACTGATATTTTTTAGCTACTCTGAATCTGGAAGGCTGTCATTTAATAAGTGCTTCATTTTAATTTGGTGCCTCACCACCAAACCAGTTCAGACCCTGGGATCAGTCACACCTGTATAAGTTCGCTGAAAGCTCACTGAAGAGCTGGGGTTACTCCAGGCTCAGTCGGGCTTAGCTGAGATCAGACTCTACTCCCTGGAGCTTGTTTCCTTAATGGATGGTGCTCCTCACAACTGGGGCCGTTGGCGCTTTTGTTCTGGACTCCCATCTGTGCATTTTATGTCTGTGGGAACAGATACAAGTTTGCACTATGTAATTGGTTGTAATTCCAAACCCCTTTCCATGAGGGCTGCGAGGTCTGAAGGAGATGCTCAGCCCGAGCGTGGTGTGGGGCTCGCGCTCTGCCCGGCTGCCCCTCTCCGAGCACACGGCACAGGTCACCTGGAGAGTGCTGCCAGGGTGTCTGTGTGTGGTGTTTGGCCCAGCCTCAGGAACGTTGCCTTCTTGGCAGCTGTAAATGTGACCTTTTTTCTGTTTAGCTTCGCTCTCTGGTTACTGTAACAGAAGTGGCAGGTGTTCTTCTTCTGAGAAAGTGTAGTCTGTTGAGCAGACTAGCAAGGACAGAGGCCTTAAATGATACTGTCTGTTTTACTTTTTAATTGATTTCTTTTGTAAATACTGTCTGACTTTGCTTCCAGTCATGGCTGGAGGGCAGGCAGTGCTTGCCAGTGTGAAAGGCTATATTTATTCTTCATCCTCAGCTTTGAAGGGAAGCAGAACAGTAGTCAGTACATTCTAAATACAGAGTGCAATGCAGGCAACTGCCATTTATAATAAATAAAGAATGTTTTCTGTATGTGTTTTCTTGAAGAGCACTAATGGTAGTGCTTTGGGGTACTTGTGACAGATTAAAGTGTCCAGCCCTTGACTTTGCACTATTTTTCTACCTACGTTTTTATGGCACTACTGTCATTTCCATTTTATTTATGAACTTGAAGTTGCAAGTCTTACTTTAACAAAGCCTCAAGGACAAAGACGTAGGAGCTGTACAGTCTCTTTAACCATAACCAGCATTGCAATGTACCAATATCCTTTGCATGTTGAAATTTGAGGGTTTTTTAATGTTTTGTGATCTTACCCGTGACCAACGAATCCTTTGCTAGTCTGGTTTCTTTCCTTGTCCTCTCCCTCTTTCTCTTGACCTGTTTTTGCTGAAATGCCTATTGGAATGAAGGTGTCAGATCTTTTTTTCATTAATACTGTTGTGTTAATGAAACTGTCAGGTTCTTCCCTGGGTTAAGCGCTACTGAAGGCAGCTCTCTTGCACCAGTTTAGATACCTGGTGGGGGTACCAAAACTGGTATAAATTAATCATGCAGGAGTTGACACACAACCTGGCAGTCTCAGTGCCAGTCCAGGCATCTAAGAAATCTGGATGTTGATCGGTAGCCCAGACTTCTGCTGGAGGTCTTTACACAAAAACTTGATAAGGAGAGCATGAGCTACAGGTACCCCTTCCTCTGGCTGTGTAGGTGCAACAAAAGGACCAAGAAGGAAGTTCTAGACATAATTCAGAGCTTCAAATTAAAACTTTACAACCATGATTTTCTTTAAAAGGCCATGTCCAGTGCTTCACATATCCAGGCTTTTCATTGCATGGGTGAGCATGTGCATTAAGTAGACCTTGGCGTGGCTGAGTTAAGCAGTACCTGTGCTGAAGTGCTGGGAGCAGGAAGGCCCTGTTGCTTTATTTTCCAGAAGGCAGCTATTTTGCACCAACTGGCTGTACTCACAAGAGTTTCCAGAGAAACATTTTTGCAGGAATCTTTTTACAGTGTTGGCTTTTGCTTTATTGTTGCTTTGTTTTTTTGGTTTTTTTTTACTTTGTGAGAAACATTGAAGTCACTTTATAAAAGATTTATTGAAAGCATGACAAATAATGCTAGTCATAATTAGCAAGAAAGAAAAAAAAAAAAAAAGCAGGACTCTGACTACATGTGATTCTTCTTAATCAAGATATCTGTTAATCCACCCATCTGAGCTCCATCTGTGTGATGTAGTTGGTGCATGTTACTACCAGGCTTCACTGCTTTTCCCATCTCTCTTCTTGCCCCTCTGGCAGGTGGCTGGCATGGGGGCAGCAGCCAGGCAAGAGCTCAGGGCTCTGGCAGTGCAGGTACCACACAGCAGCACATTGCCCGCCCTGGACTCATCATCAGTTTGCTCTCAGGCCTTTAACTACTGAGAGACAGCTGGGGGATTTTAGGCCTCTAATGTTACATTGAGAGCATTCACAGACGTCTCTCTTGGAGAGCAGATGTGGAAAGTACTCCACTCCTTCTGAACCAGGAGCATTCAGGCCTTTTGAAAATTGGTCTCTAGGTGTTTAAAGATCAGTTCCTAAGCTTTGAGACGAGTGCTAGAAACCTGGATTTGTACTGCATCTGGCCAGAAAGCTCCATATCACGTAATTTCCCATCAGTCACTGCATCTGTGTCAAGCACAGTGAAGATCCCATGCAGCATTCCATGGCCTTGTGTTAAAATGAGGATGATAAACATGCTCCCAAATCCAGCTCTTAATAAAAAGAAGATATTTGTCATGCTACAGCATAAGTGCATCTCTGCAGTATTTATTCCAGAACTATGGTGGGTGTTCAGTGCTGCCCTCCAGTAAATGATGGTTTCTTTTTGGTGCATGGGGTTGTTACTTACCCCAAAGAAGGGCACGAGGGGTGAGAATAATGAATGTTTCTCAGTGCTTTAATGATGCTAAATGCTACATCTTTTTGTCTGTCCAGTAACACAGCATGAAGTCCTAAGAGAAGTTTAAAATGTACACAAATTTTACTTGAATGAACTCAGAGAAACTGGATATTGCCTCCATATTTGCATGAAGAAATAAATACAAGTGGACAGATACAACTCCATTTCCATAATGGGACAATAAAATCAACTTTTGGCCGCTCCATTTTTTGGTATCACAATAGGTAGTTGTGCTCTAGTGCTTGCCTCTGTAAAAATTTGAAATCTGTTTTGCACTGTAATCTCCTTCTCCCAGTCATTCTTTCTCAAACTAATTCCTTTTATGATCTTATTTTTCATCCTGTATTTCAGGCCAAAGATTCTTAGCGCAAAGTTAGTAGATTTCTTTGTATGAGGATAAAAATCTTCCAGCCATTTTCTCTCAGGTTTTAAAAAGAAATTTGATGCTGAGTTACCTGACCATCAAAGATAGAAATTCCAGACTTGGCTTGTTTAGAACAACTTACTGAGACTTAAGAAGTAAGTCTCAGAGACTTGTAAGACCTAAATAAGGATTGCTTTGTTAGAGCTCATAGGTAAGGGAGCCCTACAGCTTTTGAGCTTCACAGAAGAGATGCTTCTATTGTTAAGCAGACTTCTTTGGAAATGTGCTGGGGGAAAAAAATCTACATCCTGTATGCTTATTTTTATTATATAAATCAAAAAGACTTCTCTTGTATAGATTCATAATTTAGGGATTCAAACTCTACGGAGGCTTTCTAGGGTATACTTACCCAGGAAGATAATCTTATAAATATGCTGAAGCAGTTGAACAGAGTGTGCTAGTTATAAAACAGTTGTCAGACATCTCTCACCCATGAGTGTGTAGGATGAGATCATAATTTACATGGCTGGAAATAAAGATGTGAAAATTTACCTTTCCTGGAACAGCAAGAGTTGGTTCTTCTGGAGTTTTCTGGTAGGTTAACTTACTGCTGAGACTCTGGAGAACTTCAGTCTCATTTTCATTTGTCCTGTAGTTAGTAAAATAATGAAGTGAGAGCTGAATGGTGTTGCTGAACAGGAAGCCCAAAGGTCTGTCTTGTGTCATGACACTCTAACCAATGTGTTTTTATAATTTATTATTCTAATTTATGCAGTGCAAATATAATTTATAATTAGCAATTATAAAATATTAAGGATGAAGTATCATTGCCTTTATCATATGAAAGATTTATTTTAATTGCATTCATACTGGAAGGCTTTTCCCTTCCACTTCCCATGAGGTAAATTCCTATGATCTGGTGCAGTCCACAGTAAATGTTCCTTATTATTTTGCAGTTATATCAGAGGGCTTTTTATGATCCCTCAAGTTAGTTCTTTGAATCTAGCAAATCTCAGTTGTTAGGAAAGGTAATTTCCTATCATTGAATTTTATTGACCATCACAGTCTGAGCTATAAAAGATGATATTGGTTGACAAGGTCTATCAGCTCTTTAGAGCTTCTCCCTTCTTCCCAAGAGACTTTCTCTTTTCTTGGATGAAAATTAAGGACTTGAGTGATCTGCTTGTGCCTTCTGGATGTCCAGACAGAAGCTGCAGCTTCTGGTGGCCACGTGCTGGGAGATCCCAGGCAGGCTGAATGTGCGATGCTGCAGCACGTGTGCAGTGAGTTGCTTTAACTTCAAGAAGGTGCCTGAGCTTTATGGCTTTTTGGGGCCCATGAAGTGGATGTGGTGCACAAGGGACTCATCCAGGTGAGGCTTCAGGTGCCACCAGCTCTATGGCACATGTTGTGCTGGTCTGTCTCACCATGTGCGAGCGTATCCTGGAGTTTCATCAAGGGCCCTATCTCAAGCTTGCCCTTTCCATGGCTACCCACCCACCTCCAAAACTCCCCAGAATCCAGAGCATCCATTCCTTTTCCAAGAAATGTTCCTTTCATTTTCCAAGTCTCTTGCTAGTCACCTGGTCCAGTTCCACAGAAGCTTCAGTTCACATGAGCTTTTTGGAGATCAGCTGGTCTAAGCATTCACTTTCCCTTATGAGTAAGGCTTGGGGATGAAGAGAAGCAGAACTGTTCTGTACCACGCTGGCATTGGCATCATAGGCACCAAGGGTCGCTGTGTGAGAGCTCTTTTAACTGCCCCAGCATTGCTTATTTCTGAAAAAAGCCCATGTTTTAAATGTGTGTAGATGGAAGTGTCCAGGTCTGACACTGGGCGTGTTTGTGCACGTGGTGTGAACCAGCAGCAGCCATGGGCCCCTGCCCTGCCCCTCGCAGATTTTACATTCTGTTTATCTATTTTTTGGGGTTTTTTTCTTTTCCTCCAGGTAATACACTTTCTTCACCACTTTTCTTCTGGTGAAGGGCAAAAGGGTTTGATCTTTGTAAGATTTGTTAAAATATTTTTGTGTTTATAAGAAGAAAGCTGACACGTATAAAGAAATAAGTGCTTTTGTAAATTTTTTTTGTGGTATGATTCAACATTTAAACGTTTTACAGATGCAGTTATTTGCACTCTCTCTGCATATATTCATAAAAATTATATTTATTTTCTGTCTTTAAGGTTTACTTTGGGTTTTTTTTTTTCTTCTGATGTTTTAAATTGCAGTATGTGCAACATTAAAAAATCAGTGTAAAGACAATGTCTCATTTTCTTATAATCTTCAACTGCCTTTAAAAAGATAACACAGAAAATTTATGGAAAGAATTTGAATACATCAGATGTGCTTAATGGAAATTTTGAGGATAAAAAAAGGTAAAAGAGGTGGACTCAAGAGTGTTGAGTGTTATTTCTCAAGAAAAATTGGCATTAAAATCCTTTTAGAGTGTGGTGCAGGCTCTGGATTAGCCCTGGGAGCTGCTGCAGTGGCGTGCAGACAGTGGATGTGTTTTGTCTCTGTAGGTGGGGTGCAGGCTTACTGAAGATCTGCTGCCCTGCAAAGTCTGGTGGACACTGTGGCTAAGGAGGTACCAGGAGCACCTGGGGGAGCTGGAGCTACCCCCGGCAGTGCATGTGGGATGTGTGGCAGCTGCACAAAGCAAAGTCTGCTGCTTCAGAGCCCCGTTTCTCTTCACTTGCTCCCTCAGCCCTGCTTGTCCTTGCAGCAGAATGGGGCCTCCTGCTCTGAGTTTCCAAAGGGCCTGATGGAAGGCTGCATCCTGGCGTGCATTATCAGACATCCACACTCTTTAGTTTCCTCACACTCCCACACCCTGCAGTGCTTACCAGAGACAATCACAGCTGTGTTTTTGAGCATCACACATGAAGGTGATGTTTACTGTTAAACATTTCTAGCTTAGCTACAATTACTCAGCATCTGAAGGTAGGATTTTCCAACTGGGTGACACATCCTTGAAAACCCTGCCTGTCATCTGTGGGACTGTTCACTTCAATACATTATCTGAAAGATCTTGATAGTTTTGCCTCTGAGAACATGTTTTCAGGATGAAGGTTGAGGAGAATACCACCATTGTCACATCTCAAAATTTTGATCATGCATGTACATTTTTTCCCCCCACCAGATTGCTTAGAGTAAATTCAGCACTAATATTATTCCACTAAAACACAGTAATTTTGTTTATTTATTTTTTTTTTAATGTGTGTGTGTGTGTTCAAGGCTCTAGTCTTGTGCACCAAAGCAGGAACAACTTACCAGTCCACACAGTAACATAGGTGATGACTTGCAGCAAACGGAAGGTTTCCAGCACAGCACTTTTCCTTCAGAGGATCTTGCTGACTGCTGAGGAACCAGCTTTCTGATGGGAATGTGTCCATTCTGTCAGATTTGTGATGGACACCAGCTTCTGGCAGCCAGTGTTCCTGGTACCCTGCCAGCCTACCAGCTGCCAGTGGTGGGCAAACTGCCCGGCTTCCCACCTGGCAGATGAGTGAACTGCCAGCTCCTCACCTGGCAACTTTGAAGAAAAACACCAACAAATCTTTTCCAAGAAACAGATACACATTTCTAAATTTCCAATATTTAAAATTCCAAATCAGGCTAGTCTAAGCAACCCAAACATCTTCTGGCCAGTTCTGGAAAATAAAAAAAAAAGTCAATCAAATTAAATTTTATTTGATCCCAGCTTCAAGGTGCAATTTCCCCTCCCAGATCCTGCACTTATCATGAACACTAGTTTTCTTCAAAAGCCTTTTATTTCAGAGTTATTTGTAACCAAATCCCTCGATTTTAAACTCCCCATGTTTTTTTAGATTATATAAGATGTCATTTACCTTCTTAACCTCTGTGTGTGTGCACATCCGTCCACCCACCCACACCCCCTTCTACACTACCTACAGTCTGATCCATGCTTCCACTTTGACAAACACAACCCACATCACCCTCTTAAAACACCTTTCCTGGTCTCCCATTTTTGCTCTGGAGCCCCATCATCATTCTGTCACATTTCCCTGTGGGGCCTATGACTCCTCCTGGGAATCCCTCCTCCTCTGTAGGTAGCAATGGCCTGCCTCTCAGAAGGATTGCCCTTGCAAGTACCTTTTCCAATGTCCTCTGACCCTGGTGCCTGCATGGCAGCTCCTTTCTCTTTCAAGCTCTACAACTTTTCTGGTCTGAAAACTTCTTAGTTTTTGGAAACCAGAAATCATGGAAAATTAGAACAAAAAGGTTTGTCTTTCTACAGAGCTTTCCATGGATATAGCATAATAAAAAACAAACAAACAAACAAAAAATCCCCAAACCCAAAGCAGCCCACAACAAAAATAAAACCAAACTAACATCCCATACTACCCACAAAATCAGACTTCTCAGAGGAAGCACTTTCCACTTGGTACCATGGGTTACTTCTTGCATAGGACATGGCATGCTGAGCTTCTCAGCCCAGCAAACACCTTGTTAACACCTCTGTAGTGAGCCATGTCTGCAGCCACAGCCATACTGAGCCTCACAGTGTCCAACAGGCAAGCTCAAGACTTCAAATCTGTACTGTGATACTCAATATATAAAAACTAAGTCTTTCTTGTCATTCCTTTCCCTAATCTGAGCTCTAGCTGGGCTAGCACACAGTGCACCTAGCAATAGCTGCACTTTAAAATTCAGCAGAGATGCTGGAATAACTGTTAGAACTATTAAGCCAGTCTTGTGTCCACACCTGCCTGAAGATGAGCTTGTATTTTATCCAAAAGGGGAAAATTGCAGGATCTCTGATTTCTCAACATGGGATTATAAAAAGTGACTGCAGAAGGGTAAAGTCTCTCAGCAAGAGCACTCCATGTCTTTTTCCTTAGTAGTATCATGTAGCAAAGAAATGAAATATCCTTCCTGCTGCTGACCTTCCATTAGTGTAATCCATTATCAAGCACAGTTGGTAATTTCACAGTCTCAGCTTCTTGGGATCCATGCCAGTGTCAAGAGGTCAGACTCTCAGAAACCTGGTGGACTGGCCAAATAGTAGGTAATTGTATTTTCCTGGGTCTTGGCTAAAAAATTTGTATTTAAGCCCAGGTGGGCACAGGTGCTTGTGGTAGTGTGTGTGGTTCTCAGTTGTGAGAGGTAAGATACTCCTGCTGCTTCCAGCAGCTCCTGGGCACCACAGCTAGTGGGGAAGCTGCCCTGGGAGCTGTTGGATTGCCCCACGTGAGTGTGTCTGAACATCCCATTTGCTTTGTTGGGTTGCCCAGAGAAGTTGTGGGTGCTCTGTCCCTGGATGTGTTCAAGACTGGGCAGGATAAGACTTTGAGCAACCTGATCTACTGGAAGATGTCCCTTCCCGTGTAAGGAATGTTAAGAACCCTTACAACCCTAACCATTTTGTGGGATGGGGGTCTGTGGGCCAGGCACTGGGAAGAGGACTCCAGGGAGTGGCTGTGAAAGTACTCAAGAGCAGCGCTCTGGATACTAGAGCAGGTAGTTCAGGACCTTTAGCCTTGCTCACCTGAATGTCTCTTGAGAAAGTTTTGAGGTTTTTTTAACTGTACCTGTTCCCATCTGGAGTTTTTTCCTCCTGGTCTCCCTGGGAGTCCCAGTCAGAGTGGACAGTGAGATGTGCAATGGGAAAGATCAAGGGATTGATATCTGACTCCCTGGGATACTGAAGCTTGACTGAACTCTGTTGTTCTGCCCTCAGCACTGCCAGGAGAGAGGAATTAATCTGTTTTCTGCTACACTGTGTTCAGTTTTGCTGACCTTTACTTTGCCTGTTTAGCTGTTGCCTGGAAGGGACACTGCTCATGATGGTCTTTCAGCTGGAGAAGCCTTGTGGCATGTCTCCTACCAAAGTCAGCTGATGTGGGCATTGTCATAGTGCCAGTGGCAGTGTCACTTTAAAAACATAATCAAAATGGAAAGGAAGCTTCCAGCTTTGCTCAGGCTGTGACTGCAAATAACTAAAATGTGACACGCCCTGGGGCCTCCAGCCTGTGTCATCACAAGGTTTAGTAGGGAGCAATTTGTGGCTCCTCAGGGGCAGTGGTTTCAAAGTAGTAACACGGATGCTCTGGGCTGTAGCCAGACCTGAGTCCCTCTTGGCTGGGTGAGGAAGTGCAGCAAGGCCTCTGATATATCTGTGGTGGCCCAGAAACCAGAAGAATGCTTGTGGTAGTGGTGGGTTGGCTGGGTTTTACACTCATTTCTGCTACCTCTGAGCTATGCTGTCTTCACATCACCCCACATCATCCCCATGTGTGGTCCAGAGCTCCTGGCTGCAGGAGAACTCTGGTAGACAGAGTGGAGGCTTGGGGTGGCTGTAAGGAAACTTTGCTCTTCTCTTCCACCAAGAGTATAACATTTGATATGGTGATATGTGTGTTAAATCAAAGGCTTCAGTCTGTACTGCATGTAGCTTTTGAAGGAAAAGGCACTTCACTAGTTAGCTAGAGGTGTCCTGGAAAAGTTCAGCTGGTAAATATGACCCTATTACTAATGCTATTTATGAAGATGAGTGATTTCCCATAATGTCATGTCCCTCATACAGACTGTGATGCTTGTGGGTTTTCTTTCTGCCTGTTCCCTCCAGACAAGTGGCACAGCTGTTCATGCTGTTATGTGATTATTTGAATTGGCACCCAGTACAGCCACTCCAGAGGATCTCTCTGCCTGAGAGATGGTAAATGTATCTCCTTTGCAGGGCTGTGCTGCTGCACAGAGCTCGGCTAGGACCTGTTCATCACTCGTATGGAGCTTGGACAGGGTCCTGCCCTGGCGAGATGAAGGGAGAGTTTTGTCATTAATTTGGTCCTTTCACCTCTCTTCTCCACATAAGAGTCAACTTCTTTCAGCAATGACCTAATCCCATTTTAGATGAGCCAGTAAAACTATCAGTGTGCTTAAGGTGAGAGCAGTTTATATGGGGAATACAAGGGGAATGGGCATGGTTGTAGCTTTTCCCAATGTCCTGAATCCCAGCTTGGGACCTGAACAGGGCATATGAAAGATGCTTCACAAGAGTCTTGAAGATGAGGCAAGTTTGGGGACCCAGGGGGAAAACTGACTGCTGCTGCCCCAGTGTCTCTTCTGCCATCCAGGGCTCTGCTCACATTTGCTTTCTGGCAGCTCCTGGTGTGGCAAGATCCTTCCTCTCAGTCCCTCTGAATCCCTCTGGGAATGAATATTGCAGAGAAAAAACAAACCTGACTGCAGAGAGAGAAAAAAAACTTTCAAAGTAGAGAAAGACAAATGCCTGTGTAGGGGAATAAATAATGGACTAATGTGTAAGACTACATTATTTTTGTTAATTTTTGTAAGATGATTTGGTTCAGCTGCCAGAGCTGAGACATATGGGATCAATAAAAAGAATTCAAAGAAGAGAGCATGTATGTAAACAACAGGGGGTAACTTAGCAAAAATCAAGCATGTACTTCTTCGTTAATTAAAAGCAACCCCCTAATTCTAAGCTTCTGGTGGTTCACAATCCCTCTAAGGATTTTGGTCACTCTTCCCAGCTGTGGCTTGGGTTTCAATGGTGCCAGGCCTGGGCTTGTGGTTGTGCTTAGTGTTATGTGTGTGTCCCACTGCTGCCAATCTGGTCTGTGCCAAGTTTGTGCCTTTGTACAAACTTTGTGGGATGACAGCTCTGCAGGAGACCAGCCCTGTGGGGCAGTGGGCATGGAGACTGCTGGGATTGCATGCCTGCCTCCCTCCAGCAGCCTCTGTTGTTGATACAACCCCAGGGAATGGAGTGTCGTGCTCCCTTCCTTTCCTAAGCACCTCATGTCTCCTGATCCTGCATCTGTGTATTTTGGGTGTTACTGAGCACGGTGAGACCCAGTTAAAAGCAAGGAGTGGCTCCTGGTGTTTTTTCCTAAGTGAGCAGTAAACACCTTCACTCCTGAGTGACTCCAGCAGACCCTGGAGCCCGTGCAGGCTGGGATGGGGGGGTGTTACAGCACTAAGTATCTACAAGGGCTTCTCTGGCACAGGCTGTGATGGTGGCCTACAGGGAGCCATGTGCCCCTACCACACGTACCCTGGCAGGGAGGTGAATGTGCAGTTCACCTCTTCTCCCCCAGACTGACCTGTACAGGAGCAGCAAAGTACTCAGCGATCCTGCTTCCATTCTTCTGGGAAGGCGAGTCCCTCTCAGACCCAGGGTTTGGTGTCAGTCCATGTCTGCAACTGTCATTAAGCTGAGGTCACCCTGAAAGGATAAGCACCAGTGACAACCAGGATTGCTTATGACCTCAGGAGTGGAGCTGTTATCATCATTATTTGTATGTTATCATTATACTATCACATAATTTTATATAATTGCCATTATCTAACTATATGTTTATATGCACATGGTGATCTTGGAACACCTGAAGTGACCGCTTTCTTCCCAAATGTGATTATGCTCTAGTGCATGTGAGACTAAAATACATGACAGCTGTCTGAGGCCTGGAGAAGTCCAGGGGTGATAAGACACTGGGGCTGTGTAGGATGTTGCTTTACTGGGGGAGGAGGGAGGCATTTTCTGGGGAAAGATGAAGTTATTTTGCTCTTTGCAAATCACGTGTCACCATCATCCTTGTCCCCCCTAGCTCTGGCTTGTTCTTTGAAATGACAAGTGATTTTGGCTGAAGATGTGCCCTGTGCCTCTTGTTACCGGATTTTGCACATCCAAAGCTTCCTGTAAAGCTGGCACTGATGTGGGCCTGCTGGGGTTGCTGCTGGGCTGCAGCATTCCCGTAACCTGACAGGACAGAGGAAGAAGAGACTGCTTTATCCTCTGTGGACCATGCCAAGCAAAGTATAATAGCTTCCTCCCCAAGATTTGTTTTAAAAAATAGATGCTAGTGTACTAAAAGCAAAGATGCTATTTATTTTTAAACAGAGTTCAACTAGAAACCATTTGCACTGCTTCATGCTGTGTCATTTGTGTTTCACTTACATCTTTGGGAAGGCAATGGGGGAAGGATGTGCAAGTCCAAACTGGGAAAGACAGAGGAATAAGAAAAACCAAATATTGCCTGCAGGATTCTGCCATTTAGTGTTGTGGTACCCACAGTAAATCCATGGTCTTCATTCCGTGCATCTCTGGGCTAAGCTGGTAATATTGAGAGTCAAATGCCCTGAGGTAAAACCCAGCTCACCAGCCTGCTTGCATCCCTGAGGAGCACAGGGCAGGTGATGTGTGAGAGAAGCAGCAGCAGTGCAGGACCAGTGACTGCTCACCAGTGACTTTGTGCAGAGGAGAGAGTGTGGAAAGGGAGAAGGAGAGCAAGAGGGAAACAGTGATGAGTGTCACAGAGATTTGACTAGGACTTTTAAAGTGTTGTCCATCATTGCCACCACTGGAATGTTACTGCAGTTTGTGCTACATCATCTCTGTTCCCGGGAAGCAATGGAGCTGCCAGAAAAGCTGCAGAGAGGCATCAATTGCTGGCTGTGCTCCTTGCTCTGAATCTCCTGCCTGTGTCATGGCATGGAAACAATTTGTAAGTGAGGGATTACATGGGTGAACAGGCAAAACAGGGGCCAGGAAACAAACAGGTTACAATAATGGTCTGACTCAAAGGAAAAAAATCAATGTGGGATTCTTGCCAGCTGATTTCATGAAGTTTTAGCTGTTTTTCCTTTAGTGTTGCCCAGTCTCTGCTGGGAAATAGTTGTTGCAGGCATGCTGTCAGACTTTACACTCCTAGAAGAATCAGAAGTGATTCTGGGTGTTGGAGGTGGGTCTTGAGTGTCTGGAAGTTGGGTTTCTTGAAGTGGTAGCTCAGGGGCTGGCACACGGATGGACACTACAACATGCATTACTCTGCAGAGACCTGGATGTGTTGCTGAGCTGGGTGTTGGGGTAGGCTCCACAGGGCACAGGAGAGGTACAGCCACCCACAGAGGGGGCCATGTGGGGACCCTTCTGCCCTGCTGTCACGGGATGTCACATGAGGTCATGCCCTTTGCCTGGTGAGCCCTGAGCTGACATCTTGGACACCAGTGCCTAATCTTCTCTAACATCTTCTGGGAAACTTTTCAAGCTGTTTTGGGGCTTCAGGTGGACTTCCTTGACTTGACTCTACAGACGGGGCTCTGCTGCTGCAGATAGGCACCTGACTTGAGCATCCTTGAGCAATCATGAGAGGCTGTGTTAATGTCCTTGTCCCTCCCTGTTCTCCTCCCCCAAAGATCTCCCTTGTGTGGCCTCACGGAAGGGTGAAGCTGAGACACTGGGCAGAGCCACATTCCAGCTCCAGAAAGTAGGATACTCTTTCTCAGAGGTGCAGTCCCACCATGGTCATACGCTTGGCCACAGCTGGGCTGAGTCTGGGGGCTGTCAACAGTGAGAACAAGGGTCGTGGATGGGTTGCAGAGGAAATTGACTCATGCCTTTGTGTGGGCTTGCTGACTGGATAATGGGGCATCTCATGACTTCTGATTCAGCCAACTCCCTGGGAAGAGAGGGGCAAGAGAGGATGGGGCCATGCAAGCTGCTGGACAATGTCCATCTCTCTGTTCTGTGACCTCTAGCAAGGGTGGGAATAGAAATGGAATAAACTAGTGAGGTTTGACCCTACACAGGTTCATTCGCAGCCATTTCCCCTTTGCAGCAGTGGGAAGGTTAAACACTGATTTGCAGCACAGCTGAGTGCAAGCTCTCCTCCCCTGCCTGGCTGTGCTGCAGTGGTTGATTCTCTGGAAAGAAGAGAAAATTCAGCCAGAGGAAGTAGGTTATGTTCTCCAAATGCCATAACACCTGACACATCCACACATGGTTTGTGTTGCTGGGGTGATGCAACTTCCCATTAACTGGGATAAGGGTTTTACCATGGATTGCTGTGCCCTTCAGCTGTGATGTGTGAGGCTCTGTGGGAGCAAAACAGTGTTGCTTTTCGTGGAAATTAAGGGATGTCTCTGAATTACTTCATACACTTCTCTGTATGGAAAATTTCACTATTACTTGCAGGAACTGAGCCTTTACAAGTCTGGAAACAACCTGACATTCTTCTGCATACTGAAGGGCTTTCTAGGGACTTTTCTTTGCTGCTCTTCCCCTTTCTGCAGGTGTGACCCAAGGCAATGGCAATGGGGGGAGGGTTAAGGGAAATCACTGATGTTCTTGCCCTTCTGCCAGGCAGCTGCTCTCCCCACGGGACAAAGCAGAGGACTAATCCAGAGGTTTCAGCCAAATACCATTTTGGAGCCAAAGCTTCATGAGTGCTTTGGAACTGCAGAAGCAGCCACTGTGGCAAGGGCTGGGGAGTGACCTTCCCAGCAGGTGGTAAATGCAGCTGATGATAATAGGCAGTACTTTGCCTTTTAGAAAATTTATATCTATTTATCTCTGGGTGGGCACCAGAAAACAGAATTATACTTTTCCTGCTAAAGGCTTTATTTTCTTCTTGGCATGGACTCTGAAGGGTCTGGAAATGCCAAAGATTCCCTTCTACTGCCTGTGAGATTTCCCTGGGACTGCTGTTGGGTTGGATAGAAAGCTGGTGAGGCTGAAGTTTGGCTGGTGCCAGTGAACATCAGTGGGGTAGTGCTGCAGCAGGTTGGATTAAATGCTAGAAAAAAGAGAGGATGAAAATGCAGCCTCTGAGTGAAATGGGGCTCTCTGAACAGAATCATCTGAAAATGCCAGAGTGAGTGGTACAGCAGCAGATTAGCTGGGTCTGGGTGAGACATCAAGGGTCAGAGAGTATGTTTTGAAGGAGCAGCTTTAGCAGAGAGGAGGAAAGCAGCCTTAATAAGGAAGGAGAAATACACACAGGCTGTGAAAGAACTCCTTATTTTCACTTCACTTTGCTATATTTTGCCCCTGGTCTTTAGAAACCCAGTGCAGTGAAGGAAGAAACCTGGGCAGTTTCTTCAAGGGAGAAAGGAGAAGGAAGTCAGTTTAGCTGGCCAAGTTTGTGCAGCTTTAAGGCACAAAGCTCAGGTCTGCCAGAATGACCTCTGACTCTTTCAGGTTGCTGTCAGCAGCACTGGCAGCTCTCACACGCTCAGCCCCCGCTGTGGGACTGGGACTCAAGCTCAGGGGTGCTGCACGCCCAGCTCACACCCCAGCCCCACCCATGTGTGTCCTGGCTGCAGAAGGTTGCTAGGGCAGGTCCTGTCTCCTGCACTGGGCACCTGTGGCAGAGCTACAGAGGAGAGATGAGATATGGGGTTCCTTGAGATGTGGGCTGCTCTGGAAGAAGTGTCAGGGGTTGGGTGTTGGGGAGAGGAGAGGACAGAAAAGGGGGATTATGTGCACATGATGCCAAATGCATCTGATGTCAAAGGGGAATTATAACTGGAGCTTTGGCTGTCTGTCAGATCTCATCCCTCCTCTGGTAAGAGGTGCTCATGGTCTCCCCTTCTGCCAGTAAGGGGCTGAAAGGTGGTTGTTATAGACATGAGACTGGGGTAATAACTGATCTGTGTGTTTCTCTTTACCTTCTGTGGCTGACTCAGGAGGGGTTCAAGGCTGGTCCTGGCAGGTTTGGGGCCCCCCAGGAAGAGGCAGGCAGCTTGCAGAAGTAAATACAGGAGATGTGTTTTATATTGTGTGGCATCAACATAAGCACTGTACTGCTGTGGACAAATGATTCACCTCAATCCTGTCCTCTGATCTTCACCTAAAGAACAAACTTAGAAATTGAGTGTGACAGGTGATGTACCTCAGTGCAACCTCCTCAGCTTCCCTTGAGAAGCACTTGAAAGCCCTTAAAATAATCTCTCACAGTGGCCACTGGTTGTCATTGCTTTCAGACTTGTGAGGGGTCCACAATTTGAGAAGCTGCACAGCTGGGTGCCTCTGTGTGGGAAATAAAGCTGGGGAAAGCAAAGCTGTCAGCAGCCTCCTCGCTCCTAGTTCTTGTGCCACAGAAGAGTTTGAGCCCATTGTCGTACATTTTAAATAATTTTAAAGATCCTATTCTGTGTTGCTCTTTCTACCCCTGGATAGGAGGCACCAATGTGTTGACAAAGGCAGGATATGAGTGACCCTCCTGCCCCCTGAGAGGAGCTTTCATGGGATATGGTGTGGGAAAATGCACAAGGCATGGTCAGGTGGGTGACCAAAATTGTCCATGGCCTCTAAGTGAATATTGAAAAGAGAATGAAGCAAATCCAATGGGTCATTCCAGTTATGCTCTCTCCTCTGGCCTTCCACCCCATCAGGCAGGTGAGGAGGGCATCTCTGTAGGTATGTCAGGACAGAGGGTTGAGCTGGGACAGCCAGAGGCAATTCTGTCATGCAGATCAGTACAGTTGTATAAAAAGTTGGCTGTAATAGAAAATAAAGCAAAAGAGAGGCTGGTGAAAGAAGCCTTAGAGCTGAATGAGAAGTGAGTGTGTGTGGGAACACCCTGGAAAAGCTGCTCCAAATTATCATTGGGAGAAAACAGCTCCATCAGAGGGGAAGAGACAGATAGTGGGGGGGTGGAAGGCCAAGGACAGATGTCTGGTAAATGAAGAAGGTATTCAGAAAGCACAGCACAGAGCACTCTGCTGACACCAAGTGTGACCCCTGCTGTTGTAAGCGCAGCTTGAGAAAGCACCTACTAAAGAAACCAGGGGCCAGTGGAGGAAAGATGCTCTTGAAGAGGCATTTCCTGCTGGAGGTCCTGATTTGGGTTGGACTGGAGATGCAGCTGGCTGAAGGCTTTTCCAGCAGATCCCTCTCTACCACCTTGATGTACAACATTCACTGCTGGGAAAGCAAGAAGTGATGTGAGGCAGGAGTAATAAAAAGGGCATAAATAGAATTTGGAAATGGGAACACCCCTACAGCTTCTTGGAAAGGTAATGCTCACCTGCATTGTGAAACTTGTGGGGTTTTGGGCTCTATCTATATGATCTTTGTGTGTTAAGGATGCTGTTGGGTTTGTAGAGCTGCTGAACTGGGACGGGCAGCAGGCTGTACCCCGAGGCACAGGTGTCCGGGGTAAAAGGGACTAATACCCCCGGGCAAAGTGAGTTCCCAACCCCCAGAGCTGCCCCTGCCCGCAGGCGAGGGGAGGCTGGGGGCGCTCAGGTGGCAGATGCCCATCGGGTTGCCAAGTGCAGTTTCTTGCTGCCATCTAGTGACGTTCAGGGGTACCTAAAAATGTCAAAAACTGCTTGGTTCTGGCGCCCGGCTGCGAGCGGAGTCGCTGAACCGGCAAAAACAAACGGCAGGGAGACAATCCTGAAATAGCGTGGTGTTTGAATTCTGTGTCTCCTGCAAAACGACCGTGGGAAACTCCGGCATGCCAAGACAGGTTTTGGTGGGTTATTACTCATGAAACGTACTTGTTATTGAATATGGCTTTTCCCCAAATTTGAGACAAAATTAAAGCTGTGTATTTTCCTTCATAGTATTGCAGCAGGTTTGCTTTGCCTGGCTGTGCTCATTCCTTGTAAGAGTGCCCTGGTGATGCCCCTGACACGGCAAGGAGCCCCCAGTATAAACTTTGCTGATGAATCTGGAGTCATCTCAATAAAAAAGGGGAAAATAAATTTATTTTTGTATTTTCAAATGCTTCAAGCTCACCTTATAATGATGGACCACAACCCATAACTACTTTTTCCCATGAAGAAGTGTAAGGCAGACCTAGAAAAGCAGACAAATAGGGCATTAATGGTTTGCTTAAATGGTTTATTGGGGTCACATAAATCTTGACCCTCCCAGGTCTAGAAAATTAATAGTACTGCAATTAATCTTAACTTCTAACTGGACTTTCTTGATCTTACAAGTGAAAATCTGTGCATTTTCTACAGAAATTAAAGCAGCTTCTATGAATTCTGATTAGGCTGAGATGTCACTGTAAAACTTGTGAATCCCTTTACTGCTTCTGAAATAAAACCATTATGAAGATAATATTTTTTACCTTGGAAACATTTTTAGAAAGCTTCCTGAAGCTTTTTAGTGTGTGCTGTTGCTGTGGCCCATTCATCCAATTATAATATGTTATAGGTACTCAAACCTTTCTCCTGTGTCTATAAATACCCTTGACAGGAACCACCTTTGCATCCTGTTATTACCCAGCAAGCTCCTTCCCTCTAGCTCCAAACAGCAGCTTGCAAGAGCTGTGATGGAAACAGCACATTACACAATGACTTTTCCTTATATCCCCTTTTTCTATGCCTTCCTCCCAACCTGAAGCTTTGCAGGGAGACCCTCTACGAGGTCTTTAGCTGCTGAAAGCAGGATGCCTAGGAATACTGCAGGTATCCCATTACCATTCCTTCAGTCCTTTTTGTTCCCTGGCATCTCAGGGAGTTGTGGTGCCAGTGGTGATAAATCATTGCTGCTGCTGGTGTCTTTGGGGGCAGCCGTAGTAATTACTTGGAGTGACCCTTGCTTTCAGCCATCAGAAAAAACCTTGCCATCATCCCAGAAGAGCTTAAATCCTTGATAAGATGCAAACTGCTGGCACCAAGGGCAGTGCATGTAGCCAAACAGCAATATAATGCTCAAACCACTGCTCTCCAACCTGTGTATTTTTAAAACAAGGTTAATGATCTCTTGTTAAAAAGGGAACAAATGTGTAATGGCCTTAAAAATGCAGTGACTGTTTACCCACCTGTAATGTTTTAAAGATTGTTACAAGGGAATTAGAGATGACAATCCCCTTCATTGGGCTCAGGAGGTTTGTTTGGACACAGGAAGGTGATGTGTGTGTGACCCAGGGGAGCTGGCAGTGCATTCAGGTGGGGATGTGAGAGGTGAATTGAGGCTGCTGGTGGGTCAGACAGCCTCGTGAGAGGATGGCAGTGAAGTACTTCCCTGCTCTGAAGGTGAATCTATCTTTGCCATGGTAGGTTTGCTATACTTTCTGATCACTGGGGAGGTACAAAATTGGACAGAGGTAAAGTCAAAAAACTCCTGGAGGAGTGTAGATGAGACTAAGGTGGGGAAAGGCACACCAAAAGCAGAGCAGTGACTTTCACAAGGTGAGACACATGCCATTTCTGCACCCGCCACGTGTAGACAGGCCAAACTTTCCCTTCCCTGGCAACTGTACTTGTGCCACTGCATAACTAATAAGGTCTATCTGGGTTTGATGAGCCCTTGCTTTGCCCCAGTTTGTCCCCAGTAATGAGTGTGAGAGATGTACCTGTAAGCTTTTGGGCTTGTGGCTGAGGAGGCTGCAGTGTGGGGGCACCAGAGTTGCTGGTGGGCACAGCCAGCTCCTGATGGCCACTGCATCCCTCCTTTGCTGCTCCCATCAGGAGGGAAGCTTGGTGAAACATCTGGGGACACCACATCTGGGCTTTAATTCTGGAGCAGGGTAGAACTTTGGGTGCTACAGGATAGATGTGTCCTCTGCAGCAGTGGAGATGCCATTGGTGACACTTGACAACCAAGAGTCACTACTCAGGAAGGATTTTGCACTTTGTCTTGTCCTAGTGAGACCATCTGGAGGAATTTAGCCCAGAAATACCATACTCTGGATATGCAACACCCAACAGGTTTAATTATGGCAAGTTATGAGTGTAAAAGACTCTCATGGAGCACTATCCAACACACATGCTGCATGTCCAGACTAGAAACCAGACCCAACTTGTAACTAGGAGTGTTACTCTTGGAACAGTTTTCCAGGGCCGTATGGTGAAATCTCCGTCATTTTAAGTTGCCAAATCAAGGTGCAATGTCTTTCCCAAAGTCATGGTGTAACAAAGCCATAAGAAATTGGGCTCAGGGCATAGCAAGAGCAGTTGCATATACCCCAAACTTATTAGATGATAATTCATAACTCTTATGTTGGTAATATCAAATCCTAATGTTTCCAATATTGTCCTTGCAATTGATTCAGGTGCCTTGCATTCCCAGAGCTGTTCTATGTTACTTTTTACCTTTTGCTAGAATAAGGATAGAGGAGCAGAAGCTAGCAGAGGTCACACTCAAGTTCTTGCCCTCTATCCTCTCTTTCCCCCAATATATCTGAGGATGAAAAAATGACCAGCTGGCTTCAATGAACCAAATTAGAAGCTGACTGCAGTGAAGTAACACTTGAGGCAAAGGAAAAAGAGAATTATTATATCATGTACAAAGTCCCATTCACAGCCTTTCCTTATGCTAGGAACAGTGCACATGGCAGACCTTCAGACTTCACAGCCAGCTGCATCCAAGGATCAAAATGGGGATCTCAAAACTCCTTGTAAAACCAATGATAAACATCTGAGAAAGTGCTTTGCTTTACTTGCACCGCAGGCAGAAAACTATGCATGTCTTTCGGAGTTTGGATAAACACGTGTGAGCACACGGGTATACTATAATCCTCTGATATTGTTTGAATTAAATAGATGGATTAAAAAAAATTGGCTTGGCTTTGTCTTGAAAGGATGCCAGAAGATATAAGTTGGACAAGAAAACTAAGTGAGATTGCTGAAGTTTATGTATCAAACCTAAAGCCCCCAGGCTGAGAGTTGGATGCTAAGGCAGGAAAAATCACAGGCTTAAAGTTTCAGCCATCATCTCTTATCAGTCATTTGGGCTGGAACTCCTCAAGCGGAGAGTTTGATTTAAAAGTATGTAGTTTTTTGTTGTGCTCAGCCACAGGGTTTTAACTGAGGGCAGCCTTCCCCAGCAGAGGAGATATGCAAGGGCCTCTAGTGGTGGATAAGTGCAGAAATAAAACAGATGTGATCACCTTGGTTTTTAACATTGCAATCTATTCATTCCCAGCTGGAGCATTCCTGGGGTGAGAAGAGCAGCTGGAGAATCAGATGCTGCATCCACACAGATTCCCTTTTCTGTTTGACTTGGTGGCAAGAGACTGTCTTTAATCTCCTCACTGGGTCATGATGCCTTGCAGATGTTTTGAAAAATGAGTGCTTCTATCTAGAAAATAATGTTTAATGAAAACCTCTTCACTGAGGTTTTCTGGATCCGAAGGCATGCTTGTTTTCATACAAATGAGGATGATTTTGGCCTTTGCTTCCAGTGCCCTTGAGGTGGAAAGTAATGGTGGTTTGCCATCGGGTTTGTCCAGTAGTTCTTGTGGTGGGTAACAAGGGACAAATTCCTGACACGGTAATCCTAACCAGTCCTACTCATCGCATCAGCGTTAGCTGAAGTCCCTGCTTTCTGTCCCAAGGGAGCTGCATTTCTGGGCTCTGTCAGACGATGTCTGAGCTGGGTAATTGAAAAAGGAGCTAGCCTTGCCCAGGGAAATTTTTTGACAAGCCTAGATTTTAACCATGGTTGGATTAAAAATGTTTCAGAATTTAGCGTTTGTTTAGGTAACACAGAGAGTCAGAGATCACACATTTCTTGAACCTCCTTCAAGCTGTGTATGCTTGCAGAAGCAGCTGGGACACTGCTGTAAGTGGCCAGAATGCCAATGTCCGTGGCCCTGGCTCTTCAGCAGCTGTGGTGGCAGACGGGTTCTGTGGTGGTGGCTTGGTACAACAGCTGAGTGAGTGGAAGTGCCAGGTCTGCGTCCAGAGCAAAAATTCCACTTTCAGCCTTGGTGCCATTCAGCCGTGCCTTGTGGGACCTGGGAAAAAAAACCAAACTACAGAAGTAGCCCTGAGTGTTGATTTTATCTGTACCTGGGATTTGGCCCACATTCACCAGAGGCTTGTTGTATTGGTTTATTTAGGTTTGTCTGCGTCCTACTCAGAATGGCTTTCTTAGAGTTTGATTTGATCCCTGCAGGATCTACCCAAGCAGGCAGTTGGCTGATTAAATGTCTGTATTCCAAGACTCCCTCTTTTGCTGAGTTAGTAACAGCCCTCTCAAACATATTCCCATTGAAACCTTATTTTACTTTTTCATATTACAGCTAAATATTGTGTGTATTATTATTAAATATATAAATATTCACAGTAAATTAAGTTTACTTATATTAATTTATTAAAAAGATGCTTGTTAAATGCTGCCTTCAACTACACCTTGACACACATGGCGACTTTTTTGGTTTAAAAGTATTTTGAACATAAGTTTTGCTTTTAACTGATGCCCGAGAAGTTCTGGCTGCTCTGTATCTGCTGCAGTGGACATTGTCACAGTTCTGGTCTCTGGCTGGTATGAAACCTCCTCCACGAAAGCAGACTTCCCTTGTTCTCTGTATTCTGACCCAGCACTCTCAGCTGCTGTGATGCTCAATGGACATTTAGTCTCTCTCTTCAGTGGAGCTGAATTTGACTGTAGCCATCTATTGAGGACAAAATTGTCTCACCACAGCCTTCACTGATGTTGATTTCTTCAGCTCAAGATGCCTGCAGCAGAGACACCTGTGTTTAGTCAGACTAATCTCATTCCTGTTGTTTTACCTGATTTTTCCCCTCCCTAATGTGGTACTGCAGGACATCTGTTTCTTGTCTTCAGTATGTGAAACAGATTTCCTTGGATAAAACACTTTTAATTCTTAAACTCCACTTCTTCTTTCAGTTCCCTCTCCTCTGAATAAAGTGGCATTGTTCAAACTAATTTTTCTCATAAAGAAATCCCTTTGAGACCTGATTGTTTCTATGGCTCTCTAAATATTTTACTATTAGTCCTTATCTTCCTTGCAGTGTGATGCCCAAAACTGGAGACCATACTCCAGCTGAGGCCTTACTTATCATCCTGAGCAGAAGAAACAAATTGCTATGCACAGGAGCAGCACATTTTCTTTCCATTTCCTCTGCAGCTTTCTAATATTGTTTTCAGACCAGCTTCTGTTTTCCAGAAGACAATCAGTGCTCTGTCATCCGTTAATTCCTCAAAACACTGAAGCTTCAGTGTATCTGGCTTTCATGTGCATTAAATCACTGTCCATCCCTCTGTTCTGCCTGTTCCTGGGTTTGCAGGACATCCCACACTCTAGGAGCAAGGCTGAAGTGTGTAAAGCCTATACGTGCTGGAGGAACAGGCTGAAGTAGCCTGGTCCTTCTGCTGCTGCTTCCCTCCCAGCCAGATCAGACCTGGGCTTTCTGGCCATCCCTTACAAAATCTTCTTGGTCTAAAGTCTGGAGCAGCCTGGGACCAGGTTCATCTCAGAAATATTTGTCCATCTGCACTGTTATAATCACTACTGGAGATTCTTTAACAGGAGAGGACAGCTACTAAGAGGGCGTTTTCTGGGTTATTTGAGATTTTTGAGCGGTTTCTTTTTTTTTTCTTTTTTTTTTTTTCTTTTTTGCCCTTCATTTTATTTCTATGTAACCTCAGTCAGTAATTCCTCAGGAATAATTTATTTCCCTACCTTTTCAAAGGCTTCAAAGTTAGACTTTTGTTTGATGTGGGTTAGAACAATTTTTGTAGGACACATACAGAATTTTTCGTTGACCGATATAATTTATTTATCTGCAGAATATGTATTTCCTGATATTTTAAAACTGAATACCAGTACAGTTAAGGACTTTTAAAGGAATCCAGGTTTATTTGGTTTTACTGTAACTTGATGAGTTTCTTCCACTGGATGGAGTATAAGAGAAACATCTTGGTGAGACACCTTGGTGCATAAAAACCAGAGTATCACTTTCAACTTCTCTGTTAATCCTAGCTCAGATTTTATAATATTGAAAATATCAGAGCAGTGTCTGTTTTAAAATTTGACTTTGCAAGCGAGGAATGGATGGAGATAAACCAGATTTAGAAATAAATCTGAGTGAAAGCAAACATGAAACAGGAGAATCACTGTTCTGGGGAAAGAAAGGAGTGAAAGGAGCAGAAAAAGAGTAGTGAACTTCAAAAAGCAGACAACAAGCCTGGGAAATAAGTAAATATGTGTCTTCTGGGAAGAAAATCCTAAAGATAAATGAACTGTCAGTTACTGAAACTGCTGCTAACAAAGGCAGAATGGTAAACTATCCTGATGTGAAAGAAAGAGGAAACTGAGCAGGAGAGCAGCATCCAACTACACCAGGAGCCAAGACCTAGAAATCAAAGGGACTCATGTGATGGGCGGAAATGGGGACTCGTAACTGACAGTGACTGCAGCAGAGCAGCATAAAACTGCTGGGGTATAAGTGGAAAAAATCACATGTGAAGCCAATTAGGAAAAAAAAATCTAAAATGCTGCCTTTCTATAAATAGGCAGAGGAAAATACACGTATTTAATTTAATGACAAGAAGTACAAATAGCAGATGAGGCATAAAAGCTGCGAAAACCAACATTGCCTTCACTGTATTTGCACAACCCCGTTGGTGACAGGCAGAGTGGTGTGGCATGGCTGCACAGCGAGGTCAGGAAAGCACAGGCTGCACATTGGATGTAAAAATTAGAGAACTCTTATATACAAAATGACTCCTGCCACGTTTATGGTCTGTTTTATGGCTCTTATCACTAGGCATTTTCAAGGAGTGAGAGCACATTTCCTCCATCTCCTGCAGGAAGGAGCTCATTATTCCTTATTAATTAGGTCTTCAGTCACTAATCTGTTATGTACCTTTCCAGCAACTGTTTACAGATAAGTGTTGTAGGATCTAATTGATGGAGGATAATTAGCTCCTCCCTAATTAGAGTGAAGTGTGCTTCTTTTCACTCTGTGGATGATCGCTTATGAATGAAAGGCCACAAATGGAAAGCTCAAGATGTGCAATGTGTCAGGAACTAATTTGCTTAAACTATTTCTGAAAGCTTATTCAATTAATACCTGAATAGTAGGCTTATACATGAGTGTGTGCAACTGACTTTAGTTGTCGGCAGGCATGTGGTTGCCACAGAGTTGAGCATTAATGTCACACTCAGTCACCATATGCTCCACAGGCACCGGGAGCAGCAGGTCTGCAAGCATCAGCATGGAGGATACAGCACGTGGAAATAAAGAAAACCTTTCTGGAAGTTTTATCTGCAGCTTCATCATCTCACATAATCATCTCAGATCTGAAAAAGAATGAGCTGCAGCCAAGCAGTTGATAAATTTTGGGGTGCCTTTTGGTTTTGGGTTTGGTTTTTTTTAATGGCTAGCCTGTGAAACTTGCAGAGGTGTCTTTTTGCCAGTGAACAGATACTCAGTGTCCTTTGGAAACCAGATGCTTATATCCCATTTGGCACCAAAATGGCTAGCTGTTTTCCAAAAAGCTTCTCTAAAAAGACTCTAGATTTTTCTTTCTGTAGCACAGCTATGGGTTATTGTCATAATTGGTCTCAGTTACAACACTTTTACTTCTTCTCAAAATGTGACTGCTTTTGCCTGTGAGTGCCTATGGTCTCCTGGCTGCAAAAAGAAAACTGGAGATCGGCTGATGGTCACTGTGAAGTGCAAGTGCTGAGGCTTGGAATATGTGCTGATGTATCAGAAAATCTGTAAGAGAAGATGTGGAATTTTTAATAATTAAAATGTGGAAAATTTATAATTATATAATAATCAAATTGTAATTTATATGTTTAAGATGTGGATTCAGAGTGCAGCCTGAATGTAGACATAGGTTTGTAGGCAGATATGTTTCTTTCTGGTAGAAAACAATGTTTGCTGTTTGATATAAGCCCACTGCTTGAGAGCCCACTAAAGTTAATAGAAAGTCTCTCCTTGAGTTTCTGTGTACTTCAGCTGAGATGACACACCTAGAAACACCAAGGGACAGCAAGTAGGCCTCCTTTCCTAGTTATGAAGAAATCTTGAAATGTGTCCCTTAAGGATTTGAAACTCTGGAAAACAACAACACAAAT